>CM052722.1:25872117-25906741 GCA_028551405.1 Uromys caudimaculatus | reverse complement strand
GAAAGGAAAGGAAAGGAAAGGAAAGGAAAGGAAAGGAAAGGAAAGGAAAGGAAAGGAAAGGAAAGGAAAGGAAAGGAAAGGAAAGGAAAGGAAAGGAAAGGAAAGGAAAGGAAAGGAAAGGAAAGGAAAGGAAAGGAAAGGAGAAAGATTGGATACCAGTTCCATCTACTATAATGTCAAATGGACAGGTCAGATAAGAAATGCAATAGCAGACAGATGTAAGGATTTCTGAGATTACCTTTGAAAGAATTTTATTTGGCTATGAGTGCTAAGAGCTTCTGGTAAGTTTTATGCCAGGGAGAGTTAATTAAATACAGTGAATCCTGGGGCTCCAAGCTGAAAGCCTAATGAGATTCAATGTTTCATAAAAGACTATTTAAATTGAAACAGTGACAGAATTATCTAGAAACTCATGTTGAAACTTCAAGCTTGATGTGTTCCTCATTTCCTTCCTTTCTTTCTTTCTTTCTTTCTTTCTTTCTTTCTTTCTTTCTTTCTTTCTTTCTTTCTTTCTTCTTCTTCTTCTTCTTCTTCTTCTTCTTCTTCTTCTTCTTCTTCTTCTGTATTTTTTTGTATGATATAACACACAGTCAATTTCAGTATACCATCCCAAATTTATGGATGCCAGTCTCTCCTCAATTCACATCAGCAAGGCAATTTAAGGAAAGACTTATTTTGATGGATTTTTAGATGTTGTGTCTAATAATGATAATGACAGTATATGGAAGCTGGCATTATAGAAGTATGTAAGCTGCTGGGAGACAGATGCCCAAATTTCATAAGAAAATATTCATTATCCTTCACCAACAGTAGATAAAGTTGAAATTTATTCCTACTGGTGGCTTGCAGCCCAAAACATTCAACCATTTCTAAGGCTCTCACATTAAAGTACCTTGGAAATCAGCCAATTCAGAAAGGCACAACCATATTTTTGTTTTCTAGTTAGAAAGCCAAAGTCCTATATCTGCCTCAATCTTTCCTATTGTATCAGTCTCTCTGAGACTGCTGGAGGGAAAGTCTAGGGAGAGTCAGCATGAGCTTTCTTGGAGAAGGCCAAAGAGATGTTATTTGGCAAGGAATAGGCGTTACACCACTCCCATAAGTTCTTATCATTTACATACACCACCCATTGGCCCCTGGTCCCCTTGGGGAAGAATGAAATAGCCTTTCTTATTTGGGATGAGGAGAGAAGACAAAGTCAAAATTCAAGCACCCAGGGATGACTTAAATGTCTCTGGAAAACCGTCAAAGAAGTCCCTACCCTTGGCTGCTCCCATTTGAGTTCTGTTAGAAACAGTTTTCTAGTTGTCCAATTTACTTAATATGGAAATGCATTTAATTAAACAGACATATCCTTCACTTCTAACTGTGTTCAACTTTACTCTAACTTCCTTTTTCAGTCTCAGCCTGTGGAACTCAGCTAAATATGTAGATTAGAGTAACCATATTTAGATTTATGCAAATATAAGAGAGAGGAGAGGAGAATTATGGAATGCCATCAGCGGATAGCAAGTGTCACTCTTCTCTGCAAATTACCAAGATTGCAGAATATACTTTGGTATCTTTTCATAGCATTTATAATCTTCATTCTTAACTTTTAAATTACAAATGCAACACAAATCATTAACCAAAGCATTGATTTAATAAAAAGATTACATCTCATAGAATGAGATCATTTGCAAATCTATAAATAAGCTTAATGGCATATAAATTACTTAATGGAAAGGGAAATAGCTTCTCATTGATTAAAATGTTTCCTTCAGTTACCTTTTAGCCTATTAATAGGCCCATTGATGGATTAAAAGGTGGCCCGCATACCATATATGTCAGGGACAGAGAGAACACACTAGTACTTCTCAAATTTTATCTTACATATACAACACCCAGAGATTCTGCTAAAATGCTGATTAAGGATCGTCAAGTCAGAGGTAGAGCCTGAGATATTTCTTTTCTAACAAGCTCAAAATGATGCTACTGTTCTGAGGACCCAGTGCAGAGAGCCCTGAGTACTTTAAGAAGGATCCATTTGTGCCAAGTTTTCTATTGCAAGCCAATCTTTTGACTCATGTACAACTTTTTTATTGTTGTGATGCACTCTTGTAATTCTCTTTAGTCACATGAAACACATTTTATGTATTTGAAATGTCAACTGAGAGGATTTTTAGACATTAGCTCTCCCTTTCTTCCTCACCATTCAAATAACAACTGTCACTGAGCTCCTTGGAACATACACAGGAAGCACAAAGAAAGGAGAGAAGGGGGAACAAACGCTGGGTGTTTCATATAGTAAAGGGTTTTGCCATATTATCCCAATATTTTCCCAAGTCACAAGTTGCAGCAAGCAAAAACCATGTCAACCTGTTGTCAAATGCCCTTTAGAACACAGAGAACACATGAAGAAGTATTGTTACACAATAGTAGGGTATTGGTGATGCACTATCAGGGTTCTAAGTACTTAAATGTGTTCACATATCTAATTCCAAGTATAACCCTACAAAGCAGATACTATCATTTATCCTTCAAGTAGATTCAAAAATTTGAAACTGAGACGAGGAGTATCATACCCATACTCAGGGAGCAACTAGGCAAAAGGGGCTAAGACTCACAACCAGGCATCGTCATTACTGAACCTGTACTCATAACCAACAAATATTCTGGGTAAGGCAACATTTAGTAAACTTCAAGAATAACATTTCAATAGGATTTCTTTTCAATGGGAATAAAGTCAATATAGCTGCTGTGAAACACAATTACATATTAATTTAATCATCAGGCACCAAGTCATTTCTATTAAAGATTTTATATAAGAAATAAAGAACATGTGCTAACCCATCTTCTTTCTTGCCTCTAATAGTGTAGTTACCTTAGGCTTTCCTAGCATCCTCCAGTTAGATGGGAGGAAGGACGGGCAAACGAGATAACTGCCCTTCCCCAGCCAATAGATCCCGCAGCTATCCTCTCTTTCTCCTGCTGATGGTGGCATGAGTACAGCTGGTACTGTGTCAGCATAAAGGGAGAAAGCATTCCAGGACTGCATTATGATGATGGCTCAAAAAGTTCAAGAAAAGACAAAGTTGGTTGCTGCATTATCTTCGCATGATAAAATCTTGCATGGTAAACTGCAGACCACCAGAAAATGATTTATTCGCCTGTTTCTGCATACTCTAAGCAGGACCTTGTATGTGCATTAATCAAGAAAATGAAGTAGTAATATCTGGAAAACTCATGGACAACGAGATGTACTGCTTAATATGTTTCCATATTCTGATGTCAGTTTGGCATATATTCTTTTCCAGTCCACTTAGTGCTCCCAGGATGTGTATGGCTATAGGGACATCCACTGGGACTACCTATAGGCAGCCTATCAGGTGTCACATCCCTGAAGAAAATGCATCCCCTCTCTCCCCAATCAGCCATGATTGCCAATTGTTCCTAGGTTAAGAATGTGGCATTGTGGGCCCCTCCTCCATCCCTGCTGGGATTTTGGCTGGCTGAATCTCATGCAGATCTTTGACTGATGATTTGAGTTCATACTACTCAAAGAAAAAGTCCCATGTCAACCTACCAGCAAAACTTGGATACAGGCTTGATTATAATGACTTTTTAGTATTTCTCATCAACACACTAGCAAATAGGGTGATTTGTTTTATGCATTAATCCCTCAAGACTGAATCTCTGGAAGCTTCATTTGTGGAAAAAGAATAACTTTATCTACTTTCTATCGTTAAAAGAAGGGATAGGCATAGCTGAATTTACATTCCCCAAAGTGCTAAAGTGAATCTCAAATTCCAAGTACACTTTGATGGCCTGAAACTTTATGAAAATGAGCTGGCATTTGTCAGTTCAACCTCCTTTGCTATTGTCGATGGTGTGAATTGGGAGCTCCAAAGGGAAGCTATTGAACTGCAGAGAAACATAATAAGAAAAGTAAGATAATGACAGTTATTTATATATATAAAAAAGTACTGCACAACAATCCTCTCCATAGTCAAAAAGAGCTGTCAATTTGTGAAGAGCTTTTTTCTATTATGAAACTAAAACTAAATATCAAAATCAGTTCAAAGATTCAAGGCTGAATTCTTCCCCATATCTTGCTAAATGAAATGTAAGACCTGACATTTCATATTTCTGCAGAAGTTAGACTATCTATTTTTCAATTTGAAATAAAAATAAACCTGAAAGAGAGCAATTAATGATTAAATATAGGTATTTTAAACTTGGATATAGTGTAAAATATAATTCTTACCATTGTAACTGTCTACCATGTTATCAATTTACATTTTTATTTCAGCAAAAAACAAAGAAAACTTGACTCCACATATTTGCTCTACTTTCTTATTTGCTTGGTCTATAGTGGCCCTTGAGTGGCGACTCTGTCATAAATATCCAACAAGCAGTGATTGAATGGAATATATTAAAAACATACCTGATGCTATAGTATGTGCACTATTCTATTGATTGCTATGATACCTCATTCCAGAAACAGAGCAGTAGCAAAATATTAAGCTTGAAACAACCTTGGGGAATGAAGAAATGACTCAGTAGTTAAGAATAGAAACCGCTCTTCCAAAGGACCTTAGTTCAGTTTTCTATACCCACATGCCAACTGACAACTACTCGTAACTCCAGTCCTAGGAATTTTAATGACTTCTGACCTCAAACACCAGGGATAAACATGGTGCTTAAATGCTTCAAACAAAACAACCCTATACACTTTTTAAATGGCACTCAACAAAGACTTACACAACAGAATGCCAAATGTTGATAGTCAAGAAAATAGTTCACATTCTTAAACTTAATTTTGTCTACCTCCAATTTGCTAATTTTGTCCTCTTGTGTCCTCTGCCTCAAATCTTTTTCTAAAACGAAATAAAATGTAAATTTTCTTAGATTCTTAAGGTAAGAGAAAGCACATGCTATACCACAACCTTAATCAACTTTACCAAAATCTAACAGTCTCATGCAAGGCATTTCTGTAGAATTTTATTTTGTAAGTACATTTCTAAAGGAAAATTTCAATCACCTCAGGTTTTTGCTTTGGTACACAGACAACATGAAGCTATTGTCTAGTCTGTGTTTACTATAAATAAGCACAAACTAAACCAAACAGAAACACAAACCAAAAAGCAAAGCAAAGAGAAATGTAGTCTGTGACTCAAACCTAATGTTTATACAAAAGTGAAATGGATGCATTAAGTATCTTTCAAAATCAAATATCTGACAGCTTAGAAAGAGCCACTAGGGGTAGAAGAGTTATTCTGAAGAGAAAGAAATGAAAAATCTATTTGGTATTCAGAACAAATGAAAAAGAAAGATTGTATGATAGAATGGGGATGTGCATGTGAATTTAACCATTCACTTACCAAATACAACGATGTTGTACAAGATGCCAAAGATATGGGAACATATTAGTCCAAGTCCTTGTCCTCAAAGAGCAAGTATACTAATGAATGAGGCTCTAGTAGACAACTCAAAATAAGCAAGTATGCTGCAAGGTTGAGGAAGTCTGTAATCACGATGCTCTCAACAGAGACTAAAATAAAGTGAACTAGTAGTTGTGTAAGAAGCTGAAAGAAAAGCAGTTGAGGAAACTGGTACAGCAAAAGCAAAGACCTAGAGGCATGAGAGAGTTGGGAATGTTGGTGAGCAGCTTAAGAAGGGTTAACCAGGCAGAGGGAAGCAGGACAAAATGTCAAGAGCATTAACAGCTACAGTGGGGTTTTGTCTTAATGGATACCTGAGGTCTAAATTCTTTCTCCTTTGTTCTGGTGAGCTTCTGATCACTTTGATCCATAGACCACTGGGATTTGTTTTACCTTCGATGTCATTGAAAGCCCATGCAGCTTCCATCATGGTTTGGGAGAGCTCAGTCTGAGGGAAGACAGATACTGTATAAGTCCAAATCTCGAAGCTGTCATGTTGCAGTTCTAGTCAAGAGTCCCAGGTGAGTTCATCCTTTCATTCACCATGCCAAAGACCCAGACACATTGATGGAACTGTGATGACCCTTCAGAGAAGCCCTGTTAGTCCAGCTGTGACCATAGTTGTGATGAGGAGAACCAAAGAGCCATGATCTGTCAGAATTTCTTACAGTGTTTGCTCTTCTAAACCACTAGGTTCTGAAATGAGTCCTGTAAAGCTTTGAGAGCTTTGGAGCAACAGTGAGAATCTATTTACCAGTTCACAAGAGCAAGCCACTTGAGGAATTTTTGAACAAGAAAAGAATGTGATTTGATTTACAAGTTTGAAAAACCATTCTGGTCAATGTATAAAACAAAGGAACAAACAATGACAAGAAACAATTAGACTTGTTTAAGTATACCTGTAGAAGCCCCATTTTGCAACAAAAGATGGGAGCTTGAACTGGAAAGAGAGACGTGGAGTGATACATGGTTAAATAGGGCTTGCAATAGAGTGCTTGAACCCACAGAATCACCAATGGATTGCATGTGGGATGTCATAGGAGTAAAGAATAGCATGTACGTTTAGGACCTAAGAGCTAGGGAGAATGGTACTTTCATCTCATACATATAGAAAATGGCAACCCAGTATTAGTAATGCACGTCTGTAATCTCTTGGGAAGCTGAAGCAAGTTGGGTCATGAATTTGAAGCCAGGCTGTATAGTATGAAAAGCACAAGCAACAGAAAAAAAATATAAAGTGTGTTAAAGAATTTGAAAACTTCAGAGGAAACTGCCCCATGGAGGGAGTTCTTGATAACAAATAAAAGGCTGAGCACATTGGAAATGAAATAAAACACTGAAATACCTAGAAGGAATTGTGAATGTAGCCTTCCAATTAGGGAGAGGATTCAACCCCTTCAACATTTCACATGAAACCGACATGTTGAAAACTTGAAAATCTCTCAGAGAAGATTAAAAATATTAGAAGCTTTGATAAAGAAACAATAGAGAATCAGAAGGAGAAATAAAGAGGAGAAAAGTAAAGACATATTTGACTGTAGGGAATTATATATAAATGTGTGTGTGTATGTGTGTGTGTGTATGTATATATAATTTTTGATACTTTATTTACATTTCAAATGTTTTCCCCTTTCCAGGTCTCCCCTTTGGAAATCCCATCCCCCCTCCCCTGCCTCTATGAGGGTATTCCCCCACCCACAAACCCACCCACTCCCGTATTCCCTCCCTGGCATTCCCCTATACTGGGGCATCTAACACCCTCAGGCCAAAGGACCTCTCCTCCCACTGATGGCCAACAAGGCCCTCCTCTGCCACATATGTGGTCCGAACCATGGGTCCCTCCATGGGTATACTTTGGTTGGTGGTCCAGTCTCTGGAAGCATCAGAGGGCCTGACCAGTGGACACTGTTGCTCCCTCAATGGGGATGAAAATGAAATCCCTCAGCTCCTTCAGTCCCTTCTCCAACTCCTCCATCTGGGACCCCACGCTCAGTCCAACAGTTGCTGTGAATTGAATCATGGGTGTTCCGAACTTTTGGGCTAATATCCGCTTATCAGTGAGGACATACCGTGTTTGTTCTTTTGTGACTGAGTTACCTCACTCAGGATGATATTTTCAACTTCCATCCATTTGCCTGCGAATTTCATGAAGTCATTATTTTTAATAGCTGAGTAGTATTCCATTGTGTAAATGTACCACATTTTCTGTATCCATTCCTCTGATGAGGGACATCTGAGTTGTTTCCAGCTTCTGGTTAATATAAATATGGCTGCTATGAACATAGTGGAACATGTGTCTTCATTACATGTTGGAGCATCTTCTGGGTATATGCCCAGGAGTGGTATAGCTGGGTCCTCAGGTAGTATTATGTCCAGTTTTCTGAGGGTCCACCAAACTGATTTCCAGAGTGGTTGTAGCAGCTTGCAGTCCCACCAACAGTGGAGGAGTGTTCCTCTTTCTCCACATCCTCGCCAGCATCTGCTGTCACCTGAGTTTTTGATCTTAGCCATTCTGACTGGTATGAGGTGGAATCTCAAGGTTGTTTTGATTTGCATTTCCCAGATGACTAAGGATGTCGAACATTTCTTTAGGTGCTTCTCAGCCCTACGAATTTCCTCAGTTGAGAATTCTCTGTTTAGCTCTGTATCCCATTTTTGATAGGATTATTTGGTTCTCTGGAGTCTAACTTCGTGAGTGCTTTGTATATATTGGATATTAGCCCTCTTTCAGATATAGGATTGGTAAAGATCTTTTCCCAATCTGTTGGTTGCCGTTTTGTCCTATTGATGGTGTCCTTTGTCTTACAGAAGCTTTGCAATTTCATGAGGTCCCATTTGTTGATTCTTGATCTTAGAGCATCAGCCATTGGTGTCCTCTTCAGGAACTTTTCCCCTGTACCCATGTGTTCGAGGCTTTTCCTCACTTTCTCTTCTATTAGAGTCAATGTATCTGGTTTTATGTGGAGGTCCTTGATCCACTTGCACTTGAGCAAAGTGGCCAGATATAAAATTAACTCAAACAAATCAGTAGCTTTCCTATACCAGAAGGATAAACAGGCTGAGAAAGAAATTAGGGAAATCACACCCTTCACAATAGTCAAAAAAAATATAAAGTATCTTGGTGTGACTCTAACCAAGCACGCGAAAGATCTGTATGACAAGAACCTCAAGTCTCTGAAGAAAGAAATCGAAGAAGACCTCAGAAGATGGAAAGACCTCCCATGCTCATGGATTGGCAGGATTAATATAGTAAAAATGACCACCCTGCCAAAAGCAATCTACAGATTCAATGCAATCCCCATCAAAATTCCAACTCAATTCTTCATAGACTTTGATAGAGCAATTCTCAAATTCTTTTGGAATAAGAAATAACCCAGGATAGCAAAAACTATTCTCAACAATAAAAGAAATTCTGGGGGAATCAGCATCCCTGACCTCAAGCTGCACTACAGAGCAATAGTGATAAAAACTGCATGGTATTGATATAGTGACAGGCAGGTAGATCAATGGAATAGACATGAAGACCTAGAAATAAGCCCACACACCTATGGTCACTTGATCTTTGACAAAGGAGATAAAACCATCCAATGGAAAAAAGACAGCATTTTCAACAAATGGTGCTGGTTCAACTGGTGGTCAACAAGTAGAAGAATGCAAATTGTCTGTTGGGAATTTTCAAAGAGAATTTCTATAAATTACGAGTTTTGTTTTGTTTTGGAGACAGGATTTCACTATGGTATGTAGTCCTGGTTAATCTGAAACTCACTATCTAGACTAGGCTACCCTTGAAGTTACAGAGATTCTACTGTCTCTACCTCCTGAGTGCTGGAATTAAATATGTGCTCCACCATATCTGGCACAAATTCTTCATAATAAGCTCAGTAAAATGATAAAATTTTACTCACCCAGCATAAACAGCTGGATAGTGCTCATGATTGACAAAACAAAGGATATTGCAGCATGAATTTTGGAACATGGATATGGGTTTCTGGCTGCAGAGCGTCTTTTGTTTTTTCTTGAAAAACAAGACCATTTCCATTTAATATTGATCTGGAATATCCGGTTAATACAATACAACACCATATCAAAATAAGATGATTGATAAGCAGACGACAGAATTTTTATTATTTGCACACATTATGATAGCATATCTAGTCAATGCAAAAAATAAATATGAAAACAAATACAGCTAATAAGCACATTTTTAAAAGTAGCACTTGCTGAAATTAATACTTTAGGTACTAAGAAACTCAAATTATTAAGGAAAATATAACCATGCCCTAGAAATACCCTAGAAAGAATTGTAGTGAGAACTATTTGGTTATTACATCAATTCCTTTATTAAAGAAGACTAGAATACCATGTTTGTGTTTGGGCAGATGTAATTTCATTATGGTATCCATTCTTCCCAAATGAAAGGCAATGCAATCCCCATTATAATCTCATGAGAATGGTTCTTAATCTAATGATATATTTGTGAAGCTCATAAAAAAACAGTAAACAGGCAGAAAATATAACCATGAAAAGTATTGAAGAGAAATTAATGGGCTTGCTCTCCCATATATTAAAATGATTTATAAGTTTCAAGTATCTGAAATAAGGAAACATACATCAAAGATTTATAGACACAGCAGCAAAACAGAAGAAATGATATGGGAAAACTCTATAATGCATACATATTTGCCATATGATTAGGTAGATAGAGGAAAGAGTTGATAAAGTATGATTTTTTCTATAAGGAGTTAGAGTAGAATTGACAGTTATATTTTAAAATGTATTAAATTACATTATATACCAAAATAAATTCTAACAGATCAAAAATAAACATAGTCAAATCGTAAAAATCAAAACAGGCATCTGATTTGTCATTGGAGAAAGGCGTTAGCAATCTTCACTCTCCTTTCTATCTTCCAATTTCAATTCCTCAGTCTTAGCCCTTCCTTTGTAGCAAACCACCTGCTGGGACTTTTCCTTCCTTTCTGCTGCCATTCTCAGGAAATCTCTTACAGCTTTTCTCCTCACCCCATTTCTTTGTCTCAGGCTCCAACTACCACTCTCTCCCTGGAAACCTGCTGGCCATCCCATGGGCCAAGGAAACAGGCAGAGTATATTCACTCTATTTCTTATACTCTAATTCTAATTCTCTATTCTCATCTTCAGCCTTGTATAGTAGACCACCTGCAGGGGCCTGTCATCCCTTTCTTCCTCCATTCCCTGGAGACTCCACAGATTCCCATGGCAACTTGTGGGCCCTCTCAGTGTTCCTCTTCCCCACCATTCTAGTCTATCCCCATTCCTAAGTGTCAGCTCCCAATACCCAGAAGCAAGTTCTACCAAGGATCTGCCGTGGTCACAACTTGCAGGGTCTCAGAAGCATTCTTGATCAGGCAAAACCCAGCCACCATACGCTCCTAAGATCTAGAGGTAGCAACAGAAACAAGGAATGGAAAACCCTCCCAACAAAGACAAGTCCAGATATCAGCACCTAGAATTACACTCATCCCAAGCCAGGCAGAGAATATTCACTCTGCCTAGATAATATACTCTGTTGAGATATCAGTTTGAAAACAAAATCCATAATAGCCAAGACAATATGTCTCTACTAGAGCCTAGACACCCCACTGAAGTGAGCCCTGAGAAATGCAATGTAGCTGAAGCACAAGACAAGGACTTCAGAATATGTATAATGAATATGTTCAGTGACCTTAAACAGTATATGAGTAAATCCACCAATGATATATGAAAACACAGTCAAATTAAATGAAAACTAGTCAAGACATGAAATTGGAAATAGAATGAAGAAAGTAAACCCAAACTGGGGTAAAACTGGAAATGAAAAATGTAGGAATTCAAATAGGAACCTCAGAGACAAAGCTCAGCAACAGAATGAAAGAATCTTAGGCATTGAAGACAAGATAAAAGAAATGGATACTTCAGTCAAAGAAATGTTAAATCTTTAAAAATCCAGGCAGAAAACATTCAGAAAATCTGGGACACTTTGAGAAGACCAATTCTACAAATAATAGGAATAGAGGAAAGAGAAGAAACTCAAGTACAAAAGATATTTTCAACAAAATCATAGAAGAAAATTTCCTTAACCTAAAATATAAAGTGCCTATCAACGTACAAGAAGCATACAGAACATCAATTACACTGGACCAGGATAGGAATTCTCCACAACATAATAATCAAAACATTAAATGTACAGAACAAAGAACGAATATTAAATGCTGCAAAGGAAAAAGACCAAGTAACATATAAAGACAGGCAGATTAAATAACATTTGACTTCTCAATGGAGATGCTAGAAGGTTCTAGACAAATGTTTTACAAACCCTGAGAGACCACAAATGCCAGCCCAGGCTACTATATCCACCTACAATCCACATTACTATAGAGATTAGGTATCTAGTAAGAGACTTGGCAGGGGTGGGGGCAAAGTTGGATATCTCTAGGAAGGATACATGGAATGGCAGTTATAGATGCACAGGGAAGGGGGAAGAAGAGATTGGAATGGGTAGAATCAAATGAGGAGGGGGAGAGAAGTGAAGGAATATTTGAAGGTCATATGGAAACCTAATATAGCAGAAAGAAACACACACACACAGATTGAGCCCTTGGACATCTCTTGTCACTAAATGAAGCCTCCAGTTCCAGGAATAGGTTACATCTAATTGAGTTATTGAATAAAGGGGCCCCATGGGAGTCTCCAAACAATCCAAGCTATTGCCAAGGATATCAGTTGCTCTCCACAAACTGATGGTAAGTCCAATTGCTGAATACAATACCTATACACTTCATTGAACTTGGAGAAATTGAGCTGGTACCTACTTAGAACCTTCAACCCTACTGACTACTGTTTATAATATTGGAAGACACTCTAAATACTGCAAAATGAAAGAAAGGTAATCATCAGTCCAGCAACAAACCCCTTGATCTACAAGGAAGACCTGCATGTAAGATGGGCTAGTACAATGGTGGCACAAAGCTTGGGGAGTAACCTTCACTCTCTGATCCAGTTTAAAGCCCACTCTATGAGATGAGACCCATCCCAACACTGCTGGGGTGGCTAAGAACCTGAGTTAAACCAGAGATGTAGGGTAAAATCAAATATTATTCTACTAAAGGTATATGAGGATATTCTGCTATGCTCATACGTCAGCCTTATCAGAGAAGCTTCCCCTTGTGTTATATGGGAGCAAATACAGAGACTCACAGCTAGACAATGTACAGAGAGTATGAGATCTTAGAACATTCAGTTCTAATGGGATGGCTCCATCAAATCCCTCCAGTCAAGGCTCAGAGAACCCTGTGGAAGAGGAAGCAAAACAAGTTTAAGAGCCAAAGGGGATGGAGGACACCAAGGAGCCAAAATCTTTCTAAACACAGCAGGACCAATACACAGTGTGTACAGGACCTGCACAAGTCTGGGACAGATAGGGTCCCAATGCTGAGAGGAGAAGTGAACACAAGCCCCCATAGCTAATTTAGAAATTATCTAAGCAGCTGATGATAACTGCTTGCAAATGAAAAAAGAGTTCTCTCCAATAGAGTCTCACTGGGTATATAAACCACTCTTAAGGACAGGCCCCATGCCCAGCAGTAGATGGATAACACAAAACAAACTCAGTTGCAATTTTTGAGGTTCTTTTTCTCATAATGTTTTGAACTGGATTTTATGTTTTGGTTTGGTTTGGTTTCCCTTACAGGTCTTTTGCATATATAGTATGGTTTCCAGTTTTGTGTTTCTATGGGATTTCTGTGTGTGCCGATGTGTATGTCTATAAAGGTATTTTTTTTAGCTTTTTTGGCTCTTCTGTTTGTTTGTTTTTTTCTATTCTGGTCCATTTTTATTTTTCTTATTTTACTTTCTTGTGATTATCATTATTATTTTAGATGCCTGATTGTATTCTAATGAGAAAGAGAGAAAGAAAGGGTGTACATTTGGGGAGGTGAGAAAGTGGAAAGGATCTGGGTTAGTTGGGGGAGGGAAACCATAATCAGAATTTATTATATAAAATAATCTATTTCAACAAAAGTAAACAAAATAAATATAGAAATAAACAAAAACAATCATTAAGAATTGGGCATGGTGGCTCATGACTTCCTTCAGAATTCTGCAGCTGCAGATGCAGGTTGATCTCTGTGAGTTCAATGCCAGCCTGGTCTACTAGTTCAGAATAACCTGGGCTACATAACATAGAAATTGCTTCCAAAAAGAAGAAAGAAAGAGAAAAGCCACCCTGCATACATGTAGTAGATGTGCAGTCTCATTCTTCATGTGGGTTCCGCAACAACTGAAGCAGGGGCTGTCCCTAAAGCTGTTGCCTGACTGTGGAATCCTTTCCCCTAACTGGCTGCCTAGTCTGGCCTCAGTGGGAGAGGATGAGCCTAGTCCTGCAGTGTCTTGATGTGCTGGGGTAAAATGATACCCCAGGGGTCCTCCCCTTCTGAGAGGAGAAGAGGAGAGGAGGCTAGGGGGAGGGACTATATGAGGGGGTCAGGAAGAGGTGGGGACAGTGATCTGGATGTAAAGTGAATAAATTAATTAACGGAGGAAAAAGCAATCATTAAAATAACAAAGGAAAACATCATAACATAAAAAGCAAATTGATCAAATGACTGAGAAAATGTATTCAATAAATATGATAGAATAAAGCTAATACCTACAATATATAGTGACCTCTTAAGAAGTTAATATCATAAGTGGTAATAATTATGGCTCCTAATGAAAAAGGCAGAGCAAGAAAAGTAGGATCTCTAACTTTTCCCCCAACAGATACCAAAAAGAACTGGTTATTCAATACACAAAACTATCAGAACAAAGAGAGACATGGAAGCTAACCATGGTGGTAAATATCTGTAATCCCAGCTACTTGGGAGGCTGTATTAGGAGGATCACAAGTAGAAAGCCTTTGTGGGCTGCAGAATCAGTTTAAGGTTAGCCATGCAAATTAGTGAGATCATCTAAAAATACAAGTAAAAAGAGGCTATACTGTTGACTCTCACAAACACTTAAAAGTAGCTAATATCAATTCTCTCTCTCTCTACACAAACACACACACACAGAGAGAAAGAGAGAGAGAGAGAGAGAGAGAGAGAGAGAGAGAGAGAGAGAGAGAGAGAGAGGTATTCTATTCTAGACCCTTTCTATAAGGCCAGCATTGTCCTGATACCATTACCATGTAAAGCACAACAAAAGAGAAAATTACAGGTCAGTATTCTTGATATAAATAGACACCAGGAGTATCAAGAAAATACTTTTAAACCAAACCCCACAGTATATTAAAAAGATTACTCACCATGATCAAGTGGGGTTCATCCTGTGGATCCAAGGATAGTTCCCTATATACAAATCAATAAACATTATCCACCATATCAATGAAATGAAAGACAAATGCCAATAATATTATGCTTTACAAGTATCCTGGTTCAACCTTCTTCAATTCATCCTTTTCCATATTAAAGGGAATAACCTCTAGGATTTATCAGAGGACAGAGCTGTGTGTTGAGTAAAGCCATCTGCATAAGATAGATACAATTCAATGTTTTCATCTCCTTAAGTCTTTGAGTTCCTTCTTTAACATTATACCAAGAAATTTTTGGCAACTCAACTTCAATTCATATAAGGCAAATAGAATCAGTTGCTTGAACCCAAAATATGTGGTAAGGCCAGACGTCTTAATTACTTTAATGTTTGTATTTTGTTTCTCCTTTTAGTTGTTGTTGCTATTTATTAGGGGGAACAGTTATGCTAATGATATTCTGACTTCAATCATCTTAGTAAATGCTTTAGGGAATCCAGAAAGAATCTCAGGGATGCTATCTTCCACCATCCCTTAGGTCTTCTTAGACACCAAATATTTTTTAAACACTATGACTTCTAATAAATTAGATAACTTAGATAAAACAAATTCCTTGAAAGATACAAACTATAAAAGGTGCCTCAAAGGGAAATACAATATCTGAATAGACACAACCTACAAAGAGATTGAATTGAAGCTGGCTCACTCCTGTAACATCAGCAGGAAGAAACCTTAAACAAGAAGGTCACACACGTTTGAGAACAGCATTGGCTACATAGTGAGAACAAAGCTAGCCTGAGCTATAGGTTAAGACCCTAACTTGAAATATCAATGAAAACAAAAAGAGAAACTGCATTAGTGACTAAAATTCTACATGCATTACACACAGAAACGTGAACAAAACTTTTTATAGCAGTATTATTTGCAGTTTAAAAAAAAAAAAAGTAGAAACAACGTATAGGTCCATGAGATCAAAAAGTATAACGTAACTAAGCAATGTGAGATGACTTAGCATAAACAGGAATGGGATGCTGATATATTCTATAACATAGATTAACCTGAAAACATTACCTTAAATTTAAAAAACTACTCTCATTATGCTATATATTGTAAAGTTCTATTTATATGAAATATTCAAGAAAGTCAAATCTATAGAATGGAGATCTGGGCTGGAAGGATCTGGAAGGAATGGTGGTTGTCTGCTAAATATGTGAGGATTTTATCTGCAGTGAGGAAAATGTTCTAAAATTGGTTTTAGTGATGGGTTTACAACTATGCGCATATATATTACACACACATATATTATTATACACATATACTATTACAAAATTGTATATACTGATGAAATTTATAACTAAAAGAATGTTAAATTTGTATCAAACATAAGACTCTTTGATATATGTGTATTGAAGATTAAATCATCCGGTTTCAGAGACCATTAATTTGCAAAGTATAAGAAACCTTTCAGTTATATAAAAGCTTACCAATTTTAGCATGCAACTTTAACTGGTTATTCAAGTTACTGTTATTATTCAAGTTATATAACTTCGTTGTATATAGAATATAGAGTAGTGAAATATAGATATAGAGTACTGAAAAAATGATTTAAATCACACATAACACTAATCAAAAGTAACAATGATGTTATTTTATCACTTTTCTATGCTGGGATAAATATGCAAGCACATGAGATCACAGAATATTTAGTAGTTACTAAGATAGGCCTTCTTGTCACAATTACATGAAGAAAACTTTCATATCCATAAATATATAATTTTAATATTATTCCTTGTATTCATATTGGATACTACTTAGTTCACTTAAAATATTTTCATTTGCATAGCAGAATGAAATAAACATTATTTATAAGCATCTTCATTTATGTATAGAATTGATATTGAATTGAGATAATGATTAGAAGTAGAACTTTTTAGATAAATAATAAATATGGAGATTTGCTATATATTGCTGCTGTGGTTCTCACTGGAATTATCTGTAATAATTAGCAGAGTATTGGAAAGTATCTGTTTTCCTATATCTTATGCAAATCATGTCTTAGAAAACTTCTAAATCTTTGCTAGGAAAAGATGCCTCACAATTCTTTTAACATGCATTTAGTTCACATTTTTAATGTTTTATATATCTCTATTAGTAAGTTTTTTATTCACAACCTTAATCTACTTTATTAGATTTTTTCTTTTTTGATTTATAACAAGTCTTTAAATGTTAAGGATGCCAAATCTTTGCTCTGTCGTGAGTGTTCCAAATATATTTTTTCCAAAATGCTTTATTTTGTATATGGAAATTGCTATCTTTTTCTTTCTGTTTTGAGAACAGGTCTTGGTATATGGCCCAAGTTAGCCTCAAACTCAAGATTTTTCTCAATTTCTCTAGCACTAGGATTACAGATGTATTACACTACAACTTTTTAAAGGTGGCATCTTTGTGGTCAAATGTTTCCATTTTAAATAGCCAATAAAGATATGCAAAAATGTTCAACAGCTTTACCCATCAGTGAAAAACAAATTAAAACTATACTGAGATTCTGTCTCATCCCAGTTAGAAAGACTACTACCAGAAAAACAAAAGCAGCAAATGCTGGCAAGGGTATTAGGAAAAACAAGCCCTTCTATGCTGCTGGTGGGCTATAAACTATATAAAGCCACTATGGAAATCAGCATAGAGATTCCTCAGGCAACTAAGGAATGATGCAAGTGGGAGAGGTGGAGTTCTCCAGCAAAGAGCACATCAATTAATTATCCAGTAACAAATGATCAGCCCTGAAAACATACATACAAGTGATGTTATATAGCTTAGGCATGCTGTACTTAGGTATTTAGGATGTATGCATGTATGTATGTGTGTATGTATGCATGTATGTATATATGTATGTATGCATGTATGTATGTATGCATGTATGTATATATGTATGTATGTATATATGTATGTATGTAATGTGTGTATTATGTAATAATAATCAAGAAAAAGGCAATTAATTTGAAAGAGGAAAAGAAATGGTATATGGGAAATTTTGGAGGGAGGAAAGAGAATGAGGAAAGGATGCAAGTATATTATAATTTCAAAAAATAAAACAAATAATTTAAAAATTTAAAAAAACTGAAATTAGAACTACCAAATGACTCTGGGTTTATCATTCCTTAGTATAATATATAGGCAAAAGAACCAAAATCAGTGTACAATAAAGATACTTGTTCACTCATATTTACTGTGGTACTACTGTTCACCACACATAAACTATAGAATCAGCCTAAGGATATGTACTGGTTTGTTTTGTGTGTCAACTTGACACAAGCTGAAGTTATCACAGAGAAAGGAGTTTCAGTTGAGAAAATGCCTCCATGAGATCCAGCGGTGGGGCATTTTCTCAATTAGTGATCAAGGGGGGAGGGCCCCTTGTGGGTGGTACCATCCCTGGGCTGGTAGTCTTGGGCTCTATAAGAAAGCCAGCTGAGCAAGCCAGGAGAAGCAACAAGCAAGCCAGTAATAAACATCCCTCCATGTCCTCTGCATCAGCTCCTGATCCCTGACCTGCTTGAGTTCCAGTCCTGACTTCCTTTGGTGATGAACAGCAACATGGAAGAGTAAGCTGAATGAACCCTTTCCTCCCCACCTTGCGTCTTGGTCATGATGTTTGTGCAGGAATAGAAACCCTGACTAAGACAGGATACAAGAATGAATGGGTAAATAAACTGCAGTAGGGGATTTTATTCATACATTAAGAAGATTTTAAAAGTGTTGATTACAAGAAAATATACAGACTAGAGATCACCATGGCAAGTGAAATAAGCTGGGCACACAATGGCAAGTATTGGATGTTTTCTCTCATATGTAGAATCTATGTGGGGATGGAAAAGCCATAAAGAAACAGTGGACTAATTGAGAAGAGGACCAACAGGAGCAGCTACTTTGATGGGAAGGGCTTTTTAAGCGTTATCTCAATACCAAGTTCAGAAGGATAAGATGGGGTTTTATGCGAGGATAATTTTATACACTTTGGTACTCTATACTAATTTCATAATATACATGCTGATGATATTGTATAGAGAACAAGATCCCTGTAAACATCAACCATGGAATAGCTTAAGCTAATTTTAACCAACTTCACTTCCGTGATGTGGTTTAACAAAGGACTTACATAAGTTTCATACTAGAATCACAGCGGCATTCTTGTATATATTAAGTATGAACTAATTTGTTGCATTATATTTTCATACACATATATGTAGCATAATTTGATCCTTTTGACTCATGTCTCTCCCCGACCATCTCTCCTCGATACTGCTATTGGTCATCTTTGCTGAACAGTCTCCGAATGGCTGCAATCTCCACTGTTGCTCTCTTGAGAAGCAAGGATTGGCTACTCCTCCCTCTGCTTTGTCTGTGCTTTGTCACATTGGCAAACACAAACAGGTGGTTCAGGCCTTGTCTTGCCTAGGATTTCTATTGCTGTGATAAAACACTGTGATTAAAAGCAACTTGAGGAAGTGTTTCTTTCACCATCCATCTCTCAGGTCACCCAATCCATCACTGAGAGAAGCCAAGGCTGAAACCAGGATCTGACTCAGAGGTGGAGGACTGCTGTTTAGTGGCTTGCTGCCCATGGTTTGCTCAGCCTGGTTTCTTATACCAGCCAGGACCACCTGCCTAGAGATAACTCCGCCCATAATGGGATTAGCACTCTCACATCAATGATCAATCAAGAAAATGTGCTATAGGCTTGCCTATCAGCCAATCCTATGGTAGTGTTTTCTATGTGAGCACTTCTGAGTCCTCCAGTTTCAGGCCAAGCTCAGATTCTGAAGGGATAAAATTGCTGCTGCCAAAATCTTTTGGTCATTCATCTTGTTCACGGAAGCCAGCCGGTGCTGTCAGATAATACGGCTGTGAGTTTGAATTCAAGATGCCAGGCATCTTCAATAACTTTTGGCCACTTGGGAGCATGGCCTACCAAAATCTGCTGAAACAACTGGTTATACAGCACCCTGCTGTGAAAAAATTAAACAAGGTATCCTGTTGCTGCATGCCTGCCTGGCCCCAAGCTTGTGTATGGGAATGGGCTTCCAACCATCTCCTTGGGATTGCCAGGCAACCAGTATGATCTTACTGTCTGTCACAATCTCTCTCATCTTACTGCCCCTCCATCCTACCCCACTTCCTTAGAGTTTCTACCAAAGTGATAAAACACCATAACTAAAAGCAACTTGGATAAAAGAGAACTTATTTCATCTTACAGCTTCTAGTCTGTCATCCGGGGAAGTCAGAACAGGAACTCAATGCAGGAACTGTAGGTAGGAACTGATGCAGAGTCCATGGACAAGTACTGCTCACTGGCTTTCACCTCATGGCTTCCTCAGTCTATTTTCTTATACATCCCAGAACCACCTGCCTAAGGGTGGCACCACCCACAGTTACTGGGTCCTCACACATTAATGATTAATGAAAAATTTTCCCCTACAGGCCAATCTGGTAAGGATATTTTCTCAGTTGAGTTTCCTTCTTCTCAGATAACTCTATCTAGTGTCAAGTTGACAAAAAATAATAATAATCAAGACAGCCCCCGCAACAAATCATAGTATTCAAAGTGTTGCTGTTATTTTAACCATTGATCATGTTCTTCCTAGTATACATTTCATTCTTCAGGCCATAGGTACCTGGATCAAGACTGTTCCATCTCAAACCTTTGCTGAGCCTTGGCTTTCCATGTCTTCTACTATAAAAAGCAAAGTTGTTCCAGTACTCGAGAGCACCTGGCCTGAGCTGACTCAGTCCTCTGTCTTCATCCTTACCAACAATGTCAGCCACACTAACATCCTCACTGCTTCCTGAATACTTTGGTTTGGCATGCAGGTTTCTCCTCAGGTCATTTTTACTGGTCATTACCCTTTCATGAAATTTTCTTTCTACAAATATCTACATTGATAATTTCCTAAATTTCTTGTTTTGCTGAAATGTATTTTTTATAAAGGATGTCTTTCCAAACTACTTGTTATGGGTTGGATTGTTGAATTATTTCCTCTTCCTACAAGGAGGTAAAAATGGATGGGTGTTTATATGAGAAGACAAAGGGCGGCACTCCCCCATAGGATACACCAGAGGTAGAAGTGAAAGCAATTGGAGTTAGAAGAAGAGAAACAGGTGGGCTTTCATTAGAGGACACATGGAAGGGACAGCCATCTACAAACCAGCAAGACAGGCAGCCCACACACGAGAAACTGAGTTTTCCGAAACTTCGATTGAAGGATTCTAGCCTCCAGAACAGTGAATGAGTCATTGAATCTGTGGTTATATATATATATATTTTAAGTACTGGAAAATATTTACTCAATTTTTTTATGTGACATAAAGTTGAAAACACTGAATCCTTAGTTCTCTAAGACCATAGTTACTGAGATACAGATGTGACCAATGCTATTTTTTAAGAAGTCAATTTTAACTAGATGACACCTAGGTCAAATACAGGTAAGCCCAGAATTGGGGCAGGAAACCTTTGCCATCATGGGCAAAGGCACAGCAAAGTTCCAAAGAACCAGAGAAAACCTTTCCATGAGATGTGACTGTCTTCCACATTATACAACTAACTCCATTCATGACTAGCCAATTATTTTTTTCTTAAATACTTTTTGAGCCTATATAGTGGCTTGTCTCATAAGGAAGAGAACACCAGAATAGGTTAGACTTTCTTGCTGTAGCAAGCTCAAATTGTGTCAGACAGTTTTATTCATCTATTGTGTTTATTTTCTCTATTGTAATTTTCTATGGCAACCAATGCAAACTAACATGCCACCACAGTCATAGGATATCGCCATTCCTCTTTCTGTCTGTGCTGCTAAACTCCCTTGCCTTATTCTACCCTAGCCTTTAATACCATGTGAAGATGTCAAGTTTACTTTTTATCATTTTATTTTATGTTGTCTGTTGGAATATGAACCAGCAAGTGCAATCATTTCTGTTGCTTTCAGTCACCAGTATGTCCACAACATAGAGAATTGTACCTGGATCCTCAATAAATATCCATGTGGTAAATTATAGGCTATATAGCCTTTCTTCCATTATATAATAAGCTGCTTATAATAGGCTATAGCTCTTCCTCCCTTTAAGTTAGTTGTCTCTTGGTAGCTGTATGCCCTTCTCTAGTCCACATGATGATATCTTGGTAAGTCCTTGAGGTCGCTATTTGCTCTTGGAACAATCAGTGCATTGCAATAGATAACTAATGTAGGCATGAGTGACTCTTCTCCTGGGAACATCTTAATTTCAAACCCTTACTTATCCAGGATATATGGAGTTTGTTAGGGTCTGAATCTGAAGTTTCTGCCACAGCCTTATTTTGGGAAGCTAGAACACTTTTAAGAGTTGAAGAGTCAGTGAAAGTAGGTCACTAGAAGAGATCCTTTGAGGGTTATAGGCCATTAGTCCCTGCCCCTTGAGCTCTCTGCTTTTATGGTTTGCAATGATGTAAACAGTGTCTGCCACATACTTTCACCACCACAAACAGAGCTGCTTCCGCACACTTCCACCACCATGATGGACAGGCATTGTCTGAAACCATGAGCCAAAGCCAAACGTAAGTTATTTAATTCAGGTCTTGTGACCACAGCAACCCAAAAGAACTAATAGTGTTTTCATTTGGGGTTCTTTCAAAGCAGAACATGAAACACTGTTGTGAATGGCAGGGGTCAGATGTGAAAGAGCAGCCAAAATAAGGCAGGGAAAGGAGAAGATCCAAGGTGTGTGTTGAACTGATTGTGGGCAACTGGAGAGCATTTCTTCTAGGACCCACTGGAAAATGGTGATGACTGTACCCTAGAATTATTCCTTCATAGAAGAGGAAGCATATAGGGGCTCACCCTTGTCCTCTTTTGTTGAACAGTTGAACCTAAATATGTTAACTCTCATACCACACTTCCAGACTATCGCATATGCAAGCTGAGAAAAATGCAGAATTGACTTGAAAAACTCTTGAGCATGTACAGGAAATGGCCCGTACAGCTACAGAAAAAGGCACAGAAAAGTGAAAAGAATGGAAGACAAAAAGCATCAGCTGTATTTTGTTATCAAAGATGGCATTTTAAGAACCACTTTAGAATCTCATGATCAAAATATTTTCATCTCCTATTTCTAAGCTTTCATCTTTCTTTTTCATACTCAAATGAACTTTATCTTGCTGAGCCCCTCAAGTAAAAAACCTTTTAAAAAAATCGAGTACTCCATAGACAGACGATGGCTTGCAGGTCTTAATTCACCTTTATTTTCAAGAACAATGTCACCTGTTAGATTGTGAGAATTCTCCCTTACCCGCTATAGCCCTTCTTTTCCAATAAATTTCGATGTGTAGGTAAAAGTATTACCTATTATCACTGCTCCTCTTGGGGTAAGATAGGGATGATATTTCAGTAGAAACTGCTGCCTGTCATGTCAGACTCCCCTGGGAATCTCCTCAGGCAACTTACCCTTCTCAGTGATTAATTAAAACTGTCACACCAAGTCAGCTAAATGGTACAGTATCCAGGAACAATGATGGTTTGCTCAGAGACAAAATATCTCCAAAGGAGGATTTTATCTAAGACACAGTGTTCATTCCTCTGCCCCCCCTAAGGAAATCACAACTAAATCTCACATTTTAAGTATCCAACTGTAAGTTTAATGAATACATAGCTGTCTGTCTGCTTAGTTGCCTCAAATTCTTTGACATTTCTTCTACAGAGAAGGAACTATTCTTTGATGCCTTTTCTTGATTCCAGCCAAGTGTCTAGCTGCTGTGCCCTCCAAAGAAAGGTGAAAATCGTGCTAAAGCATCCCTTTTCTTTCCCTCTTATTTGTTGCTTTATTTTTTTTTGAGATAGGATCTGACTGTGTAGCTGAGGGTGGTCTTAAACTCATAGTCCTCTTGCCTCCATCTTCTGAGGATTGAGATTATAGACTTGTATGTTCATT
The DNA here is from genome assembly GCA_028551405.1 of Uromys caudimaculatus. Taxonomy (NCBI): domain Eukaryota; kingdom Metazoa; phylum Chordata; class Mammalia; order Rodentia; family Muridae; genus Uromys; species Uromys caudimaculatus. The sequence continues at coordinate 25,883,059 of CM052722.1, read as the reverse complement.
CTTTATGTTTTCCTGGTGGGTTTACTGGTTAAAATTTGATACATCCACTCTTCACTCTTTGCCCTCCAGTCTGGGAAAACTGGAAGGCAAAAAATAAGTAACTCTAGTTTCTTTTCCTTTCATCCCCTAGGCCACATCGCCAGTGTTGTTCTTTGTTTGTTTTTCAGGATTTTTCAGGAGAATTTACTATTTTTTACAGATGTCTAAACTCAGCCACCCTAGAGACCTGTCTCATTTTCTTAGCAATAAACACAAACCCCAGGAAGGCAGTCCCCCCTCTCTCCTCATCAGTGAGGGCTAATGTGCCAGATCAAAGGCTTGTCCAGGCAAGAAAAGCAAAGCATTTAAAATAAAAACTGGTTTTATACAAATTTGATTTTCTTATGCCCTTACCTTAAATGCATGTTATTACTTTAAAAATGGAGCATGCATGGATTATATTACAATGTCAATTTGAGAAAAGCAATTAACTGAGTAGAGAAAATACTATTCAAGATAACTATTCTAGCACCCCACTAAAATAAAAACAGGAATTATAAAGCATATTTCTGTTTTGGAGGCTCTAATTAGGGTCATGGCATACCAAAGCAAAGGCAAGCAGAGCTGGGACACATGTAGAGCCCAAAAATCTCACACTGTAGCCTCTTATTTAAGTAGGGTCCAAGTTATACCCGGAAAAGACACAAACGTCCTTGCTGAGAGCTGGGCTACAAGAGAAAATCCTTATCCTAGACACAAACAGTAAACATGCAATATCTAAAGATGAAATTCTATGTAAGGGTTCTCCTTTGGCCCAAGGCCTTGTTTACCTTTATAAAACAAACATTTTTATTTATAACTCAGTGATAGGATCAGGTTTTGCTAAGTCCACAGTAACATCTATTTTTATTTTTCTTTCTGATTGTAAAACCCCAGTTCAGGATATGAGAAAAGCAAAGTGCCCATATTTCATTTCATCTAAAGGTGGTCCTATACCATAGGTTAACCTGGGACAGACACATACGAGAAAAATCACTGCAATAGGATGCTCAGAGAACTCAGTAAATGGTACCTGTTTCTAAAAGCAATGGTGAGGCTGGAGAGATGACTCGGGGGTTAAAAGCACTTGCTGCCCTTGCAGAGGACCTTCTTTCAGTTCCCAGTACCCACACAGAGGCTCACAACCAACTGTAACTCCAGTTCCAGGGACTCTAATTCCCTCTCCTGTCCTCTGTAGACATTAGGCACATACATATTGCACATACATACGTGTAGGCAAAATATACACTTAAAATAATAAAATAAAAGCAATGTTATGTCTCCTCATACTCTTCCTTTGTGGAAGATGAACACAATTTGTGAAGGCTCAAAGTCTTATTTCAAACCCAAGGACAAGATCTATGTCATACCAGGGACCGAAGGAACCTAAATTTTTACAAAGCTACTATGCTAACACCTTCCAGAAGAGTGACAAACACTGTGTTGGGTTAAGTCAAGCCCTCTAACCCAGGTTCCGGCTTGGAGAGTCCAAGGAAATCCCAGAGGAATACAAAGATATTTGAAATAATACGATACTGGAAAATCATCTATAGGTGAGGTTGGGGATGAGCAAGAGGATACAGAGGAGTTATGGGCTGTAAGAACTGAAGAAAGGAGTTTCTGAAAGAGAAAATCACAAAAGTGGGACACATGGAGCCCTGAACACCAGCTAATCATAAGGACTTTTTCTTGGATTTTGCCCTACATCTAAACCAAATAAATAGAAAAGTACTGTCATGACCCCTCTAAGTGGGAGAAAAGAAAATATTTCTTCACAGTGATTTTATTAAATAATAACGTAAATGTTAAACATGCTGAAGCATAAGGATGATTTTTTTTTTCTGGGACACATCTTGATGAGTCACAATTCTGTTACGAAGCTTTCACAAACAACAAAGAAGGCCAAAGGTTTGCCTGAATGATGGCTCCACAGGAACTGGTGTGGGGCATGAGTTCACTGATTAAAATGAACACTGAATTGCTGTTTTTATTCTCCTGAAATGCACTTGTCATTGGCTGGACATCAGCAGAGCATACGTTGGTAAAAACATTACCTAAGACCACTTGAATTTTTTTACAAAAAGCTTTTTTATCTAAGAGCTGAGATGTCAAATCACTTGGAACAGAAAAATATGGTCCAATTTTAACCTTTAATCTAAAATATTCATATGTCTTTGTTTCTTTCATGAAGCATGCATAACATCAAGGGTAAGCTAGCATTTAAAATTATGAGAGTTTCCTCTAAAATGGAATGATACTATACTGTTTGCCATTTCTCTTTTAGGAAAATCCTACATAAGCTATAAGTCTGTTCTTATGAAATTTCACCCACAAATAATTCGGTAAGAATTTCATAAGGTATGATGTTTTTACCTAAACCCCACAAAGAAAAATTCATCCATTTTTATGTCACTGGGGTACCATAGCTTTCCTCAAACTTTAATGTGCAATAAGAATTATCTGGGGATTTTATTAAGCTACAAGCACTGGCATAGCAGATGCCATCTGAAATCCTGCATTTCTAATAAGCTCCCTGGTGATGACAATGAAGGTGGTCCATGAATCACACTCCGACTAGCCAGAGAGGAAAGAATGGGCTAACTGCACTGCTCATCAGGAGTATTTAGGGCTCTTAAAAAAAAGTCTTGGGCTGCATCCCAGGCCTACAGAATCAGAATCTCCAGGACTAAGGTACAGGAGTTTGTATTATTAGCCATCTCCCCAGGCAATTCCTATTCAGCCATGAGATGCACCTGTCTGCAATGATCAGAGCAGCAGGGCTCAGAGAATAGCTGTTCACCCCCTAACTCAGAATCGCCTGAGGGAGCTGATGACCACACAGATACCTCTCTGCAGATATCCCCCTTCTGCTGTCTGGGCAGTAGGCAGAGGGATGGAGGAAGTAGGAAAAAATAAGGTGACTGTATAAAATGAGAAATTGACGTCACTTCAACTCCCACCTGGCAGGAATAGAGAAGGCCAATTCTCCTAGAAGTGACAGCATGGAGCTTGCCTCCCACTGCCTGACCACCTGCACCTCCTTCCTTCTCTTCCTCCCCCTGGCAACCATGACAGCCAAGGCTGCCCCTCCAAGACTGCTGGGGGCCCTGGTTAAAGAATTTTTTTAAAAAACATAGAAATTGGAGGGAGGAATAAAAGAAAATATAGGAATTATAAACAGTCATTGGTGTCTGTTTATGCTCTGTTCAATGCAATGGAAATAAATGCCTATTTAACTCTCTGTACTTGCTGAAATAACAACAGGATTTTGATTAAAAGCATGCAAGTCTATTGGATAAAATTGCATCTATGGGCAGAATAGAGCATGAAAAGCTGTAAGTCATCTTAATCCCTAAGTGACAGAAGATAGGGCTGTGTTTTCCTTTGTTACAATATTGTTGGGAGTTTCACATCAATAAGCACTATGCTTTATAATCAGAAATAAATAATAAAACCACTTGCATTTGGAAAAGCCCAAACAAAAAGGTTACAAGTACTAAAAGTCCAAGAGACAGATCAGTGAGGATTTAGTCCCTTCATTCCAAGAGAACAGAAACTCAGTAGTAGGAAGATGGACTCTTTCTATATAGCTAGAGAAAGTATGCAGTTTGTCTTTCTGGATCTGGGGTTTTTACTCAAAATGATGTTTCTAGCTCAATCTAGTTTACCTATATATTTCATAATGTCATTTTTCTTAACAGGTAAATAATATTCCATTTTGTAAATATACTACATCTTCATTATCCATTCATTACTTGAAGGACATCAAGGCTGTTTCCAATAGAGCAGCAATTAACGCTGACAGACAAGTATCTCTGTAGTGGCATGCCAAGTCCTTTGGGTATAGATTTAGGAGTAGTATAGTTGGATTTATGGTAAATAGGATCCCAGGTTCCTGAGAAAATGCCATATTGATTTCCAGAGTGGCTGTCCAATTTTGCACTCCCACCAGCAATGGACGAGTGTTCCTCTTATCCCGCATCTTTGCCAGCATCTGCTGTCATTTGTTTTATTAATCTTGGCCATAGAGACTGGTGTAAGATGAAATCTCAAAGTAGTTTTGATTTGCATTTCCCTGACAATTAAGGATGTTGAGCATTTCTCAGTCATTTGTGTTTCATCTTTGGAGAACTCTCTGTTTCAATGCCCCATTTTAAGTTAGGTCATTTGTGCATGGTATAGGTAGAATATTCACAGAAATTAGTTAGCTAGTAAGGGACTAATGGGGTGAGCTGGGAGGAGGAGTATCTCCCAAGTAAGGGGCAATAGAATGCAATGTTATAATGATAAAGGGACAGCCATATCAAACAAAACCCACTACTGGCAAAAGCTTTATAAAATATAAGCCTATATAACAGGAGTTTAAATTGAGTTATCATATAACAGAGGAAAAATACCCCCAACCAAATATCATATGCTACCAAATAAAACCTCCAGTACTCAGAATAGGTTACATCTTTTTAAGTTGTTGGCTAAAGGGTATCTATAGACATCCCTAAACATTACAGGCTATTGTTAATCTTATTGGTTACTCTACACAGCCTGATGGTAAAATCCTATTGCCAAAGACCCCACATACTTTTGCCACTGAACATGGATAAATCAAGCTGGTGCTCAACTGAAAGCTTCACCCCTACTGATAGTACTGGAAGGTGTTATGTATGCTAACAAAAGAGAAAATTAAAAAATGATCTCATGAAGCTCTGAGCTCTATGAGCTATATTAGAAATCTGCCTATAAGACTTGCCCACTGCTATAATGATGGTACAAATTTTATGGGGTAATTAACCACTTGTTGCTTGGATTCAAGGCCCAACCCATGAGATGAAAACAATATCTGACACTGTTAATGAAGCCAATGTCTTGAGACTAGATTTGTCATAGACCCTAGAGAAAAGCTAACTACTACTATCCTGCTAAATGAACATAGCAACAAAACAACTCCTACTGATGAACTGCTATACTCATAGATCAATGCATCACTGAGCCCTCATCAGAAGAGCTTCTTCTTGCAGGAAATAGCAATTAACACAGAAGCCCACAACTAATCAACATGCTGAGAATACGAGATTGTGAAGCACTCAGCCCTAAATGGGATGTCTATATGACATGTCTACCCCTACCTTCAAGGCTTATGGATCTATGTGGAAGAGAAATGGAAAGACTGTAAGAATAAAAGTGGTGGGTGACACCAAGAAAACAGTATTTTCTAGACAAAACAGGACTGATACAGAAACCTGCTGAAATTGAAGCCAGACAAAATCCTAGCGTGAAGAAGGGAAAGTAGGCACAAAGCCACACACATAGTCAAGAGGCTATTTGATTAGTGTTTAGTGTGTTGAAGGAGGGAACCCTATATAAGATAATGCATGAGTCAAAGATATCTGGTACTGATGATTACAATGTTTCAGAAACATGATATTCTTTCAGGAATAGCAGTGAGATGAGCCCATAGTATGGCAGCAAACTGGGCAAGTAAAGCTGAAGCCTCATGAGAGGCACTAATCCTGGATACTCTAGGTTTTGTTCCTCATGATACTGCAACTAAAACAAAATCACTATATGTAAATAAATGAAATGGAAAGTAGACATGGCATGGTTATCTCTGTAAAACTTTTGGAGTGTTCTACATATCAAATGAAAAATGAGCCTAGGAGGAACAGAATCTGGAGTAAACAATCTGCTTACCTGGAGATGTCTTAGGTTTTGTAGACCTGTGGTATCTTCTGTTGACTTCAAGCGTAGTCATGCAAAATAGCAAACTAAATGTTTTCAGTTCAGCCCCAGTCTCCTGTATAAAGCGTGCGATGTCAAGAAAAACCAATAAAGCCATCGTGTAGGAGGTGGAGAAACTAATGAAGGTTAATAACTCCCTGAATTGTGAAAGCCAAGTCAGCAAAACCTGCTTACACTTTCAAGCTTCAGAACTTGTACTTCCCTTCCCACATCCAAGAGAGTTTTTTTATTTCTAGTATCTAGCCCTATCTACAGCTCAGGCTTCAGCAAGGATCACTACTAGCTCATGAGATAACAAATTTGAACTTGAATACTAAAATAAAAACACATGAACTATTATAAGGACATTTCTTAACAGTAATAGAGATGGGCAGGGATTAAAAAAAAAGGATATTGAGCTTTGAAACATAGAGATACTCTTTGACCTAAGGCAATCTCAAGTATCAAATCAAATCAAAGACAAGGGAGAAAAACCCCATTCTCCATCATACTTCTAATGAGTTCTGTTCCAGTCACTGTGCCGCCTTCTGAGAAATAGGAAAATAAAAAAGACTCATGTGATTGAGACATGAGAATGGGACTGGAAGAGAAAAGAGGTCGATGGAGAGATTGGATGGAGACAAGTGCTTATGACATGTTACAGGTGTGGGCCCCATGGCCAGCTCTGAGCCATACACTTCTATTGCCTTCCCCAGGATATTTAGCAGGTAGAGACTTTCCAAAGCAATTTCCATGCCTAAGGCCATTTTTGCTACTAGAAATATAGGGTTTACTAGGTTCTTTGCAGTGACTTTGAAAATATGTGTGATAAAGCATCAATAGCTGAAATCAAAAAAGGCATCTCAAGGGAAGGGATGAGTGATCAAAACTAGGAGATGAAAAATAGCCACAGCCTCATTTGTCACCATTGTTAATTACAGTTGAATACCATTTTAGCTTGAAAGGATGCTACCTCTAGGAGGCTTTGACAGGTATGACTAATCTGTGTCTCTCAGGATCCCAGTCTTAAATACCTGAACAAGACCCCCGAGGAAGCCACTAGTTCAGCACTAACTCTAGAAGCACTGTCAACCTGAATATTGCTGTGGGGAAAGGTCATTCTAGAATAGTGGTTCTCAACCTCCCTAATGCTGTGACCCTTAATTACAGTTCCTCATGTTGCGCTGACCCCCAAAACATGAAATTATTTCATTGCTACTCGTAACTGTAATTTTGCTATGTTTATAAATGGCAAGGTAAATAACTGATATGCAGGATATCTGAAATGCGACTCCCCAAAGGGTCACAGCCCACAGATTGAGCTCAACCACTGTTCAATTCAAGATTTTGATCTTTCTTCCTCTTTTTGAGACCAATAATATAAAATCTCAGAGATGATGCACAAGAGAACTGGTAGGTTCACTACTATCTGTCCAAGGAGCTAAAGTTTTACCAAATTCTTCCCAAATTTTGGTGCATACACTATACACATTCATAGAAAATGATAGGTCTTACACTTAACTTCATTACCCATTATTATTGTTCATGAATCTTAGTCCAAACTTCTAGAATCAAAAGGCATTGACACCCTGACCACCCAAAGTGTAGCCTGTACAGGCAGCAGCACCAGCATCTAGGGACTTGGTAGGAATGCACAATGAGTCTTGTGCTTAGCCCAGACCTGCTGAACCAGAATGTTGAACAAGAAGCTCAGGTAATAGTAGTAGTTCCCTTCCAGGTTTGAGAAGGCTGCTCCAGATCCTTTCTCAAGGAGGTCACTCTCATCACGTTCTATTCTTAGTAGGAAACAGGTTGAGAAGGGAAAACTCAACAGGGTTGCAAATACTAACCCAGAAAATGTGAAGAGTTTTATAAATATTGAAAACAGTCAGCCAAACAGCTGCTCATAAAAGCTAATATAGGCTGTTCTAAGGTCCAATGGTAGTTAATAAAAGAAAGAAATTTAAACAATGAACTTGAATATTCAACACAACCAGCCACAGAACAACATATCCTTTCCCTTCATGCTTTCAGTCTGTAAAATGACACATGGTTCTTTTGGCAGAATTGACTTCCAGATTTGCAGTGGGAATTAGACAAGAACAACTTCTTTTCCTTCAGGATGTAAGGATGGGCGTTAAAACAAACAGGAGGGAGCACTTCTGAGGTCATAAGTTAGCAAAACAACCCACAGAAGGGACGCCAAAATGTGAATGCCAGAGGGAACATAAGGACACAAAGTTACAGGAAGGGGGAAGGGGCGATATGCTTCCCGGCACCTGGTATTGGAGAGGAACATGGCAGTAAGATCTTATTTAAATTTAGTTTTTATTGACAAAGAATAATTACACATATTCATTTCATAGAATACAATGTTTTGGACTAGGTATACATTGTGGTAAATCAAGCTGATTAATAAACCTATCGCTTCATATTCTTGTTGGTTTTTTTATGGTGAGAATGTTTAAAATCAACTCTGCTATTTTTAAATATATGATATATTGACTATTAACTGTAGTTGTGTACAGTTCTTGAGCTTACTTGCTCTGACTGAAATTGTGTGCGCTTTGCCCAGCATCATCTCAATCTTTACCCAACCCCTGGCATCAACACTCTGTTCACTGTTTCTATAAATGCAATGAACATGCAACTGAGAGCATGGAGAATTTGCCTTGTTTATGCCTGACTTGCATTACTTAGCAATGTTTTATGTTCTCCCAGTTATCTTTGTTTCTGCAGATGACAGGATTTCCCTCTTTTTAAAAAGACTGAATCCTATGCTAGAGTATCATGTACATAGTTATGTGTGTGTAGTATTGTAGTTTCTTTGTTCTGTTGATATATATTTAGGTTGCTTCTCCATCTTGGCTATTGTGAATAGTCCTGAAATAGCATGGAGTACAGCTATATTTCTTACATACTCTTTTCATCACCTTTCTACACATTCCCTGGAGTGGATGCTGGGTCACATGTCAATTCCAGTTTTCATTCTTGTAGATATGCTGTACATTTTGCTTTTTTAAGTGTCTATGTAGCTGTATTCACTTTGTGCTTTCATTTTTCGCCTTTCTTTCATTTTACTTTTTACTTACTCACTTTACACCCTGCTCACTGTGCTCCCACCCAGTCACCCTTCCCACAACCCTTCCCCCCCATTCCCCATCCTTTTCTCCTCTGAGAGGGTGGGGGACCCTCTGGGTATCCCCTAACCCTGGCACGCCAAGCCTCTTCAGGCTGGGCACATCCTAGCCATACATTTTGCTTTTTTTTTTTTTAAATAATGGATATCCTGGCAATGATGCTTGATAAAGAAACTAAAGGTTAGACTAGGAAATTAACTTGGAACAGAGTAAATGGCTCTCTCTAGATTAAAATAATAAGCTTTATACTTATGCAGCAAGGTTGCAGAACCAGAAAAAGATCCAGAAGATACAATAAAGGAGAAAAATGATGAAAATAATTTTTTTAAGTGTGGAGATAAATTAGCCTGACATCTCTGGACTGCCTGGCAGCATCTGAAAGCTAGAGCGGGATGCAACCTTCACCAGCACAATCCTTAGCTCTCCTTTCTGCCTCTCCTTCTTCCTTGTTCCCCTACCCACATTCAAATCTCTAGTTTAATATTGTTCAATGGCTTCTTTTAACAGGCAGCAACGAATTTGTTACCTTTTTCTAGATGCACAACAGTTATTTCTAAAACATCTAAATCCATGTACCTGCTCTATTTACATTCAAGGCCAAATTTGTATACCTGACAATCCACAGGTATAAGATAAAAGGACCCTCCGACTGTTTCACATCCCATACCTCCTCCCCACACCCCTGTCTCCACAAGGATGTCCCCACCCCTCACTCCACCCCATCTGACCTCTAAACTCTCTGGGCCCTCCAGTCTCTTGAAGGTTAGGTGCATCTTTTCTGACTGGAGTGTTAAATAAATAAATAAATAAATAAATAAATAAATAAATAAATAAATAAATAAATACAGAAAAAAGGACCCAAGTAAGTAGATAAAGGACTTAAAAATTAGAATATCTCAAATATTTGAACTTCGGTGATCAAGATATAATTAATAAGATAACTAACACTAATATTCTATGGACAAGAAAGAGAATGGAATGTTAGCTAAATACAAGGTATTTATAACAAAATTTGTTAGTGGGGTTATAATTTACTTGGGCCGAATACAAAATTTCTCCATTCTATGTTTTAATACTTATAATTTCCCAGATAATTATCCTACCTCTTTTTGTTCCCCTTGGATTTTATACCACTCAAATACCTACCAACTAACTCTAGCTGCTTTTTTTATTGGTTATTTTATTAATTTATGTTTCAAATGTTATCCCCCTTCTGGGTTTCCCCTCTGCATAGCCCCTATGCCATCTCCCCTCCCCCTGCTTCTATGAGGGTGTTCACCCACCCACCCACTCCTACCTCCCCACCCTAGCATTCCCCTATGCTGGGGCATCGAGCCTTCACAGGACCAAGGGCCTCCCCTCCCATTGATGCCATTAAGAGGCTTGACTCCTAAGAGAGGAGAATTGGCTAGAAATAACAGTCTACTACTTGAATGCAGAGGGTAAATGGGCTTACATCAATGATAAATGTTGGTTTTCATTGTGGATAGTGAAGTTTAACTACTGGTGTTGAACCTTACGTTTGGAGAGGAGAAAAGGAGGAAGAAATGCTCTCTCATTGCTTTCCAAGCATCCAACATCTTCCTAAGGTTTGTTTGGCACACACGGATGATACTGGTGACAGTGCAAAGCTGAGCTCTGCAGCATACATTGCCAAATGTTACAGCTCCCACTTAATGTTCACCCACTACATCACTTGTCAAATTAGACATGCTAGTAATATCAGTAATTACATGTTGCAAGCAGGGGAGCTACAGTGTAAAGTGTACTTAGATGATAATCAGACTTCAGGGAAATCCCTTTGAACAATGCATCTAAGCCTCCTCTCACCTCCGGCTTGGAGGCTGGGCACAGGTTCTTTTGTCGTGCCAACACTCTACCCACAATTTGTAGATGTCCCTGATAATCGAGAGTGCTTCTTTTTTTTTTTTTTTTTTTTTTTTTTGATACTTTATTTACATTTCCAATGTTTCCCCTTTTCTGGGTCTCCTCTTTGGAAACTCCCTATCCCCTCCCCATCCCCGCTTCTATGAGGGAGTTCCACCTCCCACCCACCCGCCCACCCATCC
>CM052722.1:25771530-25864789 GCA_028551405.1 Uromys caudimaculatus | reverse complement strand
GACACATGCTCCACTATGTTCATAGCTGCCATATTTATAATAGCCAGAAGCTGGAAACAACCCAGATGTCCCTCATCAGAGGAATGGATACAGAAAATGTGGTACATCTACACAATGGAGTACTACTCAGCTATTAAAAACAATGACTTAATGAAATTTGCAGGCAAATGGATGGAACTTGAAAATATCATCCTGAGCATGGTAACTCAGTCACAAAAGAAGGAGCATGGCATGTACTCACTGATAAGAGGATATTAGCCCAAAAGTTCAGAATGCCCAAGTTTCACTTAACAGTAACCGCTGGACTGAGAGTGAGGGCCCAGATGGAGGAGTTGGAGGAAGGTCTGAAGGAGCTGAGGGAATTTGCAGCCCCATGGAGGGAGCAAAAGCGTCAATGTGTCTGACCCCCCCCCCATTCGTCCTGGAGTTTGGACCACCAACCAAAGAATACGCATCTATGGACTCATGGTTTGGACCACATATGTGGCAGAGGATGACCTCGATGGCCATCAGGGAGAGAGGAGAGGCCCTTGGGCCTGAGGATGTTAGAGGCCCCAGTAAATGGGAATGTCAAGGCGGGAATATGGGGATGGGTGGGCAGGTGGGTGGGAGGTGGAATTCCCTCATAGAGGCGGGTTGGGGAGGGGATAGGGGGTTTCCAAAGAGGAGACCCAGAAAAGGGGAAACATTGGAAATGTAAATAAAGTATCAAAAATAAAAAAATTTTAAAAAATTAAAAATAAAAAATAAATAAAAATAAAATGAAAAATACTAACTAATCAAAACAAATTCAATACCTACAATAAATCATGTCATGTGAGGTATTATATGTTAATTCTTCATACATAAAGAATATTTGAAAAAACAGTAGTAGCTATAAGGTGATTAAAATACCATGATCTTCTGAGAAAACACAGACTTAAAGAGTGAGCACATTTATCTCCCATCCCAATTTTAATTTACTTATTTTATGTGTACTGGTGTTTTGCGTGTGTGTGTGTGTGTGTGTGTGTGTGTGTGTGTGTGTGTGTGTGTGTGTGTGTTTCATGTGTGTTCTTGGTTCCCACAGAAGCCAAAATGGGGTGTTAGATCTTCTGAAACTGGAGTTACAGATGATTGTGAGCCACCATGTGGGTTCTGGGCACTGAACCCAGGTCCTGTGAAGGAATAACAAAGAATCTTAAGCACTGACTCATCTCTCCATCCCACAGTCATTTTAAAAATAAATTGAAAATTACTATAGTTTTTAATTTTGAACTACTCTAAATTCTTTCAAATTATTTTGTTATACATAAAATGATGAAAATAATACCATGCAATTGATATTTATATCAATATATTTAAAGTCCTTTGTATGACCACTGAAACATAATAGATCAGGAATAATAGCTACAAAATCCCATTTCCTTCAGTTACTTTCAATATTTTCATATCATACCGTGTTCTGGGCATGCTCTATACCAGTGGCCTTCAAAGTAAGGTTCAGTGACACCAGAAGTATGAGTAATAGACTATGCTGTACCTTTCTATAGCCTACAGACCTCATCGTTTCCATATACACTAGCCAGTTTTAAGTGGAGGTGCATTCACTTCCTTGGGCCTTTCTACAAATTGAATAAGGTCATGTAGCCTGTCCATGCAGAAATCTATGAATGTTCGAATTTGATACTTCCTGGTAGAATTCTAAAACCAATGACTGGGGAGTTGTGTAATACCTCAAATTCCTTAACTCTCAGCAATATTTCTGAGATTTCTGTCAGGGACAGTGGGTACAATGAAATATTATTTTATCATAACTATAAGCTAGCAGGTTAGGCTGCCATGGTTCCACAGATGCTGGCAGAAGACATAAGATACCTGAACCAGAAGAGAAAGGACTTTATTGCTTATACTACAAAAGATAGCATGTGCTTCATGGGGTCATAGGTTATCTTTGACAGCCAAATCCCATGGTGGTGATATAAAGCAGTCTCAGTGGGAGCTGTGTACACAGAGGGACTGAAAGACTCCAGTCTTAAGTCTTCGATCTTATAAAGGCTACTAGAAAAGCCGCCCAAACTTTGTCCCAGAGAAAAACATTTTCATGGTAAGAAAATAGATCTGTTCTCTGAGCTTGTGTGGAAGGAGACATTATTTCTATATTCCAAGACTATGTGTAACTCGGTGTTCTTTTAAATATGTTCATAGTCTGTGTTTTTAAGGATAGAAACACCAAACATGTACCTAACCCCACTTCCCCAACAGGACTGCTTCCAGTAGCACACAGTGGTAAGTCCCTTGATAGTGTATCTTTAATTGTCCTCTTTGGCTTTTGCTTCATTTCTCCACTCCCAAATAAGTGACTTTCATTCTTTAAAGTTTTTATGTCTATGTTGTTTTGCCATATGCACCATGTGCATGCCTGGTGCTGGTGGAAGCCAGTAGAGAGAGTTGGATCACCTGGAATATGGGTGCTGACGATTGAACCTGGATCCTCTTTAAGACCAGCTAGTGCTCTTGGAGAGTGACCCCTCTCTCCAGCACCAGCAAATAACTTTTTAGATACTGAAAACAATCAGGATGCTATCAAGAAGGAAGAAACAAGAAACTAAAAACCAAGTGTCAGAAGCCAATCTGGGTCACATAGCAAGTTCCAGACCAGCTTGGGCTATGTAACAACACTCTGTCTCAGAAGAAAGAAGAGGATAAAGAAGAGAAGGAGGAGAGGATGGAGGAGGAGGAAGAGGAAGTAGCAGGAGGCATTAGAAAATAGATGGTGAATCAGTCATAAGCAGAGTCCATTATAACTCTGGCAGGAGTTACCAGCATTTTGCCTTAGGCATTGCAGTTCAGCCAACCTAAGGAAGTAAATAGAGGTAGGGAATACTTTTAACTGGAATTCATCTCCTGAACAACTGATTGGAGTATCTTATTGTAAAATAGCTTCTTAAAAACTCTTTTGTTCTAATGGTTATCTAATAAGATGGGCATTTTGTTGAGAAAAGAATGGAATTTCTGACACCTTCTGATATATATCTGGTATATAAAGGACCCAGATTTGCCTCCAACATCTGGTCCCCCATTTCTTGTTTCTTCCTTCTCAATAGTATTCTCATTGCTTTCAGGTATTTAAAAAGTCATTTGTTGGGGCTGGAGAGATGGCTCAGCATCATATATATATTATATTATATATATATGACAGAATTTAGTAACCCTGTTATTATACATAAGACATAAGAAAACAATAATTCTTTTTTCATAATTTGTTTTTTACTTGCATTACATCCCAATCACAGCCCCCCACCCTGTCCTTCCTCTCCTCCCAGTCCCACCTTTTCCAAATCCCTCCTTGCATTTCCCCCTCCCCTTCTCCCCAGAGAAGGGGAAACCCTTACTTGGGTACCACCCCACCATGGGACATCAAGTCCCAGCATGACTAAGTATCTCCTCTCCCACTGAGACCAAACCAGGCAGTCCAGGTAGGGGAAGGGGATCCAATGACAGTCAACAGAGTCAGAGACAGCCTCTGCTCCAACTGTTAGGGGACTCACATGAAGACCAAGGTGCATGTCTGCTATGAACGGGGAGGTAGATCAAGCTCCTGCATGCTCTTTGGTTGGTGGTTCAGTCTCTGTGAGCCCCCATGAACCCAGGTTAGTTGACTCTGTAGATCTTCTTGTGGTGTCCTTGACCCCTCTGGGTAGCTCAATTCTATCACCTACTCCTCAACAAAACTTCTTGAGCTCCACCTGATATTTGACTATGGGTTTCTGCATCTGTTTCCATCTACTGCTGGATGAAGCCTCTCTGATGACAGTCATGCTAGGCTCCTGTATGCAAGCATATCAGAGTATCATTAATAGTGTCAGGGATTGGCTCTCTCCCATGGGATGTGTCTCAAGTTGGGCCAGTCATAGGTTAGCCATTCCCTCTGTCTCTGCTCTATCTGATACATTTACACAATGGAATACTATTCAGCTATTAATAACAAAGACTTCATGAAATTTTCAGGCAAATGGATGGAAGTAGAAAATATAATCCAGAGTGAAGTAACACACATCCAGGAAGACATGCATGGTATCTACTCACTTGTAATTAAATATTAACCATAAACTGCAGGATAACCATGCTACAATCAACAAATTTTTAAACACCTGGGTAATAAGAAGGGCCCAAGGGATGATCGTGAATCTGACTCAGAAGGGGAAACAAAATAGTCATCAGAGGTGGATGGAGAGAGGGAACTGGGTAGGAGAGGGGGTGAGGAGAGGTATCAGGTATAGGGGGAAGGGAAACAGGAGAAGGCTAGGCATGAGAATATAAACCAGTGGGAGGCATCTCTGGGACTAGCTGGAGACCTGGAATAGGAGAGGATATGGGGAGTCTATGGTGGTAACCGTAGCTGAGATCCCTTCTAGTAGGGGGTATAGAGACTGAAGTGACCACCTCCTATAGCCAGTGGAAGGACATAAACCCACCCACAAAACCTTCGACTCAGAATTTGTCCTGCCTACAAGGTGTACAGGGATAAAGATTGAACAGAAAACAAGAATTCTTAGTTGCAAAGAGTAGATTGCTGCTTTGCACATTACTCACCCAGGGAACGGTAAGGGAAACTTAGACAATGTCTGGAGCTCTTGACATCTTGCAGATGAAGGAGGAGGATGTCCTCAAATTCCTTGCTGCAGGAACCCACTTGGGTGGCACCAACCTTGACTTTCAGATGGAGCAGTACATCTATAAAAGGAAAAGTGATAGTATCTACATCATAAATCTGAAGAGGACCTGGGAAAAGCTGTTGCTCGCAACTGGCACTATTGTTGCCATTGAGAACCCTGCTGACATCAGCGTCATCTCCTCTAGGAACACTGGCCTGTGAGCTGTGCTGAAGTCTGCTGCTGCTAAGGGGTCACTCCAATTGCTGGCCACTTCACACCTGAGACCTTCCCTAACCAGATTCAAACAGCCTTCAGGGAGCCATGGTTTCTAGTGGTGACTGATTCCAGGACTGACCACCAGTCCCTCACAGAGGCCTCTTATGTCAACCTGCCCACCATTGCTCTGTATAACACAGCTTCTCCCCTGCACTATGTGGACATTGCTGTCCCATGCAATAACAAGGGAGCTCACTCAGTGGGTCTGATGTGATGGATGCTGGCCTGGGAAGTACTCTGCATGTGAGGTACTATCTCCTGTGAGCACCCATGGGAGGTTATGCCTGATCTTTACTTCCACAGAGACCCAGAGGAGATTGAAAAGGGGGAGCAGGTGCTGCTGAAAAGGCTGTGACCAAGGAGGAATTTCAGGGTGAATGGACCACACCAGCTCCTGAGTTCACTGCTGCTCAGCCTGAGGTGCCCAACTAGTCTGAGGGTGTGCAGGTATCCTCTGTGCCCATCCAACAGTTCCCCACTGAAGACAGGAGTGCTCAGCCAGCCATTGAGAACTGGTCAGCAGCTCCCATAGCTCAGGCCACCAAGTAGCTACCACTGAGTGATCCTGAGCTGCTCTGTATACATCTGAGCGAAGAGGAAAGGGGTGGAAGGAAACTAAAGTTCCTAAAAGCTGAAAAAACAAAACAAAACAAAAGAGTAGGATGCCATTTGTTCTTAAGTAACAATGATATGGATTCACTGTAATAACACATAGACAAAAATTTTCGAAAGGATAATTTTTAGTGGGTAGCTATATACCTCTAACCACAAAGAAAACTAAGGATAGTTCCAGTTTCTTTTTCCAGGTAGCTCCTAGTCTTCTCAGCTTCCTGTGATCATCTTCTTTTAGAATGCCCTTCAGTTTGTGTATTAATATTCTAAATGACAAGTGTTCTTAAAGCACTCTGAGAGTAGTTTCATTACTCTGTTCAACATGCTTAAGGATAGGTGCTCTAGAGCAGTGGTTCTCAACCTCAAAGACCACTTTGAGGGTTGACTGACCCTTTCACAGGGGTTGTCTAAGACCAATCTACATATCAGCTATTTACATTACAACTCATAACAATAGCAAAATTACAGTTATGAAGTAGCATGAAAATAATTTTATTATTGTGGGTCACAACAGCATGAGAAACTGTATTAAAGGGTTTCAGCATTAGGAAGGTTGAGAAGCACTACTCTAGGGTCTTCTGGACCATTCATCCTCAATGCAGCAGCAGTAGCAGCACTATGTTGAGAACTTACCAATAGTCAGGATTCTCAAGTCCAACTAGAACTGCTAAATCGGGAACTCAGAAAGTGGGGATCCTCTTCTCTCTTTAACAAGTCTTCAAGATGAGTCTTACATGTGCTCAAATATGAGAATCACTGCTCAAGCAACAGTCTAACTCAAAGTCATGATTCAAGTAAGAAATTGCCAGTCGTTTCTAAGTCAAGGAAACCAGTGACCAACCAGAAAGCTGGGTGAAAATTAAAATAGGTCCAAAACCAGGTTTCAGTTCTTCTTGTGGCAAATAACTTCATAGAGTTCATCCTAAAGTCTGTGAACAAGAACACAAACCATTGTATCACCGTGCCCACACCAACGCCCCTGTTCTTGTTGTCTTTACCGTTGTTGCTTCCCTTAATGGTCACTTTGAGTGGTTTCTGTGCTTTGGCTATTTTTTCCCCTTAGGTGACATTATCTTCATTTCATGAACTGGCATTAACATCCTCAAAAAGGTTTCCTGATTAACCCTATCTTCCTCTGATGTGGCATTTTACTCTGTGACTTGGTGTCTTGACATTTGCATATTCATTTTGCATGACATTAATCTGCATTCAAGCCACACGCTTTGAAAATACTCTGAGTAGGTTACATCCATCTGTCAGACTGGAGGCTCAGCATTACCATAATTTTTCTCCTCCCCTTGTATCTTCTTGGCTTCTATGCCTATGTAGGTCAATACTATACCAGCCAATGGTAACACATGCAAAAATTCATGCACAAATGAGGAAGATTGTCTTGGCATTATGTATGAATCTTGAAGAGAGAGAGAGAGAGAGAAAGAGAGAGAGACAGAGACAGAGAGAGAGAGAGAGAGAGAGAGAGAGAGAGAGAGAGAGAGAAAGAGAAGAAAACCATTTAAATTGCTGTAGACCATGAATCCAGGATCAGATTTTGCAAAATTATTCACCAACTTCACAATGCCCAGCATTCATCATCAGCAAACTAAATATACTTAAGAAATCAATGAGAATCCCCCCTGACCAGCCAGAAAAATAAGAATGCTCCTCTGTGATAGCTATACACTAAACTCAGGTCAGCGCTACATAGGATAGGATAGGGTAGGGTAGGGTAGGGTAGGACAGGACAGGACAGGATAGGATAGAGCAGACAAGGCTTGAGTCCCCACAATGCCAGCCTTTCAGGGCTAAACCTGGGAAGGTCTGGCAAATTGAAGCTCTTGGTCACTTTCACTGAAGCATCTACTCAGGCAAAAATGAAAAAGAGCCGATTCGGCTTTCATATGCACCTGACCCATTACTCCAGCTATCAAGCCAATGAGATAATACCATAATTGGATTGTCCTAATCCTCTGACTAGATATTACTGTCCATGGCAGTCCTAGGCAAGATTTTACAGTACATAACGAATTTTGCTTGTCCACTTGCACCATTTTACAGCTCTCATTTGATCTCTGCCTTTCCCCATGACCCTTTAGTTCAAAGACATCCATTTTTTACCTCCTCCAGCCTTCTCACCAAATGTTACTCATAGGTGATTTTGTCTACATTACTTTAGACTGCTGGCCATGCAGCAAGAACATTAAGGGGGTAACCAATTGTTTCCTGACTGAGTTCGTGGCCTAGTCCACAGAAAGGAACACATGCCTGCTACTACAAGCATGGCCAAAAAAAAAAAAAAAAAACCACTGGCTGGAGAGACCATAGGCCCTGCTACCTTGATTTTGCTAAAAGGGAAGTATTAAACTGACTCCTAAATAAACGCTTATTTTATTCCCAACATTTACCCCTCATCACATATGCTCCTTTTTAAGGAAGATGGTAACTGGCCAAAATGCAGAGAATAAGTACCTATGGAGTTCAGAGACCTAAATGGGACATATATATCAGAACCACTCTGGTCAGGGCTTAGAAACATTGTGGAAGAGAGGAAAGAATGATCATAAGAACTAGAGGTCAATACTCCATCATGGACAGGGAAGAGGTGCATGGAGTTCCACATCTAAATGAGGAGCTATTGGCAGTTGATGGATACTGGAAGAGGGACAGTCATTTTTCTTCAGTGGTCTGGCCCATGGTAGGTTGCCCATGCTCCAAGGGGTAGCATCCTACACACAGGCACATTTGAGAAGCACTAATTACACTCCATGGACTATAAAAGGAGGGGAGATGGAGGAAGAGGAAGACATGGAGCATGAAGCTGAAAGAGAGAGAGAGAGAGAGAGAGAGAGAGAGAGAGAGAGAGAGAGAGGGAGGGAGACATGTGGGGTGTCTAGGAAGAGTGGGAGGGGAGCTTAGAGTGACTATGACCTAAATACATTGTATCCATGCATGAGGTTACCAAAATTAATAAAAATATTTTTTAAAGTTTCCTTGGTGGTTGTAAGTAGCAGCTTATAGGCAGCTTAAAGCCACTGTTTTGGAGCACTTGTTCTCAAGTGTCGCCACACACCAGGACCACCTAAGAAGAACTTAAATGTGAGAGGCAGGAGGCTCTCTGAGTACGAGGCCAGCCTGGTCTACAGAGTAAGTTCCTGGACAGCCAGGGATACACAGAGAAGCCTTATCTTGAAAAATAAATTTTTTTTAAAAAAAACTAAAACAAGAACTTAAATGTGAGTCCTATCCCAGAGAATCACAATTAATTAATGTTGAACATACTCTGTTCTCTGAATCGGTGGGAAAAACAATTAAAAATTGCCCCATAAAAAATGTTGAGCTGTAGCTATTCTAAAAACTACTGATCTGGCCTTGCTCTCAAATGTTTATTTTTCCTACCAGCTACTTCAGCCTCACCTGCAAACTTGTTCAAGGTACAGATCCTTGGGCCATAACCTAGACTGCATGACACAAAATTTGTAGTTTGACAAAATGTCTCAGCCCCATGCTTCATAGGAAACTCAAACTTTAAGGCCCTCTGCTTTACAGTATATCCACTCCTAGAGCAAGGACCAAGGACCAGAATCTAAACCGAAGAAGAGCAGAGTGTTCTCTCAGAGAGCTTTAGGCAGCAGACAACATTTGGTAAAAGAAGGGTTTCCCCAGCCTTCTGAGTCACGTCCCAGAAGCAGTCACCTACTCCTCCTACTCCTAAGAACATTCTGGTGTTATTAAATGTCAGCTGCAGATATACATCTGGCTGTGAATCAGCCAAGGAGAAAACAGACACTGTTGCTGGTGTTTGTGCTTCCTGGAAATGGCTGGCAGAATTCAGGAAGTAGAACGGCTCTCAAAGTGACCTGGGAGCATTTTGGCAAGGTTTCTGAGTAGCCGGATCACCTGGGCACTCATCAGTTACTGTGAATCTAAACACTATTTACATTCCAACAATAAGGCCCTAATTTTATGAGTTTATTAGTAGTGCAGGCTCTATGCACCCCCAGACCTGCTGAGTCACGGGCTACATTGTAACAAAATACACAGATGATTCATATGTTAGTAGAAGTTTAAGAAAAATGACTTCAAGCGTTAACCACCAATCCTGTTCATTTGAGCTATATAGGGAGGTTTTCAAAATTTCTACGTCCCACCCCAATAATTAAGCCAATTTTTCGGATGGGATCTTAGCATTTGTGAGCAGCCAGCCACATGCGTGAACTGTGGACCATTGCCACTTCCTACATTCTCAACAGAGTCAAAACATTCTCTCCTATTGGTTCCTCCGAAAACAATCTGTGTGATCTTGAATAAGGTACTTACTGAGTTTTAATTTTTCTCTCATCTCAAACATACTTCTATGCACACTTTGTGCCTCTCTCAATATGGTTGTATGACCAAAAAGAAAGAAGGTGCCAAATGCTCTGCTTTTATCTCTCCGAATCCCACAGCCCACAACTTATTTCATTCACAAATAAAACATGATGGTTGATAACCCTGGGAGTGTGAATCATTAAGACATTCCTAGAGGGCTTTTTGTAATAAGGTATTACTAGGCAGCCCAAGCTGTCCTGGAACGCACTGTATAGCTCAGGCTGACCTCAAACGTCTAGCCCTGCTACGTTGATCTCCAGAATTCTAAGATTACAGGTTCTCATCGCCTAGCCTGGCCCTGTAAAATGCTTTTCTAATATAATATTGGTCCTAGCTCTGAAGGCAAGCCTTTCTAAGGAAAGTTCCAAATGGCCAAGCAAATGTGAGACCCAAAGAATATAAATGGAGAATTTCACAGTTATTCCTGGACCCGGAGATACCTCTGAAAAAAAGTAAATTGTTAAAAGACTCTTGAAGAAATCTGATGAGTTTTATAGATTCAGACACAACCTAGGAGGCAAATACCGGATTTTCAAAGATAGAAGCTCTGAGCAGGCAAGTGTGTTAATGTGATCCATAGGTAGGAAACTGTAGACCATACTCACACAGTCCTGTAAATAAAATGTCCAGTTTCATAGGAAAAAGCTGTAAGCTCCCCACTTTCAAAGCATGCCTCCAAGCCACATGAAAAGTATGATGTGACAGGCACTGCTTACTTGTGGGACTCTCAAGGAAGGATGGTGTGTCTGTTTAGGAAGGACATCTTTAAGTAAATAGTTAGCCCCATTTGTAATCTTTCCTGCCTGTTCTTTCTTGTTCTTCATTTCCCACCATCTCCAGGTTGCAACTGATCTGCTTTCTGGCAAAAAAAGAAAGTTTAAAGAAGGGCTTATTTTTGATTTACAGTTTGAAGATGCAATCCATATTGGCAAGGAAAACATGGAATGGAACTAGAAAGTGCTGGCACATTGTACCCACAGTCAGGAAGCTGAGAGCTATAAATGGTGGTATTGTTCACTTTTACCTTATTATTCAATCCAGGACCTCAATCATAGGATTGTGCTGCTGATATCCAGAGTGGGTCTTGCCAGCTCAGTTAAACCTCTCTGGAAACACCTTACCAGTCATGCTCAGAGGTGTGTCTCCTAAGGAATCCTAAATCCTGTATCTATCACAATATACAACAATGTATGCTCACAAATAACCTCTTTCTTTCAGAAAAAAAAAGTTCCAAGATTTACCAATAGGATTGTAATTTCTCAAAAGCTTGTTCATTTTTATTGCTGAAAATTGTGTTGCCTCCAGTCTCTGGGTATTACAAGTAAAATGTCTATGAGAAATTCACACAAAAATATTACATGAAAAAAATATTTCTCTTGATAAATACTGAAGGGTAGAATGGCTTGATTACATGGCACATATAATTTAACATTTTAGGTAACAAACTACGTACAAAGTAGTTGTACAATTTCACATTCACATAGCAGTGTTCTGTCTTTCCATATTCTTGTTAACGTTTGACATGATTCAGTGCCTTTAATCTTAGCCAACCTACCTGGGCAGTGGTATTGTATTTTCTTTTAAATTTGGTTTTCCCTGCATCTTTCCATGTTCTTGTTTTACACTTATTTGTGTTCTTTTTTTATAAGATTAATTTTTATTTTTTTAATTATGTGTAGTTGTGTGTGTCTGCATATAGTTATGTACATGTCACTGCAGTGCCCATGAAGACCAAGGAGCATCAGATCCCCTGGAACTAGAGTTATATACTCTTAGAAGCCACCAGACATAGGTGCTGGAACCTGAACTTCGGTCCTCTAGAAAAGCAGAAGTATTTGGCAACCTCTAATCCACTTCTCCAGCCCCTCGCTTAAGATTTTAGTGAAGTATTTGCTCAAAGGTTTATCTATTTTGTAGATTTATCTTATTTCTGACTTTGTTCTATCTTCTAAATACAAAATCCCTTATCAGATAAAAGATATGCAAATATTTTTCCATCTGCATCTTGACTTTTCATTCTCTAATAGTTGTTCAAAGGAAAAGGAAGTTTTAATTTTCATGAAATCCAAGTCTTCCTACAATGCAGTAATCAAGACAACATGATATTGGTTTCAAGATAGGCAAATAGATCAATGGAACAAAATAGGGAATCTAGAAATAAACCACATGAGCAACTGATTTTGATGAATATGCAAAAAATATTCTTTTTTGGGAATGATTATATATCCAAAGACAAAACCAATGAATTTTAATCCATAATATATCCCATATGCAAAACTATCTCAAGACAGAGCATAGATCTAAGTGTAAAACATAAAATTCTTAAACTTTTAAAAGAAAATGATCAGGAAATTCTTTCTGACCTTGAGTTAAGCACATATCTTAGATGTAACACCAAATGTATGTTCTAGAAGAGAAAAAAAAAGATTGGTTTCCAAATTTTTTATGCTTAAAAAGAAAGCTTCAGTGCATGACCCCAAACATATGTCACTCTGCACATGTACAATATGTAAAAAGCTGAACTGCCAGAATTGCAACCAATACTTAAGTAAGTAAGTACTCAGTGATAGCAAGCCTAAAAATCTTCTTCCAGATGAATCTACGTAAGCAGAGCTCCTGTGTTGCTAGCTGAGTGTAGGGCAATATACCCGAAAATCAGCTAAATGGATGGTAGAAATGCGAACCAGTTATAAAACTTGAGGAATTCTCAACAAAATACTTGCAAATAGAATCCAAGAACACATCAAAAAGCTCATGTACCATGATCAAGTAGGCTTCGTTGCAAAAAGGCAGAGATGGTTTAACATATGTAAATCAATGTAATATAATTCATCATATAAAAAACCTGAAAGACAAAAACCACGTGATCATCTCATTTTATATATATATATATATATATAATGCCTTTGACAAAAATCTGACACACCTTCAAAATAAAAGTCCTGTAGAGCTCAGAGATATAAGGAACATACCTAAACATAATAAAGTAAGTTTACAGTGAGCCCATAGCTAACATCAACTGGAAATGGAGAGAAACTCAAAGCAATTTTTCTAAAACCAGGAACAAAATAAGGTTACTCACTCTCTCCATACCCTTTCAATATAGTGAAGTCTTAGCTAGAGCAGTAAGACAACTGAAGGATATTAAGAGGATACAAATTGGAAAGGAAGACGTCACATATTTACAGATAATATGATACTATACATACGTGACCCTAAAAATTCTACAGAGAAAACTCCCACCGCAGTTAAACATTGTCAGTAATGTAGATGGGTACAAAATTCACTCACAAAAAAATCCATAGCCTTCCTATAAACAAAAGACAAATGTACTTAGAAGGAGATCAGGGAAAGAACACCTTTCACAATAGTCTCAAAAAACATATCTTGGAGTAATTGTAACCAAGCAAGTAAAATACTTATATGATGAAAACTTTAAGATACTGAGGAAAGAAATTAAAGATACAAAAATATGGAAAGATCTCCCAAGCTCATGGATCAGTAGGATTAGCACAGTAAAAATAGCCATCCTACCAAAAGCAATCTACAGATTCAATGCAATCCCAACATCAAAATTCCAAAACACCTTTTCACAAAACTTGAAAGGACAACTTTCAGCTTTGTATGGAAACACATACAAAAAACAAAAAAACAAAAAAAAACCAAAATCTCAGAATAGCTTAAAAGCAAAATCCTCCAGAATGAAAAAAGAAGTGCTGAAGTTATTACCATCCTTGACCTCAAATTATACTGCAGAGCTATAGTAATAAAAACAGCATGGTGTTGGTACAAAAGCAGACACACCTATGAACACCTGGTCTTTGATAAAGAAGCCAGAAACACACACTAGAAAAAGACAGCATCTTCACTAAATGGTGCTGGTCCAACTAGATGTCTGCATGTAGAAGAATGCAAATAGATCCAAATAGATCACCCTGCACAAAACTCAAGTCCAATGGGATCAAAGACCTCAACATAAAACCAGATCTACTGAACCTGATCCAAGAGAAAGTGGGGAACAGACTTGAACTCATTGGCACAGCAAAAGACTTTCTGAACAGAACACTATTAACACAGTCACTAAGATCAACAATCAACAAGTGGAACCTCATAAAAATGAAAAGTTTCTGTACAGCAAAGGGCACAGTCGCAGCCTACAAAATGGAGAAAGTTTTTTTTACCAACCACACAACTGATTTACAGTGTACTACCTAGTTTTATGTCAATTTGGCACATAATAGAGTCATCTGAGAGGAAGGAGCCTTGATTGAGAAAATGCCTCCATAAGATTCTAGTGTAAGGCATTTTCTTTTTTTTTTTTTTCTGTTTTTTACATTTTTATTAAATCTTGTTCTTGATAGTATCCCATATGTATATACTGCATTACTATTAATCACACTTTCTGAGTCTTTTTTAATTAATTAATTAATTAATTAATTTTTGATTGGATGTTTACTTTATTTACATTTCAAATGTTTTCCCCTTTCCAGGTCTCCCCTTCAGAAACCCCCTATTATATCCCCTCCCCTGCCTCTATGAGGGTGCTCCCCCACCCACCCACCCACTCTCATCTTCCTCCCTAGCATTCCCCTACACTGGGGCATCAAACACCCTCAGGCCCAAGGGCCTCTCCTCCCACTGATGGCCAACAAGACCCTCCTCTGCCACATATGTGGCCAGCACCATGGGTCCCTCCATGTGTATTCTTTGGTTGGTGGTCCAGTCTCCTGGAGTTCCGGGGTGTCTGGCCAGTTGACACTGTTGCTCCCTCCATGGGGCTGCAAAACCCCTCAACTCCTTCAGTCCCTTCTCCAACTACTTCATCAGGGACCCCATGCTCAGGCCAATGGTTGGCTGCAAGCATCTGCCTCTGTATTTGTCAGGCTCTGCTTGAGCCTCCCAGAAGACAGCTTATCTTGCTTCCATCAGCAAGCACTTCCCAGCATCCACAGTAATGTCTGGGTTTGGTGGCTATATATGGGATATATCCCCAGGTGGGGCAGTCTCTGGATGGCCTTTCCTTCAGTCTCTGCTCCACACTTTGTCTCCATATTTCCTCCTGTGAGTATTTTGTTCACCCTTCTAAGAAACACTGAAGCATCCACATTTTGGTCTTCCTTCTTCTTAGGCTTCATATGGTCTGTGAGTTGAATATTGGGTATTCCGAATTTTTGGACTAATATCTACTTATCAGTAAGTACATACCATGTTTATTCTTTTGTGACTAGTTACCTCACTATTTTCAAGTTCCATCTATTTGCCTGCGAATTTCATGAATCCCTTTTTAATAGCTGAGTAGTATTCCATTGTGTAAATGTACCACATTTTCTGTATCCATTCCTCTGTTGAGGGACATCTGGATTGTTTCCAGCTTCTGGCTATTATAAACATGGCTGCTATGAACATAGTGGAGCATGTATCCTTATTACATGTTGGAGCATCTTCTGGGTATATGCCCGGGAGTGGTATAGCTGGGTCCTCAGGTAGCACTATGTCCAATCTTCTGAGGATCCGCCAAACTCATTTCCAGAGTGGTTGTACCAGCTTGCAATCCCACCAGCAATAGAGGAGTGTTCCTCTTTCTCCACATCCTCGCCAGCATCTGCTGTCACCTGAGTTTTTGATCTTAGCCATTCTGACTGATATGAGGT
The DNA here is from genome assembly GCA_028551405.1 of Uromys caudimaculatus. Classification (NCBI taxonomy): domain Eukaryota; kingdom Metazoa; phylum Chordata; class Mammalia; order Rodentia; family Muridae; genus Uromys; species Uromys caudimaculatus. Next base: position 25,849,248 of record CM052722.1, on the reverse strand, counting down.
GGAATCTCAGACTTGTTTTGATTTGCATTTCCCCAATGACTAAGAATATTGAACATTTCTTTAGGTGCTTCTCAGCCCTACAAGTTTCCTCAGTTGAGAATTCTCTGTTTAGCTCTGCTCCTCATTTTTTAATAGGGTTATTTGGTTCTCTGGAGTCTAACTTCTTGAGTTCTTTGTATATATTGGATATTAGCCCTCTATTGGATGTAGGATAGGTAAAGATCTTTTCCCAATCTGTTGGTTGCCGTTTTGTCTTATTGACAGTGTTCTTTGTAAGGCATTTTCTTAGTTAATAATTGGTAGGAGTGCCTGTCCCATCCTAGGGTTCTATAAGAAAGCAGGCTGAGCAAGTCATGAAGAGCAAGCCAGTAAGCAGCATCCCTCCATGGCCTCTGCATCAGCTCCTGCCTCCAGGTTCCTACCCTGATTGAGTTCCTTTCCTTACTACCTTTGATGATGAACTCACAGAACCCCATCTACCTGCCTTTGCTTCCCAACTGTTGGAATTAAAGGTATGTGCCACAATGCTTGGGTCTTCTTGATTTTTTAAAATCTTCACAAATTTGCTCAAATATAAAGAAAGAGAACATTAGATGTTAAATTATGTTCCCCACCCAAAATTCATATTTGGAAACCCTAACTCCCAATATCACTCAGGGTGACCTAATTTATAAACAGGATTATGAAAACAGAATTAATAAGAATAAGATCATACTGGACAAGGTAGGCCCCTAATTCCATATGAATGATGTCCTTTTACTTAATTTTTAAGGATATATTTATTTTATTTTGTGCATATGAGTATTTCGTCTCATGTATGGTCGCATACCATGGTCTCGTTTAGTGCATACGGAGGTCAAGAGAGGGCACCAGAGCATCTACCAGTGAAGATGAATGTGGATGCTTGTGAGCTACAAGTGGGTATTAAAAACTAAACCGAGGTTTCCCACAAGGGCAGCAAGAACTTACCTTAACCACTGAGTCAGCACTTCAGCTTTGGGAGTGAGGTCCTTTTTAAAGTTTTATTTTTAGTTTTTTATAATTTCACATATGAAATTCTCACCTCCCACCACTGCCCACCCTCCTCACAAATCTCTCTCAGAGGTCACATATGTTCCTTCTGTTTTGTGACCTACCAAGATTAACCACGGTTGTCTGTATGACTGTGGAGACTGGAAGGCTCATCAGAAGATACATGACTAATAACAGTCATCCCATTTATCTCAGAATCTATCAGTAACCAAAAGTTTAGAGAAGAGTACGGGCTCAGTGAGCCCCTTTCCCTTTCTTGCTTGATTGTTGATAGGGCTGGTCTTGTGCAGGTAAAAACAGTTGATATGAATTCCTGCCTATAAAGGTTGTATAGAGCCTAAGGGAAGCCTATTCAAGGCCCTTCACCTATCTTCTGGCTCTTCCATAGTTCCCTCTCCCTTTTCACAGTTTCCTCGGCCTTGGAGGGTATGGTATAAGTGAAGCATTTAAGACTGGACACACACTCTTTGCTTATCTTCTGCATCTTGGGATACCAAGAGTCTCTATGTCCATCACTACATTGTAAGGAGAGATTTCTCTGATAAAAGCTAGAAGCTGCTTTTGTCTGTGGCTTCATGTATAGATATTTAGAAGGCAGTTTGCTACTATGTCAACTTAGAAACACAGGAACTGAGGTTTAGACACAGAGAAGCACACAGTGAGAGTGCCATATAAAACCTGGAATCACACTGCCCTAAGTCAAAGAACTACTAGAAGTTAGGAGAGAAGCCTAAAATAAGTGTACTTTTTCCAGTGCCTTCAGAAGGCACATAGCCCTGCTGACACCTTGATCTCAGGTTTCTGTCTTCGGAACTGTGACACTTTTAAGTTGCTCATATTTCGGTACTTGGGTATTGCAGCCCTAGAAAAGTAAGATGGATTTATAATCATTTTGCTTGCCTCACTCTGATTAGCTGTTACATTAACTTCTTGTTATGACCAAATACCAATAAGAGAGTCACAGAAGGTATCCAGTATGAAAATATTTTATTACATGTCACCCAGGAATCATTAGGTTCTATTCCTGGTGAATCATCATCTTCAAAACTATTTAAGCCTCCTGGTCTGGACTTAATGCATAGCATTGACTACATTCTAGTTTTCAATAGCTGCTTACTGCTGCCTGCCATGGTCAAACCCTCTCACCATATGGGAAAGTCTGAAAATACCCTGCCCAGGTTAGGAGGCCATATAAGAAAGTCATAGCAAAATAATATCCATTGACTGTGGGAAATGGAGGAAGCCCTGAGTGTGTGAAGGCTTTGGTGGGTATGCAAGGTTCACAAGAGCCAATCATGTCAAGGACCATGGATTCAGAATTATGGGGAAATGTTAAAAACTTCCTTCTAGGGTGATGCTCAGAAGGATAGCAAAGTCGTCCTCTGATCCATGTGTGGATGGTGATAGTGTACAGAAAATGTTCACCATAGTTTTCTCCCTGAGGACAGTTACAACCTGAGACTGCTCCCCTACAGAGACTGCTCTTACTGAGATTAGCTAAATTTGTCTCTTTGTTCAGATGAATATAATAACCCTGCCTCCTTGTTCAGATATATGCAATAACCCCACCTCCCTATTCAACTGTATATAGCAAACAAGCTAAGGCACTATGCTTTTGTTCATTAGAGAGCCTGGTCCACTCAATCCTAACTTTTCTGTGTGCCTGTGTGTTTACCTTTTTTCATTCCCTTGCTACTCCAGTCAGGTCCATCCCTGGAACCATGCTGGATGTGGCAATCTATTCCCCAAGTTCTAGCTTTTCCATACAGTCAGTGACTTCTGGTACTTACTTCAAAGATATTTTTTTATAATCCTAAAGTCAAATCCAAGCAATTCCAAGCCAAATGAATTCAGTTCAAACTATCCTATGGTAAATTAAGCAATCTTAAGACTTGTTTGTGGCATGTCAAACTAATACAAGTTTATAGCTATTTATACCTACCATCATAATGCATTATTTTATGTGATATCATTATTTTAAATTTATTTTAAGAACTATCTTACTCAAGTATTTTAAGTCTGGATAACAATCTTGTCTGCAGACATCATCCTCCAGGTTCCCAAGAAAATGTGTCTAAATATACAAAACACACACACACACACACACACACACACACACACACACACACACACATGCCTCATAGATAACTAAAGTTGGCAGAAATCTTACTGCTGTAGTAAGAACAAAACTGATGGCTTGTGAGGGGTTAAAAAGAAAAGGAAATCAATCCATATATTGGTGCTTTATAAATAAAAGTCTTACCTGCCAGAAAAGGATGCATCCTTTCCCCCCGTAGTCTGGTTTCCCCTACCAGGTATGTGATGATATCTGTGGCTGAGAACCTTTCCCAGGGGATCAGTGTTGGGCTTTCCCAGGGGAATAGTTTCTGGGCTTCTCTACAGTTCAAGGACCCAATGTGAAGGTTACCAACTAGTAGTTATTTTTCTGTGAATTAGTGAACCAGTTATAAGCCACTCCCACGGCAAGTCCATCTGGTTTCTGACCTGAGCTATATTAATATGAGGAGGCCATGATGGTACTTGAGGTTTTAGAATATCAGTGCCAACAAGCGCACTGTATCCAACCACTGGGGAACAATCAGTATTCCCCTTTCCTTTGTGCATTGTTACTCAAGGAAATATCACTAAGATCCTAGAATGACTAAAAAGAGGATTGCTACTGAAGACACTTATGATGGGAGGAGGGTCTTCCTCATGGGTGCCATGTCTTCAGTCAAGTTGTTCTGGGTCTAAGAACTAGATTCAGATTCTCTTTCTCTCAGTCTCTTTGTCCCTCTTGATCTCAGTCATTCTTAGTCTCTCTCACACTAGTTCTCTGTTTCTCTGTCTCTGTTTGTATATATCTCTCTCTGTAGATTTCTCTGTACTGGCTGGTTTTGTGTGTCAACTTGACACAAGCTGGAGTTATCACAGAAAAAGGAGCTTCAGTTGAGAAAATGTCTCCATGAGATTCAGTTGTAAGGCATTTTCTTAATTAGTGATCAAGGGGGGAGGGCCCCTTGTGGGTGGTGCCATCCCTGGGCTGGTAGTCTTGGGTTCTATAAGAAAGCCAGCTGAGCAAGCCAGGAGAAGCAAGCAAGCCAGTAAGTAACATCCCTCCATGGCCTCTGCATCAGCTCCTGCTTCCTGACCTGCTTGAGTTCCAGTCCTGACTTCCTCTGGTGATGAACAGCGACATGGAAGTATAAGCTCAATAAACCCTTTTCTCCCCAACTTGCATCTTGGTCATGATGTTTGTGCAGGAATGGAATCCCTGACTAAGACACTCTCTGTCTCTGTCTCTCTGTCTCTCTATTTCTGTCTGTCTGCTTCTGTTTCTCTGTCTCTGTCTGTATGTCTATCTCTCTGTGTCTCTATCTCTGCTTCTGTTTCTCTGTCTCTATATGTCTATCTCTCTGTGTGTCTCTCTCTGTCTCTGTCTCTCTATCTCTGTCTGCTTCTGTTTCTCTGTCTCTACCTCTCTATGTGTTTCTCTCTGTCTCTCTGTCCCTCTGTCTCTGTCTGCCTCTCTGTTTCTCTGTCTCTGTCTATCTCTCTGTGTGTCTCTCTCTCTGTCTGTGCCTCTCTCTGTCTCTGGGAGTGCTGCTGGGGGCTCAATCCCATGGCCTTGCACTTGCTTGGCAAATACTCTACCACTTGAGTTTGGATCTTGAAACTGGGTACAGGATTTTGACTTTCCATTAGGTTACAGACCTCTGATTATCTATTCTTGATTTCTTTTAATTATATATGGCAAGCACTATTCGGGTTGTCTATCTATATTGCCTCTAAAATATTATGCCCTGTTAACTATCTCCATAGATCCTAGCAAGCCAGGGTCCCCTGGCTGAGATTCTGAACCTGCTACCCATAGTGATTATTATGCCTACCTTACTTCTAATGGTCCAGCATTGCCATCTGCTATTCTGGGATCACATTAGCCCCATTGCTGCTAAGAATCTAGTTCTGTAATAACATTTCCTACCATCAACTCTGGCCTACAGAGAACATCCAATATTAAACTTTTCAATGAGGTTGCCCCCTTTCCCCAGTGCATTTCTTATTATCTTGGAAAATAAATCTTTCCCAAGGTACATAGTCAACTGGTGGGTTTTATTATATTTAATAGAGTAATTTCAGTATGCCCTTCTTGAAGAATCCCTTTACCCCTTCTTTTAAAGCCTTTGTTGGCAATCTTGGTACCTCTATTTCATCTAATAGAGACTATTTCTTTTTTACTCTAGTTTCAAGAACTATCCCAGGAATACATGAAAAAATAGAAAATAAAATTAGATTAAAAAATTCTCCAGAAACAACATCAGATTTTTAAAAAATGTTCTACAAAGAAGTGCTCTAATATTGATGAAATAAGCAGAATTATAAGATGGCACCCAAGATGCCCCCCTAATGTACGTGTCCTGTATAATACTCTACTTAAATGAAGGCAGGACTTCCTAATTTGGGGGACTCTCACTCTTCTAATATAACAAATATGAGTGCTTTTACACCGTAGAACTTAACTTGAGTCAGTTGACTCTTTGCAGTAACCAAAAGGAAAGTGATCCTGGGATCAGGCAAAGCACTCAAAGGAGGAAAGTCATCAAAGCTGCAATTGTTTCCTTTCTGGCTTGAAAGAAGCAAGCTTTGTTCCAAAGAAGCCATAGTGGGAATAGTGTTGGGGAGTGGAGGCCACCTCTGAGGACTGAAGACCCTAACCCTACAGTGCTAAGGGTAGTCCCGACTAGTCAGCTTAGAAGAGGATTTCAAGTCTCATATGGGACTGTTCCAGATGACACTTTGATTTTAGTTGCACCACCTTTGGACCTCTGAACAAGGAGGTGGCAAATGGATGAACTGGTATTGAGCTTCTAAGTGCCTATCACTGTTACACAGCAATGACAAGCTAATACAATTGACCAGTTTTTCTTAACACCTTTCCTTAAGCCTTGTCTTCTTGGACAATACTTTGGCAATACTTTCTCAGTGATTGCCAGTGCTGGTTAGCTCATCTTTCTAGTCCTTTAAATATAATCTTCTCCCTAAATACACTCATCTCTGCTACCTGGGTCGTGCTGAGATTTCATTGCTAGCTCTTGGTCTGAAGATGATTAAGGTTTGTGGACACAGATCACGAGAAGGGAAGAAAAGCTCTCATTTTTAAGATGTTTGGTTTGCTTATGTGAAAGTATTCACCGTGAACTGTCAGCTGGAATACTTTCCACATGTCAGAATAGATACAACTACTAGCAACAGAGCTCTGTGTGGGGCACACCCAAACATCCCCTCTCCAGCCCCTCCATATGTACAGGTTTGAACATCCTAGACTGACAAGCACCTCTGAGTCCATTTCCAACTGCCCTAACCACCTGTCTCCACACTAAGATCCTAGCTGTGCTTCTAACAGTGCAGCATTATATTGTCACATCTTCGAGGCTTTTCACTTCCTGCTCCTTTTGGGAGGAATATTTCTCCTTTAATTTTGATATGACGGTTTCCTCCTATCACCTTCTCAGTAAAGCCTCCCTGGCGATTCACATTATAAATTACCAGAGGTAAGCTTAGGGACTCTTTTTGGCTCTGCTTGTTGCTATATATCTTGAGGCATTTTGTTATAGATACTTAGTAAATGTTGGATGCAGTAACCAACCAATGAATACAATTTTAAAGAAATAATAAAAGAGAACCTTCTTGTTAGAAATTACTCCAGAATTTGAAGCAGTGGTTTGTGGGTGAGCATGGAGCACCATCACTGCAATTTTCTAATAAGAGTTTCTGGTTCTGTAAGTCCGGGATCTTGCCCCCAAATTTGCATTTCTAACAAACTCTTAGGGGATTCTGATGCTTTCAGTTCAAGGATCAAACAAACTGAAAGCCACTGGTGTGAAGGCACACAGTTGGAATATATACTGCAAACTCACCTAAAATGTCCCACAATTTTATTATACCCTAAAACAATTCCCAGGTTGAAATAATAAGTATAGATATTTTTCCAAAATTTTTCTTTGGAAGAGCATAATCATATTTTAAAGTGCCTGTAAGTTTTTGCATATGTTTCAAAGCAATTTGATCAAGAGATGACATGATTTAAAAATCTTAATTCCAAGTTGTATAGTAGAATGATAAATAGCCAATAAATGATTTACAAAGTCTTAATATTACACAAAAGGGCTTATATTTTAATGTTAAATGGAAAAAGTAAATTTGAATATGTGCCTAACTTAATCCCAATTGTGTTAAATAAGCATAAAAAAGTATTAAAAAGAAACATATCTATAATAACTATGATTTTCTTTTAGGTAATTATTGAAAGAGATAGTGTTTCCACTTTTTATGACCTTCAAATATTTCTATAGTAAGCCTGCATTAGGATGGGAAGTAGAACTTACCTAGCCTGTATAAGACCATGAGTTCCCTCCCCAGCACTAACAAGAACACTGAAATTGGCATAATAAGTATTGATTAGTACTGAATTGTTAACCTGTTAAAATTTTACCTATTCATAAGTATCCAAAAAGACTTACACACCTAATTGTCTTTAACTTCTGTAATTTAATGAACATTAAATAGTTCATTCCTACCCCCAGATTTTTAAAGACAAGCATTAATTCATTCTTATTTTCCCAATCCCAAATCATAGAACCTATATACAGTGTTGTTAAAAATAAAATACAAACACCTTAATTAGGGTCACATTTGCAAATCTCTCTTGTTGATTTTCCATTCAAGGACTTTGTAAAATACTTTTAATCTGTACAAAATGAAAGGAACTGGAACACTAATTAGCATGAATTCTGTTTTTCTCTGGGTTGAATATGAGGTGACTTGTTTTAAAGCAACGCAAAAGACAGCCATAGTGTTATGAAGGCTATCTTTCTGAAATAATGCTGTTTGCAGAAAATTGTTTTATACAGTATCCACAAAAGGGTGGTGCCTAGGGGAAAGTATCACATCTGTTTTTTAAAAATTAAAATGAACTAATCTCAGTTTGTTCAAAGATCATAAGCATTGGAAGTATAATGCTGTAACCTCCACCTTTGAAACATGTAAATATTCTATGAAGCAGAATTAAATATAATAACAATTCTGAAAATATTTAAAGTAAAAGGGCACAAAGTAATATAAGTATTTATCTAGTTGTTCTCTACACTGAACAGGCAGAAATTCTTTCAGGTTACTTTATGACACGATAATTATAGCTATGTCTCAGGCTTTGGATTAGATATACTTATACTGAAAAGTATCCATTATTTATCCAAATGTCCAGATTTACTGGATGTCCTTTGTTAGCTAGATAAATTAAAGAGTTCACAGGACATTTGTCTCATTGTTATAACTTCCAGTGAGTAATAATCATTTTTAAATAACTTTTAAGTAAAAGAATAGAGTTGTTTGGAAGGTAGTGGCCCCTGGAATTGGATTCAGACCATCTGAAACTACCTAGAGTTGAGGATAAGTATTAAAAAACAAAACAAAATAAAATATTTTTGAGACAAAGCCTCTTGTATCCTATGTTGGTCTTGAACTTGCTTTGATCCTCCTACCTCCACTTCCCAAGTATTCAGATTACAAGATTGTGCCACTGCCCCCGGTTTTAGGCAGTGCTGGGGGCTTCTTACAAACTACAAATGCATTCTACCAACTGAGCAACAAGTCTAGCTATGTACATTTGTCAAAAGATAAAGTCAAAGAGGCAATAGTACTGGGATAAGACATAACATAAAATCATTTAAGGACAAGATGAGCTGAAGACTTAAAAATAAACTGATTCCTTAAAGGCGGGTTGTGTTGTTGCTAATTCACTGAGGACACAAGAGAGATGAGACTGGAAGCCCTTTCTGTGTCCATGGAGCTGCATCGACAACAAAGAGATTGCTTAAATCCAGTGCAAACATATTTGTATTTAGATTCTGCTTTGGACTGTTATCAAATGTATGACCTGAAACTGCAAGAAAGACAGACAGTAGAATTCAATGTGAAAGTTGGGAATAGTAGAAACAAGTCATAGAGAAACAAATGTCGTTTTTTATCATTGATCTAATTTTTTTCTTCCGTTGAAGCATTGTTTTTAAAGAATATCAAGCTGTTTACTCTGAGTCATTTCAACACGGACCTGAAGTGGATAAGAAAGAAAAATACCAGGACCATCCTTCCGAATCTCAGTGACATTCTCAGTTTAGGGGGAGGGGATTTAAAGAATTAACTTTCTTCTCTGGGGGAGGGAATTAAGGTAAGAGGGAGAGAGTACTATGAGTGTGAGCAAAAATATCACAGCAGCAGAACACATGGTGAGTGGGCAGAGTGGGAGAACACTACAGAAATGGATATGCATGACCTCACCATGAGCATCCCTAAAATAGCCTGGAGAGCTGGGAGGATTGACAGCTTACTCAACACTGTGTGTCCAGATACACAGAACAGACCAACAGCTCAATAATCATTCCTTGCCTGTCAGCTTCGTTGAAGACCAGTGCTTAAAACCCAAGATAGTTTTGTTCAGAGAACCAAGTATATGCTTTTAAAGTGTATTTTTCCACTTAGCAACATGCCTGAAGCAGATTTCTTTTCTTGACGCCAACAGTCATATCCCATATGTGATATATGGATACTACTTTGCAGAAAACTACCAGCTAAGGAAAGGAATTTGGGGTTTTCATGATGAACATTGTAGATTAGATATTCACAGATCAAATAATGCATGCCTCACTTTTGACAAGCTTACTTTCAATTTGGAGAGAAGACAAGAAAATTCACAGAAAGTTGCAGATTTCATTTAAGAGCTTTGAAGGGTTGAAAATTGCCATCTTTCAAATCACTTGCTCCAACACGTTCAGATTTGCAGGGGTTTTCTAGTCTACCATTTCCTCCTCTCTGAGGAGGAGCTTTAAGGAATTCAACATTGAAGATGTAAGCGTAAAACCATCTCAGCAGGGGGACTCATGAAGCCCTGCCTCTAAGGAGCTACTAGGACTTGATAGCTGCAAGAGGAGAAAGATCATCCTTTGGAAGTGTAGCCACTGGTAGTTGCTAATGGTCCTGTGAAAGGTCCCCCCGCCTATGCACATATGGGCAGCACTCAATGAACTGAATTTAACAACAACAATGAAAAGAATAATAATAAGATGACATGAAGCTTGGAGGTAGTCATGAGGGGGGCAGGTCTGGGGGAAGCTGAAGGGATAAAATGGGGGACGGTGTCTATGAATATGTTTTATTGTATGTATGGATGGATGCATGCATGTGTATATGTATGTATGTATGTATGTATGAAATCATCAAAGAATTCAAAGAAACTTCCTAAGACCTACTTCAAATAGTAACAATTCACTTGATTTGCAGACAGAGATGTGGAAACCAATTGACAGATATATTCATATCCCTAGCCCGGCACTGCCCAAGTTTTTGGTCCACAGTAGCTGCTAAGCAAGTGTCAGTGAAGACAAATGGTATTGATGTCTTAATAAGTGTTGCAGATGAAGAAACAACATGAATTGCATGTCACTCAGTGTGCTACCAATGAACTCAATGCTTGACACAGGTAGCAGTTCAGAAAACAGAATGAGTAAACTATCAGGAGACAATGCTGGAGTGCTTATTACATGCCAGATGCTGGTCTAAGCCACTTCCTGCTATTTCCTTATATAAATCTCATGATAACTTCATTATTATGCTGAATTTTTTAAAAAAGCTAAATGGAACTAAACTATCATAACTAAGCTTTTCATTATCCACCCAGGAAGGGGTAAAGCTAATGGTCACTTCAGAAATTCAGAGGGAGGGATTAGCCCAGGGTAGTATTCACAGGCCAAAGAATAAAGGACAGAAGGAAGGGAGGAAGGAAGGAACGAATGAACAAAGGAGTGGACAAAGGAATGAAGGCAGGCAGGCAGGCAGGCAACTGTCCATTTTGAAAAAGTGATGTATTCCAGCACAGTGTAGGAGAATGAGCCAAAGCACAGAGAAAGAAAAATCACACAAAGAATGTGTGTTAGTGAGGAACCATAACAACAGTGACTACGACCAACAGATCACAAAATCACTGTGGCTTTCTTTGTCAATTTGTTGTCAGCGTGACTTCTAAAAAACCATTACTTTAGTGTTGCCTTTAGACATCCAAATTCCTTTTATCTCCTTTTACCAGGTCCAGTCCCCTAGGGTATCCTGATAAATGCTCTGAGCCTCACTGGAAGACAAAGGGAAAGAGAACATGAAGAATTCTAGAAATTGGTTTGTTTCCAATGCCTGGTCACTTTTTTTCTACCCTGGACCCTCTTCTCTTACTATGGCAAATGGTGCTTGGAAGTTCAATCCAGCCCTGTACCTGGGAGAAAGAGAAGACGAGACAGCCTCAGTTATAGCACGCACCCTGGAACTGCCACCGTCTACCATAGACAGCCCTCATTGTTCTCTTACAGTTCCATCTCAGGCATCATTTATCACTGACCATGATGGTGAGAGCTGACTGAAAGAGTGGTAATCAAACATAATATTCCCCCTCGTATTAGCAACCACCTACAGTCTGTTCCATGAGTGTCTGCCTTCCTCCAGCACTGTATTCTCATTTGGGAACATGCAATTTTTTTAAGCAATGTAATGAGCATGCAAAAAAAAAATCATCTGGCCAAGGGAGCCCTACCTAACTCCTAAGATGAAAAAAATGTCAGGAAAATGAAAGGTGCATGGAAACTCAAACACACGAAAGAACCTAGCTTTCAAATCTGTGAAAGGAAAGGAAAAGGTGGAAGAGGTAAAATTCAATCAGAAGCGTTTTCAGTAAGCCTAGAGCACAGAAGGGATACATGCTAAAATGTGGGAAGTTTCTGTGCTGCCAGCAACAGATCCCCGACCTTGTCTGTGCTACACACACCCTCTACCACTTAACTGCGTGCCCAGCACTCAGAATGATGTCTTCAGGAGACGGATGTAAAACATGAAGAAATGAGAAGTGGACAGAGAGGTGAAAACAAATTTGTCCAAATTTGTCCCCAAATAGGTAATGAATCCCCCATGCAACTATCATTGACAAGGGCATTTAAATTAGTTGTGTGTGTGTGGGGTGTGTGTGTGTGTGTGTGTGTGTAAAAATACTGCTTAGTAACAACCATAAACCTTTACCCATCTCCTATGAATGATCTAAAGCATCCTGTAAATTTCAAAAAAAAAAAAAAAAAAAGAGAGAGAACTAAATTGAGTGAGGCCCAAACTGGTGTCTGTGTCTGTGGACCTCTTCTTCCACCATCAAAATGGAGCTTCTATCTTCACCACACTGTCAATGTCACAGCAGCAACCTCTACCTTGGCATGTGGTCTGCCACCTCTCCATCCTTAAGTATATTGTCTTCTCAGCTGCACTCAAAGCAGTTGATCACTCTCCTTAAATAAGTTTCTCTCTCAGTTTCAGTGACACCATGCTTTGCCTAGCCTGGGTTCATTCTCCATCTTACTTGGGTGGGCTGAGGCACTCATTAAATACTGTTAATATTTACTCTACTTTTCTTAATATTCTCTCTCTCTCTCTCTCTCTCTCTCTCTCTCTCTGTGTGTGTGTGTGTGTGTGTGTGTGTGTGTGTGTGTGTGTGTGTGTGTGTGTGTGTGTGTGTGATACACATAACTGGGCAAGGTCATGCAGGATGTTGTGTGTCTTCCTATACGCTTTTCTTGCCTTTTGCCTTGAGACAATCTCTCCATGAACTGAAAAGAGAGAGAGAAACCAAGAGATGACACCATTAGTCATTTAGTCAGTAAAACCACATTTTAGGGTCATCTAAGTTTCCTTTCTATCATCCTACAGCAAATCCTTTCGGCTTACCTAGGACATCCCAAACTGGACCAGCCCCTCCATTGACACTGATTCTATCAACTCTTACTATCAAAATCTCTTTCCATTTTAACTCTTTGCTGTTTTAAAACTACTTTTCATTCATTAAATCAGAGACATCTATAAAATATAAGTTAGACAATGTGATTACATCATTTAATACCCCACCTCTGAATTTTCATTGCTTTTAAATCCAAACTTTTAGGCAGCCCTGTAGTGTCTACTGCTGTAAGCACATTTCATGGAAGAAAACCATACCCTGTCATATCATGACCAGGCCAAACTAGCCTTCATTCTAGTTCCCAAGTAAACTAGTTGCCACGTCTCTTCCAAACTAGCTCCTATTTCATTCAGTCTTCTTGCTGTTTATTTTGCTCTTGGTAAGTGTTAGAACCTTAGGTGTTACATCCACAATGTAAAATTTTTCTTGTTATTTATACTTTCAATAGACTCTATCTCTGTTGTTTGGTGTTAGATCTTCTGTGCAGCACCGGGGCAGCATACTGGCGTGATGCTCAACATGGATTTGTTAAGTGAATGATTTTGTAAGTCAGCCATTTTCAGACAGCTAGAGTGGCAAAATAGGTCTCCTCTTTTTACCCAAATCTTCCACCAGTACAGGCTTCTTGGGGAGGCCTGAAATCTGCTGAGGTCACGTGAAAAAAGAATAGCACAGCAGAGCCAGCAGAACTCTGGGTGTTTGCCAGCCTACGGTGGGCCAAATGGAAGTCCAAATAGAGATATTAGAGTGTAGAGGAGGGAGAGCCCTGGAAAATAATGGAAAGACCCACAAAAATGCCACTATGCCATAAATTCTCATAGAGAATCACAAAATCAAAGTTTTAGAATCCCAGTGTTTGGCTTTCACTTTCCAGCCCATAATAACCAAAGTGCAGTCTATTTCTGGGTTGTAAGAATAGAGCAAATTTTCCAGGCAGTGGTGGTACACACCTTTAATCCCAGCACTTGGGAGACAGAGGCAGGTGGGTTTCTGAGTTCAAGGCCAGCCTGGTCTACAGAGTGAGTTCCAGGACAGCCAGAGCTACAGAGAGAAACCCTGTCTCGAAAAAAAAAAAAAATAGAGCAAATTTGAGAGTATTACAGACTTTCATAGGAAAGAAGGAAGGTTACCTAAAAATATTTTCACCTTTGCCAAGAACTGCTTCCAAACACAAACCCTGGCTTGTCACACCTGCCCCATTTCCCCCTTTTTCTTCTTTGCTGCTCCCTACCCCCTTACTGCACCACATACATCTGGTACCATGAGAATTAGCTAACATGCCCTAAGTAATTTCAGCTCTTCACACAGAAGTGTTCCAGAAATAAAAAGAAGGTGCTAAATTGTTACAAGTCATTTCTACCAGAATTATTGTTGAGAGTTTCTATTTTTCTATTTTTAAGTTTTTACCCTTATGTTTTGTGGAAGATAATGCCAAAGCATGTGATATTTCACCATATGAATAGTTCTCAAATAAAGGATTCAAAGCTAGTGTTCTCTAGAGCCACAATTTCTATTTTCTCATAAAAATATGCACCAACCTCAAAGAAGAATAGGAACTATTTTTCTCTTCATGGACTCTAATAGGCAAGATGTGAACTTTCTGCACTATGCGGGTCATATGTTTTACATTTGGATTCCAATTCTGCTAACATTTATTGTGAACTTACAATATGTCAAATATATTCACACCTGCTTCCACATATACCTTATTTAATCTTTATAAGTACCCTATGAGCACAGTATCATTGTACAATTTTAGAAAGGAAAAAAATGTAAAGTAAGAATTTAAACAACTCAACCATGTTTTACAAAAATCATGATGTTTATTATGACATATGGCATATAGGCAGAATAATGTCCTTCCCACAAATATCCACATCTTAGCCCCTAGAATATGTGACAGTGTTATCTTAATCTTAAAATCAGCTTTATACACTAGTGACTAATTAAGGGTTATCCACATGATCCCACTATAATTACAAAGATCCTACATAAAAGGTAGATCAGAGTCAAAGGACATGGACTAACAGAAGCAAGGTTTGAGCAGCACAGGGCTGAGAGGAAAGCCACAAACTAAGGGAAGTAGAAACCTCCAGAAAGCAGACAAAGCAAAGCAATAGACTCTCTCCTCAAGCCTCCAGAAGGAACACAAACCTACCAACATCTTGGAATTAGAGCACAGAGACATATTTTGGGTTTCTGATATGCAGAGCAATAAGTTAATCCATTTGTGTTGCTTGAAACCAATGTTATAGTAGCTTACTACAGTGGCAATAATTTGTTTATTCTATATCTCTTTAGCATCTATGTCTATTCCTGTATTCAATACAGAACTACAGGCTCTAGATGTCCTATTCATTTCCAAGTAATGAGCATCCCTCATAGGGTCATCTGCCTGACATCTACCCAAAAAGTTAAATTAGGTTCTTGGGAGAAACTGAAGAGGCTCACATTAGAGAGTGTATGTCAGAAAGTCTATTCGGATTCTTTCTCTTTTACCCTAATCACTAGGAAGCACGGATCTATATTTGGTATGTGAAATATATATTGTTTGCGATGAAAGTTGTTATCAAAGATCATTTAAACCCTATGGAACTCACAACCATGATCTAAGCTTTATCTGACATCATTCGTCTTCATGGCAAAAGAAAGAGGTGAATTTATCATGACTTTGTATAAAGTTAGTTCATTTCTTTTCTCCATTAGGCGAATACTTCTAGCATCTTTTTTTCTTTTACAATACTGCTGATTTGTAATATGGCTACAAAAAAAGCAAACAAATGATTTCATCCTGATGAAAAACTGATGGGCTGAGATATTAACAGGCCTTTGGCAAAATTTTTCACATCTCATCTTTGGCTAAAGGAAACTATTCAGAACCCTGCATAATTAATGTACTTGCCTCTCTCTCTCTCTCTCTCTCTCTCTCTCTCACACCTTATAGAACAATATTTGAACACTGGTCTTCACTGAAGGCCATTGAGAAACTAAATTTTAAAATCTTGACTTTTAGAAATAAAATGTGTAAGCAAATTTTAAAGCATTATTAAACCCTCATCACATAAGGAACCCCAGTGGTAAATTTCTCTCAATTCTATCCAGAAAGTTATTATTAGTTTCTCAGGAGAAAAATGAAGTAGCTCAGAGTAGAGAAAGTATAAATTATAAAACTTACCAGGTTCCTTTTCCTTTTTGGCCTATCCACAAGTATACATAGGGCTAAATTTAGTATGTGAAATGTGCAACTACTCATAACAAGGAATTCTTGCTAAAATTGTTACTTTGTTCTTTTGAAACTTCTTTTGTGTTTTACACTTCAGTTATTGCTTTATACTACCTACCCTTCCTCATACCATATGTAAAGTATGGAAGGCTATAAGTAAATTAATAGGTAGTATATTGGACTGCATTATAACTTTAATATTCATTGATACCTTAATGGACATTCAAGTTTTGCAAGAGCAATGTCATTCATGTGCTGTGACTAAGCCTCTAAGGCTGTGGCAGGCTGGAGAGGTGAAGAGAACATATATTGAATAACAGGATCCCAAGGACAAGCACGGAGAAAATGGCATAGACACAGTAGGAGAGCCTTTCTCAGGTAACACTCAAGCTAGAAGATGTCCATTTCCTGCTGACATCCAGAATGTGCTAAAAATATTTGTGAAGAACTATGGAGATCTAATACGAACAAATGGCTTAAACCAGAAATAGAGCTAAGGGCTCTGTACCTGAAGGTTTGAACTTTGAACAATTCATACAGTGGCTTAGAGGCAAGTAGAGTTAATGCTAGACCAGGTTTAGGGAAATGACTAATCTGTGATATCATCAGACACAACAGACAGTAAGATACAGTAACTAAGCAATATTATGGCATAAGACAGCTGATCAGAGAAGGAATAATCCAGAAGTGTTTTAAGTGGTCATTCCTAGGTAAAGCTTTCAGCAATGCCTGAAAAAGACTAACTAACTGGGAAGTAATTGCAAAATGAAATCGTGCTTATAGGTTGTACGTGTTTTGTAGCTGAACCTGCTTCAATTCAAGAACACTTACTCCACCCTTTTTGATGACAAATACTGCATCAACTACCTGTAATCATAAGATGAGTAACACAGGATATGAGCCACAATGAAGTTTATATTATAGTAAAGAAAGCAGACAAATGAACAAATAAATTATAAGACTGTGTGAGAGTCTCTCAGAATCTTGTGGCTGAGACATAGAGGCCAAACGTAAAAGGGAGGCTAAGGAAAGAAAGATAACTAGAACATATGAAGAAGAGACATAATGTTTGAGTCAGAGACGGGACAAAAAAAAAAAAGACTCCAAGCCGTTGACAAAATATAGGAAAAAATCATGGAAATATAAAAGTGTGTATGTGCTTCATATGAAATTGCAAAATCAAGTGAGGGATGGAAAGAAATTAGGTTGATCAGGAAGGAAGGTAGCATGATCGTTTTTACTTTCACATTTTTTCTTTTGGGACAACAGACCATGAAGTTGTTTCAGACCAATAATTCTGCTACAGTCAACTAAGAAAAGCTGGAGGAAACAAGAAAAGCTACCTTAACTTGAATGAACACTAAATTACCAAGGCATTAAGAATTTGCAGAACTGAGATTCAGAAGATGGCTGCTCTTCCAGAGGTCATGAGTTGAATTTCCAGCATCTACATGGCAACTCACAACCATCCAAGTGTGGACCCATGGGGTCTGGCGTTCTTTTTTAGTGTGCAGATGAGCATGCAGAAAAACACTAATATGTATAAAATACATAAATAAATCTTTTTAAAAAGATGTTGAAAAGCTAAGCAAAGTAGATTATAAAAGAACAAAATAATGAATTCAGACCGTTAAGAAAAAGAGACCCAGTAATTATGCCCAAGCTCACAGTCAAAACCACAAAAAGTTAAGTTTCTGAGCAGGAGGATGAGTATGTGAATAGAAACTTCCCTCTCAGATACTGGTAACATTTTGATTTCTTGACCAAGTTCATGATCACTTATAAGTTTATTTATCCTGAAAATTCATGGAGCTGTGCACTTTTAAAAAATACTATATTTTCATTAACAAGGCAATTTTAAGCTACATTTATAAGTATGGCACTAGTAATATTAAAATAATCAAGTTCAGAAAATTAATTGAAAGTTTTAGAAGTATAAAATGTGTCAATATTAACATCCAATGCATGTGGTGGTTTGAATAGGAATGGCCCCCATGTGTTTGAATGTTTGCGCCATAGGGAATGACACTATTGGGAGGTCTGGCCTTATTGCAGGAAGTGTGTCACTGTGGGGGTGGGCTCCTATGCTCAGGCTCCACCCAGTGTGGAAAGCTTCCCCCTGGCTGCCTTCAGATGCAGATGTAGAACTCTCAGCTCCTCCTGCACCATGTCTGCCTGGATGCTGCCATGTTCCTGCCATGATGATGATGGACTGAACGTCTGAAACAGTAAGCCAGCCCCAATTAAATGTTGTCCTTTATGGAAGTTGCCTTGGTCACAGTGTCTCCTCACAGCAATGGAAACCCTAAATAAGACAATGCATATGCACTTCACTACGTTCAATTATTTTTAATTTCTTTTCTTTATTGACTTCTGAATTTAACTTCACTTCAAGAACTACAGCAATTTAAAGATAGATATCTCAAATTTGTAACCAGGATGTTAAATATGAGGACATACTAAAAACTCAGAAATAGAAGATTTGGCTAAATTTGTTGAACTTCTGAGTTTAAAGCAATTTTTCAGAAGCCAAGCTTAAAATATTTAAGAAAACTATTTCAACATTTCTGACTTTGAAATTTAGATCAGGAATGTTGAAGCCCAAAAATTACAAAGTAAATAATAAATCTTTCAGACTTCTGATTCAAGATAATTGAGTAAATACAAATTTACCTCTTTCTTACAAAATTCATTAAACACAAAATATCAAAATAACATTTCACAGTCCATGGGGGGTTTGTGATGGTTGTCAGCCACCGACCTAAAAAGTAAGAAATATCTGGTAGCTATAAGTTCAATCAGATTACACTAACAGTGGTACCCCTCAAAAAAGATGAGCAGCCCAGGAAACCCTAATCCTTTACAGGAGCAGCAAACACAAAGATCTTGCAAATTTTTCTGCAGGAGAACCTCAGCATAGCCACAAATCCAGAAGCAAGGGACTAAAAGAAACTAACCATGAGCACTCAGCTAAGGACCCTGGAGGTGGTGACTGAGTTAATTGTATTCCTCTGTTCAATGTGCTGTCATTGGCCCATGCAAAAGACTTGGTCCATACAGTGTTTTCTTTTCTATTGCTTGAGTCTCACTGTCCATATCCATTCACACCTCCTCCTTAAATTTTCCGCTGATTATAGTTTCCCAGATATCTGAGTGGCTGAAAGCAACTTGGACAGGTGTTGAGCACCACTGCAGAGGACCCTGTAGTTGCACCTGTTACATACTGTAATCTGATTCTCCAAATATGGACTCCCTTACTTCAATTACTGCAAATAATGCTGTAATGAGCACCGTTGATCATAACCTCTTTATAGGCCTCTCTGAAAATTTCTCTGGGCTACCATGCCAGAATTTGGCTCACATTGTATACAGATTGTTAATTTGGCTTAAGGCTGCCATATCGTTCATTAAGATGGCCGCAACATACTTTCTCCACTCCATACTTTCTCCAGAAATATCTAACAGTTCCTAATCCCCTATGGACTTGATAATGCTCACTTCTTAGTTTGCATACCTGACAAGGGCAAAATGTTATCTCTAACAACAAATAACCACTAGTATGTATTGTATTAGACTCTTACGCTTTCCTCTTGTGCAAATTCTTACTTCATTTTATCTTGGCTGTGTGTGTACCAGGGCATCCATTTTCTTACTGATTTACAGGACTGCTGTTTTTCTCCCCATTCTACCATCTGACTATTTACTTTGCTCATATGTTCTTCACTGAATATAATTGACTGTTTGGGCTTTCTAGATTTACTTAACTTGTTTCATCCTCTTCAGTCACAAAGAAATTCTATTAACCTCAAGGCTTTATCTTTTTACCTTACTTAATGCTTCTTCAGTTCATGTCCACTTTTGAAAACGGTATTAAGTAGGGTTTAGGCTTCATTTTTCTTTATATAGTCAATTAATATTCCTCTATAATTTATTAACTAGTCTATCCTTTCCCATAAATTTCTAGTGACACTTTCAGCATAAAAATTCCTGTACATACAAGATTTATCTTTGAGTTCTTGGTTCCATTCCACCGGTTATGTCTTCTTCCACTAGTTGCTTACACATATTTTTCTCACTCAGACTTTTTTTCAAACCTCAATATCTGAACATGCCATCTTCTTTATTCTTTATTTTCAGAATTTTATTCTTCCATAGTAATTTGGTTTTAATTTGTATGTATTTTTTAGAGAAACAATCTCTGTTGGGGACTTTAAACAGACAGACTCTGTTATGGCACAAGGACCTTTGTACCCACAGAGCACTAGGGAACCAGGAATGTTAACTGTACAGGGGCCTCTCCTCAAAGGAGGAATTATCTGCTTTCTGCCCAGAAGGGTGGGAGTGGATATTGTTAATGACCTGGTGACCTTTCTGCTATCTGTGGAGGCCGACCTCATCCACCCTGCACTATAGAGGCAGACCTCACTCAGAATGTTTATCCCTGACTCCGCCTCTCTAGACCATTATCTTTAGGCTCCTGATTAAAATAACCCAAACTTAGGTGGGGATGTCACAAGTACATTATGGCCTGCTGACCTCTATGCTATCTCTGTCAGAGACCATACTAGATCCCAGGCCCTTTAGCTACAGAACATGCCCTCATGATCACATGCACTTTACAAAGGAGTTTCTAGGCAGTCACACCTTAAGCTTTATTGTGCACCTGGAATTGGAATGTTTGTTGACTGGAAACTTTTTTTTTCTAAACAGTTCTACGTTTTTAAGCAGTTCTACGTTTTTAAATATTGTAACAATGAACCTCCTTTTGTCAGACACCCAAAGTCTGGTCCAGGTTGACAAAGTCAGTCTTTATAAACTGAGTTTTCTTTCTCACCTCTTTGTGGTTTGCTTCCCTGCCTGGAGTCTAATTATGTTGCTCAGGCTGAGTCCAAGCAATCCTCCCACTCTAACCTCCCAAGTAGATGAAATTATAGGAACATGAGACCTTAGCCAGCTCCACATTAATTTTAAAATATAAAGTTACTGTGGTGATTTAAATAAGTATGGCTCCTATAGCCCCATGTGTTTGAATGCTTGGCCCATAGGGAGTGGCACTACTAGGAGGTATGGCCTTATAGGAGTATGTGTGGCCTTGTCGGAGGAAGTGTGTTACTGTGGGGGTGGGCTTTGAAGTCTCCTATGCTCAAGCTATACCCATTGTGGCACAGTCTCCTGCTGGCTTGCGATCAAGATGTAGAACTCTCAGCTCCTTCTCCATTACCATGTCTCGATGCATGCTGCCATGCTCCCCACCATAATGATGACGGACTAAACCTCTGAAACTGTAAGCCAGCCCCAATTACGTTTGCCTTTATAAGAGTTTCTGGGAGGGGGGGTGGCTGGAGAGATGGCTCAGAGGTTAAGAGCACTGACTGCTTTTTCAGAGGTCTTGAGTTCAATTCCCGGCAACCATATGGTATCTCACAACCATCTGTAATGGATCTGATGCTCCCTTCTGGTGTGTCTGAAGATAGCTGCAGTGTACTCATAAAAATTAAATAAATAAATGAGTTGCTGTGGGCATGGTATCTCTTCAAAGCAATAAAATCCAAGCTAAGACAGTTACCAAACATCTTTAAAACATCCAGATAGACTTGATATTTTGATTCAGTATCATAATTAATGGATTTGAACAATAATTTCTATCATATAAAAGTGATACCATATCTGTTAAATATATTCAAATTTTTCATGGTTTGTGAAGCACCTATAGGCAATAAGTGAACAATGTTCTAAAATGAAGAAATATTTCTTCACTTATTCTGGACCTTTTTTTCTGTCTTTTAATGGAGCTTTAATTTTTGTCCATAAAGATGTGGTACAGTTGGGAGTATACTAATTATGAAGTACTTTAGAGCAAGTAACCAACACATATTTTCTACAAAGGCCCATACACTGATAGTTCAGGCATTGTGGGCCATAGAGTTATTGTTGAAACTACCAAGTTCTGCCCATTGCTGCATAAAAGCAACCATAGATAATCTATAAGGGGTGAGTCTCTAATACTTTTGTTTACAAAAGAAGGTAATAAGCTGATTTGGACTCAAAAGCTATTTGTTATTTTACCAACCCCAGCTTTATAGTGGTTTCTTTAGCTCGTTGGTTTGCTGTGCTTTCTTGATTTTATTTTAAATTTTATCTTTGGTTCTGCTATTATAACTTGTATCATGTTTTAAAAAAATACCCTGTAGGCAGCTGTTGCTACTGGAGAGAAATGAATGCTATTGATTTCATGACTTGATCTTGTGTTTGGTGATCTCATTTCTTGATTCTATTGGTTTTTCTAGCTAGATAGTTATACTTTGTATAATGATGGCCTCATCACTTGCACTCCAATTTTTACAATCTTATTTGCTTTTACGTTTTTATAACTTCATCTGGGAATCCTAGTTCTGTGCTCCACAGTAGTGATAAGGGAGGCATCACTGGTCTTCAAAATTTCTCCAAGGTTTCACAATTAACTCCAATGTTCACAGCAGATATTTGGTATAAAATCTTTCCCACAATAAGAAAGGAAAATATCTCATCACTATGCTATAGCTTTTTACACTATTAAAACAGGTTTTGAGTTATTAAATGCACCCTCTTGATCAGCTGAGAGAATATTCTTTTCCTCCAATGGGATTTTTGTCCTTTGCCTTCACACGTGTAATATACACCTGTGAGTGATTTTTCTCTTCAAGTGTTGTTCATGTCACTTTAGAAACCATAAATTGTTAGTATCATAACACATAATTGGCATATTTTCCATCTTATAGAGCACATGTCTAGGACATAGACTAATCATTCCTTCAGTGTTTGGTTCATAGAAAGGAAAAGGAACTTTGAATTGTTGTAAATTTTGGTGGTTCTTGTTCATTTTCATCAACTGTTTTTCACTGAAGTAAGATCGACAAATAGATGGTGTGTATGTTTCAGGTGGCATTTTGATACACATGTATCGCATGAAATGATTCTCCCATGAAGCTAACTAACCTATTCATCACATCGCCTATTTACATTTTTTTTATTGGAGAACACTTATAAGAACTCCTCTCTTAGTAAATTTCCAGGATGCCAAACAGCGTTATGGTTCATAGTAACCGTGCTCAACACGACACTCACAGAACTCATTCACTCAGCATGACAGAAGCTTGGTTTTGCTTGCAATATTGCAAATGAACCTGGAAGACATGCTAAGTAAAATGACCCAGGCACAGAAAGACAAATATTGCATGGCCTCACTTATATTTGAAATCTAAAATGGTACCAAATATTAGGATAGTAGCTACAAGAGACTAGAACAGGAGAAATTGGGAGAGGTTAGCTACGGTTAGCAGCGTTCCCATCAATGTTTGATTTTAAAAATATAATCTTTCTATGTAGCCCAGGCTGGCCTAAAACTCAGTACCTTCATGCCTCTGCCTCCCTAGTGCTAGGACTATGGGTATGTGCCACCTCACCCAGATCCAACTTCTTAATTGAATCTTTGTGTTTAAAAATAGTTCCAGAAATGTTCTACTCATCTAGGCTTTTGCACGTAGTCCTTATGCTTTTCAGTGAGTCACTATGTTATCTGCATTTTTAAATCTTCTTCTTGAAAGTGTAGCTCAATTCATTTCTACATTTCTTACTCCTTGATAAATGCATTAACAGCTATACAATTTCCTTTAAGCGAGGACAGCGTCTCTGTGTCCCACAAAATTTGACAGGTAGCATTTTCATTATAATTTCCTTGAATTTCATTGAATGCTGAGCTTAGTAGCCAAAGTTTTCAGTATTAAAATTCAATTTTATGTCTCACAGGGAAATTTTGGAAATTCTTTTCATTTATCTTCTAATTTTATTATACCAGCGTAAAAGAGCATAGGAATTCAATATTAATACTGTGAAATTTATGGAGGCTTCCTTTGTGGTCAATCACATGTCAACTTTTAGAAAATGTGACCCCAAAGGAATGTTATGAACTTCATAAAAATCTAATAGCTGAATATTGTTCATATATTCAGAGCTCCATATTTGTTTTTGATTGCTTGATCAATCACTATTAGAAAGGGATATGTTAAAGTACCCAGATAAATTATTGGTAAACAATTCTAAGATAAATTTTAAAATAACAGCATTGACTTATTGAATAAGTTTTATTGAATAATTCATTTTCTTTCTGTGATGATGTGAGATGCTCTATATGTTATGAAACTAAATACTTAGATACATATATAGTAATGATTTTTATTCCACTGTAGTTTTTGCTTGTATACAGAGATAATTTTAGCTCTTATAAGACTTTTAGATTTAATTCAATGTTCTCAAATATTAAGACTCCTTCCCTAGTTGGCATGTTGCAGTGCTTCTATAATCCCAATACTCATGAGGCAAAAGAAAGAGAGCCAGAAATTCAAGGTTATTATCCTCAGTTAACATGGTGAATTTTAGGCTATCTTGAGTTACGTGAGTAACTCTTTCTCAAAACAGCCAAAACAAAAAGGAGTGCTCCCTCAGATTCTGTTGATTCATATATATGTTCTTCCTTTATTTTCAACTTTTCTGTTATCTTATATTTTATTTATTTCTAATCGAGTTTTTAATTGATTTTTGTTTAGTCTTTATTTTAATTTACTTTTCTCTGGCTTTTAATAGTGAGATTAGAACAAGATTTACTGAAGTTATCCTTGTATTATTTACTCCTTGTATTATTACTTTTCTATTTCTGTGATAAAACAACATGACCAAGGCAATTTATAGAAGAAGGCTTTTAATTGGGCTTATGGTTTTATATGGTTAGAGTCCACGATGGCAGAGTGAAGGCATGCCAGCAGGCACAGCTGATAGCTCACATCTTAAAACCTCAAGCAGGAAGTGGAGAGAACACCAGTCGTGCATAGGCTTTTGAAGCCTCAAAGCCTACCCCCAATGATACACCTCTTCCAGCAAAGCTACACCTCTTAATCATTCCCAAAACATTCCACAAATTGGGGACCAAATATTCAAATATATGAGACTATGAGGACCATTCTCATTCAAACAACCACACTTCTATATTAAGACATTTCTAAATGAATAAAGTTCAAAGATATTAATGTATGAAAATGTCATACTAAAACATAATATTTGATATGCTAAAACACTGGTAATAAAAAAAAGAATAACATGTAAAAAAAGAGACAAAAACAGTTTAAAGAAAAAGAACAAAGGACATTTCTGTTTCCATAGTTCATGTTATTTATATACTCTCCTTTCTACTTTTTTCTTCCCTGCTTGCCAATGATAGGTCAAGTTTACTTTGGAGGAGAAAGTGAAAGATAGCAATTATATTTCTTTCAATTACTTGGCCAAGATAGATCTCAAAGTGAGTATAAAACTGCACACACATTCAGACAGTTTTTAATTCTTGAAAATGTAGAGAAGTATGACGGGCTAGTTTCTGGGTCCCCCACCCCACCCCATAAATACTGGAGAAATAGTAGAACACAAGTGATATAAAAAGTAGAAGGGAGAATACCGCAAGGACAAATATTCAGTTGGGGATATGAGTAGAGGAACAGGGGATAGAGTAAGGACTAAACATCTAAAGAAAATTAATGATATATGAAAACACCCTATGGGAAACTACTGTTTTGTAAGTCAGTTTAAAATACAAAATTTTTAAAAGTAGTCTTCACATAGGCACACTGCATGTGTAGATAATGTTTCTCCCAAAAGCCATAAGTTATTTGATGAAAATCCCATGTATAGAATACCTCCCAACTAGTTGATATTGAGACCCAGAGCACCCTACCCAAAAATTTATAAGCTATTACCATTGTTCTTGTTTGCCCACAAGAACTAGGTGGTAAGCCCTATTGCTGAAATTGCTGAATTGAGCTGAAAGTTTTCTCCCTGCTGGCTGACTTTCATAGTGCAGGCTGCTGGGAGAGAATGTGTCTTCAGTCTTGCCCAATGGTTGACTCCACTGTAAGACCCCGATCCTTGGTCAGTGGTACTTTCTTCAAGATGCCCCCGAGTGAGACACCAAGATGCAGATCCATACAAAAGCAAGAGGTTTATTTTCCTGTGCATCGGGGTTGACCTTCAATTAGTCCCTCAAGGTGAATGACTAGAAGGCGACCCCAAATGGCTGTTACAAGCAGGTTTTAAACTTTTTAGGGGCACAGGTTACATCAGCAAGGTTACAGTTCAAACTTATTGGCTAAGCATATTGACCTTTAAATCTATTGGCTAGTAAGCATGGGCAGGTCATGACACACATTTGAACTCTACTTGAGACTTTCCAGAAGGTCAGGTGACTATCAGTCAGTACATTCTGTGGTTTTTCTGAGAATTTTTACTCAAGAATGTTCCTGTGGGTAGAGAATGGAACTTGGCCTAGCCTTGACCCGAGGCAGGTGGGTGTAAGGCTGGCGAGAGCCTTTATTTAGGGTCCTTCACTACAAGCTACAGTAACAAACGCCTAGTAAGATGCTCACTGATACACTAAAGGCAAGACTAGTAACAGAATAACCAACTACTTTTGGATTTGATTTACATTCCAACCACTCCACAGGAGGGAACTCATGCCTGATCCTATAAACCTGATCAAGAGTCTGTAGTTTGGGAGGTCATAGGCCCTAAAAGGCAACTGACTACATTTTATTGTTTGTGTATTTGTTTGTTGCTGAATGAACATGTCAAGCATACTTCTAAATTATTGGTTCTCAACCTGTGAGTCATGACCTCCTTAGGGGTTGAATGACTCTTTCACATCAGATATTTATATTATGATTCATAACAGTAACAAAATCATAGATATGAAATAGCAACACATAATTTTATGGTTAGGGATTATGACATAAGGAACTGCATTAATGGGTCATAGCATTAGGAAGATTGAGAACCACTGTTCTGCCGGGCAGTGGTGGTGCACACCTTTAATCCCAGCACTTGGGAGGCAGAGGCAGGTGGATTTCTGAGTTCAAGGCCAGCCTGGTCTGCAGAGTAAGTTCCAGGACAGCCAGGGCTACACAGAGAAACCCTGTCTCGAAAAACCAAAGAGAGAGAGAGAGAGAGAGAGAGAGAGAGAGAGAGAGAGAGAGAGAGAGAGAGAGAGAGAGGGAACCACTGTTCTAAATACTTATGCCTATAGACATAGATTAGTGCTATTTTCAGGCTTTATCAAAGAAGCTGGTTTTTGCAGTGTCAATTAATGAAGACTCACAACTGGTCTAAGTGCTGATAAAAAGTTATTGGTTAGAGCTTTATCCTAAATGAGATATCTATATCATCCACTGCAGAGATAAGAGAACTTCACAGAAGAGGGAGTGGAAAGAAGGTAAAAACTGTAAAATAGGAAAGAATATGGAAAATATTGTATTCTCTACATGAGAATTGCACTCATGAATTTACTGTATCAGGATTTACCCGTATGAGACTGGGCTCATCAATAATCTATCATGTGTGCAGAAGGGCTTAGAAGACTTCCAGATCTCCCCAGCTCTGGGCTACTCTGGGTAGTTAATGGTTGTTGAGGTACAGTGTCATTTTCTTTAATAGTTTAATCACTGATAGCTTGCTCATGCTCCAGTAAATAACTGCCCACCCATACTCAAGCATGCAACCATAACTTAACTCAGTGGGTCACCAAAAACCATCAAAGTAGGAAGAATACTTGTTGGAAAGAAGGGTTTCTGTAGGAGAGGGAGGGAGACTTGACAGGATAATGGGGAAGGGGGCTAAGAATGAGCAAAATCCATTATATACATGTATTACATTGTCGATTTTTTTCCTACTCTTCTATTATTGAAATTAGATCTTTTTCAGGGCTGGAAAGATGGCTCACCAGCTAAGAGCACTGGCTACTTCTTCCAGAAGACCCAGGTTCAATTCCCAGCACCCACATGGCAGCTCACAACTGTCTGTATCTCCAATTCTAGGAGATCTGGCATATTCACACACATACATGCAGACAAATCACCAATGCATATAAAATATAAATAAGTCTTTAAAAGAATTAATTTAAAAAGCAAAAACAAAACAGAAAAGATTTTTTCATGCCATATAGTCTGACTATGACCTCCCCTCCCCCAATGCCTACCATATCCTCCCTACCTCCCCCCCAACCAAACCTTTTCCTCTCTAGTTAGAAAAAAGTAAGCATCTAAAGAATAATAATGAAATGAGATAAATTTAAAACAAACAAATCTGAATAGGAAAAAACAGAAGAAAAATATCCAAAGAAAACGTACAAGAAACACATATAGAAGCAGAGTCATATTCGCACCCACAGAAATCCCATAAAAACAAAATTTACAATGTATATACACAAAGGATGTGTAAAGAGGGGGGAAGCCCTGACAAAGAATTATGAGGAAAAAAGAACCTCCAAAGATGCCATTGAGTTTATTTTGTGTTGGCCATTAACTAAAGAGTATAGGACCTGCCTTAAGAGTGGTTCGTATATTCAGTGAGGCTAATTTTTTCATGAGTGATTATCAACTGGAGTTAGATTCTGTATTAGCAGTGGGGGCATTTATCCACTTCCCCTCTCTGAACTGGGACTCCATAAGACCCAGACTTACATAGGCCTGTATATGCTGCCACAGTCTCTGAGTTCATAGATGCCACAGTCCTGCTTTAGTTAGAAGAACTTGTTTGATGGAGCCATTCTATTTAGGACTGAGTATTTTAAGGTCTCTCATGCTCTGCTCATTGTCCAGCTATGGGTCTCTGTATTTGTTTCCATCTACTGTGGGACAAAGCTTCTCAGATGATGGCTGAGCAAGACACTGATCTATGAGCATAGTAGAATGTCCTTAGGAGTCATTTTATTGCCTTCTCAGAACAATAGTATTTTGTTTTTCCTTAGGTTTCTGGCCTATCTAATCTCAGGTTCTTGGCTAACCCAGCTTTGTTGAGGAAAGGTCTAATTTCATAGAGTCAGCCTTAAACTCAATCAGATTGTGATGGTTACTTCCCCAAGCTTTGTGCCACTATTGCACTTGCTCGTCTTGCACCCAGTTCACAATTGTAGATCAAAGGATTTGGAGCTGAGTTGCTGTTTACATTTCTCCTTCTAAAGCATGCAAAGTACCTTCCAAATACCATGAACAATAGTGAGGAGGGATGAAGGCTCTATGTAGGCACCAGCTTGACTTCTCTGTGTTCAATGAGTTGTACACGTGTTGTCTTCAACAATAGGGACTTACCATCAGTTTGCGGAGAGCAACCAACAGCATCTATAACAGACAGGGTTATTTGGAGGTTTCCTTAGGACCCTTTTGGCCAACAACTTGATTATATGTAACCCATTCCCCAAACTGAAGTCTTTATTTGGTATCCAGAGATGTATGCTTAGGGCTCTGTATCCCCATTAATTGGCAGTTTCATTTAGACTGCCTTCATGTGTGTATCTATTTTAGAAAGCTTCTACTATATTAGCTTTCTATATGATCCCTCAAATGACCCCTTATTTCCCCTCTTCCATACCCTTCTGTGGTGATTTGGTATGCCCCCTATAGATTCATGTGTTTGAATGCTTGGCCATAGGGAGTGGCATTATTAGGAGGTGTGGCCTTATTGAAGGAGGTGTGACCTTGTTAGAGGAAGTGTGTCACTGTGGGGGTGGGCTTTGAGGTTTTAAATGCTCAAACTATGCCCAGTGTGAAACAAATCCAGTCTCCTCCTAATTCTGTTTAGATAAAGATGTAGAACTCTCAGTTCCTCCAGCACGATGTTTTTCTACACACTGCCATGTGTCATACCATGATGATCATGGGCTCAGCCTCTGAAACTGTAAGTCAACAGCAATGAAATGTTTTCCTTTATAAAAAGCTGTCTTGGTAATGGTGTCTCTTCATAACAATAAAACCCTAACTAAGACACCCTCCCAGTTTGAGTCTATCATTCCAGTTCACCCCTACCTGTGCATTCATAACTATCTATTCTATGTACCATTCCTAAGTAGATACAACCCTTCCCCCTAGTCCAGTGGTTCTCAACCTGTAGGTCCTGACACCTGTGTGGGGTCATATATCCAGTCATCCTGGATATCAGATGTTTACATTATGATTATCAACAATAGTAAATTTATAGTTATGAAGTAGCAACAAAATAATTTTATGGGGGTTACCACAACATGAGGAACTATATTAAAGTGTCATAGCATTAGGGAGGTTGAGAACCACTGATCTAGTACCTTACATAACCTCTGTGGTAGTATGAAATATAGCTTGCTTATTGAAATCCTAACAGCTAATATCCAGCTACTGAATACATCCCATTTTTGTCTTTCTGGGATTGAGATACCTCACTCAGGGGAATTCTCTTCTAGATCCACCCATTTACTTGCAAATTTCATGATTTCATTTTTTTAAATGGCTAATATTCCATTACGTAAATGTGCTACATTTTTAGCTATTAGTGTTTACTTTTATGAAGATCTATAATGAAAAGGAGCATGCTGAGCAAGGAAAGATAAAAAATGTTCAGTTCAAGGAGAAAGGGGATACTAGAAAGTAAAATGGAGCTAAGTCCTCTGTTCAAGGAGATAAACAGATTGAAGGAAATCTGGTATTAAATGGAATAAATGGAGTGGTGACCTCAAGGCAAGATCCCACCCAACTAAGCTTCCATATTGTAAAAGGAATTAAAGAATAGCTTATGTCCAGGGGTAGTGATACCTATCTTTAATTTAAGCACTCAGGAGACAGATATAAGCAGATCTCTGAGTTTGAGGCCACCCTGACTTACAGAGCATGTTCCAGAACAATCAAGCTTAGGCAGTGAAGGAAATAATCCAAAAACAGAAAGCTGGTGAAAATGTAATTGAATGAGGGGTCCATGTCCCAGCCCCAGCAAGCAGCAGAATTTGGCAGCTTCAGCCACATGGCTCTGGCTTTAGAGTCAAGGATAGAAGAAAGGGGCTATGGAACTCTCTCTGCAACTAAGGAAAGCCACTGAGCTGAGGTGCATGGCAGGGGTGTCCCCAAATGGAGGCCCAGAAATGCCATTGTATGAAGATGTGGCAGTGAAGCCTAGATTGCCTTGGAGACCCCAAGATGTTTGAGATGCCAGAGCCATGTAATACCTACTAACAGGGAATGAAACCAACCCAAGAGAAAGAAGTGTATTGCAGTCAACAAAACCGAAAGGAGTTGAAAATCTGAAGAACATTTTGACATCAGAAATAAAGATACAGAGTTTGGAGTTTGCCCAGCTGGGTTTTGGTCCAGTATTTCCTCCCTATCCTCTCTTGCCTACTTTCTGGAATGGTAATGTATATCCTGTGACATCCTGTATATTGAAAGTATGTGATCTGCTTTATCATTTTTATTTTACAGCAGATTACAGATAAGAGGTTGCATGAATCTCAGAAAAGACTTTGAACTTTGGACTTTTAAACATTATCGAGATAGACCATGGAGATTTTTGAAGTTGGATTAAATGCATTTTGCATTATGCTATGGCTACAAGCATATGGGGGGCAAGGAGTAGAATGTGGTGGATTGAATAGGTTTGGCTCCCAAAGATTCATGTGTTTCAATGCTTGACCATAGAGAGAGGCACTATTAGGAGATGTGGCTGTGTTGGAGAACGTGTGTCACTGTGAGAATGGGCTTTGAGGCCTCCTCCTATGCTCAGGCTCTACCCAGTGTGGAACAGAGCCTCCTCCTGGCTGCCTTCAGATCAAAATGTATAACTCTCAGCTCCCTCGCCAGCACCATGGCTGCCATGCTCCTGCCTTGATGATAATGGACTGAACCTCTGAACCTGTAAGCCAGCCCCAATTAAACGTTTTCTTTTATAACATTGGCCTTGGTCTCTTCATAGCTTTATAGACGTTACATTATCATTTACACTTTACATTTAGTCCATAAACAGCATGGCAGGGTGAAGGCAGGCATGATGCTAGAGGAGCTGAGAGTTCTATGTCTGGATCCACAGACAGCAGGAAGTGAACTGGCTTGCACTTCTGACACCTCAGAGTCCATCCCTTAGTCATGCACCTCCTCCAACAAAGCCACACGGATTCCAAAGCCATACCTCCTAATAGTGCCACTCACTCTCTCAGCCTATGGGGACCATTTTCTTTCAAAACTCCACAGGTCCCAACATTTGAAACAAATTTGGTCCAAGGCATAATACCGCTTTGCTGCAAAGGCCCATGCTACCTGCATTATCCTAAAACCATGCTCAAGCAAACAGATACTTAAGTGCTCAGGTAACTTTAGAACCCAGATAGATACCTGATATGCAACCAAATACAACAGAATGTGTCATAAACAACTATCGAACACTTGGATTGGGGCTTCCATGCTTCTTTTAGATGGGATTGACATTTGTTGATATTCAAGGAAGATGACCTTAGTGGACCGAGGGTTTTTAGAATTGTTATGACTCAGTGAATTCCATGTGATTCTCCTTCCTTCTTGCGTGTTAATGTTATGGTTTTCCTTTCACATGCCATCCATGTGTGGATTTATATTAAAAGAGGAGTCAGGGTAAGATAATTAGTAATTTAGACTTTGTGGGCAAAATGAACCTTATCACAACAATTCAGTTAGCCATTGTAGGATGAAAGTCATCATGGATGACAATTAATGGTTGTGACGTGACTGCATTTCAATACAACCTTATTTTTAAAACCCTAAAAGTACTTTTTTTTCCTTTTGAGGATTTTCTCATGTGAATTTTCCACATTACTTGGCTTTTATTTTTCATTTTATTTTCTATATCCTTTACTCTTTTTTATCGCAAAAACAAACACAACCCCAAAACTCCATTCCAATTTTTAGCCTAATAATTTGGTCTTTGGCTGTGTCCAAAAGATTTTATTGCTATGATGTTATAGTTCTTGGCTCCTTTTTCCTGCTTCATACATTAAGTTACTTCCCTTATATCTTTGATAATATTCAATATGCCATCTATTCCTGTGACTGTTTCATGTGGTATATATACATTGTTTAATTTGCTTTCTTTTGTGTATATTGTATCCCTCAAGGATAGGTTATTTTAAACACTATGTCATACTCCTTGTATACCAGCTACTTCTAGGAATGTATATTATGAATGGATTAAATCTGGGATCTAGTTGTTTCTGTCTCTCTTGATTTATTTATTCAAAAAAATAGTACATAAACCAATGTTTTATAGCTATTCCTTAGAACACATAATCACCCCCATTCATTAACATTTGGAACCACAGAGGTGACAAGAGGATATCTTGAAAGATACTTTTGAAAATTATAGTTCCTTAAATATATAGTTCTAAATAATAATAAACTTAAAAACTATGCATTAGGGCATGTGTTTGGGGAGCTTTCCATGTTTTAAGCTAGTGACATTCAAAAGTCAATTAAAGCCTACTGGTTCTTCACCTAAGAAGAAAAAGTTGATGTGAGTGTGTAAGTTCCTCTAAATCAGCCAGTTTCCTTTTATTTGAATGTATGAGCAGGCCTTCCATTATCATTGGGACCTTAAGAGTAGCAACTGTCAAAGACTTACTGAGTATGGAAGAATTTTAAGGCAATTGGAAGACAGTGTCAATGAGTGGCCCACAGTTGCTAACTCTCACTGTCCTTGGCAGGGGCTTCTGACCTTTCTTATGCCTCCCAACATTTTTCAGACTCCTAGAATGGTGTTGAAGATTCTGACACCCTACAAATTTCCCCAAGTTCAACTTTAAGTACATTTCTACTGACACTGATTCTGCAAAGTGTGTGTGTGTGTGTGTGTGTGTGTGTGTGTGTGTGTGTGTGTGTGTGTGTATTTTCAAGCAAAGAAATATTAAATTTTGACTGAGGCTCCATGCCCTGAAAGTGACGTCCATAAAATTGAGAAATCACTACAGAATCTCTCCGAACACTATTCTTCCTCCTGCTGGAACTATAAAATGGTAAGAAAAGCAGGCAGAGTTAGCTCTGATTTTCCAGGTGGGAAAAACAATATTACAGGTGTGCAATGTGATAGCATCTCAAACTGGAATAAGAAAAAAATTTGTGTTTGTTTATCACTTTCTTCGATATAAATATTTAATTACCTAGGCTCTGGAAAGGTTCATTTACACATCGCTTTGGGCAAAACTTAGTCTTTCATTTTCAGAGCAAAGGTGAAGGAAAGAAAGAAAGAAGAAAAGAAAATGGAAAAGAAAGAGGGGAGATGAGCTTTAAAAAAAAATTCCACCTCCCAGGGTTTTACAGGTATAAATTCTTGGTTATTATTCATAGTATAATTTTTTTCCACCAAGATCTGCTTTAACATTAAGGAAAATGATAAATGCTTGCTTTTGGTTTAATGTAAATTTTCTTTCCAATTAGAGAGACTTTGTCCTATGGCTGAGCTGACATGCTGACTCATTCACCAAGTGTCTTAAACCAGAGCTATTTCCACAATGAGTGTTCTCTCTCTCTCTCTCTCTCTTCCCTCTCTTCCTTTTTCCTTTCCTCTCTCCCTCTCTTCTCTTTTCTTGCCTTCTCCCCCTCTCCCTCATTCTTTCTCTCTCCCTCCCTCTCTTCCTCTTTCTCCCTCATCCCTCAAGCTGTAAAGATGCAGAAAGAATTCATCCCTGACACAATAAGTTAACAAGATAGTCAACTAAAGTTCAGAGCAAGCTTTCCCACCCCTCCCCCTCTGGCAGTCAGCCACTCGATTCTGCCAACACTCAAAGTTGCCTTCTCAGAAAATCTATTCCAAAGCTGGCACTTTACCTGAGGAGAATTTAGTCAAAGCATTTGGCACATCAGACTGTCTAAAACACAAGATTAAGAGCCTTAAAATAGCCACTCTATTCCAATACTGTCTTTAAATTAAGAAACATAATTATTAAAGGATTCTTCTACAGTTGGATATGAAAAACATACCCTTCTATGCAGTGGCTATGCAGGGAAGCTTTTGCTCTTGACAAGTTAGCACGCATTCCATGAGAATACATACTTTTCCTATGCTGTGGGAATACCAAGAAAAACAAAATACACTCAAAAGCCTAAAACTGAATTAGAGAAAGAAAGCATAAACACATAAAAACAAAACCACTTACAAAAAAAAAAAAACAAGGTTTAGATTGAAGTAGAATTAATAACTCCGTTATGCTCAAGGCCCAGTTTGCACAATGTAAAAAATACAACTTGTGTTCCAAAAGAGAGTTGAAATCTGGTACAAATACAGATTTCATACATGACAAATATACAGATTAACAGACCTTCACCATCGGAATACATCCAGAGCAAGGAAAAGAACATAAGAAACCTCAAAGCTCATCCCTTTGCCCTTCCAGTTACTGGTGCCTTCTAAGGGTAGTTCCTCTCCTGCCCCATGTCACTGCAGATTTATCCAGCCTATTTTTATATTTTGTCAGTAGAACCATAAAGTATGTGTTTTTCTTGTCTCTGGATTCTTTAGTTTGAAAGATTTAAATCCTCATGTATAGTTCTAATTCATTCTTGTTGCTATGTAATATTACACTGTGTAAATGTTACAAGATGGAGTTCTCCATTTAAGGACTGATGGACATCTGGGTAAGATAAGCAGTGGTGTCATGAACACTCTACTTTATGATGTGTGATTATATACACATTTCTTTGGGGAGCATCCATATGAGCAGAATTGCTAGGTCATAAGTAAGCATACACTCCATTACCAGAGATTGCCAAGGGGGTTGTACCCTTAGAGCCTGACACCAGCAGTGTATGAGCATTCTTGCCAGCTCATGCTTTTGCCAGAATTCAATTATTTTCCCAAGGACAATCTTCTGATAATGTATTCATAGAAGAGAGCATGGCTTCAAGTAGAGACTGACAGAGATTCAGTGCAAACATCCAGGAAGCTTAAAAATATCTTCCCCGGACAAACAGCACCCTTGGGACTGCGAGGCTTCCCTATTTGTACCCCAGAAGTGTAATCCTTACTTTATTCCCAGTACCTTACCTTTTACTATGCCATCAGGTCAGCCATATAAGCAATCTTCACACAGACAAAAGAAGTTTTTATGTCTCCTAATACAAATACATAAACCAATAGACAAGAATATACCTTCTCCATGAAAAAGACTAGGTAACAAAGACATGGACTCTTCCTAAGGCCAACTCTATCAAAGACAGATACAGGGATAATCTATCTATCTATCTATCTATCTATCTATCTATCTATCTATCTATCTATCTACATA
Organism: Uromys caudimaculatus; assembly: GCA_028551405.1. Lineage (NCBI taxonomy): Eukaryota > Metazoa > Chordata > Mammalia > Rodentia > Muridae > Uromys > Uromys caudimaculatus. The sequence continues at coordinate 25,813,062 of CM052722.1, read as the reverse complement.
TAGAAACTGAGGTCCATAGAAGTTGTCTAATATCATAGCAGGTAAATAGCAGGGTAGGAACTCTAGTTCAGGCAGTTGGCTACATAATTCATGTTCTTGATCCCAAACGATGCTCAGTTTGTTTTTGAAATCTAGGGGCTTGAATAACTATGTATATCAATCAATATCTTATTTTGTTTGGTTGGGCTTTTGGGGGGGTTGGTTTTTCAGTTTGGAGTTTTGTTTTGTTTTGTTTGTTTGTTTTCTTTGAGGGTTGTTTGTTTTGCTTTTTTTCTGTTTGTTTTTTTGAGACAGTGTTTCTCTACATAGCTCTAGTTGTTCTGGAACTCTCTTTGTAGAGCAGGTTGGCCTCGAACCCACAGAGATCCACTTGCCTCTGCTACAGGAGTGCTGGTATTAAGGGCATTTACCAACATACTCAGACCCTCAATCAATATCTTGTGTTTCTTCTTATTTTTTTTTCATTATTAGAAATCTGTTTCTATATATGCCCAAATATAAAAAAAGTTCTTAGTCACACAAAAAGAACACAGTCAAATTAGATCCAAATTAATATAAACTTTTAGACCACAGTTTAGTAAAATATCTATTAATAATATTTTACTTTACTTAGTTTTTACATAGCAGGTAATTTCTTTTTTTTACCTCAGCAGGAAAATGTGCTTGCTATACAAGCCTGAGAAGGAGAGGACTGACTCAAAGTTGTCCTCTGAGCTCCTCATGTGTGCCACAGAGTATATATGTGTGCACATATGTGTACATGAATGGACAGACACAGTGACACACATATATGCATATACAGAGAGAGATAGTAATAATGAACTTTAAAAGATAGGTACATATAAATATAATAGAAAAGTTATATGATGTGTTAAAGACTGCTCTCTTTTTCTAAACTCAGATCTAGAAATAATCTATTTGTGATAGACAGGTTTATATAACTCGATATCAGGTCCCCCTTGTTACAATAGTTGTTTTGACAACACTATCTTCATTTATTCTCTTTGTTTTACAGATAACAGAAGAGAGCTCAAAGAACTTGAAAGTGTGCCCAAGATCATGGAGCTATGAAGCTGAGTCTATTATCCAGACTGCCAGATTCCAAGGCCCATATTCTGTACCCGTATCATCTCTTACTGGCCTGTGTTTAGACTAGACAACTTTAATAGGGACATTGGATTTACTATATAAATATAAATGTGAAAAATACATTGCAAATTCGAATGCAGATGGGAGGGGTATTTTTCCACAAAAGAGGTCCTTGGTACCTTAGTAATTTCGTAGTCAGTTAAATACAACTGGATTTCCAAAGACAGGATAGCTTGAGCAGATCACAAACTGATGTTTCTTGAGCAGTATGACCCATGCTGAGCTAAAGATAGGTTTGGAAAACTCACATCCCAGGTGGAAGCTGTGTGTGCATAGCAGCTGAGCAGCACATGGAACTTCTGGGGGCTTCTGTTCAAACTGCCAGGGTAGTGAGTGCAGCGCTGATCTTCTAAATGTCTTGGGGTATACTCCCAGCTATAGAAAATAAAGACTACTGAATGTTCAGTGCTTTAGTGAATATCCTAGACTGATTTGGAGATAGAAAACACAAATTAAAACCCAGCTCTGAAACCACACCTCGAGCTCTGAGCAGGATATTTCTTCAAAACTCCAAGAGAGTAATAATAAAAAATAACAACAGTCATATTTTCTATTTCATGGAATTGTTGTGAGAAATACAGTAGATTATGCAAGTCTGATATTCAGTATATTCTAACTTGTGGGGATCACTTCTTGAACAATCATCATTACTAATTTTTGATTACTGAGATGGTTTTAATTCTATATTATATGCCCCTTCAGACCAAGATTAAGTGACCAGAGTCATTCCTCCTCTCAATGGGTAACGGATGTGGTGATCGCCCAGAAAAATGATAGGTCAAAGGCCCCAGGCCATGTGCAGGCACAGCATCCTCTTCCTTTTCCTATACTTTCTGCTTCTGAGTTTGTTTCACCACACAGTAACACTGTTCTCAGCCCACTCAGTGCCAAATCCACATAAGCATCTAAATAACATTGTCCAGATAAGATAGATAACAGATAAAAGGATACTAATGATGCCGCAGTTAAAACCATGGGGAATGCAACTCAATGTGTTAGTCCTCCCAGCCCATGTGCACACAAATGCCTCACAGCTGCCACACAGCAGCTCTGCAGCTGCCATACTGATTGGGGTGGGAAATTCGCCCTAACAGTCAATCATTCTGTAAGGATTTAGTTTGACATGACCAGAATAAAAATGTATGGAGGAAGTTTTTAAGTAAATAAAAATAGAGACCCCGTGTACCCAGCATCCAGTTTAAAAAGCTAACTCTGACCTAATGTGTTTCTGATATGTCCATATCATTTACTACTCCTGCTTTAGTTTGAGCAAATCCAAGACTTCATATCATCGTGCCCTTAAGTATTTACTCATGCAACTGCACGCTATGATTTTGTTATAATATTAATCACATTTTTTAATCTAACATATTTAATCAGTAACAATGATACATTTCAGATTTGTAATCTGGATTGAGAAACAGTTTCTCAGTTTTTTCAAAATTCCTAGCATGTTACTTTTTGAGATTCAAGAATGATAAGTCAGTATTTCCCAGGAATTCTCAGAAATTTCAAAATTATGATCTTTAAAACAAACTTCTAATAAAGGAAACTATTAGCAAAGCACAGAGACAACCCACGGAAAGGGAGAGACCTCTTTACCAGTTCATTTAAGACAAGAGAATAATAGCCAGAATTTGCAAAGAACTGCAGGAATTAAGTATCGATGAGAAAACACTGCCAATCCTAGGCTGCTCTTGCTTTCCAACATGTTAAAGCACCTAAGCTTTTCTCACTTTTCCTCTCACCTGGTGCTTCTGCAGCTTTCACACTGACCAGATGCTCTTTCCCTTTTCCACACCCAAGTCTCCACACTCTGCTTCTCCTTCTGCCTGGCAGACCACTTCTAATTCTCATTTGGTGTCTTCTCTCCCCTTGTCAGCATTTAAAGCACCAGGGGTTTGTCTTCATCTTGACTTCTTTTACTTGTCCCCCTCCCCTTCAGTTTGATCACTTTTAGAGGAGGCAACTGAACTGACCTCTGTTCTTGTCTGAGGGTTCAGACCCACAACTGCTGTGACACACTGGGCTAGCCACAAAAGAATGAACAAGAAGCCCATGTATGAGTGAAACTTTTGCCTGTTCCTGCCCTCCCTTCTGCTGCTGCCTCCACAGGCCTGTGAAAACTCAAGGCCAGCTCTCCTAGTTAGCTTATTCTCCCTTCCTTCCTTTCTTCTTTATACTTAATTAGTCATATTCACATTTCAGAGATCTCTCAAAATCACTGTTTTGAAATATAATGCAGTGAGGGGGTACCTGAAGGGCCCATGCCAAGGTGTCCCCCTGAGAAATCACACCATACAACAGACCTGGTGTAAAGGAGGTTTATTTGGGGGAAGGGAGGAAAGTGAGGGCCTGGAGAAGGGGTAGAGGCAGACAGACAGGAGAGAACCATGAGGGCCGAGAAGAGGAGACAGAGAAGGACAGAAAAGGGCAGGCGAGGGCAGCAGATGGTAACTTTAGCTATTTCTAGGTCCCTGGGAAGGAGCCTAGCAGAATCTCCATAACCTAACAGTATGCCCACAGTTTTGGAATTCTAATCCTTGTTTCTGTATCTTGGGGGGGGGGGGGATCCTGCCTAAGATACTAAGATTAAGCTTCTGCTTTAAAAATCAGATTTTCTGTACACAGAACACTAGTTTTGGTGCCATGCAGATCTAGGTTTTGAATTGGATACCGCTAAATGGCTCTAACAGACCCGAGCACATGGCAAACATGGGGATATCTGGTCTTACACTCCTCCTCTCTCCTTTGCTGAACCATTAGATTCCCTTAGTTAGGCACTTCCTCATTCCTATCGCCAGCCACCAAGGTCAATTCCCTTATTTGGCCACCTTCTGTTGCCCCAACTCTTTCCTGAGGCAGATCACCAAAGTCCAACAATCAACTACCACAATTAACATGTACAATCTGAATCTACCAACAATTCCTAGTTCGTTCTAAAACAGACTTCCCCTGTTCTTCTTAAAATTACTCCTACAAAGCTATTTCCTGCTGGTTTTGCCTGATCCATATTTAGCCACCTAGTCGCTTTGTCTTGCTTAATAAAGGATCTCTTTGAGCTGGAAATTAGTGTTTGGGTGTGGTCTATGCCTAATCCAGGGTCCAGAAGGGAGCACATCTGGGGGCATGGGTCCCTTCAACTGCCACCTTCATGCGTTCAAATTTAAATCAAGTTCATTAACCTCTCTGGGTTTCAATTAGAATGTACAACCTCAGAAATAAAATCAAGGCAGTCATAAGACAACAGTTTATAGCTGTAACAGTTAAACTGTCCTTATTGCGCATATTACAAAATCAGAGAGGAAGTAGCTTGATGATATAGCTCAGAGCTTTAGAAGAGCAAGAAGAAGCCAACAGAAAAGAAACCGATGTCAAGAATGAATAAATACCAGGACAGAAATAAATGAAAAACAAAACTCAAAAACAATTCATAGAATTAATCAGAAAATAAACTGGTTCTTTAAAAAGACTAGCAAGAGTGACCGATCCTAGCCAAACTAACCAAAAAGTGTCAAGAACTAAACTAATAAAATAGAGGTGAAAAGGAATTTGTTACTATAGATTCCAATGAAATCCAGAAAATTGTCAGACATAGGTAGGTTTCTAAACTTATATGATCTGAAATTAAAGCCAGAAGATACAAAGAATTGAAGCAGACATACAACAAACAATAAGGCAGAAACAGTAAGTAAAAGTCTCCCAAACAACAAATGTCTGGGGCCAGTTAGCTTTATTACTGAATTTCACCAGACTTTGAAACTGTTTCACAAAATCGAAGAAAACAAACACTACCAACTCATTCTATGAAGCTAACATAGCTCTTCCATCCCCAAACAAAAGTCACAGAATAAAAATCCTTCTTGAAAAAATTTAGGAATAGAAAGAACATGCCTCAACATAATAAAGTTTATATTTAACAGATAGCCAACATTATCCTAAGTATGAGACCATTTCGCCTAAAAACTGAAATGAGACAAGAGTAACCACTATTATTATTCAGTACAGAGTTTGAAATCTTAGCCATAACTCTTTCAAGCTAAATGATCCCATTTTGCAGATAACATTATATGTTTAATAATACGAATGCCACCAGAGACTGGAATTGGTACACTTTCAGATAAGTTTTCAGGATATAAAAATCAACATACAAAACTCATTAGCTTTTATATATACTGTTATGAAATATAATACAGTGGGGGGGGGTTATACCTGGCCGGCCCATGCCAACGTATCCCCCTGAGAAATCTCGCCATGTAATAGACCTCATATAAAGGGAGTTTATTTGGGTAAAGGGAAGGGGGTGAGGACCTGGTGAAGGGGTAGAGGCAGACAGATAGGAGCAGAGCCATGAGGGCAGAGAAGAAGTGACAGAGAACAACAGAAAGAAGGACAGAAAAGGGGGGAAAGAGAAGAGAATGGCCAGGAGCACATGGAACAGAGAGAGGGGGGAATGAACTGGGGTGGCTAGCAGAGCAGCCCTTTTATTTATGGGCACCTGGTGGCAGGTAGTGGCAGAAGGTCCTGGCAAGAGCCTAGCAGAATCACTTGTAAGCTAACAAACACCAGTAATAAACTTACTTAAGGGGAAATCAGGAAAACAATTTATTTACAATAATCTCAAAAACTAAGGAGGTGAAGGGTCTCTCTCTAAAGAAAACTTTAAACACTGAATAAAGAAATTGAAGAAGACAGTGTGAAGTCTCAAACCCTGGGAAAAAATGATTGAGGTACCTATCTAACATATCAAAGCAGACCTAGCTTCCAGGTTCTCCCAGCATCCCTCAGTCCCTACATATTAAAGGGAATGGCTGGTATACTCTGCCTTCTACCCCAAACTCTCCATCCCAGGGGCTGAGCTTCCCTTAAGGCTCTTCCCTATATAAGCCCGACATTTTGGTTACCCCTTTTGTACCTTTGCCCTCTTGTCCCCCTCTCTCCTCTCTCCCTTCCCCTCCCCATCTCCGCAAATGACTCATAGTCATGTCTACTGTGGACTCTCCCAGATGTCCTTGTCTCTGGCTATACTCTGCCTTTTATCTACAATAAACTTTCTCCTCCAACAGACCTAGGAGCAGTCATGTCCTTTTCTTCTTGTTTCCTTTTTCATTCTGACAGTGTACTACAGAAACATCTGACATGATCCTGTATTGGCAAAATAAACATTATGAAGATGGCTACCAAAAACAATGTACATATTCAATGCAAACCTCACCAAAATTCTGGTGATATTCTCCATGTGAATAGAAAAAAACCCTAAAATTGATACAGAAATACAAAAGACCATGGACAGCCAAAACAATTCTAAATAAAAGGCATACAACCAGAAGCATCACATTGTCTGGCCTTATGCTATAATACAAAGCAATAGTATCAAAATTAGTATGCTATGGACACAAAAGAAACTTGTAGACCAACAGAATCTTATATAAGATCCAGAAATAAACCCACCTATCTATGGTCACCTATTTTGTTTTTTACAATGATATTTAAAATGTACTCTTAAAAGGGTTTTTTTCCAATAAATCGTGCTGGTAAAACTGGATAGCCATTTTCAGAAAAATGAAATTAGATCCATATCTCTCTCTGCACAAAATGTCCATTCAAAATGGATCAAAGACCTTAATTTAAAACCCAGAAATACTGAAACCACTAAAAGAAAACATAGGGCAAACACTTCACAACATAGATATAGGCAAGAAATTTCTGAATAGAAGCCAGTAGAACATAAAATAAACCCCCAAATTGGCAAATGTGATTGCATGAAATTAAAATTCTTCTGCACAGCAAAAGAAACTGTCTACAGAAAAAACAACAGCCCAAAGAATGGGAGAAAATTTTTGCTGTCTATAGTTTCAGACAAAGGGATAATATCTAAAATATATAAAGAACTGCAAAAATTTAGCACTCAAAACACCAAAACTTCCATCCAATAAACAGGCCAATGACTTTTCTCAAAAGAAGATATACAAATGCCCAATAGATATTTTTAAAGTGTTCAGCATCTTCAACCATCAGAAAATACAAATTAAAATTCTTTAAGATTCCATCTAAGCCCAGTCAGAATAGCTATCATAAAAATAACAAATTAGCAAACATAGGTGAAAACATCAGGAAATATGAACTCTTATCCACTGTTAGTGGGAATGTAAATTGATACAGTCCCTATGGAAATCAACGTTAATTTTTTAAAAATCCTAAACACTAAAACTACTATATGACCTAGCTATATCCCTCCTTGGATTGTACCCAAAAGATTCTATATCCTATTGCAAAGATACAAGCATGCCCATGTTCAATGATGCTCTATTCGAAATAGCTAAGAAATGGAATTTACCTAAATATCCATTAACTGATGAATAGATAACAAACATATGATACATATACAGAACAGAATTTTGTTCAGCAGTGAAACAAAAATGAAATTTGTCTGAAAATGAGTGTTACTAGGAAACATTGTATGAAGCCAAGTAACTCAGGTTCAGAAAGGCAAATACTGACTTCACAAGAGTGAGCCTGTAAACATTCAATAGATAACAGAGGGGCTCATGACCCTTTACCTTGTCCAGAAAAGCTAATGACACTCCAGGGCTTGTTAGGGGAGAGGAAGTCATTATCTTCAGTAGTGTAGTTCCTGATGACGATCCAAGATCCAGTGGATAGCTTCACACCTATGCATATGCCAGTGGTCCCAGTTAAATCCAGTAGGTCCCAAAGAAAACGTAAAAGCCATGAAAATGAGTTAGGGATTTAGTGGAAAGAGAAGTTTTGTTAGGGTAGAAGAAGGTAGAAGAGAGGTGTTCATAATTATTATTATTATACATGTATTAACTTGGCAAATAGTATAGAACAACAAATACTGTTCTGTCTATTTCTCTGTCTCTCTGTCTCTCTGTCTCTCTCTCTCTCTCACACACACACACACCCTAGCTTATAACTGTTAAAGATACTAGATATAAGTAAGTATGAAACCGGAAAAGGACCCTTGAGATAGAGAAAAAACTGCTTAAATGGAAGGGGTAGGAAGCAAAAACCCTGGGTATAAAAGGATAGGGCAGGAAAGGGAGACATGTCAGAGGAATCAACCCAAAGAGTATGCATGTAATTCCCACATGAAAATTTTTTACTTGGCAAGCTATTTTTTTTTTAAATGAGGCATAAATTGATACCTAGTCACTGGAGTGGTGGGGTAAGTAGCTGCCACATTGCCTGGCTCATAATAAGTTTAAGTTGTTGGTTACTATTATTGATCACTGGTTAGTACTCTTTTCCAGTCCTAAACCTGCAGAGCTTTCCTTGATCCTGAGCAATCACAACCACGTGGTGCCAGTTTCTTTCTGTCCAAAGTGGTCATTTACCCTGCTACTGAAGCTAGCATCTTCCTAAGAAACACTCTGCTGGAAGACTTTCAATGGCTTCAGTTTCTATAGACCGCAGAAACTAGTATCTAAAACCCTCCGGATATGGACCTGCTTTCCTTTTCCAGTTCAAGTAAAGACTCCCTGAGATTCCCGGTAGTAGAAAAGAGTTAAACAAAGGCATAGGTAGAATGTGAGAAGAGTGAAGCTAAGGGCAGAAAGAGAAGCAATGCATGCAGAAACTGGAGTTAAAACACATTTTACTAAGGGTAAAAGAAAAAGAGATAAGCAACTGGATGAAAAAAGAGTGGTGTTGCAAAGCAGAGACAGAACTGGTTCAATAGATGGGACAGAGAAAGCCAATAAGAATCATAGGGCAAAATCAAAGATGGATTTAACAGAGGGCTCTGCTCATTTCTGTGCCCGTTACCTAGCTCTGCATACAGCTTCTCCAATCTTAATATTCTACAGCAGACCCAACAGGATGCCCCCAATTTGGGTACATGTTCTTACTTCTATTTTAAGCTTTTAATCCCAATTGTTAACAACTCCATTAAATATAAAACTTCCTTTCAGAGCTACTTGGAAATGTGTTACATAAATGCTGCATATTCCCCCTCTTCTGTAGCTTCTAAAAATAGGAACTTGGATGCTGGCTTTGTTCACTGTGTGAGCTCCCACTTGCATACCTATCATGTTCAGAGTCCAATTGGGACGGATGACTTTTGCAGGCATTTCTTTTCTCTGTCTCCCATTTCTCCTTGCATATACAGCATATTTTTTAAATGAAGTTTAATGTTGCTGAAGAAATGACATGCTGCTACAGGAATGAGAAGACTATTGGCAATCCTTTTTCTCTTCTGATTCTTACAGTTGCCCCAGGAGACATCTATAGGGCACACAGAAGAACTCTGCTATAAACATTTAGGAGGGTAGAAAAGACAAAAAGAATCAGTGATTGGGAATATGTAATCAAGAGCCGAAGTTCCTCTAAGCTGACACTATGGCAAGCACTTCACAGGCCGTACTGAATTCAGTTATTCCATCAGGCCAATGACTAGACTTCAGTTCAGGCTTCATTGGTGGATATGCAAATTGACTCTTAGGTATGTTAAAGAATTTGACCCAAAGTAGAAAGCAGAAAACTGGTAATGCCCATTTTCAGACCTAGATCTTCATGGTATCCTAGTCCAAGTTCTATGTGCAGAAAAATCACACACTGATTTTGAAACAGAACCCTAGGCACGGTTCCCCAGAAGGCACACAAACAATGATCAGAATTTTGATTCCCCCAGGCATACCAATAGAGGAGACAAGAGGAGAGCAAGACGATTTTTCCATCTTAAATGTTTCTGAGACAAATGGTTCTGGCAACTGTTATAATAGTGGGGCATTAGAACGGGTCCAAATCTGCATTAGTGCTAGGGGTCACATTTTTCAAGGCAGTCCACATGATATATAACTCAGAATCTACCCAACCGGCACAGAAAAAAAAAAAGAGATTTGTTTTTCCCACCCACACTGGGACCTGCTTTGTTGTGGCGAGAGAAGCATTAAATGTCATATACTGAATTTGCCCTGATTATGAGCTAAGCATATCCCTCAGTCAGAGAAGTAGTCAGGCAGAGTCACAGGTGTTTAAAGAAAGCATCCTGCAGCAATTTAGACTGAGGACTGGAGGCAGTGAGCAGGGCACCAGGGTTTTCTTTGCATATGCATATGGTCAGAGGGCTAAAAACAGAAAGCCCCACCCCTGGGATACATGTGTTCAATCAGGCTACTTCACCATGGGCTAAATTTAGCAGAGCTGCGTGGTGTTGGTGTTGCCTCTGACTGGTTTTTGTCAGTAAGTCTCTCTTTTCTCCCTTCAGCTGAGCAACACAAACTAAAAGAGACATAGAAATGATAGGAGTAATATGTCCAAGGTCACACAGCAAATAAAAGGCAGATCTATGATCTAAACCTAAGCCTACATTTCTGTGGCTGTTGTTATTTTGATCATTTTTCAGTCATGTTTTGTTTTCTCTTGCCCGGACAATGAAAGGTTCTTCACACTGCCCCTGTAGGCTGCAAGGCGATGTCAACAACCACAGAATCTCACCTTTATGAGATTATTTTCCAAGACAGGATAGCGTCTCTGGGGAAAAAAAAAATCCCCCTCCAGATTTTTGAAATTCTGAAGTTCCTCAATTAGTAAATATGTGACCAAAAGAGCTAAATATTGTATTGGTCTTTGAGGTTTTAAAGAAATGAACCCTTTTTAATCAACTGCGCAGATTGGATCCTTTAGCAGTAATGACAAACATTAACGGTACGAATAGTAATGAAGAGTCCCTGTACCCCAGCTTACTGTGTGCTTGATATCCAATCATCTCAGTCTTTCTCACTATAACCTTAAAAGATGCTTGCATCTTAGGAATCAAAAGCCCTGCTGGGGACAGAGTAGGACAGGCCTATAATCACAGCATTCAAGAGGTAGAGGCATGAAGACCACCCTGAGCTACTCAGCAAAACCCTGTCTCCCCTCACCACCCCCAAAAGAAGGAAAAGAAGCAAAAAGACAAAAGAAAAAACTTGAAAGCATTTCCATACCACACAGTACCTATCTAGGATTCCCCAGAGAGAATTACTCAGACAATAATTGCTATAAAAACACTAAGGAAATTATTGTTAAATAGTGACACTGTTTTCAGAAATGTGAAATACAAAGTACTTTGGGGATTTTTGAAATATCATAATATCCTGAACAATATTTTCTTGGTTGTCGAATGTGCCTGTGTTCTTCTTGGAAAGAAGTCAAACAATGTCATCTACATTCATTCTTGAAAGAAGGATAAGTTGTTAGATTGGAAGGCACTGTGTCATCATTTGCAGCTTGTAAAACTGAAGACCAGGAAAGGAAGGAATTCAAGAATACTCAGCCAGCTAAATCAGCCGGGATTAGAGCCAGCTGTCCTGGAACTGCAGGTCCTTTTCCACTCACCCCATCAAGTTGGATCTTTCCAGCTTTCCATTCAAACGGCCCCTTTGGATCCTTGCAAATGGTCACAACCCCTAGCACTAATGCAGATTCGGATCCGTTCTAATGCCCCACTATTCCAACAGTTGTCAGAAACATTTGTCTCAGAAACATTTAAGATGGTGTTATAATAGGTTTTTCCTCCTTTTTTTTTTTTTTTTTTATGTCTTTTCTGCGAAAGAAGCAATAAGCCTTAAGCTCCAGGCTTTTCTGCCTCATCATTATATAATACTTGTCTGGGACTGCAAATCACTCGCAGAAGGACAAAGCTCGGGGGAAGAAAGGGTGGGTGTGAATCTTTTGTGATTTCTTGGGTAACGGGAGGCGATTTGTCATTTTAGGAAAACTGGAGCCTGTGTTCTCAGATTCATGCACGATCCAGCCTGTTTGACTCTATTGAAAACTTGTGGTTTCTGAGCCCTTCCCTAAATTGGGGGTAGAACACACGGGTAGCAAACAGACCTGTTTTTCTCTCTTCCCTTCTCCCCAAGTAAGAGAAGAAGCTAATAATAAATCAAAGTTCTAGAACTTGAATTTGAACTGAAAATACCTCAGAATAAAACCTGTTTCTTCCATCCCGCAAATCAGCCAGAGCAGAGACTACGTGCATTTTCTGTGAACGCTCGCCCCCTGCTGGTCAATTTTGATTATGACTGGCTCTTGGGAGAAGTAAACAAAATTACCATACCAAAAAGAATTTTTTATCGACGGAGAGAAGATTTATAGAGAACTCATTAATGTAACTTTTTAGTCTTAAAGTTAGTGGTGATGGAGAATCCACAGGGACTTGTTTTTAATTCTCATGGAGACTCTCAAAAGAGAAGTTCTTGGGGAGCTCTCTAAATACCTTGTTGCTGAACATATTTATAGAAATGTAAAAATAAAACAACTCTCAAAGGATAACAGTGTAAAAAACTTTCGCTACTTATGTTAAACTCCTCCCAAAACAGCATACAGTCCCCTCAACTTGGGACGACAAATATAAAGAATTCCAGAGCAAATAAAGTTACCTGGAGGGACAGGGTCTCATGGCATAGTTTAGGTTGACCTGAAATTCACTATATAACCCATGCTGGCAGCACACTACCACCAATCCTCCTGCCTCAACCTCTTGAGTGCTAGGATTACAGGCTTAAGGTACTACACGTGGCTTGAGAGGTAAATTGTTTTGACTCAAAAACAATGAGATGTGTTGTTTAAATACAGTGCACCTGAAACTCTCAGCTGCCTACTTTTTGCCTCCTTGTAAAAAGTCCTGACACAAGCTGCCCATCTTTACTTAAATACTTCGCTTGAAAGGTCAGTCAGTTCTATTAGACATTCTGCTCAGCTTGATTTCAGTCTCTGTCTCCTGCTCTCATTTGATAAGAAATGATTGCCAATGATCTATGGTTAGCTGCTAGTGGCGACTGTTTTTCCTCCCTAAAGCCCTCCCTGGCTTTTCTCTCTCCCTCTCTGCCACCCACATGCTGCTCTTATTCGGACTACTTCAACTGTCTTCATCATTCACCCACATCATTCCTGCCCTCACTGTGCACCCACCCACGTTTATACCCTTAGTGTGTCTCAATTTAACCCCTTGCTTGCAGGAGAAAGACAAACTCAACTCGGCTGGCTGAGTCGAGCACTCACGAGGACGGTGCACAGGTTTTGCAGTTCCCACCCAGAAACTAATCAGGCTCCATCAGCAAACAGATCACATTACATAAGGCAGCTGGAAGGCGGCTTGGAGGCTGGGAAGCCAGATCACAAGGCTGCTGCTTCACCCACGTGCTGGAGAATCTTCCATCAGCCCCTCGGGAGAAGCAAACCCAGACGTCTGTAGTTAACAGCGAACATTTTGTGCCAGCCAGCGAGCACACAGGTATAGAATACAATTTGCTATGTCTTACGTCCTTGTACCCCCAAATCAAAATACTCAGCAGAGACCATGTAGCCCCCAGGGAATACAGAAACACACTTTACTTCTTTGAAATTCCTTCAACTCTTTATTAAGCCTCATACTTATCTGGGAATGGCTTTGTTTTACTGCCTGGGCAGTATGCGTTTAGTGACTACTGGGCACAAAGCAGGACAACCCTGTCACACACACAAAAGGGTAACCCAAATTCTCCCTTCCTGATCCTTTAAGATAAGCCTTCTCACTTGGCTGCTCAGTGGAAAGAAAAGAAGGCATGGGGCGAACTGAATTCAGCTGCTGTTACCTGATTCTGACCACACTGGAAGGACTCTAATTCTCAGGCACAGATTTGGTTTAAGCAGTGAGTGGGCAAGTGGAACCTCCTCCACCTAGAAAGAAATCGTGATAAGAGAGATTTTTTTTTAAAGGTGGGGGACGAGCCTAGAAACGAAATCCGTTTTCATTGCACGTGATTTGTGCAGATCTTAAGTAGGTCGTTGCACTTCTGCACTTGGGCTGTGTTTGCCTTCGATGGACGCACATTCAGCTTGAGGCGATGATGAATGCTGTGATTAAGCGGCGCTTCCAAGGGAAAATGTTTTGTTGTTGTTGTTTTCCTACCGAGATAGCAAATGCTTGTTTAGTATGCAAGAAAACTCCTCCCATTTCTGAAATCGAATTTACGTTATACGGTCTTTTGTTAGATGTTTAAGATTGCACACTGCATGGTAGAAAGGACGTTAGGAGAATTTTAAGAGAGAAAAAGGGAGGAAAAAGAATGCACAAGATAAAGAAGGGTGGGAGGTAGAAAGGAAGGGGGAGTTTAGCGGGGGGAAGAGTCCAGGAATGCTTAAGCATAGTAGAGAAAGAAAAGCGAGTGTGGATCCATTGTTCACAGTAGAGGGGCTAGTTAAAACTAGCAATTTCAGGAGCCGGAAGGGCATCTAGATTAGGGAAATTCCGGCTATGTGCAGCCCCTACCCCACTGGGAATATCTGCTGACAAGAATGTAATGGAAAGTGTAGCTGATGTGAGAATCACCAGAGAAAGAAAGCTAAGGACTCTGGTGGGGAAGAGGATTTTTCTCAACCGAGAAAGAAGTGAACCCATTCATTCTAGATGAAAGATGCCAAGTGTATATACAAAGATGGAATATAGAAACTCCCCCAAAGGGACATTAAACACTGTAATTACGTCATTGTCTAATAGACCTGCAGCCGATTCCCATCTCAAACAATATAAGAAAACAACAATTCTTCATGAATTATTCAGAACTCCCTCTGTGGCAGTCACACACGGTACAAGTAAGAAGCCTTTGGAACTATTTCTTACATAAGTATGGGATGGTGGCAGCGGCTTTAGATTCAGTGACAATGCTTTCAGCTTATTTGACTAATAATTTCGAAAATCTTTAGCAACAACTTTGTAACACTTAATGCTGAATTGTGTTCAGTGTGCAATGTTCTGGACCTCTTGGTTAGTTGCCTTTGCTATAGCTGCCACTATCAATGTTAATGAAAATAATATTTTGTTGGTGCATTGAGGTTGTATAATAAAGAAGACAAAAGGAAAGACTGTGTGCGCCATAAGGGTGTGAGAATTGATTTTATTAAAGCTTTGCTGCCATCTAGTGATGCATTTGAAGAACTGCCTGATTTAGACAAAAGTCATTCCACTGGGTTTTAAAATACCAGTGCAACTGTTGGGAGGGCTAGCAACTAAAATACTCAAGCTACAATGTTAAACATTCCAGTAATATGAATATAACCATAACTATAATAAGTTTCTGATATATTGTACAACTCAGTTACTTAAAAGTTATAAAAATAAAGAAGTGTGTTATAAACCACACCATTAACAGTAATTACAGTCAATGTTTATGTAATAGCTATTTATACCCCATTTATATAAACCTATCCTGTGCCTGACAGGACTTGATACAATGGTGAAAGCCTCTGTAGTTGAGAGAATCTATCATAAGCCATACCTACAAGTAACTGTCCATATATTTTCTATATAGAGTATACAAGTGTGTTCAATGTAGGTCCCCGTATTTGTTCTCAGGGGAATTTTCATAATTTGTTAGAGCTGAAGGAACCTTGCAGTTCAAGGATCAACATTGTCACTTATCTAATACATGAAACATTTATCTAATAATGAAGTTAGCCCGAGTTGAACTGATTGATATTATTGAGCACTACACTTTATTTTTTTTAATACAGGCCGCCCAGGTGGTCACTTGTGAGGTTGTTTGGGTTTGGTTTTTTTTCAAGTTCTAGTTTGATAAGAGGGATGACAGTATATTCTATAAAGTAAGTCATTTCTTTTCTGCTCTTCTCAAAAACTGGTCATTTTCTTTGGTCATTGAAGTCTGAATTTCTATGAAGAAACCGTGTCCTCTTCACCTTCAGTGATTCGTGTGAGACTGACCCCCACCCCAGGTTAGCCAATGTGAGTACATTCTTCTGCAAATAGTGACAGTAATTTAGTTAAAGGTTGGCTTATGATAAAGCCTAGCCAAGAAAATTAAACACATCGCTCCTATTGAATAACATGCTATTGAGTGACTTTCTAGGGAATCATGAACAAATTTGGTGTGTCTGTCTGTTGATTGTACCTTTAAGAAATCACATCTATTATATCTGATTTTCCCTGGCCAGAAGTGTAGCCATTTGTCTCCATTTGTTGTGGAAAAGAACTAAACTCACCCTTGCCTAACTGTGAACAGCAAGTGCTTCAGTTATGTCTTCTTAAAAATCTCCCTCTTCAATGTTTTGTTCTTCCCCATCTTGTTACCTCTGTATTTTAAAGGACACTTTTAATGTTTAATACATTAACTCTTGGATTTGTATCCAATTTCTTAATATTGCCTAAGTCAGAGCATTATGAGAATGGGTGTTCAAATTTTATTCAATAACCATAAAGCAATTTGAGAGCAACTATAATTGTTGTCTTGATCCTTTATTCAATTTGTAATACATTTTCTTATATATATATATATATATATATATATATATATATATATATATATATATATATATATAATATATTTGTCCTTCAAATACAATGCCAAGATAAATGGAGCCTGGAAGTATACCTCACAGTCCTCTTTGTTTACAAAAATGTCTTGGTTACAAAATACTTGACAGAAAATAACTCAATTGAAAATGCTTGGATTGAATACAATTAGTCAAAGTGACAAATTAGTTCAAATTAAATTGACTATTCAAAGTTTTTGTAGATGTTGATAACATATTGTTTTCTACATAATTTTTATACAATTGAAGAAATCCTTATAAAATGAAAATAGAATGTTAAATGAAATGAATATGGTCTCTTCCTTTACAGAGGGCGTACGTGGGATGGACTTGCAACCCTTTAAGCACTTTTGTTGTTACTGTTTTATTATTTATGTGTATGGGGTTTTGCCTGCATGTATGTATGTATATCACATGCATATGCTGCATGAGAAATTCAGAAGAGAGCATTGGATCACCTAGAAATGGAGTTACAGACCGTTGTAAGCCACCATGGGTGGTGAGAATCAGACCCAGGTCCTCTGAAATAGCAACCAGTGGTTTTAACTACTGAGCCATCTCTCCAGCCCCACACAAGTCTTTAAGCGTTTTCAAGAATAGCCATTTACTCTCCTGGAACTGGGGTCTTCACATAAACACTACTCTTTTAAAGGTTTCTTATTGAGAGCTCATTCTCATACACTTAGTCACCTCATGCTGGTTTGCAAATACCTTAATTAGCACAGTTCTCTGAAACTCTGTGCCTCAAGCAACATAGCCGAAGAATTCACATTTTCAGTATCCAGTCCATATTTTTAGAATTCCCATGCAACCTAGGATAAGTGAACACATTTTGAAGACATTTGTAAAAGTCATTTACATACCTTTTCCTTGCCCTTTGACCCCTAAAAAATTGATTTTCCGCCATCACTTAATCTACTTGATGTGTTTTTACTATCTTTGTGTGAGTACTTGCATTTCAAGTTTTCACAGCTGTATTTGGCATTACATGAGCAGCTTTTGTAGAACGGTGGCTGTCAGGTTGATGCTGTGTGGTAGCAAGGGCAGGTTAGGGATGTTTAACACTGATGACCTGAAAAAGGGTCGAGATGTTGTTTGCTTGGCACTAGTTGGGAGACAGAAATCTCTTGCTGTTTTTAAGAGAGAACTAGAGAAACTAGATTTAAATATTGATCTCATATGACTGTAATGGGCTTTGAGCTATCAGTAGTCAATAAAGCAGTTTGAGTTCATTACAAAAATAATAAGTAAATAAACCCTCGATTGTCTTTCATTGAAAGTCACGTTTCCAGCTGACAGCTGATACCTCTACACACACTTGGACACTCAACTAGTTAGAAATTTTAATAATTAAATGGGTAAAAGTTGTTCCAATTTTGAAAATGTGCAAAATGCTTTAAAGTATATGAAAGACTGCAAGAATAACCCCATGCTCTTTATTATAATTATCCAAATGTTTAATAATGGGTAAGAGCACTGAGTGCTCTTCCAGAGGTCCTGAGTTCAATTCTCAGCAACCACATGGTGGCTCACAACCATCTGTAATGAGATCTAATGCTCTCTTCTGGTGTGTCTGAAGACAGCAACAGTGTATTCATATATGTAAAATAAATAATTCTTTAAAAATATTAAAATAAATAATTCTTTTTAAAAAAAGAATGATCTCAATGAATTCACTATGTAGACCAAGCTGTCTTTGACCTCAAAGGGACCCACTTCCCTCTGCCTCCCAAGTGCTGGGATTAAAGGCCTGTGCCATTATGCCCAGCCCCAAGCTCCACAATTGTTATTCAGCAAAATGGCCTGGAACTGCCTAATAACAGCTAAAGGCTATGGGCTACAATACTCTTGCTCATCCCAAATACTCCTCCAGTGATATGTTTAAACAGTCTTTCCATTGGAAGGTGGAAACTGACATTTATTCTCTTGAATCCTGGCAGGCTTGTGGTCACAGTTGCTGGGATGCCATGTGACTCCAGAGGTTAGGTCATAAAAGGTGGTACAGCTTCCACCTGGTCTTAAATTATTCACTCTTGAAACCTGTAACTTATTTTTTTAATCTTATTTTTATTTTTAATGATGGTTCTTAAATGCTTTAACCTCTCTTTTAGCCCACCACCCACCAGAGGTAGTGGGGAGGAAAGTATACGGGGGAGGGGGAAGTGGACCTGTTTAGAAAGGTTCTTTGGAGCAACTCTCATTTGTGTTGTCTGGAAGTCAGCAGTTCAGTTAACAGGTAAGCAGTGGCAGCTGAATCTACTCACAAGCACTTCACTGAAATACCTGGCTAGTAAACACGAATCAGCAGTGGTGACACTACCGAGCAGAGACAGCCAGGCCTCAGCCTTGGCACGAGTCAGCAGGAGAAGGGACCAAGAGGGATGCCAGGAGACGTTCTCGGCTGACTGTGCCTCTCTCTCTCAGCAAAGCAAAGATCAGAGAAGACACTAGACCCTAGACCCACAAGGGTTGCCCAGCTAGCTCTATAAGCAAGCCTAGCTCAGCCTCCATCACTGTCCATCGACCTCTTTACACTCCCTCCAAACATCAGGAGTCCTCCATGGGTCTTGCCTCAACACAGGTGTCTGTCTCAGCTAACATCACTCTGCCAATGTGGAAATGGCAAAAAAGCACACCACCAGAAGTTTTTGTGGTGTGTTTCTCTCTATGGAGCCCCAACAAACGGAGTTCAACTATGCAGTGTAAGGTGAACTGATACATACATGTCATTAGCAAACAATCCTTCATCACGTGTCCTTTCACGAGTTTGCTTTAGCAGAACATCTTTTCTCCTGTGTCTACTTCAGCAAACTGTTCCTTCATGAGTCTTCCTTAGCCTTTCTCCTGTGTCTGCTTCAGCTAAACATTCCTTCACATGTTTGCCCAAGCAAAACACCATCCAACACTACTGACTTTCCAAAGAACCCTTAAGTTTCCACTTCAGAAACCTTTCATCAAGTCCTGGGATTTCTGGTGTATGCCATCACACTTGGCAATTTCAGCCTTTAAATGCTCCCACTGAAGCCCCAGGAATCAGTGTCACCTCTGCCTCACCTCATTTCCTGGCCCACAGAATCCTTGAGAACCATAAAACAGTTGTTTACTCCAGTATATATAGTGATGACTTGTTACAAATTCATAGATAATCAGAACATAGAAAATGAAGAGATGGCTCAATAGTTAAGAGCACTGCTTGCGCTTCCAGAGGATCTGAGTTTGATTCCCACCACTCATGGCAGCTCACAACTGTCTGAAATTTCCAGTTCCAGGGGCTCTGATGCCTGCTTCTGGTTTCCGAGGGCACCAGGCACACAAGTGGTCCACAGATATACACACAGGCAAAACACCCATATAAAGGAATCATTTTAAAAAGAAATAACCAAAACATAGCATCACTGATATCTGGTCCAAATAGATATTGAGAGAAGGAAACTATCCAAATAGAAATCCAAGCAGCACATCATGTTGTTTGGTATGAAAGGGCAGATGGCCTAAAGCCAACATATACACAAATTCCATGGCAGTATTTAAAGATGTATGTGGGTAAACAGGACCCGAAGGGAACACAATATGAAGGCATGTGACAAGGCTCAGAGAAAGGATATATGAATGAACATCTGTGAAGGGGCAAAGAAACACTTCTATCAGGTGTAAATGGTCACCAGATGGTGCTCAGTAAAATTACTTCTCCAGTGTTGTCAGCCAGTCACCTTTCTTAGCCTCAACTTGCTCAAAGGACCCATGGTTATCAGCCTGGATGAAGACTCTTTGTAGGATTAGACCACATTTTCTCTGGAGCTTTTTTGCTCTGTAACCTTTCAGGCTTGCTTCTTCTTTAAGGAATTGTTTGCTTGCTAAAGGGAGGTGGATAGAAACTCTTGATTATATTTAGGTGCAACCATATGAAACTGTCAACGTCCAACCATTCTGACTTACAAGAATAGCAATTTCATATGGTTCAACCTGATTCAGTAGACTTCTTTTCAGGATAGACAAATAGAAAAAGAATTTAATCAACATGATTTATGGACCTTCATGCATGATGCCCAAGATCAATTTAATAGCTAAACCATGAAGTTATTATTTCATGAGAAACAAGTCTTATTCATTATATAAAAACACTAATGTCAGGCAATCCATGATTAAAGCTTAGCAATGTGGGAGGAAGTGAAGAATGAAGGGAGAAGGAGGATAAGATGGAATTAAAAGGGAATCAAATTTTGCCATCATAAAAGCCATGTCTGTTTGCTCTACTAAATTTAGACAGTGAAGTGCATAAGAAGCCCATCCCCATCTGAGTCACAGGTAGGATGGAAGGCAGAGATTTCAAACATAAGTTTTCACTTCTTTTCTGCAGCATATCACTGAAGATAATGCAAGGTGATTAGAAGAAAATAACATCTTAATTGGAGTCATCTACAGATAAAAGGAAATGTGAAATGTCTTCAGGTACTTTGTTGCACATTTGCTAGGAAAAAAAAAGTCCTTTGGAATATGCCTGGCAATTCCTCACAGCAATACACCAAATGCCAAATACTATGCGGAGCAGAAGGAGGAGATGCTCAAAGAAATCTACACATTCCTGCCATAGCATCCTAAGTTCTAATTCAAAATTCAAATAGTGTGTGTTAGCAAATTCTAAAGCAGGCATGCCCAACTTGCAGCATGGATTAGAATCTAGACTCTTATGGAGCAACAGTAAACACAGCAAACCAAAGGGGACCTCCTCAAGGACTTAGGTTTCTAGAATCAGAAACTAGACAAAAATGAAAACATAGCCTGATTATAAAGTGTAACAAAATAGCACCAGTCCTACAGAAAATTAAAGAGCAAGATAAAATAAAAGGGATTTGAAGATTAGACATGGCAGAGGATAGGTTTCGACATAAGTCAGGGCTAAACAGGGTGGTCTTACTAGAAAAGAGAAATTTGAGCAAAGACATAAGGAATGTAGGCAAGTTAGCAGTGAGTTTCTTAGGAACCAAGAGGAAGAGCTAGTTCCCAGGCCCTAAGGCAAAGATATGTCTGTTTTCTTTGAACAGCAGGGAGGTCAACATAGTTGGAGTGCAGAGAGCAAATGGGAGAAACAAGGGGGAGAAAGAAGACCTAGAGGGGAATCAGAGAACAGGAGCTCAGGTCATGGAGAGCCCATTGCTCAGAGTAGAGGTAAGCTCCAAATGTCCTGGCCTAATGGCACACCAAAGTCCTGCCAACAAACTCATTGTGATAAGTTTGAAGAATTCTGAGGTGGAATCTTTGTTATTTTTTTTCCACCAGGATTTTAACGTGGATGAAGAGGATGCCACTGCATAGGGCAAAGCAGGATCACAGAATCCACTCTTTACATTGTGAAGGTACACTTGGGCTGGTGTTGGAGCTCAGTAGGTGCTGTGCTTGGCTAGTATTCACAGAGTCCTAGGTTACATCCCAGTATCCCATAAACTTGGTATGGTAGTCTACAACTGTAATCCATCCACCTGGGATGCAGAGGCAGGACTATCAGAAGTTAAAGTCATCCTTGTCTACATAGCAAGTTGTAAGCCAGCCTGGGCTACATGAGATCTTCTGCAAAAAGAAAGAAAGAAAGAAAGAAAGAAAGAAAGAAAGAAAGAAAGAAAGAAAGAAAGAAAGAACGAACCATGGGCTTCAAAGGATTTTTATGGTAGAGGCAACAGAGCAATCACGAGGCAGAGATAATGAGCCTTGAGTAAGTTGTGTACTCTATCTCCAGTACAGTTCAGGTATATGGACCAATTACACATTAAGGGGCTAGAAAATGCTTCCAAGGGAAGCAGCCCTTCAATCTACCTTTCTGTTTGCTTGCTTGCTTGCTTGTTTCATATTTATTTGTTTGTAGCAGAGGTGATTTATAAGGACATTTCATTAATGTACACATTGTACATTGATCAGTCCCTCTCCCCATTACCCTTCCCTGCTTCCATTAGTCCCATTGTTTCCCTGAACACTTTTTGTTTTATTTTCATATAATATGAACACTTTTGTGTTTATAAATCTAGAATCCACAAATGAGAGAAAACATTCAATATTTGTGTTTCTGAGTCTGGCTTAACTTGTATGGCATGATTCTCTCCAGTTGTATTTATTTTCCTGCAAACAACATAGTTTTATTCTTCTTGATGGCTGAAAAAATATTATATATGTGATATATAAACCATCTAGCTTAAAGAAGGGTACTGAGTAGTTCTGGGGAAATAAACAAGAGTAGACCAAAGCCATTCCCATCATAACCACAAGAGGCCCCAAGAAAGATCTCTACCCTGATCTTATTGGGGGAAGCAGCTAAGTAGGAGATATGGAAAGTGGAAAATGGAAAAAAGGAATTTTGGAAAGAAAGAGAATTATACGTGAAGAAACAGACATGGGAACATACTTTGAACAAAGTGGTTGATGAAACAGGGAGCTGGCAATGAACGAGAGTGAAGAGTCACCAGTTCACAGAGTGACTCATGTGCTAGCTTTTTTTTTTTTGGGGGGGGGGGTGAGACAGGGTTTCTCTGGGTAGCCCTGGCTGTCCTAGAACTCACTCTGTAGACCAGGCTGGCCTCAAACTTAGAAATGCACCTGCCTCTGCCTCCCAAGTGCTGGGACTAAAAGCGTGCGCCACCACTGCCCGGCTATCTTAAGAGGTCATTTCAGGTGCTGAACAGATTGCTCAATGGTGAAGTATGCTTGATGGTCTTCCAAGACCCAAGTACCCATACCTGACTCTCACAATGGCCTATAACTGCCTGTTACTTCAGAAGAGGGGTTCTACACCCTCTTCTGACCTCCACAGGTACCTGCACTCATATGCATATACCCACTCACAGACACGCACACATATTTACATAAGGAAAACAAAATCTTTTTTTAAAAAGAGGCCATGTCTACACAGTGATTTCCATGCCACCCTGAGCTTCCTAGGGAGATCTTTCTGGAGAGCTTTCCTTTAAAAAAAAAAAAAAAAAAAAAAAAAAAAAGGTGGAGGGTGAAGTAGAAACTTAAGGTTTCTTTGGAAAGTTAGTTGTGTTGGATGTGTTTTGCTGGGGCAAATGCATGAAGGAACGTTTTGCTGAAGAGAACACAGGTGAAAGGCTAAGGCAGACTCGTTAAGGAATGTTTGGCTGAAGCAGACACAGGTGAAAGGATGTTCTGCTAAAGCAAACTCGTGAAAGGACACGTGATGAAGGATTATATGCTTACGACATGTATGTATTGGTCCACCTTCCACTGCATAGTTGAGCTCCATTTGTAGGGACTCCATAGAGAGAAACACACCAAAAAACTTCTGGTGGTATGCTGTGGCTTCTTACTGCTTCTGCAGACTTGGGCTGATTGACAGAGTGATATCAGCTGAGACAAACTCAAGTGCTGAGACAAGACACGTGGTAAGGCAAGGCTCTCGAAGGACACGTGATGTTTGGAGGGAGTATAAATAGGACTCAATTGGCTGTGAGTGGAGCTTGCTTGGCTTGCTAAGGGCTTCTTGGTCTGGCTTCTTTGCTGATCTTTGATTAGCTGAGAGAGGCACAGCTGAGAACTTTTCCTGGCATTCCTATTGGCCCTGGTCCCTCCTGCTGACTTGTGCCAATTCAAGTGAGACCTGGCTGTCTTTGCTAGGTCGTGCCACCACCACTGCTGCTAGCTATCCCAATTCTACGGAACTGGATTGCTGGTGTATCTGTGAAGAGTTTGTGAGTGGATTGAGCTGCAGCTGCAGCTGCTGACCTGTGAACTAAACTTCTGATTTCCTGACAACTCAGACAGGATTTGCTCCAAAGAACCTTTCTAAGTAGGTCCACTTCCCCCATATCCTTTCTTTTCCACCACCTCTGGTGATGGTGGGCTAGAAGGGAGGTTAAAGTGTTTAACAACCATCATTAAAAGTACACTTTGAAAAAATTAAAGTTACAGTAGGAAGTGCAGCAGGATGGGGAATTGGGCAGTGTTGCTGGATCTGAAGACAAGAACAGTCCTGAGTCAAAACAGGACAAGAGTAATTAGGAATAATCCTTTCAGTGACTCAAAGCCCAAAAGTGGTATGCAGAAACATCTGAACCCTGTGTAGAAGCCTATGAACTTTAGAGGTAGACAAGATACCAAACTTCCTGAGCCTCAATTCTTCTTCCATGAGAGTGGTATTTTCCATTTCCTCCATGAGATCTCAGTGTGCTACCTAGAGAACCAAATAAGATGCTCGGTGTATGGCAAACACCCAGTGAATTGCCTTTTAATGCACTCCTAGTGATCTTCACTTACAGCCAAGGTTATGACTTACTGATGTCATTCAGATGCTTTATCTGTGCACAAAAAAAAAAGAAGCCCATACACTAAAAATGATGATTCAAGGACACACTTGGTATTTAGTTTTTTAAAAAAGGAACTCTGTGATATCATAGGGAAGAGTGTCATCTGCAAACTGTGAGACTCAATGTGGTACAACTCAACAACAGCCCCCGCACTATCAGGTTGTCAGGAAAGATGAAATAGATGAATGTGCACAGACAGCTCCAGCCCAGTGCCAGGCACCGTCAAACGCATTAATTAAAAGTTACTGCTGTTAGCTGTGCCTGGACTCTCAGGCCTGCATTCTTTCTATATCTGTGGCAGGTTGTATGGAATCTCGTCTGGATATTCCGTTTGTCTCATCCCTTGTGACTGCACATGGGAGTAGGTTTTTAGATATTGAACTGAAAAACAAATCAACATAAGAGCTGACTGCTTCTGATTCTCTCTGCTGGGGGATGACACCAGAAGTTTGAATCGACAGAACTAAATATATTTTTTGTACCAAAAGAATGTGTTCAAGCACAGGCCTGGCCAGGTGCTGTTTGTACTATTACTGGATTCCTGATGTCACTGTTTTCCTGTGTGCAATCAATAATTGACCCCAAACGCTCTGAAAGAAGGGGACCACTTTTTGAGTGCTATCAGCCATCTCTCTGGGATCAGCTGTAAATGTAACATAACTGCGATCTTTATTGCATCAATTCCTTCTTGCAGTCTCGTGCATCTTCCTGAAGTAAAACGTGCTAGAGAGAGCCAAGTAAACAGGCATTTCCACATGGTCGTCTGTTAAAGGACAACTCTTATGTTACTAGCTATTACCTGAAATTTATGTGCTATTGCAGAGGTATCCTTCTCCAGGGAAGAGCCTAAGTACAGTTTGGAGGTGAAGTGCTTTTTAGTTGTTTGTACAAATGAGGCAAGATGTTAATAAACTCACTTCTCACAGGAAAGTTGTTTTGGCAATTTCTTTGGAGTGCCTCTGAACATCTAGCCCCTAATTAGTCACCATAGGCCATCTTTGCTTGTTTCACATAGAGCACAGGGATTTTGAATTTGACCATGAGAGGGAAAACATTTTCTTTGGTATGCATGAAATTCTAATTGCTACCAGTAGCAAGGTAACTATATCATTGCCAAAGCCCACACAAGATGATTCTGAAGGTACTTTGAGTTTGTGTCACATCGTATCTTCTAGGGAAATTGAAAATATCAACCATGGGAAATTCTCTGTGGATAAGCTTTCCTTGCATTTTTAATATGTGTTTCAAGGAAAGATGCTTACAAATCAGCATTGCAAGTTCAAGATCCAGAAAGATAATTTTGTTAATTTGGTGACTGAGGGGAAGTTGACTTAAACTAGGAAAATACCAGTGAAAAAATACTTAAAGGTCATCAGTAGATTGTGATGAAGCAAATTTTGGCATTTGCTGGAAAGCTCCAAAGTTATTTTATCAAGTAGAGGTTAGATGAGGCTTGAAATTTTAACTCAAGCTAATCCCACCTCTCTGGAAAAGCAAACTAATTTCTTTTGTATTCTCTGGGTAATGGGGGGGGGGGGGACCATATTAGGACTAAGTGCCTTGTTGCTCTCCTGTGAGTCCCATTTACTTGAGTACAGCAAATGTTCATTTCTATCACCGTGACCTTCCTAGAAGTCGTAAGGATCAAATGGGTAAGCATTTGGTGGAAGTGAGTGCTATGCAATCCACATTGCCCACTGCTCCTCTGTTCTCAAATTGCCCACATTCTTCGAAATGATAATGGTGGGGTTAGATCCCCTCTCTGTAGTTTCTTTGAGTTGCTCACCCCACCCTATAGCATATCTTTTGTTTGTTATGTAGCTTTGAGTTTCTCCAAAGAGGCTATTATATCATTTCCTTTGATCAAAAGAATGGGCAGAAGCATTCAGGTGTCAGTTTGAGACCTCGCATGTTTCTGCTTGCTCTTCTGTGGCTCTTTCATCCTCTTTTATCCTGATATGTCTAGCAACGAGACACACAGAGCTGAGCCTCCCGAGCATAGCCCCACCTTGATCAGCCAATCCTCAGCCAACTGCAGACTTGTGAGCATAATACACCACATCTGTCTTAAAAAGCATTTGGAATGGATTGTGGGGCAGCAATAGTTAACTCCCATAATATACATTTCTGACCTTCCCTAGGGTAGTAATCTGTAAATATATAAAACATAGGGCCAGTTTTATTTTAAGGATAGAAAATATGAGATCAAAGTATTATCTCAATGATAGATTATTTCTCTATGATACATCAAAAATTAATTTACCAACAATCTGTTGTGGATTGGATGCTCTGCTAGGCACAGATATGGATAGTGGTATACAAAGTAGTTTTCCATGTCCCAGACACTGGTATCTGGACTCTAATAACCAAATAACTCAAAAGACAACTGCAAAGGCCATTCAACCAGGAAATCATAAACTTTCTCTTTTTTAGGTCCAGTTTCCTAGAGCCAGATATTGTGATTGTCTTCATTTGAATGCTGAACCAAATGTGTCAAGGTTGAGAACTTCATGACTCAAGTTCAGGAAGTTCCTTTTGTCTTGATTGTCTATGGAGATGACTGATTTGACCTAAATGCATGGCTTGTGGAGGAATGTAAAACTCCCCATGGCTGGGATGCTCTCAGTATGTATGGATGCTAGAGTAAAATTGTCCTGGAATGTCATCAAATGGTGAGCTGTATAGTCAGTTGTTAAGCTGAGAGTAGAACCTGAAGATGGTCAATGTTAGAATAGACAGAGAACAGAGCCACTTGGTAGAGTATAAAGAATGGCTCCAGTGAAACAAAGATCAAAAGGAGAGAAATTGAAAGATAAAATCCAAAATGGCAGCTGAGACAACAACTGGAAAATTCCCAGAAAAGCTTTGTTAGTTCATGAACTTGTTTAGATGGATTTTGGCAGCAAGTGAGACTTTTCACTTTGTAAGGAATGCCTTTCAGTGTGCTTTGTTCTGAACTCCCCTTTCTACAACATCAAGAACCAGGAAAACCTGAGAAAGAAAAGACTGTTCTGCTAGCTTAGAGGTAGTATCTCCCTCTACTCAGGAAGCTGCCACATCTCTAAGGAGCCTCCTTTGAGCATATGGAAACCTCCCCCAGGGGGACAACTGGAAGTCAGGTGGGCCCTTTCAGGCACCAGGAAAAAGGTTTGTTAGGTTTTTCATCTGGATCCTGAGACTTAGTTTCTAGTACTTAGGGTTTTGAGATGTCATGCCAAAGGAAGTCCTGGCCTCTCTGCCCCTTTGTCAACCCACACAGGGCATTGTGACCCATCCAAATAGTAACAGAGGGTGATTCATCAGTAGGCTGCCTCTGAATCATGGCTTAATCCTGATGTGGAGAGGCAGACTGAATACAGCATTTGAAAATTAATGTGAATCAGGATGCATTGGAAATTTATATTTACATCTTGGCGTAATTGACTCAATGTTAACCTCCTCTGAGCTTAATAACATAATAGGATATTCAAAGTCACTCTGATTAATGACTTCATTCCTTATTCAGATTCAGCCTCAATTTCCATCAGGTTTGGTACTGAACTTTAGTTTCAAATGGGCTGCAGGTCCTAAGTAATGACTAACGGAACTGATGAGATTCCATAATTCATGATGTCCCAAACCCTTCAAAATTAGTGCTATTGACCATTTTATTTGCTTTTAAAGAAAGCAGCATATCCTCTCTTGAGATCATCTTTTCTAATGACTGTTGTTCCCAACACAATGATGTTCTGATTAGTCCATCTTGTCCTGCTGGCTTGGTAGTTATACACCTAATATTCTCCAGTTTCTTTCCCAAGTTAAGGTGACAAAATGTTAGTTATACCCTGTAAGCCCCTAAACCATTTCTTTAAAGCAGTTTTCTCTAGCTCTTTCCTTACTGTGTATGTCCCTTCATGGGGACCAGAAGGCAAGACATTGTGAGGTATTTGCTTACGATTTTTAAACCATTACTATGTCAAGGGATGTCATCTAATTCTCCAACAGCCCTATTATCATTCTTTTATGTTCAAATGAGGAAGTTGAATCAGCATCTCAACAAGATGCAAAAACTCACCGATGATAATATAGTCACTGAGTCATGAAGGCAGATTTTGAACCCAAACAGGATGACTCCAGAATCTCTACTTTCAACTTTTATGCTACTAACTTTGCTAAATGTAAAAGCACTTACCCAGTCCCATATCCCAGTCAACATTTGTAAATGACACTTTTGGGGGGTGGCACAGTGGATGGAACCTAGAACCTTGCAGATGCTAGCCAAGAGCTCTATCAATAAACTATATCCCAGTCATGTTTGTAACTTATTTTGAGACAAGGTCTCTTTAAGTTGCCTATTTATTGGGTAATTCAGGCAGATATTGAACTTTTAATCTCCCCATCTCAGCTTTCCAAGTACCTATGCTACCAGGCTTGCCTGCAAATACCTTTTTTTAATTGGTTATTTTATTTATTTACATTTCAAAGGTTGTTCCCCTTCCTGGTTTCCCCTCCACAAAACCTCCCTCCCCTCCCCCTCCCCTTTGCTTCTATAAGGGAGCTCCTCCACCCACCCACTCACTCCTGCCTCACCCCTCTAGCATCCCCCTACGCTGGGGCATCAAGCCTCCACAGGACCTAGGACCTCCCCTCACATTGATGCCAGATAAGGCCATCCTCTGCTACATACATAGTTGGAGTCTTGGCTCCCTCCATGTATACTCTGGTTGGTGGTTTAGTCTCTGGGAGCTCTGGGTGATCCAGTTGATTGATGTTGTTCTTCCTATAGAGTTGCCTTCCCCTTCAGCTCCTTCAGTCCTTCCCCTAACTTTTCCATTGGTTCCCTAGGCTCAGTCAGATGCTTGGCTGTGAGTATCTGTGTCTGTATTAGTCACATGCTAGCAAAGCCTCTCAGGGGACAGCTATAGCCTGCAAATATCTAATAGAGTAATAATTTAAATATGGAGACCTAATTTCTGATTCATTATAAGAAGGTAGAAATAAGGAGTTTTTATTTGTTTGTTTTGGGAGTCTTTATTTTGTTGTTGCTGCTGCTGCTTTTAATCTGTATCTTTGTTTGTCTGTATTTAAGTCTGTGCATTGTATGAACGCCTGGTGCCTTCAAAGGCCGGAAGAGGATGTCAGATCCCTGGAACTGGAATTAGAGATGCTTGTGAGCTGCCTTGGGTGCTGGGAATAGACTTCCAGTCCTCTGGAAGAGCAACAAGTATTCTTAACTGTTGAGCTACCTCTTCAGCCACAAGTATGGATGCTTCTAAATGCCATAAATCAACTCAACTATTTTTTTAACCAATACTTATTCTTGTCACTATTTACAGTTTAGAGTACACTTGTAGGCACTGTAGCTTTATCTTAGTGAGCTGACATTGTGTTTCATAGTGCATACATCTTGGTGAATTGAAGTCCCTGTGTTAGCACTACACTTTTTAAAAATACAACATTTTCCTATTTCATAAAAAGAAGCTTCATCTTCTCCTCCTTAATGTTCTCTCTTGTGGCTTTATCTAGCAGCTATCAATTAAGGGTAACGTCAACAAAATAGGCTTACCAAAGGGAGAGAGAAAACCAAATTGTCATACCAGGAAATATTTTACTGTAGGTAAAGCCCTGCCAGCTTTTACTATTGTAAGAAAACAAAGCAAGCTCTTGATCCAACAGACATTAGACTCTGGCTTTTATTTTCATTTTTTCTTATTTTGAAGTATGCGACAGAACTTTGCACTCAGATTTTCCTTATTCTTCTCTACTTGACTCAAATAAAAGATTATTTTAGTAGCAAGCTAAGTATGTCTTTCAATTTATATTCATTGATTCTTCTGAAATGCTTGCAAAATTCTCTGTAGTATTCAACAATCAAAAGAGTTACTGAAGCAGAACCAATCCAGAACCTTCCTTCCTTTGGTTACAACTTGTGTGAGTGGGGTATTGTTTGTTTTTGTTTTCAGAAGAAAGTATAAAATTTGCTTCCTGGGCTTCCCTGGGAGCAAACATATCTTCTAAAATGATTAAAACAAAAGGCAATTCTTATGCATAAATTTGTTCCATTGCTGGGTTTTGTTTCCAGAAAGCAAAACAAAACCTGAGGCGCTAAAGAAGCCCTGGTGGCTGACATCTGTAATCCCAGTACTCCAGAGGCTGAGGCAGGAGGATTGGTATGAGGTCAAGGTCAACTCAGGTACAAAGTGAACTCCAGGACAGCCTTCACTATAGAATGAGACCCTGTCACAACAAAGCAAAAACAAACCAGGTGCTTGCAGCATCCACCTTTAATCTCAGTACTTGGGAAGCAGAGGCAGGCAGATCTCTGTGAGTCTGAGGCCAGTCTGGTCTACAGAGTGAGTTACAGAACAGTCAGGACCACACAGAGAAAACCTGTCTTGAACGGGGAGGGGAGAGAGAGGGAGAGAGAGAGAGAGAGAGAGAGAGAGAGAGAGAGAGAGAGAGAGAGAGAGAGAGAGACTAAACAAAGATACTATGAACACTAAGATTTGCTCACTGGGAACAGAGTGACTCTGAAGAGCAGAAATTATGGAAACAGTAGGAATCCTAGGGTTTTGCCCATTGAACTCTCCACAGGCACCCGTTTCATTTTCATCCATTCACAGATGCTCACAGGCAGATTGCCGAAATAGTTAAACAGAAAATATTATATGCAGTTTATTTGTACATTTTGCTTATCAGTTTTTCTCTCTGCCAGAAAAATATAGGACAGAAAAATCTCCACATTGCCATATTTTAAACACATCCTTAAAATCCCCATTTACTTGAAATTTAAACATTTTTGTACCTATCCCTAATGAGCTATTTGTAAACTATATGTCATCTAAGGAAAAGGATAGAGATCCAGGTTTCAACATTTATTATGGAAATTATATACATATATAATTTTATAAATTTATACATGTATATAAATTTATTATTTTGTATGAGTATTTTGCCTGCATATATGTCTATATACCATGTGTGTAACTGATGCCCAGGGAGGTGCTGAGCCACTGTATGTACACTGAGAATAGAACCTGGGTCCTTTACAAGAACAATAAATGTTCTTAACCACTGACACAACTCTGCAGCCTGGAAATTTTCAATAATGCAAGAAGTCGAGATAATAACATAGCAAGCTCTCAGGGGTCCAGCATCCTGCGTTAATTACCAACATTTTGATAATACTGTTTGATCTATATTTCACCTATTATTTTATCTATTTCTGTTATGTTTTTGTTTTCATTTTTTAACCCCTTGACCTGAATCTCCAATGCAATGGATTTTTTAAAAATGCTATTTATTCTTTAAAAGTTTCATACATGTATCTTATGTATTTTGATCCTGTCCACCTCCAACTACCTCCTTCCTACTTCCAGGGCACATGACCCCATCTCCCTCCTGACTTCATATTCTCTTATTGCTATTACTCTTACTGTTATTATTATTATCATCATCATCATCATTATTACTATTAATAGCCTCTGAGTCCAGTTAGCATTGACGATGTGTGAATGGATGGGGTGGGGGGCACTGGTTGTCTAATGCAGTGCTTTAAAATAATTCCTAGAGAGAAAATTTCTCTAGTAAATACTGAAATATGAATCCCTGTCTGGCATGGTTCTTATTTTGTTTGTTTGTTTGTTTGTTTGTTGACAGAAACACTATATCATTGCCACACATTGTCAGCGTTTCTCCACTGTTCTAGATGAGAATGTATTTGGTCCAGTGAGGACCTATGCCAATCCTAGAAGAAAAATGGCACTCTTACTTAGTTCAGGATAAACCAAGTAGGGTTTGTTTATAAAAAAAAGACTGATAACAACATGAGTAAGGTATAGGGGAATCCAAAAAGGTAACACAGTGAAACCTTGGCTAACATCAGCAGAGCTCTTGTCACTGTGAAGTGAAAAGAAGTCAGGAGACCCAAATCAAGGTTATTGACCCTGAAAAGAAAGTCTGCAGAGTAGACTTCCTACAAAGGTTATTAATTAGAGCACAGACTTGAACATCATGTCCTCTCATGCTTTTAAATTGTAAACATGCTTTATTTTTGAAATAGCAAGATATGTACTTCATAGTATATTCAAATGATACATATTATAAGGAAGTCTCTCTATTGTCCCTGGGCCAGGAAGAGTAGCTCCCCCAAATAGCCATATTATAGGTGTGTCCATTTATAGATCGATCTAGCCAACCCAAGGTGATCTCATAGGAGGAAGCTAGTAAAACACTAAAGTCATCTGCTCTTCCCCTCTGATTTCCTGCAAGGGCTGTCTATCACCAACTCCATCCAGAAGGCATCGAGTGGAGACTAAAGACCCAGGTCACATAAGTCAGCTTCCTAGCCCTGAGAGCAAACCTGAAGACCTAGAAGAGAAAAGAGGATTCAATAAGACCCACACAGTGAATTTGGTTGATATGTTCCTTTTCTTTATTATTTGAACTCACAGATCCAACAGCTTCCGTCTCCCATGTGTTGGGATTAAAGGGGTGCACCACTATGCCTGGCTGGTTGATATGTTTCTTGACATTCTTATAGAATGTCTTACGCTTGAGATATTTCTTTATTGACTATATAATTTCTATATAACGGAAAACATATTACATTTAAATGTACCTTTAAAAAATTTTTTCTCTATCGGGCTGCAAGTTCTTAGAAATTGGCCGACATTTGTGCACATCACTTGCCTAGAGTTCAGCTAGTCTCTGCTTCTCCCCTACCCCTCCATACCCTTCCTCACTGGAGATTGAACCTTGTGCTTGCAAGGCAAGGGCTTTACCAATGAACTGCGTCCCAACCACCTTTTGCTTTTTTTTTCTTTTGGACACAGGTTCCCCAGACTGACCTCTGTCACAGGATTTGAAACCCAAGTCCTCTTACCTCATCTTCCCAAATAGCTGCTATTATAGGCCTACACCACCATGTCTGAATTTATAGTACTTTGTCGAGATCTAGAATTGTCATGTACTTTTTTTTGTTCTCTCATTACTAAGGAGTTCTTTGCATGTGGTAGGTGTTCAATAAAAGGGTGTTGATGACTACAATAGTGGTTGAAGCATTATATCAAGGAGGATATGGTTTTTCAACCCCATTTCCACTGCTTCTTGCTTTATCGCCATCATCAAACTAGAGCACATCCAAATCTCTCCATCTTAAGGTGAAGATTAAGAATTTCTCTGTAAGACAAGCATGGTGGCACATACTTTTAATCCCAACACTCTGAGGCAGAGGCAGGCAGCTTTCTGTGAGTTCAAGGCCAGCCTGGTCTACAGAGTATGTTCCAGGACATCCATGGCTTCATAGAGAAATACTGTCTTAAGAAAAAAAGATATGTTTTTGTACATCTATATTATTCTCTCTTCTTTCCTCTGCATCTCCCCCCATTCCCTTCCTGCCTCTCTTCCTCTCACTCATCTTCCTCGTTCCTTCCACAGCCAGCCTTCCTAAATGAGGACTGGCAGCTTCTACTTTTCCACCTCCCATTTACTTCCTCAACCCACTGCCATCTGGCTTCTTCCACCATCAAAGCAAAATCTGCTGGCAGAGGTCACCTAGCACTGTGTCCATGCCAACTATAAACATGCTAACTAGATGCAACTCTTTGCATCTCATCTCCATAGTGTTTGATATTGTTACCTCCTTCCTTATTCATAAAATTCTCATTTATCTTAGGATTTTAGATGAGCTTTCTGCCATGGCCCTCACTCTACTCTTTCTGGGGTTCTGGCATAGTTTTCCCTTCTGCCAACTATCCTCAGATTGTTGTTATAGGATCAGGTTTCATACTTAAATATTTTAACTTTTTATTTTCTCAGAAGCAAACACTGAGATAAGGGTTAAGTAAGGTTTTGCATTCAAACTGTGTGTTCAGGAGATGAATGCAGTAGGGACGTGAGGAAAAAAGACAGAGAAGGAAAAGATGTCAAGAAAGCATGTTATATTAATTTTGCCATGTCTTTGCTTATTTTATATTGCTATTATAAAACACCATGACCAAGGCAACTTATAAAAAAAGAATTTAATTAGGCTTTTAAGAGGGTTAGAGTCTATGATCATGGAGCAAACGAACTTCAGAGAACTCACATCTTGATACAAAACCATGAAGCAGAGAGAAAGAGCACACTAGGAACAGCACAAGTCTTTTGAAATCTCAAATCGTACCTCCAGTGACAGTACTCCAACAAGGCCACACCTCCAAACCCTTCCCAAACAGTTCCACTCACCAAGTCCCAAGTATTTAAATACATGAACCTATGTGGGGGGGGGCATTCTCATTCAAATCACCACATGCTGGTTACCTTCCAGACAGCTGGTGTGTGAAGTCATTGTAGGATATCAGTCTCATAATTATCTTGATTGTGGAACAAAAGAACAAGGGTGATTATCCAACAACAGCAGTCATTGGTGGAAGGCTTCCCCAGGAAGTGTGTGAAAATATATATTACCTAGCCTGGAACAGCCTGCCACAGGCATAGAATCACTCATTCTAGTTTAAGGGTGAGTGATATGAGCAATTCCACACCCTCTGCCTTCTTCCCTCATCAACCATTATCCCTGTTTCACTCTCATCAGTGATAAGGTTAATGAATAGCTAACGTTTATGTGCTATGTCAGGTGTTTTGCCTGTATTAGCTCACTTAATCTCTACCATACAGACCATTATCACCCCCATTTTATTTATTTTTCTCTCATCCCCACTTTATTGAGGCAAAATTGAGAACTAGGAGGATTTAATGATTTGAGCTAACCTGCATATGTTGGTATATCTGCAAATGCAACCCAAATTGTTCCTCCTCACTCTAGTCTGTGATTATCATTTGCAAGTTTGGTGTCCTTTTTGGGTTTCTAGCAGCATCTCAAAAGAAGCTGTCAAGTGATCTAAAGAATCTTTGATATTTTATGACTCTTATCTTTTTCCTTCTTGGCATTTTTTAAAATCTTGGCTTTAAGAATAATTTTTATATGGAAAATCCTTTTCTAACAACTAAAGTAGTCTCTATTCATTACAAGGACTTGGGAAAATATAAAGTCTAACAACATTCACTATCATTCACCACAGAGAGTTAACACTTTGTGCACCTTCTTTTGCCTAATTATTCATGTATTTTGAGATATTTGAGGACATATTGTGTGCATTCAGGGGTGCATAATTTTTCATCTAGCTTTTTGTGTTATAAGCATTTCTTCTTACCATTAAAAAATCTTTATAGATATATTTTGAAGGCTGCATAGAAACTCTGGTGCAGGGATTTTGAATTTTGCTGAATTTGTCTCCTTTACTGAGCATTTACTCCTAGAACAGATACTGAAACCAATATCTTTATACTTAAATCTTTACCTGCATTTTGGGTTATTTTTAGTAAATGAGCCACTTTCTTTAAAACAAAACAAAACTAAACATACCATTCTTGGGCTTTTAAGTTGTCTTGCTTACAGAAAGGTGGTACACATTCACAGTCATACCAAAAAAAATACAAAGATGTCTTCCACTATACCTTGCTGCCAATTTGTAGCTATATCTTCTGGGAACTCAACTTTCATTATTTTGATTTCCAAAATAACAAATTAAAGTGTCCACTTGTTAGTCAAATATCTTTCCTCTTGATTTTCTGCAGTTTGTCAATCGTCTTACCAGTTCACTTTTTAAAGTGTGTGGTGTGTGTGTGTGTGTGTGTGTGTGTGTGTGTGTGTGTGTGTGTGTTTGAATGTATGGCACATAAATGTAGTGCCTGCAGAAGCAGAGGCATGAGGTACCCTGGAGCTGGATCTCTGAGTGGTTGTGAAGCATCCAACATGGAGTCTGGGGTCCAGAACTCATGTCTTCTGCAAGAGCACCAAGCATCCTTAGCTGCTGACCCATCTCTACAGCCCTCTTACTGGTCCTTTTACCACTTTTAACAAATTAATGAAAAATACTGTATTTGTAAAATTAATATTTATGTTAATATTTATGTTCTTACTCCAATTTCAAATTGTTTTGTTCCATAAGCATTTCTGATTGGTTATTTCTGCTATCAAGTAGATCTATTCATTTTCATATACTGTTTTCTTAAAATCAGCCACTATATTGAAATTTCATTAATCATATTTTGTGTTCTTTTTCATATCTTTCTATTCAATTTTTCAGCTTTTGTTTGGACTTTTCAGAATATCTGAAACAATGTTAGCTAATAATTATTTTGATGTACCAGTATCAGTTATTTACTGATATTCTAAAATTTATATTCATATTGTTATATATTTTTCCTTTAATAAAATCTTTACAAATCAAAGACAGGAAATTATTAACTCTTTCAAGGATTTATTAAAGTAATCATGTGATTTTTCATTGTTTTTCAAACATGACTAACATGCTAATATTATATTATCTTGTATCTTTTATATAATGTTACTTGATGGATTATGTTTTATTCACTTTACATCCTGATCTCCCCCTCACACAGTCCCTCCCCCCACTATCTTCCCACTTCCCCTCTCCTCTGAGTATTCCCCCTGGGTATCCCCTCACCCTGGCACATCAAATCTCTGAAGGGTTAGGAGCATCCTCTTCCACTGAGGTCAGACAAGGCAACCCAGTTGGGGGAATGGGACCTACAAACAGGCTTTAGAGAGAGCTCCTTTTCCAGTTGTTGGGGAACTGGAGCTGAAGTTCCAGAGCTGTACATCCGCTATATATGTGGGGGGGGGTTGGGGGTATGCTGAGATCTAGCCTATGTCTGCTCTTTGGTTGGGGGTTCAGTTTCTGGGAGCCTCCAAGGATCCAGCTTACTTGACTCTGTTAGTCTTCCTGGAGAGTCCCTGTCCACTTTAGGTCCCTCAATCTTTCCACCAACTATTCCATAATACTCCCCAAATTCTGTCCAAAGTTTGGCTATGGGACTCTGTATTTGTTTCCATCAGCTGCTGTGTGGAACCTCTCACAAAACAGCCATGCTAGGCTCCTGTCTGCAAGCACAACAGAGTATCATTAATAGTGTCAGAGATTGGCACTTACTCATAGAATGGGTCTCAAGTTGGGCTAGTTAATGGTTGGCCATTCCCTCAGTCTCTGTTCCATCATTTCTTGTAGACAGGATAAATTTTGGGTCAAAAGTTTTGTGGGTAGGTTGCTGTCCTTATCCACTGAGGATCCTGCCGGGCTACAGGAGGTGGCCACTTCAGGTTCCATATCCCCACTGCTTGGAGTCTCAGCTAGTGTCATCCCCATAGACTCCTGTAAACCTCCTATATCCCAGGTCTCTGGCACATTCTAGAGATGCTCCCCCCGCCCCCCAGCTGCCAATTTCTAGTCATTCTCCTGGCCCTCTGGCCCTTTCTCCTGTCTCTCCCCACACCTGATCTTGAACCCCCCATTCCCCTCCTAGTCCCCTCTCCTACCCAGTTCCCTCCCTCCATCTGCCCCCATGACTATTTTATTCCCCCTTCTAAGTGAGATCCAAGCATCCTAACTCAGGCCTTCCTTCTTGTTTAGCTTCTTTTGGTCTGTGGGGTGTATAATGGTGTCTTAGTCAGGGTTTCTATTCCTGCACAAACATCATGACCATGAAGCAAGTTGGGGAGGAAAGGGGTTATTCAACTTATACTTCTAATTGCTGTTCATCACCAAAGGAAGTCAAGGCTGGAACTCAAGCAGGTCAGGAAGCAGGAGCTGATGCAGAGGCCATGGAGGGATGTTTCTTACTGGCTTGCTTCTCCTGGCTTGCCCAGCTTGCTCTCTTATAAAACCCATGATTACCAGCCCAGGGATGGCAACACCCACAAGGGACCCTCCCACCCTTGATCACCAATTGAGAAAATGCCTTACATCTGGATCTCATGGAGGCATTTTGTCAACTGAAACTCCTTTCTCTGTGATAACTCCAGCTTGTGTCAAGTTGACACAAAACCAGCCAGTACAAATGGATATCCTGTATTTTATGGCTAATAACCACTTATAAGTGAGTACATAACATACATGTCCTTTTGAGTATGGGTTACCTCACTCAGTATGATATTTTCTAGTTCTATCCATTTGACTGCAAAATTCATGTCCTTGTTTTTAACAGCTAAGTAGTATTCCATTGTGTAAATGAACCACATTTTCTTTATCTATTCTTCAGTTGAGGAACATCTAGGTTGTTTCCAGTTTCTGGCTATTATGAATAAAGCTGCTATGAACATAGTTGAGCAAATATACTTCGGTGGCGCATCTTTTGAGTATATGCCCAAGAGTGGTATAGCTGGGTCTTCAGGTAGATCTATTTTCAATTTTCTGAGGAACCTCCAGATTGATTTCCAGAGTGGTTGTACCAGTTTGTAATCCACCAGTAATGGAGGAGTGTTCCTGTTTCTCCACATTCTCACCAACATGTGCTGTTACCTGAGTTTTTGATCTTAGCCATTCTGATTGGTGTAAAGTGGAATCTCAGGGTCGTTTTGATTTGCATTTCCCTGATGACTAAGGACTTTGAACATTTCTTTAAGTGCTTCTCGGACATTCAAGATTCCTCTGCTGTGCATTCTCTGTTTAGTTCTATATCCCATTGTTTTATTGTATTATTTGGTTTTTTGGAGGTTATCTTCTTGAGTTCTTTATATATGAAGTTTCTTTTCCCTATCTGTAGGTTGCCCATTTGTCCTATTGACTATGTCTCTCCAAGAGGCCCAACAAGCAACTGAACAAGTCAAACACAGATACTTACAGACAAGGAAAGTATAGAAGCCAGGGACCCCTGAGGTTGAAATAGGGAAAAGCTGGAAGGAGCTGAGGAGGAGGGCAACCCCATAGGAAGACCAGCAGTCTCAACCAACCTGGATCCCTGAGATCTCTCAGACAGAGCCACCAACCAGGCAGCATACACCAGCTGATATGAGGCCCCCAGTACATATACAGCAGAGGACTGTCGAGTCTGGCCTCAGTGAGAGAAGATGCATCTAACCCTAGAGAGACTTGAGGCCCTAGGGAGTCGGGAGGCCTGGTAGGATGGGGCAGTGGAGGACATCCTCTTAGAGATGGGTGAGGAGAAATGGGATAAGGAACTGTTAGAGGGCAGAAGGGGAGGCAGATAATGACTGGAGTGTACAAAAGATTAAAGATAAAAAAAATGCTAAATTCAAAAAAGCAGTAAGAAGCAAACTGATTTTCAACAAAAATCCCCCCAAAATGGCTCTTCAATAAATGGTGCTGGGAAAGCTGGTTTTATTTTCACATGCAGAAAATAAAACTAGATCTGCATCTCTCACCATAGCAGTAATCATTGCAAAAAACCTGAATATTCAAGTGGAACGCCATAACCTATACATTTTTTTTAGTAGAAAACAGGAAGATGTCCATGACATTATTTGGATATGACACCAGAAGCACAAATATACAAATTAAACTATATCAATGAGGCTTACACACAATAAAGGAAACAATAAACAGATTGGAAAAACAACCTATGGAATGGGAGAAAATGGTTGAAATTCATACATCCAATAAGTGGTTATTATACAAAATAGAGGAGAGAAGAAACTTAACTCAGCACAATCAACAATACCAACAACCTTGACTGA
The DNA here is from genome assembly GCA_028551405.1 of Uromys caudimaculatus. NCBI lineage: Eukaryota > Metazoa > Chordata > Mammalia > Rodentia > Muridae > Uromys > Uromys caudimaculatus. Next base: position 25,772,772 of record CM052722.1, on the reverse strand, counting down.
AAAACTGGCAAAGGACTTAAACAGACCCTATTGGTATTTGATTGACCATTATTAAAAATGCAAGAGATAACAAATGTACTTGAAGACATAGAGGAAACCTTAGATATTGCTGGTAAAAATATAAATTAGCAGTGTCAATTTTGAAAACAATATGGTAGTTTCTCAAAAACCTTAAACTAGAAGCTGATAAGATAGATTTATTGATAATGTACTTGTAAACACAAAGACCTGGGTTCAATCCCCAGGGAGGGAAATGTGCTGGGAAAATGAGATGGGAGGATCCTTGGGCTCAGTGGCCAGCCAGTCCAGCATAATTGGTGATTTCCAAGCTAATGAAAGACCCTGAACCAAAGGAAGTAGGTGGTGTTTCTGAAGATGACACCCAAGATTGTTCTCTGTCCACACACATGTATACATCTCACACACAAGTGCACCTGGACGCACACAGGCACATTTAAAAACAAAACAAAACAAAACAAAAAAACAACAACAACAAAAAAAACTTAAAATAGCACTATCATGTGAACCAACAATCTATTTCTGGGTATGCCACCAAAAGTATTGAAATTAGTATCCCAAAGAAATATCTATAGTCCCATATTCATTTAAGCATTATTCAAAACACCCAAAATGTGGAACTAACCTATGTAGTATAACCATGAAGTGTAATATACATGCATGCGTATAGTATATATAAGTCGAATACCATTCAGCCTTTAAAAAGAAAGAAATCTTCTCATCCTAGACATTGTGAGCCTGTAGGACAGTAGTTTAAGTAAAATATGTCTGTGAAATATTGCATAATCTCACTCATGCAAGGAACTTAAAAAGGTGAACTCATAGAAGTAGAGTGGATGACAGTTATGAGAATATAGGTCACTGTAGTTGGGGAGATGCCAAAGGAGTCAGTTCAGAAGATCTATTATACAATGTATATTGTATTTTTGAAAATTATGAAGGTAGATTCTCAGTGATGTCACCACAGATGTGATAGATATGTACAATAATGCTTATGCTAATTAGCTTTATTTAAACACCCACAATATGCATACATGAAAGACATATTTATTTGAAAGATGTACATATATTTTTTATGTTTATTTATTTATTTATTTTTTATTTTTGATACTTTATTTACATTTCCGATGATTCCCCTTTTCTTTGGAAACCCCGTGTCCCCTCCCCCTCCCCGCCTCTGTGAGGGAATTCCTCCTCCCACCTACCCGTCCACCCATTCCCATA
>CM052722.1:25730210-25771030 GCA_028551405.1 Uromys caudimaculatus | reverse complement strand
TTGGTGGGATTGCAAGTTGGTACAACCACTCTGGAAATCAGTATGGCAGACCCTCAGAAAAATGGACATAATACTACCTGAGGACCCAGCTATACCTCTCCTGGGTATATACCCAGAAGATGCCCCAACATGTAACAAAGATACATATATTTTAAAACATATTGTACTCAATAAATGTCAGTTTTAAAAATCAGTTAACTAAGTACAATGAGTGGCACATGCCTGTAATCTTTGGAGGCTAAGAGGGGAGGAATATTTGTAAATTCAAGTCCAGTTAGGCTTACACAGTGAAGTCAAGTCTAGCCTGGGTTACACAGGGAGACCTTGTCTCAAAAAATAATTAAATCCAAAGGACACCAAAGACACATCCCTGTGACTGACAGCAAGAACTTCTTGTCATATTGGAACTGGTTCATTAATTAGCACCTTGTCAAGTACAGTCACCAATAAATCTTTATTATTAAATATGTGCAATTTCATCAAATAGGTAGGATATAAAAGCCAAATATAAAAATTTACATATAGCAAAACTCCAATTACATGAAAGTCTAGAAAACTAACAATTAATATAGTGGTGAAGGGGAAATGCTTGCTTGCCTAGGGCCAGGAGCTGGGGGAAGCTTCAGAGTCAAGGGTTACAAGAAGATTCTAGAACAATAAAAGTGTTCTCTATTCTGAGTGCAGTGATGGTTACATGGGTACACACATCTTAAAATGTATGTTTTGTATTTATTTATTTTTATTGGGAGGTAAGTATGTGCCACAGGTCTCATGTGGAAATCAGAGGACAGTTTAAGAGGCTGGGTTCTTTCCTTCCACTATGTGAGATCCAGGAGTGGAACTCAGGTTGAGAAGCTCATCAGCAACCACCTTTACCTGCTCAGCTGTCTCACTCATAATACGGTACAATTTAAGTGGGTGCAGTTTTATGGATGCAAATTATACATCACCAAGTTGGTTTTAAAAATAACACTGACTAATGCTCTGTTATATTTTCTGGTTTATCGTGATGATCTAATAACATAATTAAGAAAACATAAGTTTGTTTCACTTCATTTCTTCCTTATGAACCCATACTCAGCCCTAAGAACTCCTCCAACATTTGCTAAGAATGACTAAATTATTCTGTGAGTGCATTTTTTTAACATCTCTGAGAAATCAATGTCAAGGTCATCCAGCCATAGTCTGTGAAAGCTATCTCCTTCCCCCTCATGAAAATGGCTTCCTATCTACTTTGTCATCTCAGCTTTCTCTGTTTAGCTTGTCAATTTCCCACCCAAAAGGGGTAAACAAAAATTCTATCATCATCTCATTTGTGAGCTTTCTAAGTTCCCTGGGTTGTAATTCGTCTGAATTAGGAGGCTAAAAACTTACTTGGAGCTATTTCATCCGCTTTCATCTTCAGTTTGCTTTGTAAAGAGTTGGGGATATTGTAGGAGAATTTAGACTGCAATTCGAGAAGCCATTCAATGCCTGTGAGCCATTATGTTGGCCTGTGTCAGGATGTCTGGCTCCGAAGCTGATGCACACTATGTCTGAGTAGCTCTCTACATGAGCACACCACAATTTCCTGCTTGAGAGTCCAATATTGATCTGCTCAGACCACTAAAGGATTTTTCTTCTCCTTCACTTCTTTGGTGACAGGAGACAAGGTTACTTATGCCTTTTGTATTGTGCCGATTTCATTTACCCGCATGCGATAGATACGTGTATAATACATGGCATACTTGGCATTGTATGCTAAAGGTTGCTGAAAAAATACATCCTCTCTGTTTGGGCAAAAAGCATTTCAAGTTTAGAGAAGAGAGAGTTGGGTGACAGACTGTGTTCTACGCCTCAGAACCACGGAGCCTGTGGCCTCTAGTCTGCTTACCCAGCCTTTGTTGGCCTGTTGCTAGGCATGTGGGAGAAGAGAGGAGAGTGCCATATGCCAGTGCCAGGGACCCATGAGTTAAGGAACAAAATTTGGGGGCCTTGGTATGTAAGTTGCTGCCTGCTTTCTCTCTTTGGAGCACAAAGTATTAAAAGAAAGAAACTTGGAAAAAGACACTAGCGAAAGAAGAAGTGCTTTGGAGACAGAGCTTGAAACTGTGACCTCCATGTCAGTGGATCACATAACAAAAGGAAGTACATATCAAAATTTCATCAAAACATAAGAGCCCTCTGAGAGGGCTCTGGGTGCTTCTGTTAGAAAACTTATTTAAGCGACTAGGATACACAAAACTCCTATCAACAATCTGGTAATATCCTCAATGCCTAAAATGTAATAAAGAGAATGGGATGCTTTAGAGGTTCCTGTCTCAGCTTTCCAAGTGTTGTTTTCTGAAGCAGACCTCACTATATAGCCCAGGCTGGCTAGAAACCCAGAATCCTCCCAGCTCAGCTTCCCCATTGCTGGGATTAAAGGCATGTGGTACAACACTTGACAAAACATTTTCTTCCTGCAGAGCACTGTGGGTGTTAGAGTGATCTCAGGGGGTCAGCAGAGGTATTTATAGAAATCGAAACTGCAGAGTTGGACAAATGGCTCAGTGATTAGGAGTGCTTGCTGCTGTTCTAGAAGACCCAAGTTCAGTTTCTAGCACACACGCTTGAGAGGCTTTCAGCTGCCTGAAACCCCAGCTCAGGCTCCATCTCTACCGCTAGCCCCAGGGGAACCCAGTGACCTCGTCTGATCTCCCAGGGCACCTATACACATAGATGTGTGCAAGTGCATGCACACACAACACACACACACACACACACACACACACACAGAGAGAGAGACAGAGAGAGAGAGAGAGAGAGAGAGAGAGAGAGAGAGAGAGAGAGAGAGAGATTTTTTAAAAAGAAATCCAATGTGTTATCCAGTCTAAAGCAAAAATCCCTGGTAACTCTTCTATTCCTGTGCAGGACTTTTGCCTGCAGAGATAAGCAACTCTTGTAAATCCGCGACTTCTTTTGTTGGAACTGTCCCTTTTTACCCTGGATTGAATCCCTCTTTGGTAACTTGTATGCCTTTTAAGTCAATACAGTATAAAAACATATCCGTTTGAGTCTGCTAGTCCTTTAAATATTTAAAGAAGGTGATCCTGTTTCTGATTAGTTCCTGGTTTTCTCAGTTAAATATGTCTCAGTTTCTTCAATCCTCACTCCCCTTTCAGATTCTGTGCTGGATGAATTCAAAGTGACCAATAAGATGCTTCCTGTTGATTCAACCCTTAAGTACAGTGTTACTTATGGGTGAGATGGCTGCATGGAACCCATGCAATCAAATACTTCCATTAGAGCTTCTGCCTGACCACAAATAGCTGCTCTGGCCTAATTGTTCACTGATCAGGCATGTGATTCCCAGTCTAGAGACACCATTCTTTAGGCCTGAGAAACTTTGTGAAGCCTATTCAAAAGTATAAATCTGTATTGATCATTGAACAAAAATACCATCAATGCATGTTCATTTTATTCAGAGGCCACTCTGGCCCTACAATGTAATACAGAATAAGAATAGTATAAATGTCAAAATATAAGCAATCCAGAATTTTAGGTTAACATCTAAGTTGTCTGAGTAAGGTTTTGAATATGTTACTAAAGGCCAATGACAGCAAGGATGTTTCAAGGGCTCCTGACAACTTTATAGTTTCCCTATCACTTTCTCTGTCAGATCATTCAATGTCATCTCCAAGACTGCATAGAAGCTGATGGGAATGTGAGCGTTATGTAATAAGACTTGTTAGAAAGTGCTTTTAAAATCAAGGCATGTGTCATTTTTTATAGTCCCAAGCCCCTTTAGGAGTCAGCACATCTGTCATCTTCTTCCTTTTTAATACATGGCACTAGAAAAGAGACCAGTCCTTGTGGAGCCGTGCTTCTCACTAAATGGACTTCACTCTACAAGAAAATATAACCTGAGAGGTGACTCCTTTTGTTGCATCGAAGTTTCTTCTTTATGGGCTGATAATAGTTTTGTTCTCAGCAAGCACTTCTTGGCATCCACAGTAGTGTCTGAGTTTGGTGACTGTATACGGGATGGATCCCCAAGTGGGGCAGTCTCTGGATGGCCTGATATAACTGTCTCCTAAGAGGCTCTGCCAGAGCCTGACAAATATAGAGGTGGATGCTAGCAGCCAACCATTGGACAGAGCACGGGGTCCCCATTGGAGGAGTTAGAGAAAGGACTGAAGGAGCTGAAGGGGTTTGCAACCCCATAGGAAGAACTACAATATCAACCAACCAGAGCCTCCAGAGCTCCCAAGGACTAAACCACCAACCAAAGAGTACACATGGAGGGACCCATGGATCCTGCTGCATATGTAGCAGAGGATGGCCTTGTGGGGCATCAGTGGAAGGAGAGGCCCTTGGTCCTGTGAAGGCTTGAGGCCCCAGTGTAGGGGGATTTGAGGGCAGGGAGGCAGGAGTGACTGGATAGGTAGGGGGACACCCTCATAGAAGCAGGGGGAGGAAGATGGGATGGGAGGTTTCTGGGTGTAGGGGGTGAAAGCAGGAAAAGGGTTAATACTTGAAATGTAAATAAAGAAAATATCCAATAAAAAATTAAATTTTGCAAAAAAAAAATAGTTTTGTTCTCTACTTTGAAATCATGAAAATGGTCCCACTGTGGTCTTTGTGCTAGAAATTGTAGTGTTGATTAGTGGATGGGAAAGGCGTTGTGAAAATATGGTTTCACTTCATCCTTAAATAACCCTAGCCTCTACTGTAAGCACAAGAGATATACATGCACCTACAACAAAGCAAAACAGAAATCTATCAAGGTCGGGGTTGTTAACGGCTAAGAGCTAAATATGTTTGTTCGGAAGCTTAGAGCCACAGTTCTAGATAAGAACTATACATTTTATCACTGCCTCTCCCAGATGCTGTAAATAACGGGTTCAAAGTCTCTTTTCAGACCATACAACTTTATAGATATACAGATAGGTATGCATTTTCCTTGTTCTACTCTGTCTTGATAGTTGTCCATCTCTTCTTCCTGCTTGCCTACTGACAGGAACCTGCCATTGTTCAGACCTGCAATGTGTCCCATAAAAAATATCACCTCGAGGTTATTCTAATTTTCAAATTTAGTTCTTTAGGTTAGCCCACAAAGCATTAAGTTTCATTGTGGATTGTCATTCATATGTGTGGTGGTTTGAATGAAAATTGTCCCCATAGGCTTATAGGGAGTGGTGTAATTGGTAGATATGGCCTTGTTAGAGAAAGTGTGTCACTGGGCACGGGCTTTGAGGTTTCATGTTCAAGCCAAGTCCAGTGTCTCTTGTTTCTCCCTGCTGCCTGCTGATCTAGGTGTAGAACTCTCAGCTCCATCTCCAGGACTATGTCTGCCTATGTGTAATCATGCTCTAGCTATAGCAATTGCCTTAGTAAGAATTTCTATTGCTGTGAAGAGACTATATGACCATGACAACTCTTATACAGGAAAACATTTAATTGGGGGTTGGCTTACAGTTAGTTCAGAGGTTTAATCCATGGTGGCAAACATGGCAAAGTTCAGGAAGACATGATGCTAGAGAAAGAACTAAGAGCTCTACATTTGGATCATCAGGCAGCAGGAAGATAGAGAGTAACACTGGGCCTGGCTTGAGGATCTGAAACCTCAAAGCCCACTCCCAGTTACATACTTACTATAACTAGGCCATGCCTACACCTACAAGGCCACACCTCCTAAGAGTGCCAGTCCCTGTGAGCCTATGGGGGCCATTTTCATTCAAACCACCATGATGGTAATGGACTAAACCTCTGAACCTATAATTCAGCCCCAATTAAATGTTTTCCTTTATAAGAGTAGCTGTAGTCATGGTACCTTTTCACAGCAATAGAAACCCCAAAACAGTACATATACTTATACTTTGTTCTAATCATCTTCAGAAAAATTAAAACTAGAACTACCAGATGAGCAAGCAATGTTGTTGAATATATCATGAAATTAAATCAGTATATTGAAGAGAAATCCTCACCCCATACTTACTGCAGCAAAATACACCAACCCATGAGAGATGAGTCAACACACATGTCCATCAATGTATGAATAAAATAAAGAAAACGTGGTCTATTTACATAATATACTATTCCAACATTAAAACAAAGAAATTCTGTCACTCTCAACAATGTGGATGAACCCAGAGGGCATTATGTCAAGTGAATAAGCTATAAGTGTAACCAAACAACACTGTAGAAGCAAAGGATAGAATGTAGTTATGTGAGTTGAAGTGAGGACAAGGGATAAAACTAGATGATGCCAAAGGATATAAAGTTGGAGTTAGAAGAAAAACATTCAAGGAATGTATTGTTCTGCGTAGTGACTATAATTAATAAAATATTCTTTAAAATACTGAGTATATTTTTTAATCTTCCCCCACAAACACACAAAGAATAAGAATGTAAGAAGGAGGAAAATTATCTGGAAGAGGAAATGGAGCAGAGAGAGAGGAGAAGAGGATCAAGGATGATGATAGAGGGAAGAAGTACAAATACGGGGGCTGGAGAGATGGCTCAGCGGCTAAGTACTAGCTGCTTTGCAGAGGAACCAGGTTCAGCTCCTAGCACCCACACGGTGGCTCCCAACCGTCCATCAGCCCATTTCTAGGGAATATGATGCCAAACATTAAAAAAAAAAAAAAAAAGATTCTTATGCTCCAAACAAGTATTTATGAGATCACCTACAAAAGTGGGGCTTCCAAAAGAGCCCCTTATAGAGGCCACCTAGGAAGAGGGAAATCTCACCTGTCTTTGCCCTTTGCTCTTTCACTCCCTTGATTATAACTGTAACACCCACAGGTAGAGCAAGTCTTGAAACCTTTAGTCATGGCCCACAGATGACCAAATGGAAAGATGTTGTTTCTTCTGTTTGTTGATTGGTTTGAAACAGGTTCTTGATATATAGCCCAACCTTCTCAGTATTAGAATTACCAACATATGCCACCATGTCTGGCTAGAATATTGTTTAGCATAGCAAGTGATGTTATATGCTCTTGTTTCCCTTCAGCTCGTCTGTAATGTCCAGATTATGGTTAAAAATAATGAATTTGAAGCCTTTCTTTGGGCATTAACATCATAGTCTTTCATGGGATATTATAAATTAGGTGCTTTCCCTGTGTTCTGTGCATTCCCTCTGTCACCTCAACCCCAAATCCAACTGTGTCTCCTGCTACTCCAGAACTCCGTGTGCTTAATGTGGTAGGAATGAAGAGAAGGGAATAGATAGACTCATGAAATTGTCAAATAGAGGATGCTGCCCCCATAACCCTGGGGAATGTCCTAGATAGAAGCTGGATTTCAACCACCTTGAATTTTGGAAGAAAATTATTTTCGTAAGATTTCCTTAAATTCCTGTTCTTGTAGCCTTGGATGTCTTCATGCATTTCTTTCAGGTGGAACTGAGTCAAACTTAGGTTTATGTTTCTCAATTCTAGGAAGAATAAGCATATCCTAAGTTGAAATATAGGGGAATTAGCACATTAAAATGAGTGCCAAATATGTGGACAAAATCTACATGAATAGCATGAGACAATGCTCCCCAAATGACTCACTAGCATGCCCCTCCCACGAGAGAGAATATTTATATGCCCAAAGTTGAGGTTTATACACCTTGAAAACAAGAGACTGCTACAGGAGATGAATAATCCTTAACGTGGCATCTAGAAGTGAAACGCTGTCCATTATTATATTCTTTTAAGATATTTTCCTTGAACTGGTAAGATGGCTCAGAGGGTAGGAGAGCTTGCTGCTAAGGCTGGCCACTTCCGTTTCATCCTTGGAGCACACATGGTAGGAAGAAAAGACTTAGGGAGCTAGAGATGGCTCAGCAGTTAAAAACACTGACTGCTCTTCCAGAGGTCCTCAGTTCAATTCCCAGCAACCACATGGTGTTTCACAACCATCTATATTATGATCCTATGCATTCTTCTGGTGTGTCTGAAGACAGCTACAGTGTACTATATGCATAAAATAAATAAATAAGTCTTTTTAAAAAAGATTAAAAAGAAAGGACCAAGTCTACAAAATTGTCCTCTGACCTCTACACATGTGCCATGACACTCATGTGTCTACAAACATATTACACACTCACAAATGTACACATAAATAGTAATAAATATGCTTTATTGATTTATAACTGATGACACACAAGAAAAACACATACAAATGTCTCCTCTAAAAATCGTTTGTTCTCATATCATAATAATAAGAGGTTAATGAAATATTCTATGTGAAGACAGAGAATAAAAATCCCAATAGTTGGCCTGTTTTTTTCTTTCCAGATGAATTTATTTACTAGACCCCAATTAAAATGTCTCTTTTCCCAGGAACAAATGGGGTAAAATGCAGTCTTTCTTTGTTATTCATGGGGTTTTAGGACTCCCTGTTCTGCCACAAAGATTAAACTCTGTGGATGCTGAATGGCAGATAAGATAGCAGAGGAGAGGCAGCCTCTTTGTTTAGTGAGTGAAGGACAGTATCACGATGAGAGAAATTTGACTACACCCAAAAGAGAGAAATCCACAAAGGAAGTTAAAAGGTACCGAAAGAGAACAGAAACAATGGCGCTTGACCTGAATGCTGAGCACAGCCTTGGCTGCACCATTTCCTAGTACAGAGGGATGTTAGAAGCCACTCCCAAAGGTAAGTCTCATCCTCAGAACAAGCCTCACAAGTCGCAGATCTAGCTCTGGGTTTTCATGAGGCAGTAATCCCTCTAGTGTACAGATCAGCAGTACAGAGAAAGCAAAATCCATTTGGTTTGCCCTGTGACTAGGAGGGGAGCAGCCAGCTGCCATCTTAAGAGATCATCTGTTGTTAAAAACTGAGCCACTCCAAGGGCCTCATATTAGGAAACATACAGATCAGGGAGCCTCAATTTGGCCTGCCATGGCTCCTGAGTAAAGAAAGACCCAGATAGGTGGCAGGAGCTTCAGCTCAGGCTTTGCAGTGAGTGCATGGGGAAAGTCAGCCCCGCTCTTGGGGACTCAAAACAGATCTCATCAACAGAGAACTGCCCTCAGAGTTTGAAAGGCCTGAGGCCTGAGGTGAGCAGAATAATCAAATGTTGGAGCAAACTACTACCATAGAGCTTGAGACTTGGTACCCACAGTTGCATCCTTCCAGTGGGGTGATTGATACTTAAGATGTCTTGAAAGCACTGCAGCAGTCTCAGTGCTGAGATCGCTTCCCTCACATCTAACACACATGGGAGTCACACCCCAGCTAATACAGCCACTTGAAGGGATATCATCTGCCCAGTCTCAACACCGAGAACGTGCCCAACCCACAAACTGCAAAGTTAAATGTGGCCAGTAGAGGCCCCTGGTACTCAAAGAAGGAAATTACCAAGGTGAAGATAGCTGTGGCTGACTTCAGTCAGATACTTGTCCAATACAACATGGAATCATAGGAGGGGCCAGAATTTACAGGTTCCATTGACACTCCTCCAACTCCATGCAAATAATCTAGTGTCCAATTTTCAAGAAACCAGAAAAAAGCTACCTCAATGCCCCATGTTTTTCTCTCCTTTTTAGCTTTTTCATTTTATCTTATCCCCTGTGATTCTTTCTGCTTTACTATACTGTTAGATGGATTTTAAAAGCATTTTGCAAGCTGGGTGTGGTAGGTAGCTCATGCTTTTAAACTCAGCACTCAGGAGGCAGAGGAAGATGGATATCTGAGTGTGTCGGGGCTGCATAATAAGACCCTGTCCAAAATAAAGTAATTTTTTGTTATTCTCTTTCATATATCCATCTAAATTATCTTGCATTTTCCACTATTGAGCAATATTTTTCTTCTTTAGTTTCCTTTTGCTTTGGGGTCTCTGTGTTTCCTCTACCACTACCGCTGTACCTTTCTTCCCCACCTCCCACCCAATCCTACCAAGGCTCAGGGAAGGTCGTAGAAGAAGAGAGGAAAGAGTGTAAGAGCTAGAGGATGGGAAAGAATGAAGTAAAATGCTGTCTTCTGGACAGGACAAGACCATCGCATTGCATAAGATTACGTGAGTCAAAATTCCTGCATAGATGAGGGAGGTACTCTTCCTTAAGGAAGATCTATCGGCACTTGCCAGCCGATGGCAGAGGGAGAATCATTGTTTTTGAGGATGTTCTCACTGGCAGCTTTCCCACTTTCCAGCCGATGTCCCAAGTATATATGTGTGTGTGTGTGTGTGTGTGTGTGTGTGTGTGTGTGTGTGTGTGTATACTAATTGGACTTAAAGGACATTTTTTTAAAAGGTAGAAAAAGTATGAAGTTAGAGGGAGGCATGTTAGGGTGTAGGTGGAAAACGGGGATGGAAATCATGATATTGCATTGTATCTATGTATGAAGTTCTCAAGAACAAAATATATAATTCAAAAGAGCAGTCTGCTTTTGAGGGAGGAGGATGTGAGAAAATAATGGAAAGTATTCTCAAGTAAAATTCATTCTACACATGTATGAAACTGTCAAAGAGTTAAAGGATAAATAAAAGCATTGCCTCCTCCACAACAGACTTTAAAAACTCCATCAGAAAACTTAGACCACATAATAAACACTTTTGACAAAGTAACAGGATAAAATCCACATACAAAAGTTAGTAGCCTTCCTATGCACCAATGATAAACATACTGAGAAAAATACTGGAGAAACAAGCCCATTGACAATAGCATAAATAAATAGGAATAAGCCTAACCAAGGGTACAAAACCTGAAGACATTGAAAGAAAACCTGGAAAGTACCCTAAAAGATGGAAAAAACCTTCCATGCTCATAGATTGGCAGAATTGGTATTGTGCAAATGATTAGATTGCCTAATATAATCTACAGATTCAATGAAATCCCTACCCAAATCCCAGTAATATTCATCACAGAACTAGAAAAATAATACTGAAATTCATGTGGAATCACAAAAGACTCCAATTAGCCAAAGCAAACGTTAGCAAAAATGCAATGCTAGAGATCTCACATCTGATCTCAAAAGTAATAACACATCACACACACACACACACACACACACACACACACACACACACACACCACGCCAGACATGTAGACTAATAGGTAGGGTAGAGGACCCTGAAATAAATTCAAACAGTTAGTTATAGCCACCTAGTTTTTAAAAAGGATTTCAAAAACACAGATTGGAAAAAAAGATAGCCTCTTTAACAACTGGTCCTGGGAAAACTTTCAGTTGTAAGAGAAAGAAATTAGACCACTATCTGTCAGCCTGTATAAAAATCAATTCATAATGGATGAAGGGCCTTAAAGCTACACCTGAAAGTTTGCAACTGCTAGAGGAAAACAGTTGAAGATATAGATAATGGGCAAGAATATTTACTAAAGGACTGTAACAGCTCAAGGAAAGATATAAAGGGGTAACAAATGTGATTTCAGAAATTCAATGAGCCTCTGCATGGTGAAAGAAATAACAACCATAAAGAGACAACCTGAAGAATGGGGGACATCTTTGTCAAATGTACATCAAACAGAGTATCTAGAATAAGTAAGGAACTATAAAAAATTAAACAGCAAAAAACTCAAGCAATCTGATCAATAGATGGGGTAATATACTGAATAGACAGTTTTCAAAATAAGAGACACAAATGTCCAATAAACTCTTGAAAATGTGCTCAATATCCACCTGATAAATGCAGATTAAAACTGCTAGTGAGGATATGGGAAAAGAACACTTATTCACTGCAGGTCAGATTACAAAGCAGTGCAGTCACTATAAAAACCAATATGAAGGTTACCCCAAACAGCAAAAAATAGGACCCAGATAACACTCTTAAATGTATAACACTCTTGGGTATATTCCCAAAGGACTCCAAGTCAGTGTAGCACATAGATACTTACACATCCATGTTTACTACTGAACTATTCACTATAGCCAGGAAATGAGACCAATATACACTGATGTCTCTCAATAGATGAATGGATAAAGAAAAATGTACCCAGTGGAATTTATTCAGGTATAAAGAAAAATAAAATCATAACATTTACAGGAAAATGGATGTAACTGGAGATCATTATATCAACTGAAACAACACAGATAAATACTATGGTTTTCGTATATATGTAATATAAAATTAAAATTATATATGTATGTGTTTATACATGAATATTTATATATGTGGGTGGGTCACAAAACTAGAAGAGATTATGAGGGGAAGAAATATTTTAATGGAGTTGGATAATAGGAATATGTGTGGCAGACGGGGGGGGGGGCTGGATAAGGCTCAGCAGTTAAGAGCACTGACTGCTCTTCCAGAGGTCCTGAGTTCAATTCCCAGCAACCACATGGTGGCTCACAACCATCTGTAATGGGATCTGATGCCCTCTTCTGGTGTGTCTAATGACAGCAATGGTATGTTCATATTCATAACATAAATAAATCTCTTTTTTAAAGGAGGTAGAAGGGAGCACTGAGGGGAAGAATCAAACTACCTGGAAGGGGCAGTAGGGATAAAGAAGGACAGCAGGAAAGAGTAGTGAATGAAAAGAAGGTATAATGACAGAATGTATGAGATGCTATGAAGAAACCCATTGTGTTGGATGCTAACCTAAAAATTTTAATTTCGAAAAACTCCATGGATGCTCAGTTCCTTCATAGAAAAATATATAGAATTTGCATGTAACCTATGCATACTATGATGGTTAGTTTTGATTAACAACTCAATACAACTTAGAATCACCTAGAAAGAGAGTCATAAAGAGGGATTGTCTAGATCAGGTAGGCCTAAGTCATATCTGTGGGAGATGGTTTCAAATGCCTTAATTGTTGTGGGAAGACCCACCCCACTGTGGCACCTTTCTCTGTGTTGGACGCCTTGACTCATGGGAATACATGCAGTCACTCATGTCTCTGCTCTTGACTGTGGATTTAACTAGCTGTTCAAGTGTGTGTCTCCTTTAATTTAATTTCCATGGTACAATGAGGAAACTGTAAACTGGAGTTGTGAACTAAAATAAACTCTTTCTCCTCTAAGTTGCTTTTCATCTGGGTATTCGATCACAACAGAAACAAAACTAGGAGGCACAGCCTCCTGCATACCTAAAATACATAATGGCAGAAAATTCCCTAGCTGAGCAGAGGAAAGCAAGCTAACTCAGGGGAGTCTGAACTCCTCACACGTCTCGTCTCTTTAATCCTGTCACCACCAACAGTCTCTCTCACATTTAAGTTAACTTTGAAAACCCCATTCTTATGATTTCACACCCATCCTCATCTGTCCACTTACGTCTTTCCTGGCTTTAGCAATGGGACAGTGTTTCCTCTATTAGAAAAGTAAGTATAAACATTCAAGAATCCTGCAAGGTGGTAGCACAGGGGAAACTAGGTATGGGGTACAATGGAGCTCTCAGTTATTCTTCAAAACTGCAGACCAATGTGCAATTATCTCAAAATAGCTCAGACATGTTAATAATTGAAGACTTTTCTCTTCCTTGCATGTAAGGGACTGAGGCAAGGCCAAAGGGGATTTATAAGAGATTGGAGAGAATTAGGGACCTTGAAGACAGTTGGGAATAAGGAATCTTGTGTATGCATAGGGGAAACTTACTAGCCTGGCAGCAACATTCAGTCTGGGTATCTGGCCTTAGTAACAGTTTCAAAGAAAGTAACTTCAGTTGTTTACGGATTCTTTATCGAATTTGGGGAGAAGATAACTGAGGAACATTGAGGCCAGGCTGTCCAGGTCTTATCACTCAAGTTAAGCCAGTTCTGCACTACTGCCCTTAACAGAATCTCTTACCTGGTATACAACAGCTAACACAGGGCTGGTTTAAGAATCAGGTAAAAGACTTCAGTGGTGGCTTGACTCCACCATACATTCCTGGACAGACTTGTCCTAACCCACCTCACCAAGCCTCTTTTTCACCACCACTAAAAGAAGTGAATATAATGTAAAAAGAAAAATCCCAGGAGAACACAATAGAAGGAAGGGACAGGTGCTATGTACCACTTCTGCTGTAGCATGCAGATTCACTTGAGCTGCATCAAAACACACATGGTGAATCACTCTCCCTGTTCTTCCCCTCAAGGAAGTTGTAAAGTTAACATAGCTCCTACCTCTTTAATGTAGGCCCCATAATGAGATCTATATTATTGATTACAAAGAGCTTTCAGTAGATATTTTAAGCCTTAGCTGAAGAGGATATTACTTTGATAATTTTTATGCTGAAACACCACACATCCCTGCTTTTTAAAGGAAGAAGAAAGCCCTGCTTCTCCACTGCTCAGAGACCTTTGACTGCTGCAAGAGCTAGCATCAGAGGCACCAGCTGGGTCTCCGGGCTCTGTTGGCAGAACTCACAAAATGTCAGTGCCCATCATGTCTTTTGGGAGCGCTTAAGAAGTGACTGCGGAGATAGCTTAGTCTTTTCCAGAAATGACTGCCCCCACCCCCACCCCAGCGCTACTGCTTTATTGATCCCTGCCAGGTATTGCACTTCTGATCCTTTTGCTTGCTGTGGCCAATTCTCTCTGTTGCAGTGGAGATCTGTTATGCTGAATCGTCCAGCTGGCCAACTTCCTGATTCCACTCCTTGCTCCTCCCTAGTTTGCTTTGAGCTGACTCTGAAACAAATCACAAAAAGAAATGATTGTCTGTGTTGCATTGATAGCACTTCTTTAATTCCTGGTGTCTCGAGATTAAATTAGCCATTTTGCTGGCCTTGTGTTCTGAGAACACTGCGTTTTATTTTTTTCTTTTTGAAAACCAACCTTTCATCATGCTGTGAGCGATTTGAAAATGTTGCAGGAATCTGTGCCAGGCCCAAGTATTGATCTTTGTGACCAGGGAAGGAAGTGACAAAATAAAAGTAGAGGCAAGTCAGGAACAAGAATCAAGAAGGAAAAGAACATCCTTTGCTCTCCCTGGGTGACAACTGTTGTGAGGCTCTTAATGTGATGGAGATCATCTTGAGCTCTGATAATTTTCTTAAGAGTAGCTCCGCCAATTCTCCATGACCACCGTAGAAGAAATTTTATAAACAAAAGGGAGAAAAGTCTCTTCTTGCCAACTTCAATTGTGAGTAATCCACTCTGAAGAAAGCTTTTTGTTTCCAAAAGTTGATTTAATTTAGAATATGCAGTTCATTTGATACTATGCTCACTGATGTCACCATCTGCCCTGGATTAGTGGGACACCTTAATGATAGACCTCCTAGAAACTCTTACTAATGATGTTGGTGTAGAACATGAGTCGGCAAACAGTGGCCCACCACCTGCTTTACTCAGCTCCATGGATGCACATTTTCAAATGGTTGGCAAAAATTAAAAGGAGAATAATATACTTTGTGACATAAGGAAATTACATCAAATTAAAATGGTTTTGTTAATAGTCATGTTCATTCTTATATTTTGTTGATGGCTGTTTTCACACTAAATAGGAACACTGAGTATTTGTAATAAAGATAATATAGTCCACAAAGCCCCAAATATTACTATCTGGCCCTTTATAAATAATTATTACTCTTTCTCTACCCCGTTGCAGTTGAATAGAACTTTCCCTGGTAGGAGAAATATTCTATAAACTATCCTGCCTAACCCAGTAGCCATTAGCCACATATGCTATTTAAATTTAAATTAATTCAAATAAAATAAAATTAAGAATTCCCCAGTGCTTCTAGCTGTATTTCAAATGTTCCATGGCCACATGTGACTAGTGGCTGCCACATTAAACATAAGCCCGGAATAATAAATGAATCTCTGTGAAAGAGCTCTATTGTTTGCTCTGAGGAATATATAAACTGCTGTCATTTCTTCCTCCTTCCTTCCCTAATGTTCTGAGTCATTTATCTGCTTCATTTTACACTCAAAGGAAACTAGTTTTCCTTTTCTGTGTACTCTTGTGTTTTGCTTGATTCCTTGCTTGTTTCTTCTTTCTTTATTTCTTCCTTTCTTCCTGTCTTTCTTTTTTTCTTTCTCTCTTTCTCATGCATTCCAGGTTTGCCTACATAGCTGAGAATCACCTTGAACTCCAGGTCCTCCTGTCCTGCCTCCCAAGTGCTGGGATTATAGGCATATGTCATTAAGCCCAACCTTGGCCTAGGTCTACCCTGAGACAAAGATTTGGAAATTGATCTCAGAGAGCAATAAAACAAGAGTAGGTAAATAGATAAAGAAGTTTTAAAAAGCCAATTAATGGTGTGTTAGCAAGTGTACTGGTTTGGTTTTTTTTAGAATTGAATGGATTTAAATATTTTTCATTAATTAATTAATTTACATCCTGATTGGAGCTTCCCCTCCCTCCTCTCCTCTCAGTTTCCCCTTTCTCCTCAAAGAAGGGGAGACCTCCCATGGATATCAACCTCCCTTAGCATAGAAAGTTGTAGTAGGACTGGGCTCTCATCTTCTTCCATTGAGGCAAGACAAGGCCATCTAGTCGGGGGTGGGGTGGGGAGGGATCCAAAGGCAGGCAACAGAGTCAGAGACAACCCCTTTTCCTGATGTTAGTGGCCCCACATGAGGACCAAGCTGTTACATATGTGTCAGGGGACTAGGTCCAGCCCATACGTGCTCTTTGGTTGATGGTTCAGTCTCTGTCAGCTTTCATGGGCCCAGGTTAGTTGACTCTGTAGGTCTTCTTGTGGAGTTCTTAACCCCTCTGCTCACTCAGTTCTATCCCCCATTCTTCCACAAGACTCCCCAAGCTCTACCTGATGTTTGGCTGTGGGTCTCTGCAGCTGTTTGTATCAGTTGCTGGGTGGAGCCTCTCAGATGACAGTCATGCTAGCCTCCTGTCTTCAAGTATAGAAGAATATTATTACTAGTGTCAGGGGTCGGCTCTCTATCATGGCATGGGACTCAAGTTAGGCCAGTCTTTGGTTGGCCCTTCCCTGACTTTCTGCTCTCTCTTTATCCCTGATCTCTTATAGGGAAGAAAAATTGTGCGTCTGTTTTGTGACTGGGTTGGTATCCCTATCCCTCC
The DNA here is from genome assembly GCA_028551405.1 of Uromys caudimaculatus. Lineage (NCBI taxonomy): Eukaryota > Metazoa > Chordata > Mammalia > Rodentia > Muridae > Uromys > Uromys caudimaculatus. The sequence goes on along the minus strand of CM052722.1, from coordinate 25,754,145 downwards.
ATTGCAAGTCTTGCCTTGTTACAAGAAGTGACAGTTTCATGTTCCATATTTGCTATTGCTAGGAGTCTCAGCTAGGGTCACCCTCATAGATTCCTGGGAGTTTCCATTGTCATCATCCTGACACTTATGGAAGGAAGGATTTATTTTGGCTCACAGTTTGAGAGAATATAGTCCATCATAGTGGTGAAAGCCCGACAGCAGGAATTTAACACAGGAATTTGTCACATTGCAGCTGCAGTCAGAAAGCAGAGAGATGAATCACTGGGAACACTTTCATAGATATACCAAGAAAAAGATATATCTCCTAGGTTATTCCAGATCCAGTCAAGTTAACAATGAAGATTAACCATTGTAGTAAGCCTTTATAGATAAATGAAGCTCAGTCCTACTGGGAAAGCTGTGACTTAATCCTACTGAGGCTAGAAGAATCTGGGATACTTGTACATCAGTTGCCCCAATGGGTACTGTTTAAATACTCCACCTGGAATTACTAACTCTTTAGTCCTTAATATTGATTATACCTTGATGACATAAAAAACTCTCCCAGGAAGAGAATTACAGGTGTTTACTGTAAGTGTCCCATAGTAAACAGTGATAATGCCAAGGAGTTATGCAAAGAGCACCTGTTATATTAAGCAGCTGAAAAGTATAACACCGGAAAATCAAATTACTGAGTCTTCACCATTGTACTGCCATTGTTAAAAGGGCAGTTGTATAAAGCTAGTGGCTGAAGTTGGCTCTTGGATATCTCTGTGAATGACTTGATGTAAGTATACCTTACACACGACTATATGTGTGTATATCACACACACACACACACACACACACACACATTTTAGTCAGTGTTGCTACATTGTGTCCAGCCATGGCCCCATGGAAATATTCCACTGTCCCATCAAACCCAACCCATGTTCCAGTTATAACAACTGGGCATTTGTTGACCATTGCGCTATGGTTTTGGATCATGTCAGAAGTTAGTAATCAAATTGTTGCCTCAAGATAAGTAGGCATAATGTGATAACAGAAAACCAACCATAAATGTGATCAAGACACTGGCCAAATTGATGAGGATTTAAAGATCAATCTAAGAGTGCTGAAGATGTTCCAAACAAGCTTCACGTGCCTGCTGGAGCTTCTGTTATCATTTCTATGGGCTGTCTCTGACTCTCTGGCACTCTAAAGGAGGATATACAAATGAGTCAGAATAGAACAATTAGGACCAGTAGAGCCCCAGCATCCAATTTATGTTATGAAACAGACAAGCATACTGTATATTACAAAGTCTCAGGGAATCCCACACAAAACCTTAATTGTAAATATCAGCTTCATTTTGAAGAGGATCAGCCAAGATCAGATGTTTGAAATTATGTTGAGTTTTTAACCTCTGTTTAAAATACACACTTCCCAAACATAGGCATTTTCCATTAAGAATATTTTTTTTAAAAATTTAAGAGGTTCCCACCTCCCCCCCTTTTGCTACATCTCTGTAATCAAGCAAAATTAGGTCTTTTCCTATCATCTTCATTTTAAGCACTTGGCAATGTTCAAAGGAGTTCTGCCCATCCCCCAGCTAAGGCTTTGAGTCTAGCCTTCTATCTGAAATTCCTTTCTTCTGAGGAGCTTTTAGAATTGTGCCACCACAGTGAAACTATACAGAACCGTCCATCTACACAGATTTTCTAGTGGATTTAGATAATTATAACAGTCACATACAATGTGTCCCTGCTTCTCATTTGTGCCACTAGAGCAAAGCATCATAGACTGGGTAAGTTACTTAAAAAGTATTTCTCATGGTTGTGCCAGATGGAAGTCAAACTTAAGACACTTGTGGATCCACTTTCTGCTCTTCAGATGGCAACTTACATCCTCAACATAGAAGAGTCAAGGAAGATCTCTTATAAGGTCACTAACTCCATTCTTGATGGCTGTGTCCCATGATACAGTTGCTGCACAAGGAGCCCGTGAATAAGACTGCCTCATAATAAGAGAGCTGCTTCCTGCTCCCACAGAGTTGGTGACTAGGTTTCAACATACAAACATGAGGAGAAATACAAATATTTAGAGCATAGCACGTGTATGTGTTCTGTACCAGTTAGGGTAAGCATAGCAGTAATACTAAATACCATAATCTTGGTGGCTTTAAAAAGTAACTTATTCTTCAGTCATACAAACATAGTTAGAATAGGAACTTCTGGTCCTGTAGTCATTCAGGACCCCAAAGCTGAGGAAAATGCTGAAGTCTTGAACATGTGGCTTCTAAGATGACTAAGCACAAATTCAGTCAGCTAATAGCAGAGAGGGATGAGATATAGGGAAAGAGCTGGAGAGACTGATGCCATAGAAGGTTTTGGAGAGACCAGACCTAAAATTGGCACATCTATCCCATACACTCCATTGGGCAGGACTCTGTCACATGGCACCCTCTAATAGTAGTAGAAACTTAAATATTTAGTCTAGACAAATGTCAGGAGAAAACAGTTTGCTGCATGGTTAGTCCATTTCTGCCACAGATACCATTGGAAGACTCTATCTTTTCTTCTTTCCTAGTGGCCTTTTCCCATACAACTGAGGTGTGCAAAGGCCTCCTATGCTCCCCCGGCTGTGGAAATATGTGACTAGTGAACCCCATTACAAGCCAGACTTTAGCCTTTTTGCTTTATAAAAAATTCTAATACCCCCTACAATATTTGAACTGGTCTTGAAAACATCTCAATGATGAGGGGCAGAAGGCAGAAGATGTGAGGCTGAACCATGACACTGGTACCAGAGCCGTTGCTTAGTCTGTAGCAGTGTACTGAAAGACAGATTCAGGGTACTTGTGAGCTAAGGACCCCATGCTTATAGCGATAGGTACTTCCTGTCCCTGTTGTCCTTGAGAGGATCAGAACTTCTGCATAAAATGACCTGCTCCATTGATAATGTGTCTACTCTGCCAGAGATGGGGAAGAAATGCATTCTTCAGAGGGCACAAGCAGCAAATTCTTTTTTCATCTCCTATGATACAGAGTAGGAGTGCTGTAAATGCCAAGTAATATGGATTTTTAGAAAGATGACTCACCGCCTCTTTTTTTTTCAAGGCAATTATTCATCCAGTCTGAATCTCTTCAAGTTGAGCCAGTAAAGTCTGTCATACAGATGAAGAGAATGGCTAAAATCCCCAGAAGCCAAAAGATTGATTTAGGTCAAATAATGGGGCTAGGGCAAATGATTTGTAGAACTTGTGCATCTGTTTTGGTAAGAAAAATGAAAGTCAAAACTCAAGGGTTGAGACTGTTTACTAGGGTAGCCCTTGGTTACAGTAATCTTCTGGTACCACAGAACTGAGAGGGAGTCTAGTTTATGCTTCATCATTTTCCCCTAAGAAATAGGTATCCATCTCATAAAGTGCCTCCTTGCTCAAAGTTACACAGAGATTTAGTTAACAGACAGCAATATCATAAACATTAAGTCTACAAGTCATTAAGAAAAGAAGTCCTCACAACTCCAGTCTTAGAAATTTTTCTACTTTCTATAGCTTCCCCATCCATAGTTCACTCCCCATGTGTGCTTGTGTCTCCAGATTTTCCTGCATTTAGCCACCACCTTTTGGCCCCAAAACTATAATTCCAAACTTTGGCAATTCTGTCAGCTTCCTTAAGTGCACGGGGAGCATCCTTATTGCCTCTGCACACCTTTTATCTGGTGAAGAGAAAAATCTCTGTTGCCAGCATACATGAATCTCTGGGTTCAATCTCCACCACCACATAAACCAGGCATGTGATACACACCTCTAACCCCAGCACTTACAAGGTAGAGGCAGTCAAATAGGGAGACAGGAAGATCAGAAATTCAAGGTCAATATCAGATACTTTATTGAGTTGTTGGGAGCCCTGAAATACAAAGGACCCTAGGATTGCTTCCACTTTTCAACTACACACACACACACACACACACACACACACACACACACACACACACACACACACCTACCTTGCTACTAGAAGAAGAGATACAAAACTTCCAAATCACAGCCCTTAGTAAAGCAGGCCTGTTTCCTAGCACAGGTATGTACTAGACAACCCGGCACAAAATATCATAATCACTACCTTGCATAGACATTTTAATCCAAAAGCCCGGACACAGGCCATAAGGAGTCACTGTGCTCACTTAGGCAGGAGAAAGCCTGCCCAGTCTTGTTGGTTTCAAACACTCTTACATGCCTGGTAATCCAGAGCCTTGCAGCCACCACACCAGCGTTCAGCCACCTTTTTTCTTTTCCACCATAAGTACTTTGAACTTGGACCCATGTGATATAATTCCTCTAGACCTCTGTGTTGTCATCCAGAAAGGAAAAGATCATTCAATTAACTCTTAAATCACAATATGAAGGGTCCATACTATAAACAAGTCATGTATTCTCATTCTGTAACAAATGTTAACTGCATACAAAGTTTACTTCAAATGACTTAATAGAGTAATTCTCTTTAGCCAAAAGTTATTGATTTATGTCACACTTCTCCCTCTCTCTCTCTCTCTCTCTCTCTCTCTCTCTCTCTCTCTCTCTCTGTGTGTGTGTGTGTGTGTGTGTGTATAGAAATAGCAAACACATTAAAATCAAAACATCATTTGCTCTGGATTTCAAAACCAAAATGTCTGTGTTTCTTTAGTATATGTAGCTGCCACTCAGTGGGTGGGTAGTTTTTGTTTTGCTGTAATAAATAAACAGCCTTTTCTAAATGTACTACTGAGCTCAGCTGCCTGTAAATTCTAACACTGCCTTTGACTAAAAGATTTTTCTCTGCCCTGCCCTCTCCTTATTGTTTGAACAGGAACCATCTTCATTTAGATCCTTTGATGAATTAACTGGGTAAATATCATTTAAACAAAGAACTCACATTGTTCCCAGAGCCTCCTAGACTCACTCCCCAAACTGATTGTATGGCATGCAGTCCCCGAAGAGTGGAGCGCACTGAGACTATTACAGTTGTAAGGTTCAGAATTTGGAATTCATCTTTTGAAGAACTCTATAATATGAGCTTCCATAGATATATTGATATTTGAGTAAATGATTATGAGGGTAAGACAAGGGTAGAATACAGGATTGCTGCAGCATCGTGGCATGGGAAGGCTGGCACAAGGCTTATATGAGGTGCTGAGATCTTTGATGAGGACCTGGAGCAGGGCCTTTCTGCTATGCTCACACTGCCTTCTATATTTGTACCATTTCCAATCATGAATATGTTCTCCTGGAATCTGCCCATGAGGAATTCCTCCCACTGAATAACCCCTTTCCTTTCTTCTCTGGTTAATATTTATACACCTTTTAAGACAGGAGTTTTTAAGCATTAATTAAAGATAGTATAGAGAAAACTCCTCAAATAAATGTATAACTCAAGAATTAGAATAGCATTTTAACTCCCAGAATTCCTGTCCTGTTCACTTCAAGCCCTGCTGCCTCCATATAAGCACTAGCTCGATAGCATGAATTCTTTTGCCTGGTTTTGGATTTTAAATGGACGAAAGAATGGGGTATGTTCTCTCTTGCATCTGGCTTCCTTCACTCATCATTTTGTTTATGAAACCCATCTATGCTGTTGTGTCTGGTGGCAGCCCATTCTCATCTCTGTGTAGTATTCCACTGTAAATAAACCACAGTATATTTATCTTACCAGCTATCATCAGGCAATATTTAGATAGTTTCCGGTTTGGAGCTTTTATGAAGAGTGCTGCGATCTGTACTTGCATTTTAATGTATTTTGTTAGAGTCACTTATTTATTTTGTTGGTAAAACTGCTTTCCCCAAAGAATGCCTTCAGCTATGTTTTTAATTCCAAACTGATCTGCACATTGTCTTATTCTTATTGGGGTAATTAGAGCTGGATCTCGGAGGTCAAAATGGCAGATCAATTATCAAAGGACTGGTGAGCCAAATCAACTTCCTGTGACAGACACCGTTTACAAGTTGAAGCAAACAAGCACAATTTTCTACCCCAGACATCCTAACACACAGTTTCCCGTAATAAACATTCATGGTCTCAGGGTTACAAGTCAGCAGCCTTTAGAGTTATCAAAACAAACCTGCAGTACTGTAGAAATGCTCTTTGCCCCTTTTAAGTTCACAGTCTTAGAAACTCAGCTGTGTAATGATGATATGTTAAAAGATATAAAGCTTTAGCTTGGTGTTGTGAAAACTGGTATGTAAATATTGGCTAAACTTCCTCTCCTTATCTATCTAAACAAAGGGCAATGGTTAATCCAGCATTTTATACTGTCAAAGTGTTCGTGTCAACATCTTGAAATGCCTCCCCATGTTCCCCATGTTCTCTTAAATTCTACCATTTGAAACATATAGCCTTTGATTTTAATGTCAGTCTTAATTGTGGGTTAATCAAAGATATTTGGGACTTATTTTTTCAATTTTCAATATATATATATATATATATATATATATATATATATGAGAGAGAGAGAGAGAGAGAGAGAAATTCATCTCATAAACATTACTAAAACTTACCCTGAAGTGAAATGAGTCAGATAGCATTTCAGAAAAGTATTAAAAGTTTGAAAAGAAAAATCATTAAAGGTAAAGAGACCACTGAATGTTCAGGGTATGCATTCTTTCCTTCACATTTCCATATTTTGAAGATGTGAATGAAAAAAGGTGGTATGATTAATTCCGCTTCAACCATTAAATTGAGGTGGAGTCAAGCATGACCTTGAGATACTTCAAGCAGGGACCAAACACAAGACACAGAAGGAAAGTACGGGCAGCAAGAGAGAGCATGCAAGGACTATTTCCTTCACAGGTTGAATTACAACAAGTGGCCAAACAAGTCTTTGTCAATAAGCAAAGCAAGAAAAAATATCTGAGGCACAATGATAGCATCTCAAGCCAAAGAGGGAAGAGGAAAACAATCTCTAAAAGCAGATAAATAAAGATTTTGGTAGCATATGTGTGTGCAATGAGGATAGGACTCAAATGTTCTCAATAACCTCTTATGAAAATCTGGATGGGGTGTTGTACACCTGTACCCAGCATCCAGAAGTAACATCAGGTACACACCCAGAAGTGCACTTCACTAATCTTCTAGCTCGCTTGCTTGCTTGCTTGCTTTCCTTTTTCCTCTTTCTTTTTTCTCTTCTTCTTCCTTCTTCTCTTCTTTTTTTGCTTTTTCTTTTCTAAGACAGGATCTCACTAGGTAGCTCTGGCAGTCCTGGAACTCATTTTGTAGATCAGGCTAGTCTTGAACTAGCACTGCCTCCTAAGTGCTGAGATTAAGGGGTGCAACACTATATGCCCCGCTTTCCTAGCTTCTTAAAGATTTTTTAAAAAATTTATTTTATGTATATGAGTACACTGTAGCTATCTTCAGACACACCAGAAGAGGGCATCAGATCCCATTACAGATGGTTGTGAGCCACCATGTGGTTGCTGGGAATCGAACTCAGGACCTCTGGAAAGGCAGCCAGTACTCTTAAATGCTCAGGCATCTCTCCAGCCCTCCTAGCTGCTTCTTAATCCAATCAAGACTAACCATTACAGTCACTGAGCAAAGGCAGAAAAATGCCTAAGAAAATGGCAGATGAATGATCCAATTGAGTCCTGAGTGATTCAAATCCCTGCTTCTACTTACTTCTGCCTTAACTATGATTTCAATTCCGATATCAGTTTGTCTTCCCTTTATTCTACAAGTATTTCTTGAGCATCTACTAATCCCAGCACTGCTTTATTTCTAGAGAAGAGGAAGTGAAAAGACAAAACCTGCTCTCATAAAACTTGCAGACTAGTGAGACATACAAACAACTCACAAGTGTGATTGATCATCTGCAATAGGACTGACAAAGGAGGTCTTTCTGCAAAAGACCCATAGAGCACGGACATGGCTGGGATGATGATGGGAGTTAGACAAGAGTCTTGACCAGAGTTGAGTTTCTGTTCAGCACGAGCATAAGAGCCTACAAAATCTACAGTTACCCTATTTGAAAATTCTAGGGTTCCTGCAGTTGTGTTTACACAGACCTCCTGTTGCCCCAGCAGCCTTGGGAATTTTCTTTCTGTGTCCAGGCTCACCCAAAAAGCTAATAAGCTAGGGTGCTGCCTGTGTGTTTTGCCTAATTGGTAAGGTCTGAGTGTGCAGAGGGCTGTCACTGATAAGGCATGGGTGAAATGAGCTGGTCTGGGAGAGTTTCCTCTCTACTAATGAACCTTTCCTATTTCAGCGATAAATTCAGTTTTAAAAATATCTATTCACAGATTTAAAACATCTGACAGTGTGTTCTAGGATGTGTTCTTTGTCCTTGATTTCTTTTGTTTTTGTTTAAATCAAGTATATTTCTATGCTATGTGCATACAGTAAAACCTTTTGCATGGGTAGAATTCTATGACTTTTGATAAACACATACAGTTATGTAATGCTCATTGTAATCACAACTCAGAAATTTCCACCACCCTGAGACTGGTGTCCCTGAGAATATCTTACATCTTTTTTTATTTTCCTATCTTTGCTTAAGTATTGGAGAAAGATGCATGAGCATGCAAAATAGTTAATACCTGAAAAATGAAATTAAATTTCTGCTCAAGTTTGGATAATAAAGAATAGACAAAGTATAGCATGATACTGTCCACTAAACAAGTATTTTATATTAGTCTGTCTATTTCTCTTAGACAACTAGATGGGAAATGGTTAATATTAGAAAATTGTAAGGCTTACTAGGAGGTTTAAGCTTTGGAGAAGTTCAAATTATAATATTCACTGGCACGTATGTTTTTAAGAACAACTGAGTTGCATCTTCATGGAGAGAGCACACTATTTACTTGAAGTAAAATACTCCTTCAGGGATTCTCTGTTATAGCACACTGAAGATGTTAGCTTTAATATGGGATGTGGATAATCTTTCTCCTTCCATTACCCCTACTTTCTCCTGCATCCTCTATCAATAATCTTCATTAACTCTCCAGGGATAGCTCCATTTCTGTTTTCAAGAATGTCAGGGCTCCTCTATCTAGGGAATAAATCACTTCATCTTTCTGTTTTAAATCCAGCCCAACTGAAGTCAATGTTTGTTAGTGCCTAAGCCACTGTTGATTGCTTTGTGATAGTTGTTCCACTTTATTCTGTAGTAGTTTGCAGAAGAAAAAATCTCCTAGCCTCATTAACAAAATATCATTGCCATATAAGCTGGGAATATCACTCCATTTGACTATTACAGAAAATCCCGCTTTCTTGACCAAGAAACTGAGGATTCCACTCCAAGCTGCCCTCACTGGATTGCTCCTAATTTTGCCTTAGCTTTGCAGCAGACCTAGGCTGCTTCTTTATTCTCCAAACCTTAGTCTCTTGATCTTCGCTGAAGAATTGCTGAGGCCACAAATTATAGAAACTCTTGAGCTGACTAGTGAAATAATTACTTCACAGATTTCATACAGAAGGTAAGGCAGGTTTCTGAGCTTCTGAAAGGACAGGAACCAGGAGTTTGGAAGCAGGAAGGAACCAGGCCATCTTGGGCTGCCCTGTCCTTGAGCTGCCATTCTCATTCATTTGAGCCTGAAGTCTTTTTGCACAGGGTATCTTTAAAATCCAATAGCCTGTTTTCCTTAGGGCCTTGTGACACAAAGTACAGCTTATGGACTACTTCCTCAGTATCAATTTGGAGCTGCAGTAGGCAGGTGGGGGGACAGATGGGACCCAGTGAGGGGCTCCCCCTTCTCAGAGGAGAAGGAGAAGGGAAATGGGGAGAAGGATCTGTGTGAGGGGGGTATTGGGAGGAGAAGGGGGATGATACTGGGATGCAGAGTGAATTAACTAATGAACTAAAAATATAAAAGAATGTATATGCAAGTTTTTCAATAACATTCTTGCAATCGAAAGACAGAAAGAAAGAAAGAAAGAAAGAAAGAAAGAAAGAAAGAAAGAAAGAAAGAAAGAAAGAGAGAGACCCTCAGACAGCACAGCATATCTGCTGACTCAGATTTTACATTTCTTATAAGACAGTTACTTCACTTATTTGTGTGTCCATTAAATTTTGAGAAGTGCTGGCACTGACTTAAAGTACAGTTAAGGAAGACACACATGTATTAGTTCCTCAGCAAAGCAGAAGACTTTGCTAATGCCTTCAGCTCCTGAATAAGAATATTTGCACAGCCCACTTTTTCATGTGTTGGTCTAGTGGCACCCACCAGATACCCCAGCAGAATATGAGCTCCGAGAAACAAATACTCTCTTGTTATAACTGTGCTCCTAACAGCGAGAACTAGGTCTGACCTTGTAGGAATTCAGCTGATATTTCCTGATTTTAAAAAAAAAAAATAGCATAAGAAAAAGGACAAAAGAGGGGGTAGAGAGATGGCTCAGCAGTTAAGAGCACTTAGAGGACCCTGGTTTGGCTCTCATAACTCACATGGCAGCTCACAACCATCTGTAACTGCAATTGCAAGGGATCTGGCAGCCTCCTCTGGCCATCACAGATATCCAAAAGGCAAGGCACTCATACACATAAAATAAAAACTAAATAGACCTGGAGAGATCTGGAGAGATGTCACAGAGGCTGCTCTTCTAGGAGATCTGGGTTATAAAATCCATATGGTGGCTCACAACTGTCTGTAACTCCAGTTCTAGGGAATCTCTTTGTGGCATCCAAGGATACCAGGCACACAGTGGTCCACAGGCAAACATACTATGTAAAAGATAAATTTAAAAATTAAATAAATGTTTAAAGGAAAATGTACATGATACAAGTGATTTCTTACTTATTTACCACGGTTCTTCGCCTTGCTTGCAAAAGGAAATCACAGAGATCTACTCGGTAGAGAAACTCCTCAACCAAATGGACACACCGCTGTGCAACAGCTCAACTGCAGTAGAGTTCTATTTCTTGGACAATTTCTATCCCTCATTTGGTGAATGATCCCATGGAGTAGTGCCCTCAGGGAGATTACTGAGGGCTAAGGTTGCACTGGGTGTCATTTCATTTAAGCAACCTGAAAGGGGACAGAAGTTGAAAGACGAGATGAGAGATTTTTGAAGGTCAAGCTGGAAAGCAACAGATAGCATTTTCTGTGGAAGACGGCCCTTACCATGGCTCCAGTGAGCCCTGCCTGCTGGTGTCCTTAAGCACACATGGCCTGCTCCCACGCTGAGCAGGGAGGGCATGTGGAATGAAGACGATATGGCAGAAAGGATATCCACGGCTGGGGCTTGTAATGGCATGCCACTTTCAGAGATGAAGACTTTTATAAATCACTTACTCTGAAAGAAGCCTGTGTAATTTCATGATCTCTTCACATAACCCCACAGAGAGGTCAATGAGCTTCTTGTGAATGGGCACATATAATTGTGGAACATATAAGCTGGAACATACAGACTTTGGTTCTGTATGTTCCAGCTCCAGGGAAAACTGTCGAAGACCACGGGTCCTAGTCCACACCATACCCCCAATTTCAAAGGATTTCCTGATTTAGGGTCTCTTGCCTAATTAGTAGGTTCCTAAATGCCTGGATGACCCTCAGAAACTGTGACAATAGTTGTTTTCAAATCTGATGAATTTCAGAATCATTTGTTAGTTGCAGTCCTTTAATACATTTCCATTCATTTCATCGGACAGAATTTTGCCACATGGCTCTATATAACTTTAAAGAAGGCTGGGAAATGAAGTCTAGCCCCAAAAGAAGATAATGCAGATTTTGCTAAGTAGTCACCAGGCTCATGCACATTAACAGGCTTACTAAGGATATAAATAAAGCCTGGCAGAAACACAATTTAGAATCTGAAATAGATAGTAGCATAGAGTTACCAAACCTATTTTCCCCCAGCAAATGAAGTCCAAATGACATTAAAGGGCCATCCCCCAATCTGCCTCTTTCATGAAAGCTTCCCTGTGCATGCCAGTCTGGAATCCCCCCCCCAACCCCCCCCCCCAGTATGTTTCACCTTTGAACTTTCACAGCATTTTCTGGCTTGCTTTCTTCTGTGTACAGCTATAAATGTCCCTAGTGCAGAGACATGAGGCATTATTTGGTATTCAATCATGCATTGCCTTGAGATAACTCTTATATCACTGTCTAGGATGATGATTTAACTTTTCATGTCTGTATATCTTGTCTTCTCAATTATATTTTAAGATCCTAGAAGGCAAAGACCATTGCAAGTAAATGATAGATGATGTGATCACAGTAGCTCCATAATCTATCTGTACAGTGATTTATTGAAAGCCACCAAATCTGATCTTAAAGTTGTATCTGCATAGGAACTCAGACCTTTCCCTATATCACCAAATATATGATGGTAACTGCGTACTTTAAATTCATTCACATCATTAGTAGTATCTAGCACAAAATGAGCCATTGTGTTTTATCTGAATAATTTTACCAGCAAGCAAATGAGAAGTTTAATTAAATTTTGTATAAGAAATATACAGTGATATTTAGAAAGATCTTGGTGAGAATAGATCTTAATCTAGATTTTTTTGACATTATTTCATCACCCCATGGTTTAGCAGACTCTAATCAACTTTAAATTTTAACCACCTCTTCTTGGCTTCATAAAAGCAACCATCATATTGCCAGAAAATATTATTTCATTTATTCTCATTAACAACCTCTCCTATGATCTATATTAGTCATTTAAAATGATTGCAGGGGCTGTACATTCACTTTCCATTTGTATCTTTGCTTGATGTCAAAAGTAATGACTCGAGAACTGGCAAGTAGATATTACCTTATAATAAATTTATGAAGAGTTTATCAGGCGTGTGCACTGCTCTTTGTCAAGCATGTTGTAGCTAAACATAGCAAGCAGACCATTTAAAGTAACAGTGCTCACAGTAGGATCTTTAAAAACTGGTCATCAAACGCAGCTTTTTGAAAAGGCCAAGATAAAAATCACCCAGTGAACAATTATTTCTGCTGATGACTTCTTTGGTAAGAATTTTGAGACGTTTTGTTCTGAAAAATTAATGCTTTATTTTGTGTCATATGTTGAGATTTTTAAAGCTCCTGAAATATTAGGAAAAATGTACATTATTTGTACTCATAGGCAATGCAGCTTTAAATAACTTACAAATCCTTGACATCATTTATGTATGCTATATAGAAAAGGTTTATTTTTATGGAAACTCAGGAATTTAAATTTTAAAATTCATGCCTTGCGAAATGTGAAAAGAAAGAGAAGAAAACAAAACAAAACTTGAGTCTGAATTCGTCCCTAAAGATGAATGTTCTAATGTAACTTGAATCACTACAGGTTAAAACACATTTTTCCTATTTGCTGAATTAAATTATGAAACTGATTTATTTTACAGGTTCCAGAGAAATTCCAATGACTTTGAGCACTGAGCATACTTACTCAAAGTCCAGAGATCATTGGTTAAAAGAAAGGGTTCTTTGTCTTATGTCTTCATGTGTTCAGGTCCCAGAATCCCCAAAGCAATATCAGCTAAGTGTGCCACGCTGATCCTGTAAATAAAACATGACAAGCTGAAGGTCAGAAACTGTTTTACCAGGGTGCTCTGACTGCTAAAAGCAAGGCTCATGATTAACAAACATATCAGCCAAGAGTTCTAGAATTTTAAGGAAAGAGAAATGGTCAGCTCTGGATCTTTCAACAATGTATGCACAATTTAGAACAGTTTCTGAAATTTAAAAAAATGGTATTAAGACACTAGCTTTAAAATTCCTCTGAGATTGTGGATTTGTTCTAACCTAAGAATAGTTATATTATGGATCAGTAACACGTGTATTTCAGACTAAGGAATGAGGATACTAGTATCTATATACCAGTTAATCATTAGAAATACATATATATTATATATGTATGTGTGTGTGTGTGTGTGTGTGTGTGTGTGTGTGTGTGTGTGTGTGTGTATTTTCCCCCTGTTACTTCTTAAGTAAACATAGGCGGGTGTGGTAGTGGTGCAAACCTTTACTTCTAGCACTCAGGAAGCAGTGGCAGCAGATCTCTGTGACCTTGAGGCCAGCTAGCTTGGTCTCATATCAAGTTCCAGGATAGCCAGGGCTATGTAGTGAAGTGAGACTTTGGAGAGGGGGGGGGGAGACGGGGGGAGGAGAGCTAATAGTAACTTACTAGTTTTAATTACAAGTTGGGGACAAATCTCTGGGACCCTCCCAGTCCTCTGTGCTTGCTCTATCACTGCAAGGAGAGCTCCCTCAGGCTGGAACAGAAATCATGTCTGGATGGCTTTTAGTCATCTTCTGTACTTTGAATGCTTAGCATAGTATGCTACAAAGACGCTGAGAGCTGGCTAAATGGTCATCAAAAGGACTTGAGATAATTTTCTAAGAAAACATTGCCAGGGGAAGAACACAAAGGCTACAGATTTGAAAATCGTCTCAGCTGTGTTGATTTGAGTAGGGCTGCTTAAGCTTGTTCTACTTGCAATCCTTTTTTGACTTAAGAAATTTCAACATGACCTCATAAGTATGGTTACATAATGTAGATACACAAATCAAACATTTAGTGATGACAAAGAAACTTATTTTCAGTTTATTTACATATAATTTTATCTGTTATTAAAAATAAAATTTGCGCATGAAAAAAATGGTATTGTAAATATTTAAGGTATACAAACATATATGTATATATAATTTAATGTGTGTATTTAGGGGGTATATATGTCACAGTGTATATGTGTGAGAACATCAGAGAACAACCTGTAAGAGTCAGTTCTCTCCTTCCACTGTGTGGGTTCTGGGATTCAAATTCAAGTCCTTAGTCTTGGCTTCAGGCAGCTTTACCCACTCAAGGTATATATCTTTTAACATAATTAGGCGACGTATCTATGAGTTCAAATAACCACTTGAAATCACCTAATTCTGAGTTACAGTTGAACATCAAAGGGTTTTACCTATGAGTTTTAAATTATTCATTAGGATATAATAAATTAGAGGAGAAAATGTGTTTATTCCACGTTGACTCAAGATAATAATAAGAGTCCTTTTACAAACATAAAGACAATTTAATAACCATTCAGTGCATTCAACAAGGAACTTTTAAAGAGTTAGAACATTCGGCTATAAAGTGTGTTTTAAATAAAGGATATCTCATGGTTATATTTGTTAGGGTGAACTGAGAGCTGTTACTTCTCTATTCTTAAATATGCAAAGCCTCCCACAGACAACCAGTTTACATACCTGACTCACTTGTAGTTTACCAAAACAACTGTACTTCATATTATCACATAAGAGAGTAATCAGTCAATAGAAGAAAAGCTTACTTCTAACATGCTCACTTTTCTCTCATAAATAAAAAGATAAAACAAATATAAGGCTTGTCATTTCATGTAGTTCCATATGCACTCAGAACCAAACTAATAATAGTTTAATTAACATGTCATATAGATCAATTCATTTCAAACAAACAATTAGTGGTATAGACCAATCATTTTAAAAAATTAAATAAAACTAAGTTATCAGAAAAAACTATTTTAAATCATCCTAAATGCAAGCACATTGATCACCTGATGGGACAACAATATCAGTTTGTCATTAAAGTTCCTATAGGTCTGGTGAGATGGTTCAGCAGGTGAAAGTGCTTATTGTCAAACCTGACAGCCAAAATTGGGTCCCCTGGGCTTACAAGGTGGAAGGAGAGAATAGACTCCTGAATGTTGTCTTCTGATTTCTACACTTGTGCTTTGGTGCAAGCATACACACACACACACACACACACACACACACACACCTTCTAAAAATGTTTCTACATGTTTATTCTCAATGCTTCTACTTACCACTAGTTGACTGATAGTCTTGCAGCCTGGGAATGGAGCGGGGACCACACTGAGTAAAGCTAGTTGGTATAAGTCACATGTACAATAGCATGTTCTATAGTTATGGCTATATTTTACTTAAACCTTTTTCCATCAAATAGTCCATGAAATGAGAGAGCCATTAACAGTGACTTGGAAGTCATCAGCCCTCATACTATATTACTTAATATATGCTCAAAATGTGACACGTCATTTCTACACTGAGTCTCCTGCAATCCGAATGCTGCTTTCTCCCCTTTGTCTGAGTGTTTCTTTATCCTGCTCCATCTAACAAGAATTATTGAAGGCAGCACCTCTCTGTGTAAGTTTTACCCCAAACCTTATTATTTTATTTATTTATTTATTTATTTATTTATTTAGCACACATTACATGCCATCTCTAGGACAAATTCAGCTCTTCAGATGTGTCTAGTTTAACCTCCATAGTGTTTTGAAAGCATAAAATTTTCAATGTTCAGCCCCAGATACTCATAGATTATCCGTTCAGTGTCTTCCTCAGAAATTTCTGCCGTAATGTGAGGGACTTGCTAGAGACCAGATCTGCTTGGGGTAGAATTTGAATCAGGCCCAGTGTACAATAATGTTTTCTGCACCCCCAGACAAGCTTCTCAAAAAACACATGAGGCTCATTTTCTTCATTTGTAAAAATGGAAATTGTAACAGGGCCCCAGAACTTAGCACAACTGAGTCCATGATGGAAATACCATTCAGGCCGTAAAACTCTTATTAACTGAAGTGTGTCAACCCAGAAGATGGTTTTTGTGCTTAAAAGCTCATCCAGTGTGACACTGGGATCCAGAACAGGCAGTATAATTGCCAGCAGGCTAATAAAGACTTTCTATTGGCGCAAACCCATTTCTGAGCAGTCTTTGATGAATACTGCACAATTGAGACAACGATAAGATCACTAGATTCTTGGGAGGACTAAATGAACCAAAGTAAATGTAATACCTCGCATGTGTAGCTGAGTACATATACCATGACAAAACTTCTCTTCCGTCTCTACTTACACCATGCCCCATTTCCCCTACCCTCACCTCTGACCTTGCACTCTATTCCCTGGCATTTTCCTGCTAGTGGTTTTACTGTTTCCCCCTCTGAAGAGGAGAATAAATGAACTCATCAGAAATACACTTTTGCTAAGTACAGAGGAAATGCTATGCTAATACAGCTTTGACACCTGGGGGGGGGGGAGATGACTCAAATGAGGCACTAAGTGAGAAGGAACACTCTGAGGGAAAGAGCTGGAAGCAGCTCTTTCTGAATATGAAAAATGAACACACAAAAAAAGAACAGTGAGTGCTCATCCATCTAATGGCACCATTTTACCCTCATCCTTCCCTGGCTTGCTGACAAGCAGCATGGCTGAATGGCAGCACTGTACTTTCAGAATATCATTTGACCCCTGTATTAATTCTTATTTTAAGCATTGAAACATGAAGATCCCCCCCCATGATTTTAGAAGATTCCTTTAGTGTGATTTTATGTTTTCTCGAACTTTTGTTTCTTGTGAAGAGCTGATTGCTAAGATAATGGGTTCCCTGCTAAAAATGACCTTTAGTTTAAATGTGAGTTTGAAAGAATGCATTGAGCATGTCAGACCATGTGTACTCATAATACCAGTACAACCTGTTGTATGACACTATTGGCACTTTCTGGTCAATTGTTTAAGCTGACACTGACAAGCTAAAGTCAGTGCCCATGATACTATCTCATAGCCTTGATTTGATGCACTCACGAGTCAAAGTATATTGTTCAGCCAGCTTAAATAAGCATGGATACCACTGAATTAACTTTAGTTATCAAAGTGAGGCAGAACATTCCTAAAAATTCAACTTACAAGTAAATGAAATGAAATAGTAAACTTCCTCCCACATTGAGACTCACCTTCCTACTTATGTACCTGCAAACCTAAGTCCTTCTTAGTGCCTGTCAGCAGCCTTCCAGTCTCTGTCTTGATACTCCACTGCATCTGAAAGTTTGGCCAGTTCCAGTCACCAGCCTGTCACAATTGCTTTCTACCATGTAGGGCCTAGCTCCTTCTCTTTTGCCTTTACTCCATGACCCCTTTAGATGCTAAAACCCACTCTACTCAAGAATTCCAGATCACAGTAGGCAGAACTACTGACATTTTTCAAACTTCTGAGAATCTATGATGAGTGTCTTAGGTTGTACTTAAAGTTTGCTTGGAAATGGCAGCAAAGCCGACTTCCCATAAAAAGCCTTCCACTTAACTGACTCATCCTCTCACTCCCCCTAGTAGAAAAAACAAAAATAAAAAAGATGACCATAACCCATGACAGAATGCCCACAGCTAACAAATCCCCAAGACACCCACAGAAAGCTCAGCTCCCATCTATTGAATTGTATGTTTTCAGACATATGCATAAAACAACATGGACTCGGCAAGTTGTATTCATTAAAGGGGCCATAGATTTGAGAGGAAGAATGGGAAACTTTGGAAAAGGCTAGAGAGAGTAGAGGGAGGGAAAGTGATAATAAAAATAAGAACAATTAGTTGGGCAGTGGTGGTGCACTCCTTTAATCCCAGTACTAGGGAGGCAAAGGCAGATGGATTTCTGTGAGTTTGAGCCCAGTCTGGTCTACAGAGCAAGCTCCAAGACACCCAGGGCTGTTACACAGAGAAATCCTGTTTTGGGAAAACTAAAATAAATAAAGGCAACCATGTGAAATAAAGACATATACGTATGAGGGAGGGAAAGGAGGAAGAGTTGAGCAGAAGATGTGAAGTGGCGACATGATAACCCTATGAGCACTACTTAATGAATGGTCTGTAAACTCCAGCTCCAGCTCTACTTTCACAGGAAACCCAACCTGCAACGGGACGCATTATCATATGAAGTACAAGGAAATAAGCATGTTTATGTCCATTTACTTTAAGTATGAGTCCACCTGAGAATAGCGAGACTGTAGGATCAAAGAGGTTTAGTCTAAGGCATCTGCGAGGCAAAAGAGCACATGGCCCTTTGTGGGAACGAGCATCATTTCCCATCACTGGCCGGTTAGCAGGAAAGATGGAAAAACTGGAATTTGTATGTCAAGATACCAAATCGCAAAAGAAAAGAAGTTCAATGTAGTAATCAAAATTCGATTTAAAATAGCTAGGCCCACCTATTTAATATTAGGATTAAAGATTCTGATTACATTAGAAATCATGAGAGTTTAAAAAGAAAAATAGATAAGACAAGACCAGGAATTCAACATTGCAATACAAACCTCTAGATCTTTTTTGTAGGATAACTAAATTTAGGCAGAGGAAAGATCGCTCCTTATTACTGATGAAAAAAGAAATACACTTGACAATAGCTGTGGGTGGACTTGCTACTTGGTCCCCAAGGCATTCAGAATTACAAAAGTAAAAATAGTCTTTATTTCAAATTTTCTATAGTGATGACAGCTCTTACAGTATGAACTCTTTTGACCTGACATGCTGATCTAGCTAACTGCTGCTGGAGGAGGTTCACAAATGATTTAAATGTTTGTTCGGCTAATAAAATCAGTCAAGATAACTAGACAAATGTAATTTAATGTGAATAGTGATAAGAAAAATATCAATTGTTCCCACTGTAAGGGTAAGCAACCAGGAAAATTAAAAAGGAAAAATACCTTAAAGTATCATATGCTAAAAATTATTGAGTCTCTCTGCTTCTCATCATTATATAGAGACTTCAGATATATCCAGTCCTCATATTCTATCAAGGTAAAAAAATGACATTGTTCCTATCTATAGTTAGAACATTATAGCCAGCAAAAATTATACTATTTATCAAAGTCCTGCATAAAAAGACTTACAAATACAAGAAAGGAAATTATGAACTGACACTCTGTTACAATTGGGAAGTCATCACCAAGGAGGAAAAAGTTAACCTTTTCCCTCCACCTATTCCGCCACTCACACCTATTTTATCCAAATCATCTGTCCAAAATTATCCTCTAGGTCTAGCTTTGATGATTCAGCAGCAGAGCCATTAGTTGAGCATTCCTGAATTTCTGCGTGTGTGTGTCTGTGTCTCTATGTGTGTTTGTGTCTCGCTGTGTGTGTCTGTATATGTGTACTTGTGTTCACATGTGGGTGAAAGCCAGAAGTTGACAATGGATGTCTTTTTAAATCACTCACCACCTTAATTTTTGAGATAAGCTTTCTCACTGAACCTGGAGCTTTCTAATTTGGCTAAACAGATGGGTCAGTGTGTCCCAGTAATCCTTGTGTCTCTGCCCATCCAGTGCTGGGGATACAGATGTGTGCTCCCACACCTGTCTATTTTATATGGGAGCTGAAAATCTGAACTTAGGTTTTCATACTTGCATGGCAAGCACTTTAGTGCTTGGTCCATCTCCCCACCTTTTGGATGTGTATATTTAACCAATGATGATGGAAGGATTGAAAGGGATAAAGTCTCTCAAAGAAAGCAAGTTCCTACTGGAATATGGAGACCATGGTGGAAGCAAGAGAAAACTGATATATCAACAACCATTTATGGTCACGACAATGATATGAAATGAACAATCACAAAAATCCCGGTGTGTAACAGTAAGCATCTATTTGGTGCCTACATCTAGGTATCAACAGAGGTTGAAATAATCTGGGTTGTGCTTTGTTTGAGTTGTCCTGTTGCTCTCTGTCAGACGGCTTCCTCCTGAAGGTATAAGATTGACTGAAGATTGGTAGCTCTGGTCTGGACTTGACTTGGATGATTTAACTTTACTCCACAAGTCTCTCATTCTCTTTCTGGAATTAATATGCTACCAAGGAGATGTGAATTTCAAGGTATTGGCAGAAATATAAGAGGCAAGCCTAATAATTTTGGTCATTTGACAATTTTTAATAATGGCCAAAACTTATTACATGACAAAACTCAAAAGCAAACATTAGAGAAACATAGTCCACCTCTTCACTGGGAAGAATTTAAAAGTTGGGGTTAAGGAGGATGAGTCACTGGCTAACAATACTTGCTCTGCAATCAGGAGGACCTGAGTTTGAATCCCAAGCACCAAGATTAAAAGGTCATCCATGAGTGCACACCCAGCCCTGGGGAGCAGTCACAGGCAAATCGCCAGAGCTGGCCAGCGAGTCAGCATAGCTGAAATGAGGAACCTCCAATTTACTGACCCTGTGTAAAGGCAAAAGATTAGGGAACAGTAGAGGAAGTCACCCAGTGTCCTGCTTTTGCACTCACATGTGTGAGCACTCACATACAGGAGTGAGGAGGGCCCTGCAAAGTCATATAGTAGAAAGTATGGATACAGAATAAAATAAAAATATTAGAATTGAAAATTAATTCTAAACTCAACAGGGGAGGAAGAAAGATGGTGACTCTGTGATGACACTGCCACATATTGATTTTAATGTGAGGCTGTATCCTCCCCAGGAGCACCTAGCATCTGGCCCATACTGCATCCCTAAAACCAGGTGACCTAGTAAAAAGCAGTGAGTGTCCTTCTTCTAATACAGTTATCATAATGCTTTAGAGGAGCTCTATTTGAGATTTACCAAGGAAGGCTTCAAAAGTTATTACTGCGTGATGTGCCACACAGTTGCAGTTTTAACTTTCTCATCAGGTTCTTCCATCGGTCCATGCCATCTCCTCCAGCCATCCCCTTCTACTCCCAAATCACCCTTCCAGGTATCATTTTGAACAAATGAAGTATATATGAACATTAGGACACAAACTCAGGTTGCCAACACATTTATATTCTAAGCTAAACTTAATTTGTTTCTTAGGTTTCTATTCATTCAATACTAGAAAATTAATTCTGGTAAGTTCAGTACTACGCCTTTCCAAGAGCTGTGTCAAACACACAAGAGATTTACATATAGCATCCTGTGGCCAGTGAGAAGTCTGCTATGGAAGCATAGTCTAACTCAGGGCTTCTTATCCTTTTACTGTCCATAACTCCTTTTCTTTTTTACTCTTTTTTAACAAAAATTTAAAAATTCTCAGTAAAAAATAAAAAAGAAAAGAAAAAGAAATATAAATATAAAATATAAAAACAAAAATCAGGAACTGTAGTTTACAACAAATACAAACAAACAAGCAAACAAAATCAGTGAGACAAAATGTACCCAAACAAGGCAATGTGAGACAAAAAGTCTACAAATATACCATTACTTCATTTTGCGTTGGCCATCTACCACTGGACACTGGGCTCACACTTAGGTGTGGTCCCTATATATACCCAAAGAGACTCCTTTGGAAAAAAAGTATTTTTTCCTTTGGAACAGATTTACATTGGAGACAGCTTCTTGGTTAGGGATATGAGCTCCTACCCACTTACACCATGCAATGCAAGAACCCCATGCCGCTTAGAAATGTGTCTGTGCCATGTGTGCTATCACAGTGTCTGTGAGTTCATAGTGTATCAGCTCTGTTAAGAAAATACTCTTTCCTTGGTACCATTCATCTCTTTGGTTCTTACAATTGTTTTGCCTCCTCTTCCACATAGATTCCCAAGCCACGAAGAAAGGTGGTTGATGAAGACATCCAACTTAGAACTTAGTATTCCAGTGTTTCAACCTTTCTATGAGTTTTCCAGTTGTGTTCCTCTGTGATTGCTCCCATCTACTTTAAGAAGAAGCTTATCTAACGATAGCTGAAAAAGGCACTGATCTGTACGTATGGCTATAGCAAAAGTGAGACAGGCTTTCCTGAAACCAAAGCTGGCCTCCAACTCACTATTTGTCCCAGAATGACCTTAAATACATGATCTTCAAGTGTTGGCACCTCCCACCTGGTAGCACACAAAATATCAGCTCTTGTATGCTTCCTGGTTGGTGGCCCAGTGTCTGAGAGATCTTGGAGGTCCAGGTTAGTTGAGACTGATAGTCTTCCTATGGGGCCACCCTCCTCCTCAGCTTCTTCCAGCCTTTCCCTCATTCAACCACAGGGGTCCCCCAGACCCAAAAGGACATGCATGGTATGTACTCACTAATAAGTGGATATTAGCCAAAAAGTACAGAATACCCAGGATACAATCCACAGAACTCAAGAAGGTTAACAAGTCGAAGGGCCCAAATGAGGATGCCTCAATCCCACTTGGGAGGGAGAAGAAAGCAAGCATGGGGGCAGAGGGAGGGAGGGATATGGGTGGGAGAGGGGGAGGGGAAGGGGAACATGATCAGGTATTGGGGTGGGGGAAACAGGAATGAAGCCCCGAGGGCCAGTATAAAAATTGGAAACAGGCAACCTCAGGAGGTAGGAGGTGGGGGGACCCTCTAGAATGTACCAGAGACCTGGGAGGTGAAAGACTCTCAGGACTCAAAGGGAGGGACCTTAGATGAAATTCCCAACAGTGGGGAGGGAACTTGTGGAGTCCACCTCCAGTAGAAAGACAGGGCATCAAGTGAGGGATGGGGTTGCCATCCCACAGTCAAAAACTCTGACCCATAATTGTTTCTGTCTAAAAGCACTTCAGGGGCTAAAATGGAGAAGAGACTGAAGGAAAGCAAGCCCAGCGACTGGCCCAACTTGGGATCCATCTCAAGGGGGGGGCTCCAAGGCCTGACACTTAAAGACAGGAGCCTAGCATGGCTGCCCTCTGAGAGGCCCAACAAGCAGCTGACAGAGACAGATGCAAATACTTAAACCCAACCAGGACTCCTTTTCAATTAAGAAATTTTTATGTGAACCTCATATATGGGTATATAAAATAGGTTATTCAAATCAAGCATTTATTGACACAAAACATAATATTTAAAACAATTCTGTTATACATATTTTATCAATTATTAAATACTAAAACAAATGTGCTTATTTACTTTTGCATAAATATAAATTGGGGATTAACATTTGATATTTTAAAACATAGACTTGTCATCATTTTTCAGACTTGATCAATAGTTTTATTTTATAAACATTAGTGCTGAGAATAGTTTCACAAAAATACCAAGTACAAGATGGCAAAAGTATATTTAGGGCCATTTCAGAAATTGTTTGAAATCCTGTCCTAATATCAAGCCAAACGTCATTGAATAATTTTTCTGTGGAAGGAAAGTCGGCAATTTTTAAACCTAATATTCTAGCACAATAAAATCCAAAGATATGCACAGGGCCCCACAGCTAATCAGCGCCGGGACAAAGACCCCTCTCAGGAGACCGCAAGACACAGGAGAGGGCCAAAGACACGCCCCACAGCTCACCAGGTACTGCCCCGAACC
>CM052722.1:25681812-25729710 GCA_028551405.1 Uromys caudimaculatus | reverse complement strand
AGGAGGAATTCCCTCACAGAGGCGGGGAGGGGGAGGGGACACGGGGTTTCCAAAGAAAAGGGTAATCATCGGAAATGTAAATAAAGTATCAAAAATAAAAAAAAATAAAAAAAAATCCAAAGATATACTAATTTGATACTAATATGCTAATTAAACACTATGTTTCTGTGAGAACAGAAAATTTTATATGTACAGTGAGAACACTGTAATTCCTACTATTTAATAATCTAAACTTTGACCTGAGGTATTTTAGGCAGCATCCATTAGTGTTATGTGGTGTAGCAACATGTATAGTGATTTGTGTTGTATGTTTAGAACCTAGGCTACAGTGAAGTCATGTGATACCACACAGGTGAACACCACCCAAAACAGTTTGGTTTCATTATATGTTGAAACCTTTTACTGTGACCAAATTTATCATGACCCCTTTACTCAGCTATGTGACCCTCATATGGTGTTGATACCAACTGTTTGGGAATCTTTGCTCTACTAAGGCAAACTCAGGGTGGAAGGGTAATGGAATTACATTATAGTCCCCAAAATTTTTATAATATTTTTAAAGTAACTTTGAATGCCAGTACTCCTCAAATTAGTCCACAAAATAGAAACAAAAGAAACCTGCCTAATTTATTTTATGAGGCCATAGTTACACTGATACCCCCCGAGAAAGACCCAACAGAGTAAGAGAATTAGATCCTTATGGACATAGATGTAAATTTTTTCAATAAAATATTTGTGAATTGAATCCAATAAGACATGCAAAATATCATCCACCATGATCAAGTAGGCTTTATCCCATAGAAGCAGGAATAATTCAACATATGTAAATCAATAAATGTAATCTACCATATAAACAAACTAAAAGACAAAACCTGCATGATCATCTCATTAGATGCAAAAAAGGCCTCTGACAAAATCCAACACAACTTCATGATAAAAGTCCTGGAGCGATTAGGGATACAAGGGACATATGCCAACATCCTAAGTGGCGGAGATAGCACTATTCCTGATTTCAAGTTGCACTACAGAGCTATAGTAATAAAAACTGCATGGTATTGGCACAAAAAAACATACACATTGGTCAATGTACTTGAATTGCAGACACAGACATAAATCCACACATCTATGGACACCTAATATTTCATAAATAACCCAGGAACACATATTGGGGAAAAGACAGTGTCTTCAACAAATGGCGCTGGTTAAACTAGATGACTGTGATGACTGGGCCACACCTATAGCTCACAAGATTTCCAGGTTTGTTTGTTTGCTTGCTTGCTTGCTTGCTTGCTTGTTTTTGTGGTGATGGAGATTGAACCTAGGGCCTTGTATATTCTAGAAAAGTGTTTACTACTGAGCTACATCCCCAGGCCTCTTCTTACTTAATCTAAAATAGTCTCCTTAAGTTGCCCAAATTTGCCTTGAAATCACTCCATAGCCCAAGCAGGCCTTGACTTTGTGATCCTTGTGCTTCAACTTTCAAAGCAGGTGGGATTATAAACGTCTCCATTGGAGCCCAACAAAAGTTTTATAATCACTAAATCAAAGCACGTATCACTGATTGACATAGTTATAGGATTTTCTTCAACCATACCAATCATCTCAACACATTGGGCAGAACCTTGTTGTGGCATGCCAGGTTTTGCTGCCTCATCCTCAATAATTTTCATTCCAAGATCACTGGCTTTCTCTCAGTGTACTTCAGTCATAGGTCTGGAAATTTTCAGTTTATTTTGAACACCTTATTATGCCAGCTCATTTAAACTGAGTCGCATGTCTAAGGTCAGTTTATTTAGGAAGAGAATGGGAAATGCAAATTGTAGTACCAATGATTCAGTACAGAACTGTTCTCAGGAGGACTCAAGAATAAGAAAGGAAGGGAGTGGGAGATAAGAGATGCAAAGGTGATGTTCTAGCTGCAGTCTAGCCCATCCTGATTCCCCAATGAACTCTGAAATGTAAATGGCATAGATATACAACCCTGTGGAAAGGGAAAGACAGGATTCTATACTTCTCCCTCAAAGCAGTCAATCTTTGGCTGGGGGCAACCTCCAGTTGGGAAGCATAATCTCCCAGGAATTTCCATGGAAGGGACTCCCAAGTGGCTGAGGACAATTTAGGAAAGTGTACAATGATGAACCATAGCAGCTAGCTCTCACTGTATATGACTGTAGCTCAGCAAAAGGAAGCGGAGTGGTCTATCTACAGGTTTCTAGAGCAGGTTACCAAGAATCATCCTTTGGGAAGAAAACATACGCTTTTCTGTGCTTGGCCTTCTTCAGATGGAATCTGGCCAGACTACTTAGTTGTCTATAAGACTATTTGGCCAGGTAACTGGCAGAGCTGCCCTGTCAACCTCATTGTTGCTGTACAGTTATATCAGACATATATCTGTGTCATAGCAAGCCACCTAGGAAAAGATAATACTAAATTCTTAACCTCCATTTAGAATAAGAAGCAATAACATACAGGTATTACCTAAGCTGTTTTATTTTAGCCAAAATTCCATGTGGCCCTTCAATATATTATCCCATTGGGAATTTTATGAACTTTCTCTGTGAAGAAAGCTAAAGCAAAGATGGTTTGTATTGCAGTCCCAACCACACCGAAGTCCACAATTTGTCCTGCAAAATTTCTCAGGTAGCTGAATTTTTTTCCTGTCACTTTCAAGCTGGTTTCAAGATAGGATACCAGAAATATATTTTCAATTTGAAAAGTCATTTCATGAGGACATTTTGGTTTAAGATACACACAGAGAGCTCTTGAAATCGACTTGGCAGAGTGAATTGGGGCCCTCATCCATTCAAATTGGTCAAAGACGACTTATTTTGGCTCTGTGATAACAAACCATTCTAAAACCCACTTTCCCCCCTGCTGATTATTTATCTTGCTTAGTTTTTCAATTTTATTTTTAATTAATTTTTCAAGTCTGGCAGTTTCATAATGAATTAACTCCTTCCTATCCCCCATTCCCTTCTCTCAATCCCCAAATCTCTCCCACTGAAGCACTTCTTCTTAACAAGTCCCCTTCCTACTTTTGTGTCGTGTGTGTGTGTGTGTGTGTGTGTGTGTGTGTGTGTGTGCACTCCACTACATTTAAATAAGGTTTCCTACATGGGTGTGGGTGGGAGATTATTTTCAGGACCACTGATTGGTGGTTTCATCACTGAAGAAGGTGGCCTACCCTCCTCTCCGTCACCGTTACTGTCAATATTCCCTCAGGGAGAGGTGAGCCCTCCTAAGCCCATCCTCCTTCTATGATGCAATGTTGACAGGCTCAATCTTATGCAGGTAACTAGCTACGGCCTCCATGAGTTCATGAGCGCAGTAAACATGCCATGTCCAGAAGACACTATTTTGTAGCAGTCCCTCCCTTCAGCCCCCAGTCTCTGGCACTCAGAGTCTTCCTCCCATTCTACTGTAAAGGTCCCTGAGCCTTGGGTGGCAGTGTGCTATAGATGTCATTGGTGATGAGCACCCCACTAAAAATTTGTATTTTGACTAGTTGTGAGTCTCTGTAGGATACCATGAGTAACTCTGATGAGGGCTGAGAGCTACACTGTTCTACAGGTTTCAAAATAAATATTTAGAAAGTAGCGTGATATTATGCCCATTTAGTAAAACAGTCATGGTAGGTTCTCCCTAGGGCCTATGACTTCATCAACCATAGGGTTTTGGCCAATGTTACAGTAGCAGGTATGAGTCTCCTCTTGTGGAACAGGCCTTAAACACACTACGAACGTAACCAATTACTCTCATACCATTCGCATCATTATTTCACCAATAGGTACATCTTGCCCACCTAGTTGCTATAGTAGCTCATGGAGCTCACAGATGGCTAAGACTGTTGATGATATTTCTCCTCCAGCAGCCAGAATAACACCTTGCTTCACTCACAAGTGAAAACTAGCCGGTAAGGAGAAAGCTTCCAGGTCAACACTGGCTTGATTTCTCCATGTCCCTTAGCTTAAGTACATGTGCTATTTTCAGAAATAGGATCTTATTATCAAGTTCTAGTGGTATCTACCCTTTTTTTTTTAATCTATTCATTCCATCTTTACAACTCCAGGAAAGTGTTCTGCTTTTATTCAAGTTCACCTATCAGTTTCTAAAACGTGAGAGTGTGAGTCTCATCTGTCTCCATACATGCATGTATGTATAAGTACATGAAGAATGTTAGCTACTGTTTTTATTTTACCTCAGGAATCTTACTCAATATGACAAGTATTTATTTAACATAAATGAATTAGACATTGGGATAAATGCTAAAATTTCAAAAAGAATGAGACATAAATCCAACCCTGAAGTTATTCACAGACCCATGAGAGGGATAGATCTAGATTCAAATACAGTATAAGAAAACTATGGCCTATGAGACACAGAACAATTTTGTGTAGAGTGTTTTAAGGAAATGTGATTAAAGTAGAGCTTAAAGAAGGAATCCACTTTCTGGTAAGCCTGAGGAAGTTAGATATTCCAATTTATAGAATAATTAGTGAATTTGTTTTTCAAACTTCAGGAAGGTCACTACTCTTCTAGACAGCTGAGTTAGGAAGCTTTCCATAGGAAATCCTAATTAAAAATAATAGGGATCAACATCTTGGTATGTAAATCCAAATATCAGAAAACAAAGAGAGCACTTGATATATTATAAATAGTAACCAAAGAAGAAAATTACATAGATCCATCAAATTATTTTTATGTATTCATTTCAACAAACATTTACTGAATGCTTAGTAGTAGCCATGCATGACAATGGTATTTGAAATACAAAAATTGTTGTGTGCACAGAATCTGAATTTTAGAACCTCGGAATCTAACCTTAGGCATTGAAAATGGTCATGTTTTAAAAGGGAATTTATATCTATAACATTACTCATATTCTCCTACATCAAAAACTATTCCTATATCTGAAATTAAAATGAAATAGTTCTAACCATATACAGGTAATCCAAAGATGGCGGGAATGAACATTAGTGAATATAGGAGCACTCCCACCTCAAGGGAGTCTGTCGCCTGAGCAGTTGCAGACGATGGAAGATGGGTTAGGCATTGCTGACAACCATGAAATTGATGTAGCTAGAAAACGATTCAAGCATAAGAGTCACGGTCATAGTCATGGGATTTGGAGATAGAAAGAAATCCACTCATCAGAAACAGAAGGCTGTTTGTCAAACACCCATCCAATTTAAATAGCTCTTCCTGTACTAATACCATGGGTCAGAATTAATGTACTGGGGAAAGATTGGCATGCCAACCCACAAGCATAAGGCAGTCAAGAGTAGGCCACCCATTTGAGCTGCAGTGATTTTAGGACTCCCAATCCTTAACACTCTCTCCTCTATCTAGCTACAAATCTCAAAAGCAAAGTCTGAAATCCTAGTCTTACAGAATCATTAAGGTTTAAATGTTAAATTCATTACTGGGACCAATAAAAAGTAAAAATTGCTCTAAAAAAAAAAAAAAGCTGACTTACTCGATGGTCAACATTACCACCCCTAGAGAATGAAGTACGTTCCCACAAAGACCTGCACAGAATCTGTACCCACAAATACTTAAATCTGAGAATGACCCAAATGTCCTTTAAATACTCCATGGTTATTGGGTGGTATAGAACCCCTGAAGAAAAGGTATGGGATGTCTATATAAACAACATCGGTGAGTTTCAATGGTGTAAATGAATATTCAAAGGGGACAAAAGATTTTACCATGCTGAGTGAAAGAAGCCACTCTCAAAGGTTATGTTCCATTTAATTGACCTCCTGGGAAAAGTCAAAACAGTAGAGATGGAGAACAGATTGGAGGGTACCTGGCATTCAGGAGTGGAGGAGTTTACAGAGTGGCACCCTGAGGGCTATTTTTGAAGTGACAGAACTTTCATGGATCATGATTGTGATGTAGGTTATACTTATCTGTGCGAAAACTCATATGACTGGGTACCAAAAAAGGTAAGTTTGCAATGTCATTTTTTTAATATTAGAAGACAATACATTCTAGTCTCATAAAAGAGCCATATATTAAGCTACAATGTGGAGAGGTAATCAGATCCTGCACAGAGAGAAAAAAAATCTAATTTATTTTTAAAAGTGAGAGGGAAGAAATATTGAAAAGGCATTTGAAGCACCTGGAGGTGGATTTGCAGAGGTGGTAACATGTGATGAAGGAAACGCATAGGGGAGGGGAGGGGAAAGTGCAAAGAAAACGAGGTCTGAGAAACCATGAAATTTTCTGACATCATAGATTGCTCAAGGACCAGCTCAGAATCAGAACCATAGCAACACTGATTCCAAAAGATGAGGAAATGGGATGAAACTTTTTAAAGCAAATGGCATAGCTCTCAGGTTTTGTTCAAAACTTGAAGTCCAGGAAGGGAAAAGCTTAATCCAAAAGGGAGGTGGGTGAGCGAACTGTGACAGGGGGGCTTGTTTTCTTAGGCACCTCTGTGGTGACTATTGCCCCTAACATAGAGCACAGAGCACGTGAGAATTTGTGCACTTTCCAAGGAGGTGTCAAGATCATCTGCCTGCCAGACATGGTTGCACACACCTGTGATCCCAGCCCTTGGAGGTTAGAGTCAAGGAAATCAGGAGTTCAAGATCGACCTAATCTACATGAGACCCTATCTCAAAAAAAATCCCAAACAAAAAACCAAACTAAAACAACATTGCCAGCAAGATGTGTAAAAGCACTTGCTGCCAGCCTGATGACCTGAGTTCAGTCCCTGGGACCCAAATGATAGAGGAGAGAACTCATTCCTACACGTTGTTTTTAGACCTTCAGACACACATGAGTGTAGCATGTGCATACTCCCCCACACACACTCACACTGCCACACACCCAAATAAATAGATTTAAAAGAAATGAACCATCTGCCTAAACATGGTATTTTAGCCTTGCGGAATACCTAACAGCCTTCTATCAATTCCCAGTTCTTCAAATATATATACACACATCTATATACTGGTATTTGGCAAAATGCTAATGCATGCCATTTTTTCCATTACTTCATTAGTATACCATCTTTTCCTGAAATAACTTTTAATCACTGGAGGTTTTTCTAACACACATGTGATTCGTCTAGGGCTCTGGTTGGGTTTCCTGACTTCACAGATGAAGCTACTGATCAACCACAGGAAGCTGCAAGCTGAATGCAGTGGCTCTGACTTGTAAACCAAGTCTCTGCAGACGACACGCTTATCCACATATGCTAAGTACATTTTCCACATTTGGTACTTTTTATGGGGCAAATAAAACCCACGCTGCTTTCTCAAGATCACACAAAGATCAATCACTGTTCTCCATGGAAACATCACAAAGGAAATATGCTTGCCCATCAAGGTTAGAGAATCTATATTTGTGAAGGTACTATTTCTGTTTAAAGGCCAATGACAGGTAAGATCAGAGTGTTTTCATGTCTCTTGAGTTTAAAGAGTATGGATGTTTTTCAATGTAATATCCAGAAAGTGACTTAATTTTCACTTCAGTTTTCTGCTCTATAACAGAATTCAAACAGCTCCAGTAACATCACCCAGAATCTTCTGAATCTCTGCTCTTGTCTTCAGAAGCTTCCTCTCTCAAAGCTGAAGCTTTCCTCAACTGGCCAATGACAAATTCCTATTCACCTAAATGTAGATCAGTGAAATTTCTGTATAATACAAGACCCAATGAATAGCAGGCAAAAGTAACCCCAAGTTACATGCCTTTTGGTAGAGGATTAATAGAAACACTAAATTTTCACTCATGTTCATGTAAAGTCTTCTTATACATACTGAGCCTTCTTTATTGCATCACAGATGTTTGAGCTTTTCAAACACTTTACTCCCTCTCTCTTTTATTTCATGTTCCATCCAGGCTTAACATCTCAGCATGAAGACACAGTATGCCACTGTCTTTGTTCCTTATTCCATTTCTTGAAAGAAAGCAATGAATGGTGTCAAGTCTAAATGGAAGCAAATGTGCCACATCTTGCCCTGCATTTGTGTCTGACATTTCAAAACACCTAATATAAAAATCTTACACTAACAGTTACTATTGCTAAATGCCTAAAGCACTAGATAAATGACTAATAGCTCTAGTCCATTTCTTCCATCTATGTGTTATTACAAAGGCAATACATTGGCTTAGGATGACAGGGACATTTATTCAAAGAACACATGTCCCAAAGGCCTAATCTTCCACATCGAGTTTTTTTTTTTTTTTTTTTCTTGTAAAGGGAATAACATTCCATTCTGTGCTTAAGAGCCACCCAATGTGATGAGCTTTCAAAGCTGCTAGCATTTGTGCCAAAGTGAAGTTCTATCAGAAAGGGATGATCGTGTAAAAACACAGTTCTAGCTAACACTTATTGTCATAGAGGAGCTGAGGGTCTACGGTAAGTACTGAAAACTACATGTGTTGAATTGGCAAACAAAATCTCCCGTTGTAGGTTGTGTAGTAGGTCTAAATGTTGAAAATATAATTGAAAACATAAGACAAATATCCACCAAAGCCTAAAACCAAATAACTTAAGAACATCACAGATGTACATTACAAACTATATATGATGGTGGTTAACCCTCAAATTTAAAATAAAAGACAAAAATTTCCTTTTGGTAAATTCAAAGAATATGATATCATCTGATAGCCAGATGACATCAAACACAAATTAAGTGCGGGTTTTCTCAAGACATCCATGTTTGGCAGCCATATGTGGACAATTTCTAGAATGGTCCCACTTTCAAATATTTTATCATCTTGCAAGATCCAGTGCTGAATTTTAGTTCAAAAAATATGGTCACACTGTTCACAGTGAAAAGCCAGATTCTCATCAGGAAACTGTGTCTCACTTCTACAGTTGGAGTCAATTCCCTGGAAAAGATTTGTCGAAATAAAGACTGGCACGCTGAATGGCTGTTTGTCTTCAGGGTAGAAGAGAGACTTGGCTGTTTCTGCCTTACACGGGGAGATGTACTTTCCATCGACTATTGGGCCTCTCACTATTCTGGGGTCTCTGAAAGCATGAGATACAGGCAGAGGCCTCTTGCAAACAGTGGATGCCCTTAATCAAAAAGCAACAATCCGGGAACAGAATGAACACATTATTATTTTTTTTTAAAGATAGGAAAGTATGGTTTATTTTTAACCTGGTCAGGCCCTGACATTTATGCTGGAATGCATAAAATGAATTTATTTTTCCTCTTTAATGAATAGCGTAACCCTTGACTCCATATACTCCAGGTCATGTTAGTGCAGGAAGCAGGAAGCAAAGAGGATCTGAATTTAAAGACAGCAATAGATGCCTCTGCTCAGTAAATCCACCAAAATCCTCCTGGTATGAAAGAGCTTCTATGTTGACTGCCCACAAATGATTCAGATTTCACAGATCCTGTTTTCCGTGTGTGTCTGTGTGTGTGTCTGTGTCTGTGTGTGTGTCTGTGTGTGTGTGTGTGTCTGTGTGTGTGTGTGTGTGTCTGTGTGTGTGTATGTTTGGGCAATATTCAAAGGTGTCTTTAGGTCAATGACAATTTGGCAGAAACCACTTTAAGCCTATTGTTCTGTCTGCATGTATAGACTCCGTTAATTCTCAAATGACCATCTTCTGTAACTTCCTGTTGTTAGGAGGTAGGAGTATCAATGTGTGATGACCAAATTGCATTCATCGGTTATTGGCAGGAACAGAGAGTTAAATTACATACTGCAACTGGTATTCCTTTCTTGAACCTATTGCTAAATGAAGCATGAGTGACATGACTGTGAAAGTTCTTCCTGAAGCAGAGTAAGATTCTAAACCAGTCTAAAGCACTGCTGTCTTATAAGGTAAGAAGAAAAATCCAGAAACACTCAGCCATCCTTAGAGTCCAGGAGATCCTGTTCTCTCAGGGGTATGCCACTTCCTTTCTCCTCAGTCACATGACAGTTAATATTTTGGTGTAAGAATGAAGGTGAAATGATTAAGTACCATTCAAGAAGAGCAATATAAAAGCAACCGACTCTGAATGAAGGACCAAGGCACATGAAAGCTAGGCACCATTCGAGATGCCCAAGATGATGAGGAATGGAACCCTATCCCAGCCTGTCACAGCTTCTTGCTCTTATTTTTATGCCTTTTAATGAAAACCAAACAGAAAAGGGTGACCAAAAGGTTCCAATTCATAATCCTATCGAAGAGCATTTAAAATGCTTTACAAGGCACCTGCTTAAATTGTATCAAAGTATTTAAAATAGGGTATGAAATTTTTATGAATACAAGCATGGGGATTTCAGCAAGCTACTGAATATCCACCAAATGAACTTGACTTTAAACATGTAACTTGATGTATCCTTGGTAACATACCTTATATTTCCAGTACACATTTGCTCTGGTGTATTGAATATTTAGGAACATTTTTTTCTTAAAAAAAGAAAAGCAAACCTTATTCATTCAAGAAACATTTATTGTAGTAAGGGATACCGTGTAAAAAAAAGCACATTTCTATTTCAAACTAATGAATCACAAAAAATCTTTTTTACATTTTTTGGTAACATCATTATTACACACAATAATACATTCTTCCTTTTAGTGTAAGAGAAAACAAGTTGTTTTTCCCATATAAAAATTTCAGAATAAGAGAAAAGATAATTATAAAACCAAAAAAAGCAGCAATGTTGATGTGAATTTGATACTTCAGTATAAAGTCTTCTGTAAATATATATGCATATGTATGTGCATATGAGAATGTGTGAACATGTTTTCTTGCTCTGTATTAAAATGCCCTAAAACCAATATTGTCTCAACCACATGTAACCTTGAAATATATTTACCTCTAAGATCTCCTTCTTACTCAGAAAAACTAGGGCTTTTTGAAAGATAAAGAAGGAAAGAAAGAAAGGAAGGAAGAAAGAAGGAAGGAAGGAAGGAAGGAAGGAAGGAAGGAAGGAAGGAAGGAAGGAAGGAAGGAAAGAAGGAAGGAAGGAAGAAAGAAAGACTGATTCATACAATTAGAGTCTGAGACACATTGAGATCCAGAATTATATAAAAGGAAAGCTAAATTTGTACAATCATCATTTTATAACACCCCCCAAAAGTAATTGACTAAGGCACGGATTATCAATTAGAATTTTAAAAGTAAAACAAAAAAGGTTAAAAGAACATTGCTAGGGAACAAAGCTTTCTTAACAGAGCCAAAAAACAGCCAAGCAGATCACCCTCTGATCCCAAAGAGTAAAGTCTAAGTGCAAGGCAGAGGGATCAAGCTGTCATCACCCTAATCCAGGGCTCAGTCCTTGTATCAGTAATGGTAGAATAAGCAGCTATCACCTGTCCCCTGATTTGATGCATTAGAATAGACCCATCATTCTAGCCACAAATAGTTAAGCGTTTGCAGCTAAATCCCTACTTATAAGAAAGGCAGCTAAATACAGCAAAGTACACCACAAACAAACAACCACACAAATCCAGAAGATAAAGTATTTCGACGGGCAACTTGTCCACCATTGGGCCCACAAGGAGAAGTCCTGGAGTAGAGTCTTTTTAATTTAAGGACAGTTTGAAAATAATAGATTAAATTTGCATATATTAAGTATATATTAGGTCATATAAGTCACTATAAATTTCACTCAAATTGTGATGTTATTTTGCAATACACACACACACACACACACACACACACACACACACACACCAAGGCTAGGATTACAAGAATGTTCCACCTTGCTCAGCTCTGAAGATATTTTTAAAACATAGGCACTTGACAACTACTTAGACTGACATGCAGCACCAGCCAAGCCTAGAAGCCAGGGTGGTCCCTGAACCAGAAATATCAGCATCAGCCTTTTAGAAATGAGGTTCCTACTCCAGGTCCCCTGAATCACAATGTGCATGTCCACCTCTTCTAGTGACTTCTTTACACAGTCTGAAGAGTGCTATTGTAGTGTAAGTAGTTCTTTACACAGAAAACCACTAAAGAATGTGTGACATAGATGTCCTTGCTTCTCACCACAGCCTCTGATACAAAGATACGCACCTATTTCATGTGCAAGTAGATTGAGAACTAGCCTCTGAACATACAAGTCTAAACCTTCAATTTCTCCACCTCCCTACCTTTATCCAGTCCTTCCTGTCTTGTAACTGCTTCTAGTTGCTCCCAAATCTCCATTTTAGAATTGAGTAAGGGTTTCTGGTGAGTAGAGGTATATTGTATTCAGGAGAGCATAGCACTCACCCACTAAATGTGCATGATTCTCCTGAGGTGTGGGGCGGGGCGAGTGATTCATGTTGCTTTATTTCTCTTCCGGCCCAGGTTATGCTTAACTCAGAGCAAGTTATGCAAATCCGCTCCCGCTATTAGGTGTGCTGCTTTAAATGATGTTCACATCAACACAGAACCTTAGAATGTGGCCTTAATTGGAAACAGGATAATTACAGACTTAATCAAAGACTAGGGACCCAATCCAACAACTAGGGTCCTTAGGAAAAAATAGGGAAGTATGAACAGAAGACACATCCCCACAGACAATGCCATGAGTGGTGGAAGTAAAAGGAACATTTAAGGATTGCCAGCAACCACCAGCATCTAAACAAACATAAGAAAGGCTCCCTGTACAGAGCCTGGAGCCCTGACAGCACCCTGATTTCCAGAGCTGTGAAAATAAATTGCTGTTGTTTCAAGTCACCAAGTCCATCACGTTGTTTTACGGGTCCGAAGAAACTAATGTTCCTCATAATCCTCCTCTACTAAATGTAGAATGGTAATATTATCATTAGGGATATTGGCTCACATGCTCGTGCTTACTTTGTGCAAGGCACTGGGCTAAGTATTTTACAGCAATTGTCTAATTTAGGCTCAAAATAATCTTATAAATTACATAACTCTATTCTCTGTTCCATGGGTTAGAAAACTGAAGCTTGGGGAGGCTTGCATAAATGCATAAAGTTAATAAGTGGCAGGCTGGATTTAATGTATCTGTCTTATTCCACAGCTCATGTATTTAATCACCATGCTATAAAGGTCAGGATGAAAATAAATTCATATTTTTACTAAGATTTTTTAATGGTGTTTATTCTAGGGTCATCCCTCATATGAATTTGTATTATTTCCAAGCTAAAGGGAAGAAAATGTCAAGGCCCTGAAAAACTGGTGACCCGGAGATATCCAGAAGGCTGCCACAACTCTTGATCTTGTCACAGTAACTCTACCAAAGAAGTTTCACTGTTATTCCCACTCATTGGTATTTCTCCATTGTTTCTGGATACAGGCTTACATCAGAAGTGAATCTAAAATAGCTTCTAGTCAGGTCTATCCCATTTAAACTCAAAATACTTGTTTTATTTATTTTTTTTTAATTCTCATTAGGACAGAAATAAAACAACAGCAACAAAAAATTTCAAAACATTTATGACTACTGCCTAGGTGAAAAATATCTTCGTTAAATAGTCATTAGTTGCCTACACTCGCTGGAAGCCAGAAAGCTTGGTCGAAAATGCACCCATATTTTGACTCAACAACTTATTTGGCTGCAAAATCCAGAAATAAGTCTTCATCATTACCACAAGCTGCTTGTACAAAAGAAACCTACTAAGAAGCAATATCTCTGAGAGATTAACAACTCAAATATGTATTTGGTGTTTCTATAATCCATATATGAGAATTCAGTGTTTTTGAATTACTACTATTCAAAATTCAAAATATTACTACTATTACCAATAAGGTTATTTTTGTAAGAATCCTAAGTGATGAAGATGGTTTTGCTTTGATTTGGTTTCATTTGAAGAGGTTTTGTTTTGCTTTCAGTACTAGAGCCTACTAAATTAGAGAGACTAGTTACAGATTGAAGCTAGAAACATTTGAGATTTCTTTATTTTTTCTTTCCTAAATTATAAATAAATATCTTACCTACCAGTTCCCAAAGCAGTTCTATTCTGCTTTCAATTTCTGTTTTGTGTTCACATAACCTGTTAAATTAGTCCCCGGCTAGTGTTGACTGCAGAGCACTAGAGAAAAGATTTTGAAACATATTAGAATTAGTCCCATCTAGCTTACAATGTTTTTATCTCCTCTTATAGAGAGGTTTAAAGATTCAAGTCTATTGTTACATTTGGTTTTTCACAATGCTCACAGAAGGTAGGCAGAAAAAGCATCACTGTGTGTTTTTAGGTTTCAACAAGGAAGGACTGGGATTCTGATACCCTTCTACCAAAGAAAAGGATGATTCTGCTCAACTCATAGTATTTTGGAGGGACTGCCATAAGGAGGAAAAGGACATCCACTTAGCCAGTCAGATCAGTGGAGATGATCCTGGCAACCAGTTCAGTGACAGATGCTCTGGCCAGATGGCCCTTTCATTCATTTTACACATGAGGAAACTGAGGCCCATTCCCTGAGCATATTCACTAGACAATTATTTATTGAATAATGTGCTTTGGATACAGATCTGGATTCTCAGTTTAACAAGAGAAGCGGCAATAGCCAAATAGATAATTGCAGAGATAGATATAAAAAAAAAAAAGATAAAAGCAGAGGTTTTATGAAACAACACAATACACAGAAGGGTATGCATATATATTATATGTTAAAGGAAGTTAAGCCACTAAGGCAGACAATGTTCTTCATAAGAACCATAGACTAACAAAAATATCCCAGTACTGTGCCTGATAAATATCCTTTAGAATGGCTGGTCATGGTATTCCTCTGTGTGTGTGTGTGTCTATGTGTGTGTGTGTGTCTGTGTGTCTGTGTGTCTGTGTGTGTGTGTGTGTGTGTGTGTGTGTGTGTGTGTGTGTGTGTGTGTGTGTGACTACAATATAGACTACAGCTGTTGCTTTTGGTTGCCTCTCGGAAGTTGAAGGCAAGCCCCTATTGCTAAGGATATCACACATTTAATACATAGAATTCTGATTATTCAAACTGGATCTAACCTGAAAGCCTCCTTTCTATAGTCTAGCTTGGCAAAATATCCATAAACATGCAGGAAGTAACACTCACGTGTCAGTGGTAGTTCACAGCTGACTAGTTGGACTTAAATCCCACTCAACAGAAAGGAAACCACGGCTGGTACTAGACACATAGCCAACTTCCCAGGACTAGTGATATCATGGGTCTTAGAAAAGACTCTACTATAGCTAGTTTGCTAGCACAGCATAATTCCGTACTACGTTCTAAATCTTATCCTTAACATCCACAGAGAAATGTAGCTATCACCTCGCATCAAAGAAGCCTCTCTTTATAGCAAATGGAAACCATTACAGAAAACCACAACTGAATACAGTTGAAGAGACTGTGGGGAGCTCAGCCCCAATGGATTTATCTACACCACAGATTCTGCATCGATGGCTCAGGGAAGATCACAGAAAAGGGTGGCAGGTGGCAAGTTGAAAAAATACAAGAGCAAGAATTCCAAGGAAGTCTGTTGTGGAACAGTTTCTCATAGAAATGGCTACATAAACAAGATGTGGAAAATGGCACTATCAAGAGGCCTGCTAACAAGGAAGGAGGTGAATTTGGCAGGCTCACCCTGAACAAGGAACTAGAAATGGCTACATAAATGATATCTGAAAAATGGCAGTATCAATAGATATTGTGAGCCCCATAACTGGTTATCCAATATAAAATGGTCAGCCATGAAGCCATATATGCACAAAAGAAGAATTCAGTAGGTTGTATTTATATATCTGTGTACACATATCGGTGTGAATGTAACAATAATAATCAAAGAAGAAGCTTTCGATTTGAGAGTGGTAGTGACAGGGAAGGGGTTGGCAGGAAAGGGCTTGGGAGATGCTGGAGCAAAAAACGGGAGGGGGTAACATGGTGTAATTATACTTTAATTAAAATGCATACTGAAAAGGCAGAGTAATCAGGAGGGAGGGGCTTTGGAGTCAATGGCATCTTCTCAGAGATGCCAATCAAGTAGTTGTCTGAAGCCCGAGGGGTGGTCAGTCTGCGAATATCCAGGGCAAGTACATTTCAAATAGAGAGAATGGAGAATACGAAAGCTCATTTACAGAAAGAACCTACCTTGAGGTTTATGAAGCAAGGAGATCAAGGTGGCTAAGATAAAAGGGAGAGTAAAAGCCCCTGAGGTCAGTCCTGTAGAGGACATGGGCTGGGGAAAAGATGTAGGGCCTCAGAGGACACAATATGAGTTTTGCATCTCATTTACAACATGATGGTAGACCCATTATAGGTTTTGGACAGGATATAATCTAATGGGCATATTTGTTCCTTTTTGTTTGTTCATTCATTCTTATTAT
Organism: Uromys caudimaculatus; assembly: GCA_028551405.1. Lineage (NCBI taxonomy): Eukaryota > Metazoa > Chordata > Mammalia > Rodentia > Muridae > Uromys > Uromys caudimaculatus. Next base: position 25,713,503 of record CM052722.1, on the reverse strand, counting down.
TTTTTTAAAAATTAAAATATAATTATATCACTTGCGCCCTCCCCTATCCATTGAGATAGAATCTCATATAGCCTAGGTTGAACTCCTGGTCCTCTTGTCTCCAACTCCCAAGTGCTAAAATTACAGGTGTGTGCCTTTGCATCTTTTCTAACTGATATTTTAAAAGTATCACCTGCCTATTGTATTGAGGAAAGATTGTAAATAGGATGAAAACAGTGGTGCTGATGCAGACCAGGGATGACTATATCTCTGGCCTCTGCTGCTGCTGCCAGAGGTGGGGTGTCAAGATTATTTTTATTTTTTGAGAGAACTGAGTGGATTCCAGAAGAATTGAATATGAATTCATGACAGAAAGAAAAGTACCAGAAGTAACTCTAGTTTGGAGCCAGAATAGTCAAAGCGCAAATCAGACATCATCAGACTTTTCTGTAAAGGGCCAAGTGATAAAACTTCAGCTTTATCAACACTGTTGTAACAGCACCCGGACTACAAGTGAATGAATATCCATGGGTCTGTTCCAATAACACTTATTCTGAAGAAGAAGTAATTTTCCTGGCTTAAATAATAAAGACTACAAGGAGGAAAAAGACCAAAAAGATAATTCAGGATGAGATGGCGTGTGGCAGATTTTGTTTGCAAAGGTGGTCAATATTTGACCAAGGAGATGTTCATTTTGCTGGACTTGATTGACCTTATGTGCCTTCCAAGATGAGGCCTGAAGAAGCCTTGATGCTTCTGCTTTGATCTCTGGAATGTTCACAGTTGAGAACCCAGCTGCTGGGATGTAAGGAGACCCAAGCCACCATGGGCTATAAGAAGAATAGCTGGAATAACTAAAATTCCAGCCAACAGCCAGCATCAAATGGTAGCATAACAACATGCCAGTTTGGAAGTGATGCCTCCAGCTCCATTAAACACTCCAGGTGGCACCATATATGGTAGAGATAAACGGTCTTCATGAAACCCTGTCCAATTTTAAATATCATGAGCAGATACATAATAATTACTCTATTAAGCCACTATGATTCTCGGTGGGTTTTTCCTCAGCAATGGATCTGAAGGCAAGAAGTGCATCAGTTAGCTTTCACTGAATTCTGCTACAGTAAAAAGTGACTCAAAGTCTCAATGGTTTGCAGCAACCAACCTTTTTTTTTGATAACTATATGTTAGCTATGAAATATTAGCTCTATCACATGACTTCTATAGTCTGGGACTTAGCTGAAGGAACAGCTCCTGTCCTCAGTATATTATCAAAAGGGAAAGGGCAATTGCAGAAATATGCCAAATATTTTGAAGCATCGGCCCAGATGTGGTATATGGTCACCATCAATCCCATTTCCTTAGCCAAAGCCATTCAAGCAAATTCCAGAACAATGTAGGCACTGAATACTTGGCAACAAAAGTATTGTGTGTATATGAAGTGTTTCCCACAGGCCCAGTGATGAAGATTTGGGATCTAGATGTGGTGTTATTTGGGGAGATGCTTGAAGCTTTAGGAGATGAGGCCTGGTGAATGGAAGTAGGTTCCTTGAGGAAGGACGACTTTGAAGGGTATCTTGCCCCTGGTTCTTTTCTCTCTCCATGAGGTGAACATCTGTCTCCTCCACATGCTCTTACCACCACTGATGTTTTGCTGTGCATCAAATAATGAAGCCAGCCAACTGTAGAATAAAACCTCCAAATCCATGAGCCTAAATGAATCTTTCTTCTTTTTAACTTCTCTGTGGTATTTGACACAGCAGCAAGAAATGTAAACACAACTATCTATGACTGGAAAAAATTAGGAGTTCATTCTGTATGTTGGATTTGAGATGCCTTTTTGACATGCAAATGGAAATGCGTGGTGAGGTGTTGATTACACAAACCCAGAGTTCAAGACAGAGGATAAGGCAGATACTCATTTGACACTGAGATTATCCAGAGGGGAGATTAGTTAGAAAAGAGATGAGTTCTAATGACTAAGCACTGTTCAGTGGTTTTGAGGAGGAAGTCACACCAGCAATAAAGACTGAGAAGGAACTACCAGGAAGGAGTGGCATTACAGAAAGCAGGCAAAACAAGAGAGTCAATAATTCGGTGTATGGGGCTGACATGAGGAGTAGCTGAGGCATACTTGGATTTGGCAATGCCAAAGCCATGGGGAGATCTTCAAGAGCAAGGATAGGCCAGGAGGTTTAGGGAACAACTCTCAAGAAAGGAAGTGAAGACAAACACATGCGACACTCTTTGAAGGTATTACCTCAAATGTGACCAGAGAAACAGGGAAGTAGCTAGTCTGGGATGGAGGGTCAAAAGTAGAGACTTAAAACAATATAGGAGAGTTGTGTACCATTTCTCTAAACACAAAAGATGGAGTCATCAATGATAATGTAATGAATGGCCCAGAGGGTTTTTTTTTTCCATCATTGCACATCTGGTATAGAGGGAGGATGAGAATTTAGATCTCCTCAAACCAGTCTGATGTTCTTCCAGCAATGAAGTCTCTGCTAGTAAAATTGTTCACGCTGTTGATGGTGTGTGATAATCAGAAAACACATGGCGAGATTAAACAGCACCAGGCACCCACTGAGTACTATCTACCATGCATGCAAAACTGGAAAAGGAGAGGTTCAGCAATGTACATCCGAGAGAGAGAGAGAGAGAGAGAGAGAGAGAGAGAGAGAGAGAGAGAGAGAGAGAGAGAGAATATCTTTTTTTAATTTAAATTATTTTATTCTTATTCACTTTACATTCCATGCTCTGCCCCTTCCTGGTCACCCCCTTCCACAGTCCTTCCCCCATCCCTCACCCCCTTCTTCTCTGACTAGGTGGGGCCCTTTGGGTATCCCCCTACCCTGGCACTTCGAGACTAGGTGCCTCCTCTCCCACTCAGGCCACACAAGGCAGCCAAGCTAGAAGAACACATATCATGGGACAGGCAATGCCTTTTCCGTGTAGTCCCCACTCCAGTTGTTCAGAACCCACATGAAGATAAAGCTGCACATCTGCTACATATGAGCGGGAAGCCTAGGTCCAGCCTGTGTGTGCTCTTTGGTTGGTGGTTCAGTTTCTGAGAGCTCCAAGGGTCCAGGTTAGTTGACTCTGTTTGTCTTCCTGCGGAGTTCCTATCCCCTTCGGGGCCACAATCCTTCCCCCTGTTCTTCCATAAGAGTCCCCAAGGTCCATCCACTATTTGGTTGTGGATGTCTGTATCTGTCAGCTTCTGGGTGGAGTCTCTCAGAAGACAACATGTTCCTGTCTGCAAGCATAAATGAGTACCATTAATAGTGTCAGGGATTGGTGTTTTCCCATGGGATGGGTCTCAAGTTGGGCCTGTTATTGGCTGGCCATTCCCTCAGTCTCTGCTCCATCCCCCATACCTGCATTTCTTGTAGACAGGATAATTTTTGGGTTAAAAGTTTTGTGGGTGGGTTGCTGTCTCAATCATTCCACTGGGGTTCCTCCATGGCTACAGGAGGAGGCCTCTTCAGGTTCCATATCCCCAATGTAGTGAGTCACATCTAAGTTCACCCCTACTGATTCTTGGGCACCACCCTTATCCCAAGTCTCTGTCTCTCCTGGAGATGCCCCCACCTCCTCACCTCCATCAGTTTCAAATTTCCATTCATTTTCATGGCCATCTGGCCTTCTTTCCTGTCCTTCCCATACCTGATCCCGAACCCCCCATTCCCCTCCCATCCACCTCCCTCTCATTTCCCTCCCTCCAACTGCCTCTTATGACTATTTTATTCCCCCTTCTAAGTGAGATTCAAGTTTCCTCCCTTGGGCCTTACTTCTTGTTTAGCCTCTTTGGGTATATGGAGTATAACATGATACCTGTATTTTATGGCTTATATCCACTTATAAGTGAATATATGTCATGTATGTCCTTTGGGGATTGAGATACCTCACTCAGGAAGATATTCTCAAGTTCCATCCATTTGCCTGCAAAAATTCATGATATCTTTGTTTTTTAATAGATGAATAGTGTTCCATTGTGTAGATGTCCCACATTTTCTTTATCCATTCTTCAGGTGAGGGACATCTAGGTTGTTTCCAGTTTCTAGCTATTATGAACAAAGTTGCAATGAACATAGTTGAGCAATTATATTAGTTATGATAATTATATTATTATACTTGTCTTTGTGGGTTAGTGGAGCATCTTTTGGGTTTATGCCCAGGAGTGGTATAACGGGGTCTGAGATAGAACTATTCCCAGTTTTCTGAGAAACTACCACACTGATTTCCAAAGTGGTTGTACAAGTTTGCACTCCCACCAGCAATGAAGAAGTAACACTCCTATCTTAAGCAGTATGTTTGTAAGTGCATTGTGTATGCACATGTTCCTGTGAGGTGTGCCTATGGAGGGGAGAAGACAATCTCATTTGTCATTCCTTAGGCACGAGCAAGCTTTTGTTTGAAATGGGGTCTCTTACTGACCAGGAGCACACTAATTAAGCTAGGCCGGCTAACCAGTCTAACCAAGGTTCCACCTGTCTCTTCCTCCCCAGTAATGAGATTATAAGCATGTAGCACCATGGCCAACTATTTTGTATAGTTATGTGGAGCTAACTCAAGTCACCAAGCTTGCAAGTCCAACACTTTACCAACTGAACTCTCTCCCCATCCTTGCAGATACATTTCATAAGTTGTACCACCTTGCTCTATTTACATCGGCTGTTAAAAATCTCGTGTCAAAGGACTTGGGACTTAATGGTATTTATCAGAATCATAAAATATTGCCATTCCCTCTCCCTGAAGCAAAAAGGGAAAAAATATTCTGCATCACTTCCATAGCTCTGACAATATGAGCCTCAAAGCCAAGCTTTGCTTTGCTTTTGGGCTTCTATAAAGATATAAGAGAAGGGGAGATTCTGGCAGCATTCCCTATAACGACCTCTAATTACATCAATAATTAACATCCGCCACCTTTTCTATTTTCTTGAGTCTTTCTGTTCTTTCTCTAAAGATCATAGAGGTTAGTTCCACACTGGCATCAAGAGAAGGCATCCAGTTCTCCACTGTTCCTAGCGTTTGTGCTTACTGCCCAACTCCAATGCTTGCATCTATGGCTGGGTTCCATGTGCCATTCTCTGTGTCTTCCTACTTCTGACCTTGAATTATCACATCCTATGCTCAAACACTGCCATAATGCTTCTGGGGGTACAAGAAAATCTGAATCTTTCCTGATGCTACTAGGAATTAGTGAGAAACTTGAGAGGTGGTCTCTTACCCTTCCTACCTAGACATGACCTCAATTCCAGTCTAGAGGACATATTATGATGAAACCTGAGGCCCTTTCATCCCTTTCCTGGGTTATTCCTGGAAATAAGTACAAAACTCTGCCCCTCAGACACCAAAACGTATCTAAGTGGATCACTGTGCTTAGAATACATGCTGGAGGCAGCTCATAGAGGCTCCCTACAGCCATTATATTCATTGATCTCCAACTTTCCAACCAATTATTTCATATTAATAACTTGATACTAGAAACGTTCAGAGTATTTACACTTCAGAAATGGAAAAAGATAATAAATTGAGTCTTTGAATCCCACTAGTGTCAACAAGCAAACAAGAGACCTTCACACGATATTTAACCTCTCTTGGCCTAGTTTCCTCTTCCATTAGCCAGAGATAATGATTCTTATAAAGCAGCATTGTAAGGATTATGGCTAATGGGCCTTTTCAAATTATTATTTTCAGGTTTAGGATTAGCCACGTGACTATATCACATAGTACATTCATGTGCTTTTTCACAGAGAGAAACAATATGTTTTGTTTTCCCCCTTTTAGTTTAGCATATCACTGTCTTAGTTTCTATTCCTGCACGAACATCAGGACCAAAAAACAAGTTGCGGAGGAAAGGGTTTATTCGGCTTACTCTTCCACACTGCTGTTCATCACCAGAGGAAGTCAGGACTGGAATTCAAGAAGGTCAGGAAGCAGGAGCTGATGCAGAGGCCATGGAGGGATGTTACTTACTGGCTTGCTTTTTTGTAGAACCCAAGACTACCAGCCCAGGGATGGCATCACCGACAATGGGTCCTCTCCCCTTGATCACTAATTGAGAAAATGCCTTACACCTGGATCTCATGGAGGCATTTCCTCAACTGAAGCTCCTTTCTCTGTGATAATTACAGCTTGTGTCAAGTTGCCACAAAACCAGCCAGGACACCAACAAACACCAACCTCTACCTAGCACTACTGTTACCTTGTGTGTGCTAAAGGCTGTAATAGAAAAAGTGAATTACAGCACCTCAATTACCACTTCCTGTTTCAACTTCTTAAATCATCAATAAGAATCAATATGGGGCGGGGGCCTGGAGATATGGTTCAGTAATTATAAACACTTGCTGTTCTTACAGAGGACCTGAGTTTTGTTCCCAGGACCTGCATTGTGGCCCACAGTTATCTGCAACTCCCGTTACAGAGAATCAGACCCTTTCTTCTGGCCTCTGAGGTCATGAGGCATGGACACAGTGCACACATGTAGACAAACACTTGTACTGATAACTATTTTTTAAGAATCAATATGAACTATGAAAAGTAATTTGGGTGCTCTATCAATCTTACTTAGAGAACAGAATTTCCCATTATCTTGATGACACTCATAGAGACCTTCTTTTGGCTATTACAGTCTTTTCTTCTCACCTGGTCTTCTGCTGCTGCACTTGGGTTTTACTCTCACAGGGCACTTGGCAATTTTTAATCCAAAAGTTCCTTTTCTGGATTAGTGTATGTCCCCTTTCTTGAGGTTTCTTCTTCTTAGCTGTACTTTAGAATCAGCTGGGAGCTTTAAAAATATTGAAGTTTGTTTTCTACCTCCAGAGATTCTGTATTTGTTTCTTTTCTTTCCTGCTTACATGCTCTGAGGGTGTTACTAGATATGAGGATTTCTTTTTTTTTTTAATTATTAATTTTTTGAGACAAGGTCTCATTGCACTGCCCATACTGAACTGGCGCTCACTATGTAACCCAAGCTGACTTCAAACTCACGATCCCGCCTCACTTGAGCTTCAGAATGCTGGAATTGTACCTGACTAAACAGGAAGATTTTTAAGATGACTATAACATATCACTAAGATTACAATTCCTCCTTGACCAAGATGCTCCATGAAAGTGTCACAGTCACTCTCGTACTTGATTCAGAGTACATTAGCAACAATTGGTCAATAAATGTAGAAATCCATTCTCAAACAAAGAAGAAATATTGATCCACCTAACATATTGATTCTACAGATCTGAGTCCAACAATCCCTGAAGCATCTGTAATTAAATCTTATGGCCACTAGTTGACTCAGGAAGCGGTTATTCTTATACTAGTGACACTTCTCTCATACATTAAACATACAGAAAGTAAGTCTAGTCCTTTTGAAGCCTGAGGAATATCTATCATCAATCTTATTCACAAAAGAGAAGTAAGCTTTCCCACCCAGGAAATGCTTAATGGAAATAAAACGAGTACTGTAGCAAAACTTCAGTTTTGCTGAGCCATCTTGGCCCATGGATAAATGTGGCAACATGAAACCTTTGTCCATAACCTCCACTGAAATTCTTCATGCCTAATCATACACATCAGGACACACTGAATGGATATTTTATGTAAGACTCCCAGTTATACAGTATGAAAAATATAAGAAAGATTTGACTTAACAAAAATGAAAAATGTTTATGTTGTCACACACGTGGTGCACTTTAAAATAATTTCTTCAAGAATCTTGTTCAATTTGTTCACAGGTCCATAATTTTACAAAGATATCCACCTTCCCTATCTTTGTCATGGTTACAGCAAATGTTAACACCTTGGTTTATGCATCTAAAACCATCCTCCCAGGAAAGTTTAACAACTTGGCTGGGAATAATAAAAAATTCTAGAATGATCTCACAGCCAAAAAACCCCCCTCTCTCTCCCCACATCTGAGAGTCTTCCCTTCCTAATAATCCTGCTGGGAGATACAATAGAAAATTCCCATGACTGAATGAATTTATCAGCTGCATCCTTATCCTTAGAAGGATGAGAAAAGAGCAGGACCAGTAAACTAGCAGACATTTGGAAAAGAAGGAAGAAAGCCATGCTGAGAATCCTGGAAAACGAGTTTCCCCGCCTCCATATCCCACTTAAGGCTAGCGCTTCATGTCTGCTTTGGGTAAAATCGCCATAGAGTTCAATGTACAAAAATGGGCTTAATTCCATTCCTGTCACAATAAGCCTCTTAAGTCTGCTGACTCCTACTTGCTTGACTTACTTTGTTTATATAACTAAACCTCCTGAATATTAATTGCCCATAAATAGCTCTAGATCTTCTGGTGGGTGGGGGGGGAACATTTCCCTACAGGTGTCCTACTGGCATTTTAGATGAGAAAATTCTCCTCCATGCTGGACGTTTTCCCTCCCTCCTCCACCCCAGCAATTGGAAGCAGCACCCCCCTCCCCGCCGTCGTTGTGACAATCAAAAATGCTCCCACACATTCCCAAATGCTCACTGGAAGAGTGGTGCTGATGTGGGTTGAGAATCGCTCATTTTATACCCTGAGCAAGCAAGACACAAAAGGCCTACTGCTATCTTGTACAGGCATTATGCCTAAAGAACTTTGCAGATGAACTTATCTTATCCTACCACCTGCATTAACAAAGCAGATATTATAAATTATCAAAATCCATGAAGCCTCTATCAGAAACAATGATAGCCCCAAACTGATTCTCCTTCCTGTCTTGTGAGAGCTTAAACACCACACATATCCCTCTTAATCTTTCCTTAATTTGAGTTGTCCCTAATAAGATCATAACTGTTTTTGCATTTACTTTGAAATCTTTCAAGAGAGTTACTGAAATAATGATGCCTGAGAAGTTACTACTGGACCTCAGACAAGGATATCTGGAGGAATATGTCAGTATCCCCAAGGGGGCGCCATAATCCCTCCACAAGTCTACCAGCCCTTCTTTCTGTCTGTTGTTAGGTCAGTCTGTAGTCCAGTTCCATTATCAGAGGGCTCTTGGCAGAAAGCAAATCTCCAATGTAGTCTCCTGGGAACAAGCCATGTTAGTTCTGGTAGCTCCGTGACACTTTCACTGCAGTGAACTCTCAGTCACCTCTTCTCCAACATAGTTTCATTACGGCCATAGTGATTCAAAGATGAACCTAGACAGCCCTGTCTCCAGGTAAGCTCTCCAATTAACCCAATTTCTCCAGGTGGCAAGAATTTCTTTGCAAAGATACTTAAATGTTTCCAACCACTCAGGCACACGATGTCTACTTCAGCTCCTTTCACCAAGAAAGAACCTGAGTTCTACTCCCATAATTCGCCATGGATAGGGAACAACTTAAGGCATTCCAAGTCAACAATACTTACGGTAGATTTGTTTGTTTCAGTAAGCAGAAGCTAGCAGAAAATTCATCAACCAGAAATAAACCATGTTGTAGCCATACCAGAGGACAGTACCTAAGAATTATCAATAAAAGATTGATATATTTGATATTTATCCATGTTATAGTAGGCAGGAGGGTGAGAGAAAGTCGCCACTCAAAAGAAAGGAGTACATTCATTCACAATAAGGCAAATTCAAGTGTGACTAAAATGTCATAAAGTTTTGGCCAGTACAGGCCACAGAGATTTCTCAGTGGGTAAAGGCACTTGCCTGGTTATGCAAGTCTGGCAGCCTAAGTTTGATCCCCCGAACCCACATAAAGATGGAAGAACATTGGCTCCACAAAATTGTCCTCTGACCCCCATATGCATGTACATACATCCACACATACACATCATGTACATAAACCAATTACTTTAAATTTTTAATAGTTGAGAAATTTTTAAAAATTAGAATATTGAATTATCCCTGGGAGAAGATAGTATTTGTGGAAAACACATAAAGGAACCTTCTGGGAGAAATGAAATTATTTTATATTTTTATATGTACAATAATTGTGTGAATATATATAATTTTTTAAATTAAGCTTTACATTTAAATTTTATGTATTTCAATCTGGGTAAGTCATCTTTTAAAATTCCAGAGCAAACATGAAGTCAGAAGTCCTGGAAAAGCACTTGTTTTATGGTGACCAATGTTCTTAGCATTATTTCTCTCACGTGTGCTATACTTTGTGAATCATAGCTCATGCTTTCCTCTGAATTTTACATACTTTAACGGAAGTTACCAGAAATTCTTTCTTCTGCAGAACTGCTTGACCCAGGGCAGTATCAAAATGCAATAAAGCAATTTATCAATCTAAAATTGTTTTCCCAAGCAAGCATTTAATTACTCAGACCATGCCTCTGAATTGGCACTTGCTAACTCTAGAGCAATAATAACTTGAAAATGAGGCAACTATTCCGAGCATCACCTTCCACTTGGATATGACAGCACAGTGGGCTTCTTGATTAGTTACTACACTTTTTATCACAGTAAAACAAACTAGAATTTCAAAGGAAGTTGTTGTAGCGTTGCTTACGGGTTTTTGTTTCTCAATAGCCTAAGAAAAACTTGATGAAAGCTTGATGTATTATTGTATGTCAGAGTTCAAGGCTGCTAGCTGAGCTCAGCAGAGGCAAACCGAGCAAGAAGCCAGGGTGAGTAAAAGATGTTCCTGTAATCTTTTAGACTTTTTTTTAATCAAAATTTGAAAACATTAAGTAACTACGAAGCTGAAAGTATAAAACCAAAAGATATTGTAATTTGTGTCTCTTTACAGGTGTTAAAAGGTTTTAAATCAAATGTAAACTTGGAAAGCATTGGCTTTTGAAACTTTTATTTGTGTTATGTGTTGTACCTTGGTGTATCTGTTTGGAGGGGGCACGGCATGTGCCACATACAGATGTGGCAGTCAGATGACAACTTTGTGGAGCTGGTTCTCTCCTTCTATCTTTACATGAGTTCTGCTGATGAATTTGAGCCATCAGACTTGTCCAACAAGTGCTTTACCCACTAAGCTGTCTTGCCAACTCAGCAACAGCTTTCTAAGGAGGAACTGAAAGCTGAGGGGGGAAATGTACAATTTTCTTTTTCTTTGCTTTGCTTTGCTTTTTTGTTTGCTTGCTTGTTTGTTTGTTTGGGTTTTTTGGAGCACATACACTAAAATCGGATTTCTTTTCTCTTTAGGGTCAACATGAGATTCATATTTCCAGCTGCTGACCCTACGGTTTTCTTCCCAGATTTGCTGGAGTACCCTTTCAGATGAGCTACTCCAGGAGCAAATACTGAGTCTTGACATTTGTGTGAAAGAGATTTAAGAAGAAAGTGCTTCCAGGGGAAGTTGGCAAGGGAAAGAAGGAAACAAGATGGGGAAGGGGAAACCAAATGGGCATATTCTCAGGCATCTGGACCTCCCAGTTCAGTTGGTCCCATGAAAAGTCTGAGTCCATATATCCCACCTTGAGGCATGTGAGCACACTGAGTCAGTACTAGTTAATGGACCAGAGGTGGAAGTACGAGGGCTCTTCGGTAGTACGTGATAGTTGGTTTCTTTAGCCCCATCAGTAAACCTCTGGAAAAAGTTGAAGACAGCTGGATCTTGGTAAATGTTTGAAGACTCAATGGAGACTGGAAATAAAGACTCTTGGTTTTTAGCATTTACTCATTTCCATGGAGTAAACATTTCTATCTTGGCTGATGTCAAGCTGCTGACTTGGCATCATTAAACATGGAAGGGAAGACTTGTGCACAGAACACTTTTATTATATAATATCCCTACTATACGCATACAATAGACATATATAGCAGTGCAGAGATAATAACATGCAGTAAAATAGAAGAGGATGGGAAGTTTGGGAGATTCATTAACTTTTGCTTTATATAATTTATCTTATTGTACATGTATACAGCCAGTTCTTATTCACAGCTGTTGTCTTCTAGGAAGTGCTGGAAACGCTGAATTAAAATCCTTCTAAAAGAAATAATAGTTAGGTCTCTATGTGCTTCTGATGGTAACATCTGATATTTGTCAAGTGATATTCTATTAAACTTTTCTATTTGTATTTCTATTAAAGACACTTTCTATGATATGTACTGCTGATTCATTAACATTGAATGCACAGACACAGTACTATAACTTAGGCATGAATGAAGCTTATCTAATGTTTTACTCCAAAAACACACCAATAGCTTTTTTTGTGTGCTGTGGAACACTAAAAAGTACATCAGCACTATGTTTGAGGTTATTTTAAAGCAAAAAATCACCCACAAAAATGTGAAAAGCCTGGCACTAAATATAAAACAAAAGAATATTTGTTTAAAGTATGGGAGCTGAAACAAAAAGGCCTTCCTCAGCCTCAGCTGGGAACACCATGCACCGAGGGCAACTCAAATTTCTCATGGTCTCATACACACACACATGCTCACAAACTGCCACAGCACTGACTTATACACTTACCAAAAAATTTCATTCAGTAGGCAAATTCACAGATATGGAAGCTATGAGTTAATGAGAGTCACCTATTTACCTTTAGCTTTAATAATAGATATGGTGAGCAACCGTTTTTCAGAATTCTGGAAAGTTGACGTACATTCTCGTGAACCTGCATAAACCAGCTTCAGCGCAACTCCACCATTCTGATCACTATCTCTACTGGTGGGTAAACCTACAAAGCGGAAACCAGTTCTTTGTCACCATTAGTACAAGTGCCTGACTCATGGCAGGTAATCAGAAACTGGTAATGGGTGAATGAATACAAACAATTTCCCACTTTTTTACTGCAGAAAATTAATAAGCTCATACTGAGGAGCATGTTTATTTATAGTACACCTAATTTGAAGGGTTTTGGTTCCCATCCACAGGTTTATGTTTACAAAATTTGATGCCCAGCATTTACAGACAAAAAGATAAGGCACTGAACTGGGGAGACCGCTCAGACAATCAAGTGCTTTCTGCAGAAGCATGAGTGCTTGACTTCAATTCCCAAGACCTATGCTTAAAAACAAATCAATAAATCCTCTTGTCACATAATAATCAAAACAGAAAGTCTACAGGACAAAGAAAGAATATTAAAAGAGGCAGGAAAACAAAACAAAACAAAACAAAAACCCTGCCAGGTAACACACAAAGGCAGACCTATCAGAATTATACCCGACTTCTCAACACAGACTCTAAAAGCTAGAAGAGGCTGGTCAGATATCTTGCAATCTCTAAAAAAAACTACAGATGCCAACCTAGACTACTATAGCCATCAAAACTCTCTATCACCATAGAAGAAGAAAACAAGATACTTCAAGAGAAATCCAAATTTAAACATTATCTTTCCACAAACTCAGCCCTATAAAAAATACTAGAAGGAAAACTCCAACCTAAGGAGGGAAACTACATCAAGAAACCACAGGAAATATGTAATTTCATACAAGCAAAAAAACCCTAACACCACAGAAATCAAAATAACAAGAATTAACAATCATTGGTTATTAATATCTCTCAGCATCAATGGACTAAATTCCCCAATAGAAAGACACAAGCTAACAGAATGGATGTGAAAAAAGTATCCATCTTTCTGCTGCATACAAGAAACACATATCAGCTATAAAGATAGACATTGCCTCAGAGTAAAGGGATAGAGACAAGTTTGCCAAGCAAACAGACCCAAGAAGCAAGCTGGAGTAGCCATGCTAATGTCTAATAGAATAGACTTTCAACCAAAATTAATCAAAAGAGACAGGGAAGGAAACTTCATACTCATCAAAGGAAAAATCTACCAGGATGATTTCTTGATTCTGAACATTTATGTGCCAAACACAAGGGCACCCACATTTGTAAAAGAAACATTCCTAAAGCTTAAATCGCACATCGAACCCCACTCTCATCAATTGAGACAATCCAGACAAAAACTAAAGAGAGAAATAATGAAACTAAAGGGTATTATGAATGAAATGGGCCTAACAGTGTCTATAGAATATCTCAGCCAAACACAAAAGAATATACATACTTCTCAGCATCTCATGGATCCTTCTCCAAAACTGACCACACAGCCGCTCACAAAGCAAGCCTCAACAGATACAAGAAAATTGAAATAACTCCTTATATCATATTAGACTACCCTGGATTAAAGCTGAACGTCAGCAACAACAGAAACACCAGAAAGTTTACACACTCATGGAAACTGAGCAACTGTCTGCTCAATAATCTCTGGGTCAGGGAAGAAATAAAAATGTAAAGACTTTCTAGAATTCAATGAAAATGAAGGCACAACATACCCAAACTTATGGGACACAATGAAAGCAATGCTAAGAGGAAAATTTGTAGCACCAAGTGTCATCATAAAAACTGCATGGTATTTGTATAGGAACAGACAGTGGATCAATGGAATTGAATAAAAGACCCTGAAATAAACAGAGATACCTATGGATACTTGTTTTTTGATTAAAAAAAAAAAAACCATAAAATGGAAAAAAGAAAGCATCTTCAATAAATGGTACTGGTTTAACTGGATGTCTACATGTAGAAGAATGCAAATAAATCCATATTTATCACCCTGCACAAAACTCGAGTCCAAGTGGATCAAGAACCTCAACATAAAACCATATACCCTGAATCCAATAGAAGAGAAAGTGGAAAATAGCCTTGAATGCATTGGTACAGGAGACAATTTCCTGAACAGAACACCAATGTCTCAGACTCTAAAATCAACTATAGACAAATGGGATCTCATAAAATTGAAAAGTTTCTGTAAGGCAAAGGACACTGTCAATAGGACAAAATGGCAGCCTTCAGATTGGGAAAAGATCTTCACCAATCCTACATCTGATAGAGGGCTAATATCCTAAATTCATAAAGAACTCAAGAAGATAGGCACCAACAACCCAAATAACCCAATTTAAAAATGAGGTACAGAGCCAGGCAGTGGTGGCGCATGCCTTTAATCCCAGCACTTGGGAGGCAGAGGCAGGCGGATTTCTGAGTTCAAGGCCAGCCTGGTCTACAGAGTGAGTTCCAGGACAGTCAGGGCTACACAGAGAAACTCTGTCTCGAAAAACCAAAAAAAAAAAAAAAAAATGGGGTACAGAGCTAAACAGAATTCTCAACAGAGGAATCTTGAATGACCCATAAGCACTTAAAGAAATGTTCAAAGTCCTTAGTCATCAGGGAAATGCAAATCAAAACAACTCTGAGATTCCATCTTAAACAGGTCAGAATGGCTAAGATCAAAAACTCAAGTGATAGCACATGCTGGCGAGGATGTGGAGCAAAAGGAACACTCCTCCATTGCTGGTGTGAGTGCAAATTTGTACAACCACTTTGGAAATCAATTTTGTGATTTTGTTTTTCTTCAGAAATCTTGGAATATTTCTACCTCAATGATTCTACCTTAAGACCCAGCTATACCAATTCTGGGCATATATCCAAAAGATGCTCCAACATCTCACAACGACATTTGCTCAACTATGTTTATTGCAGCTTTATTCCTAATAGCCAGAAACTGAGGGACATCTATGTTGTCCCTCAACTGAAGAATGGATAAAGAAAATGTGGTACATCTACACAATGGAATACTATTCATCTATTAAAAAACAAAGATATCATGAATTTTTGCAGGCAAATGGATAGAACTTGAAGATATCATCCTGACTGAGGTAACTCAGTCCCCTAAGAACAGGCATGACATATATTCACTTATAAGTGGATATTAGCCATAAAATACAGGATACCCATGTTATACTCCACAGAACTGAAGAAGCTAAACAAGAAGGAAGGCACAAGCAAGGAATCTTCAATCTCACAATCTCACTTAGAAGGGAGAATAAAATAGTCATAAGAGGCAGATGGAGGAAGGGAACTGGGTGGGAAAGAGGATAGGGAGGGCAATGGGGGGTTCAAGATCACGTGTGGAGAGGGACAGGAGAGATGACCAAATGGCCATGAGAATGAATGGAAATCTGCAACTGCTGGGCTCCACACAGCTGACTCAAATGCAGACACCCACAGCCAAACAGTGGATGGAGCTTGGGGACTCTCACGGAAGAGTAGGAGAAAGGATTATGGGCCCTGAGGGGGATAGGAACTCAACAGGAAGACCAACAGAGTCAACTAACCTGGACCCTTGGGGCTCTCAGAACCTGAGCCACCAGCTAAAGAGCATACATGGGCTGATCCTAAGCCTCCCACACATATGTAGCAGATGCGCAGCTTGGCCTTCATGTGAGTTCCAAAGAACTGGAGTGGGGGCTGTCCTAAAAGCTGTTGCCTGTCTGTGAATCTTATTACCCTAACTGGGCTGCTTTTTCTGGCCTCAGTGGGAGAGGAAGTGCCTAGCCTTGCAGAGACTTGAAGTGTCAGGGTAAGAGGAGACCCAGGGAGACCCCACCCTCTCAGAGAAGAAGGGAAGGAGTATAGGGGGAATGATTGTGAGAGGGGGTGACTAGGAGGGGGAAGTGAGCAGGATGTAAAGGGAATAATATTTTAAGATAGTAATAAATAGATAGATAGATAGATAGATAGATAGATAGATAGATAGATAGATAGATAGATAAATAGATAGATAGAAAGAAGCTCTAGGCATTATGGTGTGTACTTATAACCCCAGCACTGGGAGGCAGAGCTAGGAGGATCCTTAGGACCCTCTGGCCAGAAAGTCCACCTTACTTGGTGATTTGCAAGCCCATAAGGGACAGTGTCTCAAAAAAAAAATAAGATAGACAGCACTTGAGAGATGCCACTTTAGGTTGCCCTTTGACTTTCACATATATCCTCAGATATGTACACAAGCATCTACAGACACACACACACACATGCACACACAATGCACAAAAAGAAGAAAATCCACTGACGTTAAGTGTATTTCCAAGGAATTTTAGAAAGAGAGCTATGACAACAGAAAAAGAACAATAACAAAAATAAATAAAACAAAAAAATCTTCAGACTTCAAATCTCATGTTGTTGCATCACACTAGGATTAAGTATGGCCCTCCAATTATTAACAGTGTGGATTGCAAGTATATCTGTGCTATGCATGTACAGAGTACCCATATTTACTTCAAAGAGTTCAACTGAACAAACCACTAGTCTGCCCAAGAAAAAAACACCTCCAAGTATAACTTTTAGTTACTTAGGGTAAGAATTTTTTTTCTATATTTTTAAACACGAATCTTTTGACCACAGGTATCTCTCTCTCATCAATGTTTAATGAAATATTTCTAGAACATGTCGGGTGTGTGCTGCAAACTGTTGAGGTATAATCTGAGACTTCTGCAGATTTCTACACTCTAAAACGACAGAAATGTTTGTGCAAGCTCCTAGATATCTCCTAAATCATATTTCCTTTTAAGAGCAACTTATTTCCTGTTCATGTCCACACACCACAACTTATCTGCTTTTCAAGTTTTACCAATGTTTTCTCTTTCACTTACAGCCACGTCTAACAAAGAAAACCCTCTTAACTGCTTTGTACCTGATGTAAGTGGAGAACATAAAAACCACACCAGGGTTGACAGGCTAGGCGGCCAGCTGAACTTAGTGATTAAATGATAGAATTGCATACTGCAGCCTCAGAAAGTAGAATTCAAACTACCAAAACAAGAATCTGGAATAGCAGATACCCTCAACTTTACTACCAGATTCAGAAACTGACTCATATTTAGATAGTCTAAATCATATGACATAATGGCTGGACCCTAACAGGTACTCAGCAAATAATAACTAACCAGACTCTGAATTCCCTTCTTCAGGACAACAAGAAAAAGTGCATAGCCATTGAATGAAAGATGCCTATGATGGTCTGTAAATGCTTGGCCCAGGGAGTGGCACGATTAGAAGGTGTGACCCTGTTGGAGTAGGTGTGTCACTCTGGGTGTGGGCTAAAAGACCCTTATCCTAACTGCCTGGAAGTGAGTCTTCTACACAGCCTTCAGATGAAGATGAGGAACTCTCAGCTCCTCCTGTACCATACCTGCCTGGATGCTGCCATGTTCCCACCTTGAGGATAATGGACTGAATCTCTGAACCTGTAAGCCAGCCCCAATTAAATGTTGTCCTTTGTAAGACTTGCCTTGGCCATGGTGTCTGTTCACAGCGGTAAAACCCTAACTCAGACAATGCCCTTATCTCTTATGGTTACTAGACCATCTATTAGCTAATCTCCACTCAAGAAAAAGTTGTTGCTTATTAGTGCATAGTAACTAAGCATCACTGGGTCTCAAGTGTTTTCTGATATATTAGTATCTAATTCAAAGTTTGGTCTTTTTTACATAGAAATTTCTTAACTGCCAAGGAATGAAACTCAGATCATCAGTGAGGTAGGATGACTCTCAACCAACTATAAAATCTCAAGAAGGACTGTAAAAGATCCCCCTGAAACTCATCTAAATAAATGTCAAAAAGCCTCCCTTCATGGTTCAACCCTTTGAACCCAACAATTGCACATCTGGAAATTTCACCTTAGAAATAACAAAGGATGAATATATATATGAACTCACAAATATTTAGCAAAAATATAAAGAACATATGTTTTACTTGACAAGTGATATTAAAGGATAGTTCAAAGAAAAATAGCAGAAATAATAACAGGAAAGAAATGAAATGGTAAGATGATATTTCCTCCCATTAATTAACCTGACAGAATTAAAAACTTCAGTTAAATACCTACCATTGTCAAGGATGGAGAGCGTGTAATAGGTACCCTGGTTTTGAGGTTACTTGCCTGAATGTATTGAAATTATAAATGTCCATACTCTATAACACAGCTATTAGATCTCCAGATATCTATGGCATAGAAATACCTGCACATGTGCAAAATCTCCAGAAGTAGATATAAGAATACTTGTTGCAATTGCCATCGCCATTTATTGTTTTAAAAATTACAAACAGAAGGTCTATAATGACTACCAGGAAAGTCTATATTGTGTCATGTCAGTATCATGGAACAACTTGAACCCATTTGTTAAAAAGCAATGTGTTGGGACTGGAGAGGCGGCCTGCTGGGTGGTTAACAGTAACTACTGCTCTTGTAGATGGCCTGGGCCTGGTTCCAGCATGCACATCACATAGCTTACAACCACACATTCTTTCAGCTACAGGGGTTCCAATACTGTCTTCTTAACCTCCACAGGCACTGCCTTATGTGCACAAACCTGCACTCATGCAATGCACAGATAATTAAAACTAAAAATCTTTCTTAAAAGAAAGCAGTATGTAGATATATTAGTATTGATCAATCGAAATGGTATATTTCTTTTGTTTGGTTGGTTGATTGGTTGGTCGGTTGGCTGGTTGGTTGGTTGGTTGGTTTAGTTTTTCCAGACAGGGTTTCCTTGTGTAGCCCTGACTGTCCTGGAACTCCTCTATAGACAAGGCTAGTCTTGAACTTAGAAATCTGCCTGCCTCTGTCTCATGAGAGCTGGAATTAGTGACATGTGCCACCACTGCCCAGTCATATTTCTAAATGGAAGGGCAAATTGGATCATAATGTTTAGTTTGGCTTAAGAAAAAAACTACTATAAACATCCATATATAGACTCAAATGTACATGTATAGAAAAAAGAGACAGGATGAACCATTTGTGGTTATTTCTTTGGAGAGTCAAAACAAGGAAACAGTTTTATATTTTGTTATATGTACTAAATATCATCAAAATTTTGCTAGTATAACAGTATCCAGATATCACTTAGAAGTCTTTATAAAACAACAAAAGCATGACAATTTCTTCTTCTTAAAAAATTTTTTAACTTGGAAAAGATTACCTATTGAAAAGAAGAAAAGCAAAGGAGAAATTTTGAAAGCTAACAGTGAAATGTCTAAGAGTGTGATTGTAGCTAATGGTTCAAAGATTAGTTGCTGACTTTCCACTCTACAAGTTAAAGATTGCCCACTGGATGATGATCTCAGAAATCACGGGACATTCTGTTAGCAGTCAGCACTGAGTTAATTTGTTCAGAACCTGAAAGGAATATGGAAAAAAGTTTGTCTATCAGCAGTAACATAAAGATGTCCACAAAGTCTTTATCATCCTTCCTTTCCAGAGGTAAGAGTTCATCTCCCCTTGGCTTAAATCTAGGCATGCTCTGTGACTTGCTTTGACCAGTAGAAGATGGCAGAAATGATAGTGTGCTGGTTTCTGAGCCATAACCCTGAGCATCAAGCCTTTGGGTGACCTGCAAGCTTCCATTCTCTGATTCCAATAAAGGCAAAAACTATCTTGAAACCACCACCAAAGGCAGAACCAATTAGCCATGTGGAGAAGCCAGATAGAAAAGAACTGAGGCCCCATATGACCCCAATATGCACATGTCAGCCAGTTCTCATACTTTCAAGCTAGCAAGCCAGAGGTCCAGATATTCCCAACCATACATACAGTGTCCCAACTGTGCCTCTCCAATTCACCAATCAACAGTCATTAGCATGTAAAATAGCTTTTGCTTTAAATCACTAAGTGTTGAGCAGTTTGATATACAGAAATAGGTAATCAAAATTCTCTGTGGTTGTTTTTCCTCTCCATCCTTTCAATCATTATAAGATGGGGCAAGGTTTTGCAGTTTGATACAGTTGGGTTTTATTACAAACTCTATATTCATAGTGCTGACCATGAAAACAAATTAACATTCCAACTCAAAAGATGTAATTGCCAAACAGACAACTATATTCCTAGAAACTTCCAACTAAGCTTCATTAGAGAGCCAATAATGCATTGGGGGCATTGGGCTGGAAATAATCAGGACATTGTTGAATTTTGAAAACCAAATTGCCAGCCCCCTATATCACAGACCTATTGCATGACTCTGGAACCTATTCAGAAGAGGTTCATCCAAAGACTGAGCCCTCCAGGAGGTGGGTATAACTTGATTCTCCCACCTGGTCTAGCATGGATGGAAAGTATCTGGGAGTAATCGATGGTCTGAGTGAGGCAAGAAGTGAAGAGGATTCTGGGTGTGGGAGTGAGCAGCACTGCAGATGTGGTTTTCAGGGATCATCTGGGTGGGCCCTGGAATAGAGCTTCTAATAGTATTTGAACCCCAAGCAAACTGAATTTTTGACTTCTTGAAGCTAGAAGTGGGCAATATCTGTCAAAACTTGCCTCAGGTTTTGCAAAATGAAATTATTTTCTGAACAGGAAGCTGCTTGGTTGTCCTAAACCTTGAATCCTAAGAATGACAGCTTCAGACATGCATATCTCAAACTAGTCACCATGGTCCAGAAATTAGAAAACGCTGTCTCCAGATGACT
Organism: Uromys caudimaculatus; assembly: GCA_028551405.1. Lineage (NCBI taxonomy): Eukaryota > Metazoa > Chordata > Mammalia > Rodentia > Muridae > Uromys > Uromys caudimaculatus. The sequence goes on along the minus strand of CM052722.1, from coordinate 25,692,393 downwards.
ACACACAGATGTTTCTGACTTCACTCTTGCATGAAAATGAAATAATTGAATTACTCTTTCCCATTTTTGGATTTTTTTAATAAAAAAAATAGTTTACTGGGACTTTTTCTGGCTAATACACAGCTAAAGTTCTGAAACCTCCCAAGAATAATTATGAATGTTCTGAATAAACAGATGTGAGCAGCATCTACCCTAAAGCTAGAGCTTACTACTTTGCGGACCAGAAGCACCAGTTTGTTAGAAAAATCAGATCCCAAGCCCCACCTAGACCTGGGGACTGGATTTCTAAGAAGCTTCTCAGGGGATTCCCACACACAATACTGTTGGAGAAGCAGTGGTCTAGGGTACTAGACCTTTGGCTGCTAGTCAAGGAATACCCAGCTCCTCCCACCTCTGGCAAACAGAATACATTTCAACACACATTTTTTAAAAAGTGAGAGTGAAGAGAAAAATTACAGGTGTAGTAACTCATGCCTATACTCGAAGGAAGGAAAGAAAAAGAAAGAAAGAAAGAAAGAAAGAAAGAAAGAAAGAAAGAAAGAAAGAAAGAAAGAAAGAAAGAAAGAAAGAAAGAAAGAAAGAAACTTGAGAGGCTAAGACAGGAAGATTGTGTGATTGAGGCCAGGTCAGCCTAGGCTATGTAGTAAGACCCATTCTCAAAAATAAGGAAGGAAGGAAGGAAAGAAGGAAGGAAGGAAGGAAGGGAGGGAGGGAGGGAGGGAGGGAGGGAGGGAGGGAAGGAAAGGAAGGGAAGGAGGGGGTAGGGATGAAGAGGGAGGAAGAAAACAAGGAAAGTAAAATAAAATAATCACTCCAAATAGAAAAACACACTGCTTCATACAGTAAGAACTCAATTAGCTGTGAGTAGGACTGTGTCTAGATGGGTGGTATCAGACACTGAATTGTAACCTTTGTAGAAATAAAATCACATCAGATACAATTAGTTCAGGTAAGGTCATTCTAGAGTAGGGTGGACACTTAATCCAATATGACTTGTGTCCATAAAAGAAGAAACACACAAGAAGACAGTTCCATGGTGATGAAAGCAAGAACTGATGTGACATATCCCATGTTGCAAGCCAAGGAATCGGCAGGATCTCCAACCAATGACCAGAAGCAAACAGAGGCGAATAACAATCCTCCCTAACAGGTTTCACAGGGAGTGTGGCCTGATAGCACCTTGATTTTTTTAATGTCTCACCTGCAAATGTGGGTTTTAAACCACCCATTTGGTGAACTTTGTACAGAAGCTCTTTTAAACTAATATATGGGCTAAAGAAATGGCTCAGCAGTTAAGAGTACTGGCTGCTCTTGAAGAGGACCCAGGTTCAATTCCCAGAACCCTCATGGAAGTTCACAACTGTCTGTAACTCCAGTTCTAGGACTTCTGACACCTCCACACAGACATACATGCAGGCAAAACACCAATGCACACGAAAATAAATAAAACTTTTTAAAAATTAATATAGGCAAGGAAAGAACTAAAGGACGCATACCACTTATAACAGACTTGACTGGTATCTTGGCCATAAAGGAATGCCTTCCCAAGGGGTGCCTCCCTGGTAACTCAGGGATGAAGCTTCTCTGAGCACTATTGCTGTCTCTGGTGATAATATCAGAAAAACAAGTTTTCTCGCAATATCTAGTATACATTTCAAAATAGCTGAAAGAATTTGAATGTTCTCACCACAGGAAAAAAATGATAAATGTTTAAGGTGATAGATTGATGGTGTTGATTTCATTGCTGCATAATATATACATGAACCAAAATATCCTATGGTACCCTATCGTATCCAATAGCTACTTGTTCATCCAAAATCAAGTTCAAAAACAGAAAGGCCAAACAAACAAACAAAAAAACAAAAACAAATGAACCTAAGTGGGGAATGTAAGCCACCTTTAAAGGCACCTCATATAATGCACCACACACACACACACACACACACATCGCCTCTGTAATGCTTTAAATGGAAATTGCATATCTGTAATACTTTAAGCACCAGAAACTGGCATGTCTGTAATGGTTTAAGCACTGTGGAGATAGCATAAAAGTGTTTCAGAATTTCACTCTCTGTTCAGGAACTGAGCAAGCAAGATGGTTGCTTTGCTGAAGGGGAACCTGCAGGAAATACCTCTCCCTGGTCCCTTTCTAGGTCTATTATTCTTGCTTTGGCAAGAAATATGTTTTGGGCTTGTTCCCTTGAATGCCACATGGAAACTTCTGTTGTTCCTTGGGTTCTCCAAATCTTGGACTCAAAGGGCAAATCCTGCCCAGTTGCCTTTCTCAAGATACCAAGCGTATGTTATTTGTTTTCTTTTGTCCCTCCCTGTGGTTTACCAAGCATTTCAAAAGATCTTAGAGCCAAAAAGAACCTCAGTAAACATCTGGTCCAACTATCCTACACATGATGAAACAGAGGTCAAAAAAGGTCAAATGTTAGGCATCAAAGTCAAAAGGAAAAAAAAAGAAAGAAGGAAAGAAAAAAATAGGTCAGCCAGCTCTCAGGTTCTGCTTCTTGTTCACTTGTCATCTGAATCAAGGTTTGGACAGCACAACTTAAACACAGCCTCTGAAGTTGAACAGAGTTCAGTTTGAATTTTAGATCTTCCACCTATGTGTTGTGTGACCCTGAGTGGTTTAACCTCTTGGTTTACTCACCCTGTCCTTTAGGGATAACATAAGCTACCTCAAACAGTGTTGGAATGATTGATGAGATAACATATGGGTCGTTTCAGCTTGCAAAGTCTTTAACCTGTTCCGCCCCTTAGTAGCTTTCCATTCTGACATCATCAGCCTTGAACAAGCAACAAGATGGCTGCAGCTGTTTCAGGCATGTGCTCCAGGCATGTAAAAGAGACTGTCTCTATTTGTGGCTCTCTTAGGAGTGAAGAAATTTCCTAGAAACCTTTGAACAAGCTGTCCCAAGTTTCATCTGCCAGAGTTGGGTCATGTGTCTATTTAAGGAGACTGGGGATAACCTTCAGCCAACTAGGCTATCCTTAAATATATAGATAGAATTGGTTTCCCCAAAACACATGGATGGAAAGAGAGGGGGAGGAGAGAACAGCTATGTTAGAAGAGAAGGCAGAAAGCATGCTAGGTAGGCAAGAAACAGACAATTACAATAAATGTTTTCAATTCACTGCTGTTTTAATGAGTCAGGAAGATGACTCTGGATTGTCTTTGGTAACTCTTTAGTAGAGGTTTTAGTAGTAGGGACTGAAGGCTCTCCCCAGCCATATATTACATTTAAGGGGAGTTTCCTGACATTCTTGTTACAGTATTTCACCACTCCTCTGGGAAATATGTCAACTTTTAGCTATTTATCCTGGGTGACTCACCCAATATGTACCCCCTGCCCCCCCCCCAGTTGAACTAGAAGTGGATATCTGAAAATAAACTGTCTTGAGTGTGGCTTTCTCATTTATGTAGCTCTTGGACATATCTCGAGTGAGCCACAATGTTTAAGGGGGAAAGCCACTTGTGAGCAAAACAAGCAATTGGTACCAACTGAGTGGGAGTTCTATAGCCTCAAACTTAGGGCATTCATTCCGTCAAGATCCATCCATTTTCTAACTCAAAAATATTCCTAGGCACACAGAGGAGGCCTTCCTCAGTTCAAAGCAGAACTTCTCATGTATTTAGCAAACATTTGCAGAGCAGTTTCCATGTGGTAGGTGTTGTGCAATGTGCTTTACAAATATTACCTCACTTAATTCCATTTAGTTCTAGAGACGTCTCAATGTTCTGCAGTCATATATGTTTCACCAAAGCCCTGCATGATTTATTCTCTTGGCAATCCACCAAACAAGATCCAGAATTCAGGAACAGATCAAACTTAGCCTAGCAATCCTTTGTCCTGTTCTTTTATTAGAAACAACCTATGCCTAAATTACCCAGTCATGCCTATACAGCCCAATCATACTACAGCCTGCAATTGCTTGAGGAAAATTCTGGATTGTTCGAAACTTATTATAGAACATAAATCCCTTTGTAACCCTTCTTTTTTCTGTTGTGGCAGATGATAATCTTCCTTAAAAGGCAGGGAACTTTCTGCACTGGGTTTAGGAAGGCCAAAGGTCATTGGCTGGCATTGCTTTTTCAGCATCCTTAATCTTCCTGTTGGTATTTTAAAATAACAGGTCAGCCATGTAAATTATAAACTGTACAGTGTAAAAGTCCTTGTGATGTGCTGCCATTTGCAAGAAGATGGGACTTCTAACAGCCTAGAAGTCATAATGTGTCCCCTTGCTTTTCATGTGACAGTAATTAGCATCTAAGCTCTGAAGTGTTTATTCCCATAGCCGAGAGGATGACATTTCTAACAGGTTCCAGCCGAGAGCCATTATTGTTTGCAATATACAGTTCTTATTTTCAATATGGAAGCAGGAAGCCTTCAAAGTGGAAAAGCAGAGGCTGTACAACATTTTTCTTCACTTAACAGCACAGGATAAGACTTTTAAGGAGGATATACAGTCAACAGCCCCATACTCTTGCAAAAAAACAATTCATACTTTTATAGATATGATCAGCAAAGTACCAGTGGCTGTTTTTTCCCTTTTACATTATATTCTCCTCTTTCTTTTTAAAGTTAAAGTATACCATACTAATAACAAACCAATAAAAGAATAAGTGTTCCTTGAATTTTGGGATACTCCAGAAAATTATGTTAAATTGAAAGGAATGTTGCTTATTTGAAAACATATGGTTTGCCAGCAATAAATCGCCTTTTCAATAAACGGACTATTACAAATAAGTACTCCTTCATAAAATGTCAAATGGAGATTAATTTTTCTCCCTTCAAACTGTCCACACAAATGCTTCAGAGAGGTTGATGTGCATAAGATTTGCTCAAACACAAAGTCCTCCTTTCCAGCCCCGTGAATCTGATTCAGTAGGCTTGGGGTGAAGCCCAAGTTTCTTCAGCTCTAACAAGTCCCCAGTGGCTGCTGCAATTCAGCTGGAAGCCACCCATGACATAGTTCTGGTCTGTGCTTGTAATCTAGTCAGTAAAAGCAGAAAACCTCACTGTGAGGGATTCCTATCCCAGGGTAAAGAAAGATACAAAAATAAAAATACCGACTCAGGCTCCGGAGATTGGTCCCCCTTTAAAGTGCTTGTCACATAAGCATGAGAACCTGAGTTCAGATTCAGCCATAGTGGTGTGCATCTGTAATCCCAGTGCTGGGTGGGAGTGACATTAGAGACAGATGGATCCCTGGACTTCTCAGGTCAGTTAGCCAAGCCTATATATGGCAAGTTCCAGGCCAGTGAGGGACCCTTTTACAAAAAAAAAAAAAAAAAGAATAGAGAAGTGATAGAAGACACTCAACACTGACCTGTTGCCTACACACAGGCATACACATATACACAAATTATCCACTCAAGTTGTACTAGAAATTTAAATTTACATCTCAGCTCAGTTCAACAAGCTTACTGCCCTGTCTTGTACTGCAACAGCTGGAGAGAGACCCTTTAAAAGCATCCCATCCAAGAAGGGTGTGGAGGTGCACACCTGTAACCCCAGTACTCAAGAGGCTGAGGCACAGAGTGAGGGGAGGGTTGTTGTGAGTTCAGGTCCAGCCTGAACTACGGAATAAGACCCCATCTCCATAAAGAGGAAGCATCCAATTTAGATACTGACATAAGTTGCAAGAACAATTATAACAAGGCTGTGCTATGACAAATGTCAAAAATGAAGTACAAAGTATATATTCAGGAACTAGCAAATTGTTGGTGAATAGGCAGGGGATAATCTCCTAGAGCAACAGCACACCATACTTTCTAGTTCACAAAAGAGCTTCCATATAATCTCATGGATCCCACCAAGCAGCCCAATGAAATACTATAGCTATGACTTTCTGCATTCTGCAGATGAAGAAAGAAAGGCTGAGAAGACTCAAAATCACTTGCCAAGGTCACACGAGAAATGATTGTGATTTTAAGTGATGGGGCCAAGATGAAGGAACTTCCCAGATGAAGAAACAACACACAGGAAAGGAAATTATAGTTTCTAATGCTGATGCAAATATCCATAGCGAATGACATTTCTTGACCACTTAATTATGCAAGGCACTGTGCTGAGAACTTAGTATATATCACTTCATGCAATTCTAAAAGCAATATCATAAAATGAGTGTTATCAGCAGCAGCTCTTTTACAGAGGAAAAAGGCAGAGGCATTGAAAAGTAACAGGTCCCAGGTTGCACTGCTAATAAGATTCTGCACTAGAACTTGAGTCTGGGTTTCTTGGAATTTTAACAGACAAAAAGGCATAGACTATGTGGCAGGAACTTTGGTGCTAGAAATAAGAAGCATGTGAGGTTGGTAAAGGGTCTTGATTAGCATACACCAAGAAAAGTTAGACTTAGCTATGGCAAGCGAAGAGGATTTAACGTCTCTGTTCTGTTTTAAGTATGAGAAAGAAAAGACCAGAGATCTGTTTTTAGAGTGTGTCTGGCAACAGTGTCTAGGGTAGCTCAGAGAGGGACAAATTGAGCTAAATAAATAGGTTATAACTGGCAGGGGTCACCTGAGAGCTAGAACCAGAAGATCATGGTAGCCCTGTAAGTGCTGAGTCACAGAAAGGTAAAGAAATGATTCTAGAATTGTCACTCTGCTCAGAAGGACCCATGCTGGGAAAGGCAGCACAAACCCTTGATGAGTTGGGAGAGCTCAGACATTAAAACTCCAGGAATCTTTACATTTGTGGATGCTACAAATATATAGCTTTTATATGACCTCATTTTGTCTTTGGATTGGGTTGGCAAGGCAGTTATTATCTGTTCCATTTTGCAGATGGGGAAATAAAGGCTCAGAAAATAAAAACTGATTTGCCAAAGGCAAGAAGCAAGGGATACAGTTCCGATCACACACTTGGCTAAAAGATACATGGATGCATTTTATAATTTGCCTTGGAGAACTCTGATGTGGTTCACTGTGGCAGCAGGTAATAGAACAATGCCTGCTGTTTATGAAGAACTTTCTGAAGCAAACAAAATTAGATTAGATTTGGTTGTCACCTGAAGACAAAGTCTGCTAATATATGTGTGCATTGCAAAGCTATACAGAGGATCCTGTGATACACAACTTAGGCCAAAAGGAAATATTGGCCCATGTTAACTTGCACCATATATAATAACCACAGGGCATGGAGTCTGAACTCTTTCCTGAGAAAATGTTTCTCGATAGGGTCATCATTATGAGTGCTTACTGGATTGAGGAATTAACCCATAGAAGTTTTCAGCACTTCCATAATCCTCTGTGTGAATGCTGTTACTAGAGTATAAAATAAAAGCTGATCTCTCTCCCCCTTCTCTCTCCCTCTGCCCCTCTCTCTCCCTCACCCTCCCTCCTCTCTCACACACAGCAGATATCATTCACTATCTGAACTCGTTGTGCAAACTGTATCTGAACTCAGAAACCAGATAGATAGATTTCTGGACTCTGATACCACTTATATAGACTTCTCTTACATGAGACACAATTCCTTAATTCCCTTGGGAGAAAATATAAGGTAAACCTTCATATAAATTGGTCGTATTGTCAAACACATAATAGACCATGGCTGGCCAATTACCTGATTCCACTCCTTTTTTTTCTTTCAGTCACGTCTTTATTACAGAAATGCAAATTAAAATTCTCAGCCTGTTGATCTATGGTTAGGTGCTACCCCTGAGAAAGAATGACAGCAGATTGGAAGGTGGAAGAAAAGGGTAAGACATTTGGTTCTAGTGGGATATCTGACTTAGCAGATGGCCTTCTGCTTTTCAAGCAGCTGTGGTGATGGGCAAATGTTGGTAGCTGCCAGCAACTGAATGCTTCAGTGATATTAGCAGATCTGACAATATGGACAGCTTACAGGGCCCTAGTTGGAAGAGTAACAGAATTCCCAAATCAGTAGCTATGAATGACTTCAGTGGAGAGGATGCTACTAGGCTCTGGTAGCATCACTTCTTTTTTGTCCCTCAGGTCCTCTGGTCCCTCGAGAGGGACACTTCCTATAGTAACCACTCTGCATTTCCTCACTATTCCCTTTTTGGCTCCTTGTAGCTTGCCAACACTTTATAAACAATGCCTGGTATTCCAATCCAATTCCCTCTGGAATACCTAGAGAGGATTCTATCCTTGACTAATCTCCAATTGTTATACCATGGTAGTTTTCCAGTTCAATAGTTTTTGAGTGTTTGACAAAGGTACCTTCTAAAGGTAAAAATGAATGTGACTTCTCATCTTTCTCCATCCTGGCATCTTATTGTTTAGTCAAAAACAGTTTCCAAAATGCAATGTGAATGAAATGTGTTTCAATCCCTTGTTTCATCTTCATTTGTGTCTCCATAAAAAATATGCCTCATAAGTGACTTGACACAAAAGATGTGTTGTTGATTTTGTAGCTTGACTTACCCTGACAGGGTGCAAGCATCTCAATTTGAATAGAGCAAAATTTAAACACTATCTGATAACAGCTTAGCAATAAGTCAACAAAAGACTAGCTCTTCTCCTTAGAGAAAACTTGAGTAAGTAGCTTGGCAAAGTGGAAATTATGTAAGCTTTGGAGTCAGGCTGGTTTCGATTCTAAGATATGTTTATTAGTTCTGTGACATTGAGCCAATTTTTTAGCCTCTCTGAGCCCTAGTTTTACTGTCTATAAGTTGAAGCTGGAAGTTTCTAGAACCTAATAGGTTGATGTGAATGTTTGCCATGATATAGATAAAGTATTCGGGACCTTCCAGATGCATACGTGAAAAGTTGCTATTGCAGTTCTCCCCTAATGGGCATTACAGCCTTTCTTGGTTGGTTTCCAAGATCCTTCTTTCTGCAAAGCTATAGCTTTGGGAATGAAAATGAAAGCAATGACCTACTTCCATATCCAACAGCTAAAAAGATACTTCAAAAAATCAATACTGACTTCTTATCAGAAAGAATCTAGGACCCTTGATGCAGTGAAGAGCTGTTAGCTTGACACCTAACAGGGGACCTGTTCTCAGAAGGTGGTCAGTGGTGGTACATCTACAACCAGAATGATTTGTGTTGTTTCTCTTGCTAGTTTCTTAAATTCCACAGTGCCAAATAAGGTCTATAGACATAGGCACAACTTCTTCCCTGGAGGTTATAGTGTAAGTTACTTTTCTATAATTATACCATGTATAAATCTAATATAGGAACAACTGTGGTTGAACCACATTTGAAGGCAAAAAAACTTCCATAAAATCAGTGGCCTGTGTTTCAAGCATTTAGGAGGGGAGTGCACTTTGGACTTGTTAAAATGTGTTTCTTTTTGTCCACAGATAAAATTTCTGTTATTATTAAATGCTACAATAGTCATAAGTAATAACACTGCCAAGAAACATATCACTCCATATGAAGAACATATGCTGTAGAGTCCAGATATTCCACAATTTAGAGTAGGATTATATTCTGATAAATGCCTCATATTTTGAAAATATCCTAAGTCTAAAATGTATTTAATCCGCCAAACCCACTGACAATCCAGTTGGGCAACACAGGGCACTAGATTGGGAGATGGGATCCATCATCAAAAGACAGTACCTTACATGTAGGTTGGAGATGCAACTCAGTGCTAGGGTGCTTGTCTAGCATGGCTAAAGCTCTGGGTTCCATTGCTCAAAGATGGGAATATGCACATTCCAATACAGATAGGGGATTTGAAGGGGTTCTGGTGATGCCACGTGCATTGTTAGGAGAGAGGTGTAGGTGGACAGTATGAGCGGGTGAAGGAACTGAGCTACCATGTACAATATTGCAAAAGGGAGTGTTCATAAACCAAAACCAAGTGGGGATACCAAGCTAAACTATTTCCTAGGTTTGCCAACATCAGACATCTTCAGGAAGATCAAAGCATGAGCTTAGGGGTAAAAAAGAAACAGTGAGTGCTTGGGGATGAGGGAACAGCATACCAAAATCCCTGTGAAAGAAGATCGCATGACTAGCATAGAGAATTAAAGGAAATCCATGGACGGGAGAAACAATGTTCAAAATGAACTTGAGCTTTCATCATGAGGTTAGGTCAAGTCACCTGAACAAGATTTCATCCACCATTGTGAGGATTTGTGACTGCATGACAAATAAACAGGAAAGAATTTAAATATATTATGTTTAAGATACAATATGATGATATATAATCCATGCAAGTAATTTTAAAATTGTACTTAAAAGCACCATAAAATGAAAATTATTTAAAATGACACATGCATACTTTTACTGTATTATTCACAATGTGTGTTTGGTCACCAATCTCCCAATGCATAACCAAGACTTTTTCTTAGGTGTTGGTAAGAAAAATGACTTGCCTTGACCTCTCTCTGATCCATAAATTGTTACTTCTAATTTTCATTTTCAATTCTGTTTAAGAACTAAAATATATTTGCAAGCATCCAGCGTACAGAATCCTCGTAGAGCTTTGCTTTCTGAGATCTTTTGCAGATTTCTCATGCCTAATTGAACAGTAATTTCCTTTATAGCAACCTGTCTTTATTGAGTCTTCCTAAAGCCTTCAGCCTTATTTTCACAGGAAAAAAATAACTCTTTGAATTATGAATGTGTTCATGTTTCATCAGCTT
>CM052722.1:25653209-25681712 GCA_028551405.1 Uromys caudimaculatus | reverse complement strand
GATGGCCAACAAGGCCCTCCTCTGCCGCATATGTGGTCCAAACCATGGGTCCCTCCATGTGTATTCTTTGGTTGGTGGTCCAGCCTCCATGAGGACCGGGGGGTCAGGCCCATTGACGCTGTTGCTCCCTCCATGGGGCTGCAGACTCCCTCAGCTCCTTCAGTCCCTTCTCCAACTCCTCCATCTGGGACCTCACACTCAGTCCAGCGGTTACTGTAAAGTGAAACTTGGGTATTCAAAACTTCTGGGCTAATATCCACTTATCAGTGAGTACATACCATGTTCGTTCTTTGTGACTGAGTAACCTCACTCGGGATATTTTCAAGTTCCATCCATTTGCCTGCAAATTTCATGAAGTCATTGTTTTTAATAGCTGAGTAGTACTCCATTGTGTAAATGTACCACATTTTCTGTATCCATTCCTCTGATGAGGGACATCTGGGTTGTGAAGGAATTTTTCTTTACAAATATTTATTTCACGTGTATGTGTCTATTTGTGTGGGTCTGTGCATGCCACAGTACAGGTGGGAAGTCAGAGGACAATTATCTTGGGCTGGTTCTCTCCTGCCACCATAAAGGGCTCATGGGTCAAACTCAAGTCATCTGGTTTGTGCAATAAGCCCCTTTCCCTACTGAACCATCTTTCTGGACCAGGAAAATTAATTTAATGGGTCAAAGAATGAGTGGTTACAGGCCAAATAGAAGTCTAATCTGATAGGATATGTCAGATATTAGTATACTGGATATCATGGTAAACGTTTACAAGATATTTATTGATATATTAGCCCAGTTGAGATGATATAACAAATTGTTGCTGACTGGGTAGCTTCTAAACACATTTCTTGCTCACTGTTCTATGTAGTGAGAATTTTGGTATCTTTTAAAACCCAGTTATGTTATGCAAATATGTTTTTGTTTTGGTCCCAGGTGTGGGTTATGGGGTTGCTTCAGATTGTCCATAGCAGCTAACTATGATTTATCTTATGCTCTGGCAGGGGCATGATTCTCCTCACTGAAGATAATTTACACTTGGAATTCTGGGGACTCTTGAGAGGTTATAAAAATGCCATAGCAGTATCAGGTGTTGGGAGGGACAGGAGAGAGGTCTCAGAAGGCCAGGAGAATGAATGGAAATCTGCAGCTGCTGGGGGTGTAGAGATTGGAAATCTTTAGGCAGTCCCAGAGACCTGGGATGGGGGAGGCTCCCAAAGTTCAGTGTGGGTGACCTTAGCCAAGATGTCCAACAATGGTGACATGGAACCTGAAGAGGCCACCTCCTGTAGCCAGGCAGGATCCCCCAGTGGAGGGATAAGGACACCAACCCACCCACAAAACTTTTGACCCCAAATCTGTCTTATCTAAAAGAAATACTGGGACAAAGATAAAGCAGAGACTGAAGGAATGGACAACCAATAAGCGTCCCAACTTGAGACTCATCCCATGGGCAAGTACCAACCCCAGACACTATTAATGATACTCTGTTATGCTTGCAGACAGGAGGCTAGCATAACTGTCCTCTGAGAGGCTCTACCCAGCAGCCAACTGAAACAGATGTAGATACCCACAGCCAAACATTGGACGAAAATCTGGAACTCTTATGAAAGAGTTGAGGGAAGGATTGAAGGCCCTGAAGGAGATAGGAACTCCGTAGGAAGACCAACAGAGTCAAATAACCTGGACCCCTAGGAACTCTCAGAGACTGAGCCACCAAAGAGCATACAATGGCTTGATTGAGGACCCCCAGCACATATGTAGGAGATCTGCAGCTCAGTCTCCATATGGGCCCCCCAACAACTGGAGTGGGGAATGTCTCTAAAGTTGTTGCTTGTCTGTGGAATCTGTTTCTCAACAGAGCTGCCTTGTCTGGCCTCAGCGGGAGAGGATGCACCAAGAGACTTGATGTGCCAGGGTTGGGGGTGGGATACCCAGGGGGGCTCACCCTCTCAGAGGAGAATGGGAGATGAGGGGGAGGAACTCTGTGAGGGGAGAGTGGACAGCATTTGGGATGTAAGTAAGTAAATAAATAAATAAATAAGCCAGAGCCCTGAAGGCAGCAGTGGTTGCTGCTGCTGCTGCTGCTGCTGCTGCTGCTGCTGCTGCTGCTGCTGCTGCTTCTGCTTTCTGTTGCTGCTTTTGCTGATTGCTTTTGCTGTTTGCTAGATTGCTAAAATTGCTGGTTGCTGGTTGGAGATATCCTAACAATGAACATTGGACTTGCCCCAAGGAAGTTGATACCCCTAATCAGCAGGAAGTAGTCTAAAAAGATCTATGCCCCTTTCTCCCTCTAACATTGTTTCTCTTCTTCCTAGTGTTGGGGGTTTGGAAGGGATTTGGATGGAGAAGGGTGGTCAGTAAAAGAACCCAATAAAGTAGCCAAAAAGTATGGTTATAGTCCTAGGTGCTGGGAAGTCCAAGATTGAAGCATCAACTTATTGAAGCATCAGCATCTAGTGATGGCTGGCTCTTTCAGCTGGTACATTCTCACCTAACCCTCAAATGATAAAAAAAGGAGGGCTAGCTATACAGTGCAGTCAAGCCTCTATTCTAAAGGTATTGGTCCCATTCATGAGGGATTTGCCTTCATGATTTAATCATTTCCGAAGATTCTCAAACTTCTCACTTTATCATGATGAAGAGTGAGCTTCATCATTTGCACAAAATTTGGAGAAGGGTCATAAGTATTCATAGCTTGGCAGAGAAGAAACTTGGCAAGTTAATGGGTTATATCTGATAAAGGACAGAGAAGACTTCGAGAACATTCCAATTCCATGCAATTCGCCAGCCTCCAGCTTCCATATTTTGGGGGAAAACACATTCCCTAAAGTGGTAATGCAAATTGCCTCTTGCACTCTTCTCCCTTTGAGCTACTGACTCAGCAAAGCAACAACGCCCATTTAAAAACTATGGAGAAGAAAGCTCCTTTAAAAAGAGCTGAAATCATCTTTCAAAGTATGCAGAATGGGTACATGATTGCAAAACCATTAATACGGTCTCCAGAGTTTTCTGAACGTTTTAACAGAAGAACAAAGTTCTCTCTCTCTCTCTCTCTCTCTCTCTCTCTCTCTCTCTCTCTCACACACACACACACACACACACACACACACACACACACACACACACACTCCTTAATCTCTGAGATGGTGTGAAAACATCATAGGCACCAGTATGTTAATAAAAAAAGACTTGTTTTGCTATCTGGCAGCTGAAACATCATTCTTTCCTATGAAATATTTTCTAGATTCCATCATCCCCGGTCATAAATTATGTATTTCTAGATTGTTGCTACTCTGCTGACAGAGTCAGTTGGACAATTATTTTGACAGAGGCATAACTTGACAGTGATTTCATAGCACAAACTTCATTGTGCCTGCTCTGATTAAGTTCGCCATTTGAAAATAAAATGTCTTAGGAAGAGTAAATTAATTGTGTACAGAAAATAATGTAATAAAACTTCATTGGCTTGCATGCAACCCGGAGTAAAGTTCAACACTCAATTTTCTGAGGTTTTGAAAAATTAAAGTTGGGTTAATACTTCTTTCTCTCTCCTTTTAATTTCCATTTAGTCTATTGGCTCCTTCCATGGAGTGCAGCCCGGTTGCCCCCTCCTCTCACCTCCCACTCAACTCTTTCTTTTATTACCACCTGCCACCTTCTTCTCCATCACAGATCCTTTACTCTTCCCAGCTCCTGTCATAATTAAATCAGGAACCTGTATCCTGTTTTCAGCCTTTGTTGTGAATATAAAGTGGGAATCGGCACACCACAGTCTGCTGGCTATAATAAGCCTCCTGCTTGTGTCTATAAATAATGTTTAGTTGGAACACAGCCAAATCTGTTTATGTATTGTCTACAGCTACTTTCATGAAACAATAGCCCAGCTCTATAGTAGCAATTGAGAACAGGTGGCCCTCAAAGACAAAAAATAAGAAACATTTTCTATCTGGTCTTTTATGGTAAAACACACGCACATACACACACACACACACACACACACACACACACACACACACACACACACACACACACCAATGCCAGACATGGTAGCACACACCTGTAATCTTATCATGTGGAAGGAAGATTGCTGTGAATTTAAGGGCAACTTAGTTTACATCATAGTGAAACTCTAAAAGAAAAATGACAAAGAGAAGAAGGAAAGAAAGAGAGAAGGAGGAAGAAAGGGAGGGAGGGAGAGAGGGGAAGAGGGAAGAAGGGAGGGAGGGAGGGAGGGAGAGAGAGAGAGATGTGTCAATCCAAGTATGGGCCTAAGAACTTTGCAGCCATGGCCTCAGGGTCTCTGGAGGAACCAACACCACAGTTTTGTGTCTTTGAACTTCTGGGACCTCACTCACCTTCTCTTTGCTGCTCTTTTACAAAATCACTCCTCCCAAATGTCATTCTCTTCTGTGCTTCAGACGAGTGTAGTGATCAGTGTTAACAACAGGAAGTGTGGGAGAAAGCCACAGAAGCAGCACTGTCACTTTAGATGTCAAGAGGCAGGTGTTCCTATGGATACTACCATAAAAACCACCTCAGCAGGAAATGTGTCTTCCATTTTGTAACTTGCACTGTCTGAATTGCAGTATTTATTTTTATCTGTCCACTCACCTTTGTACCATCTCTCTCCAGATGGAAGAGCTCACTTGGGGAAAGGGAGGCATTCAGCCAGCTCTCAATTCTCCAGCAGAAGGAATTCAATGACTGAGTCCACTTATGGTGCTCCTGGGTGCAGCATCAACATGAGATACCACAGCTAATTGCCAAAGGCTGATGGTGGCCAGAACTGTTTCAGTTTATTCTTTGGCTGCTGTTGTCCCAAGATCTTCCCAGATTTCTACTTTTTGGCTTTGACTTCTACCCTGTTTGTTATACCTTCAATTTATGAAGTATAGTTTGAGGACATCCAAGAAGTTTGAGGACAATAAAATTTCTTTTTACCCTGAACTGGCCAAATAATCACTTAGGACATATATCATCCCCAAAGCCTGTGTATGGGGCATATGTGTATGCGCACACAGGGTGGAGTGGGGGTGATTCTTCAGTTCTTAAGCAGAAAATTGAACAATAAATACACTCTACTTATCACAAAATGCTGGTCATTTATAGTGCCCTCTACGGCTCTATTAGAGGAACTATCTAAGAGCCCTTCCTCATGTTCTCATCTGACTTGTAGGGTGAGAAGTTTCTGTTCAAGATGGTAACAGTACTTAGAAGAGGCCAGACTTCCACTTACGTCTGTGCATAATCATGTCAGCTAGGCAAATCCTGGGAAACTTGCTATGGAGAAAGGACATGATAAAGTCCCACCTTAAGGATGAAAGATAGGAGAACACAACATATGCCTTCCTTGACATGGAGCACAGTTATCCAAATGAAGTCCTGCAGTGATGTGCTCTCCATGCCTAACAGGAAAGTATAAACACAGATCTTGCCACTGGAGGCATCTGTGTCACCTGGGACTCCTTCCATCTGAGACTCTCTGGCCCCACCCCAGACCTACTACCTTGTAACAAGATATCCAAGTGACTCATATACATTATCCTAGCCCAGTGGTAGTGGCACAGGTCTGTAATCCCAGAGCTTGGGAGACAGAGGCAGGTCTCCCTGAGTTTGAGGCCAGCCTAGTCTACAGAGCTAGCAACAGGACAGCAAGAGCTACACAAAGAAACCCTTTCGCAAACAAACAAGCAAACAAACAAAAAAGTATTGTTCTAGGAAATGACCAACAATATTTTTCAATACTTTTTCCATTTATTAAGTTCAGATTTAGTTAGTTCTCAGTGCCAAACCCACCCTTCCACACTCTGCTCTGTAATTGGACAGTGAGGCTCTGCAAAGAAGCTGCATCCTTTTCGGCACTGCTATCTGGATAACCATTCTCCAGGGGTCTGTAGTCAAAACCGCCAGCCTCCCCTCTCAGCTTAGCACCAAGTTAGTGCATATCCTCAGAGGTACACATGTCGGTAAGATAGGGCTCTGTCCTCTATGTTTCTACACTTGGGTATTTCCAGCTTCTTTATTCTCTCAGACCCAAAGATAGAAATTGCTCCACGCAGTTACAACACCCTATGACACCTTAGGCTCTCTTTTCACCTGCTTGGCTACCTAGTAAGCAACTTTATACCTCATTAACATTTCACACAGAAATATCACTGTTCAAATAACTGGGAGGAGTTCTGTGCCCTGACTGGATCCTAAAGTAATACACTAGAACTATAGGTTGCTTCAGCAGTTAAAGTGCTTACCACACACGCAGGAGGAGTGGATTCAGATCCACCAGAAATCCAAGTAAATGTTCAGTGGGTGTCTTGACTCTTGCGTAATCCAACCTGGAAAGGAGGAGATAAGTAATCCCCAGAACCAGTTGCCTATCTAGCCACACAAACTGTATCAACAAGATCTAGGTTTGATTGACAGACCCTGCCTCAACAGATGAGGTGGAAGTTGAGGATAATTCTAGATATCAACTTCAGACCTCCACATATAAGTACCTGCTCTCCACACACATACTTACACATATGCAAATACACACATATAAATAAACGAAATCTATGAACACACACACACACACACACACACACAATGGGATAAAAAAGAAAAGTCATAAAGTAATAGGCCATGCCATCATAACAAGAACAGGAACAGTCCCCAAGGAACAACCTGGTGACATTCTACTCCATCCTTCTCACCATAAGGAAAAATATAAAAAGAATACCATACTACATGCTTCTCAGGAAAAGGCCTTTCTCCCTCAGAGGATATGTCAAGTCTACTTAAGGGCCAGAACTAAAGCTAAAGAGGAAGCAAGGCAGAGAAGAGGGGCCCAAAGAAATTTCTTGTTTGCTGACTCAGGTAGGACCAAGGGAGGTCAGAAGGCCTGTAAGTCTTCACTGTTGGACTTTGCCCCTGGGCAACAGTACCACCATTCTGAAAGGAGAACCTGTCACCCAGCAAAAGCTTCTGGGGGATCTGGGGAGCTTCCATCCACAGTGGCGGGCCTTTCATATAAGGACTGAAAGGATATTGTGCTATAGCAGGAACAGGCACGGAGAAGAGAACAGGCCAGAATTTAAGCAGAGAAGCCCCTCTATATACCCACAGAAACACACAGACATGCAAGGTAGAATAACATAGCAGTGTGTTATTTTGACACAAAGCACTAGAAATGGATTCTGACTGCTCTCCTTGGCTCTTCAGAAGCACGACCATGTTAGAAAATTTTAATTAATTAAATTAAAAGGAAAGCCAACCAACACATGCACACATGTATGCAAACACACACACACACACACACACAGAGAGAGAGAGAGAGAGAGAGAGAGAGAGAGAGAGAGAGAGAGAGAGAGAGAGAACAACAACAATAGAGGGAAAAATAAAGATTGGCAATAAATCTCAAGTGGAACATTTCAATACTTATGTAACTTGATATAAATTGGCATAATGAAGAAAAGTGACATAAAACAAAAGGAAAGGCAGATTTTCGAGGAAATCAGAACCAAATTTAGAATATGTTATGTGTTTGTAAGTTCTGAAACCACTTAAAAGTATCTTTACTACAAATCATCTCTACACATTATTTGGACAAAGGGAAAGAAGAGAGACCACATCACAGTGTTGGCTCCTACTATATGTCAAAGATTGAGGACAAGCAACAGTACATTTTTCTTTCTTCAATCAAATAAACCTGTGGTTCTGACCATCCCTATATGAGCAGGAAATCTCATGTTTTGAGTGTTACTGAAATTTGGACACATGGGCGAGTGAAATTGGGCTACAGATGCCATAATCTGTCTTCCATACCATGCAGCTGCCTCTGAACAGTCTACATGCTCATTATTGAAGCCCCCAATTTTTAACAGCCTGCCTTCATTTATCATTTCCTGGGTTTTTATTAAAACCAGTTTTGCTGGATTCAATTATGTAAGTAGTGCATTACATAAGCCTACCCTGGTTCTACTATTGAAGTATGGAGCTTCCAGCCACTAAGCATCTATAGTTTAGCTCATCAGAAAGGAAACCTCATTTATTATCTCCTTTGTCAAGTATGCCCTCCAGCTGTATCCACACAGTGGCGTTTATCACCTGATCAAACACCAGTGAAGTCTTAGGCTAAAACAACAAAGTGAACTGTACTAATTCACTGGAATTCTACGCCTCACCTCCAATAGCCACTCCATTCATCATGGTACTGACTAAAGACACTTTTTTATACAAACTGCGTGCTTTATTTGAAAAGGTTCAATTGAACCTATCCACTCTAATCTGTGGCTCTCACTCTTGGGTGTGTATCAGACCATTCTGAGGGGCTACTTAAAAACAGATCACCAGGCCCCACCTCCACATTTCTGCATCAGCGAGTCTGGGGTGAAATATCAAGTTATTTACCTTTCTAAAAAGATCCCAGATAGTTCTGACACTGCTGGTCCTGGACCACACTTTGAGCCCCACCACTCCATAAGGCATAAAAAATGAACCTGGGGCTAGACACATGAGTTCATTTGGTAAAAGGGATAACCATTACAAATATGAGAACCCTGTCAAAAATCCTGGTGTGCTTGCAATCCCAGTCGTTGGGGGAATAGAGATAGTCAGCTTTTTGACACTCACTGGCTAATCAATCTGGCATTCTTGGTGAACATCAGGTTCGGTGAGAAAACCTGTCTCAAAAAATAAAATGAAGACTGACTGAGAAAGACACACAATGTTGATCTCTGGCTTCCACAAGTGCTTGTGCGCATGCCCTCCCTTTCTTCAATAGTAACAAAAGCCTGTGTTTTCATTTAGGGTAGAAATGCACCTAGCTGAGCGATACTTTTCAATCTCCCTTGCAGTTCTATATGGCCATATAACTAAGTCCTGGCCTTTTAGCTCTGAGCAAAATGATGCATGAGGATTTTAGTAAGCCTGGTTAAAGGCAGCAGGACCCCTAGAAAAAATCCTATGCTGTATGGCCTTGGAGATGGCCACCTCCTAATATTCCAGCCTTTGTGCAATCCCCTCCCCTTAAATATGGACTAGATTCTAATATGTGAAGCAGCTGTTATGTCATGAGGTCCTCTAAGGAGACACCAGTGTGTGTGTGGGGGGGGGGGGTTGAAAGGAGATTGTCTGAGGCCTGCCAAATCTACAGTAACTTTCCTTTTTTGAGTGTCCAAACTAACATCCTGATTTCAGCCTGGGATATCCTGGGCCAAACCACTCAGCTGAGAAGCTCCTGACTATGACCCATAGGAAATATTTGATGAAAACAACAGAGGTTACAGCCCTCAGGTGCAGAGCTCATAACTTACCTATGGCTCCTGGATTCTCCTCTGCTTCTTCATTCCACTGGCCGGATACACAGGAATGGGAACTAGAGCTTCAGCGGCCATCTTGTGCCACGAGGATGGAATCCACCTGATGAGGGTGTCAGTGAAGAGAGGCATCTGGGTTCCAGCAGTACCAGAAAGCAGCACAGGCTTCATGTTTCCTGACATCCTTATGTAGAGGAGAAATAACCCCTTCACTTAGGAAGCTTTAACGAGTTTATGGATGCCTGGCTCTTCTCCTTTCATCAAGTCTATAAAACAATGGTATAATTTTTAACAGACACTTAGTTCTTACTATGTTCCAGTATTCATACTGTAAAGTAACACTTTGCAAATCTTAACCCATGAAATTCACATCATAGAAGTACTGCTTTGTTTTGTTTTGTTTTCCCATTCAGTAATTAAGGAAGTTGGGACACAGAAAAGTTAAGTAAATTCTTGGAGGTCACACAACTATTAAGTGGAAGAGCCAAGATTATAAACTCAGGCTACCCCAGTCAGAGATTCTGTGCTTTTAACCCTAAGCCCTGCTGTGCTAACATTTACCAAGCACTTCCTGAGTGCCAGACATCATGCTAAGTGTTTTACACATGAGAGAACTAAAGCGCAGAGAGAGTTAAGTACCTTTCTGAAAACCACAAGTCTAGAAGTGACAAGTTGAGATTCAGATCCATGTTTCTTGGCCTCTAGGGCCTGGATTCTTAGTACTTGTAAACTGGCATTTCTATTTTCGGCTTCATTTATCTTCAAGCATTCTCCAGGCTATCTCACATAGCCAGTGTTCCTTAAACTTGTCTGTGTGCTTCACCCAGAGGTCTTGATAAATTTAGGTTTTAGCTCAACACATGTGGGCCCAGGTCCCAGACTCTGCACTTCTCACAGGCACCCTGGTGACCATGATGCTGTCCACACAGGGAGCTCTATTTGCATATAGAGGGTACAGACAGCAAGAGATGGACATTATCCTTTGCAAGGCTCGAACTGTAGTATCTATAAAACAAGAAGGAACTAGAAATATTCAATAAAGTTCTCTTTGGGCTCTTAAAGCTCCTGATGTGGTGCAGAATGTGATCTCCACACCTTCAGAGCTCCTTTTCAAAGCAACTAAGCAATGTGAATGACCACAAGCATCATTAAATGCATCTGATTCCACAGAAGACCTCCATGTCCAGTCCCTTACTTTACATCAGTGAGGAAGCACAGCCAAAAAGTGACTTGCCAAAGTTACAGGGCTAGGGTACATGGGTGCCACTGTCACAGGCTGATGCTCATTAGACCCTGTGTGCCTGTAGCTGTCCTATTCAAAGTCAGAGGCTGGTTGTGGATGTGTGAGATAGCTCCATTTCTGACCAGCTCTCTCCTACTGCTGCCAGCCAAGGGCTGGACTCAGAGGAGCAAACACCCAAAATGCCTTTTCATGATGCCTCAGGGTCAGCAACACACCCCCCTATAACCCGAACAGACAGGAAGCAAACATGAGACAAGAAGGAATATGCCAAGTGACCTGAATTTAGGAGGATTGATACCACAAGGGGGTGAGGTTCCCACATGGCCTGAGGTGCAGAGGAAGTGGTTAGAGTCCCTGTGAGAGCTGACAACTTGAGAACAAAGAAGCACTACAGACAGCCTAGTTTGGGGCTGTGCAGAAGGCGTTTGCTGACATTCTGTGACAAGAAATCCTGCCCACCCTGGAGCTGACCTGAGCTCTATAAAGGCGCGAGCCCAGGTAACAGAGTATAAAGACCAAACCTTGAAGGTTGAAGCTGGAGCCAACCTCACTTGGAGCCCTGGTTTCTAAAGGCTAGAGCAGTGCTTCTCAACCTTCCTAATGCTGAGACACTTGAATACAGTTCCTCATGTTGTTATGATTCCCAACTGTCAAGTTATTTTCGTTGCTACTTCATAACTGTAATTTTGCTTCTGTTATGAATCGTAATGTAAATATTTTTGGAGATAGAGGGTTGCCAAAGAGGGTGTGACCCAAGGCTGAGAACCACTGATCTAGAGCCATCTTCCTTTAATTAGTAGGTCTTTAGTAAAATCCACGGCCCACTGTGTTGCTGGCAATGTGTCAGGTGCTGTGGGAGATATAATGAAAGTAAAACAGCGTGGTCTGTATCCACATGCAATTTATTGTTGATTTTGGGGGCTCGTGGAACAACCTGAGTATTCAGAGTTCCTGAAGCAAGCAGGAAGAAATAGATGCTAGTAAAGGACTTCACAAGGGAAAACAGGTATGAGCCTAAGGAAATCACAAAAGGTTCCGTGGAAAAGTTGTCCTCTGAGTTCAAAGGTCCTAAGCAGGCGTGACCAAACACTAGAATGTTCTTGCTTCTCACTCTATTCCTGTATCATCAGCCTTTAGACTGTAACTTCATACTGTTCCCCATCTCTTGCTCTGGGAGATCTGGTCCCAAGGCTTGCTTTGGCCATCCAGATGTTAGACTAGACAAAGGAGAGGTCTAAAAGATTACCTAATGGATCAACTTGATTTTTTATATTTCAGCCATCACTAAGGATATAGGTTAAGGCTACTCTATCAGAGACCGAGACAAGCAGGCCATAGCCAATTCACTCCAGTTACTCCAGTGAAGAGCTTGTCAGACTAATATATGAGCAAGTTCAGCCAAGGGCAACAGAGACACCTAGTCACCTGTTTCAAGCATGAAGTGTTTATTATTGTATGCCGTGGAGGTTTTGTGACTGTTTCAGGCATCATTATTATGAAAATAAGTAGCTGATATAATAAGCAAAAAGGCTGTAAGAATGGAGCACTTGAGTATTGCCTGGAGAGATTCCTTTGGAAAACTAGCTTCATGTGATTTTAATAAGTACTACTTAAAATAAGGCTCTGCTGGTTAAATACATTGGGGAAATGCCGAGTAAATGAAAATAACAGGTTTCTTGATGGAGGGCTTCCCAGGGACTTGCCTGCAAAATTGTACATTGTGAATCAGAGAAAGCGGGGGAGAGAGAGAGAGAGAGAGAGAGAGACTGATTGACTGTTTGGAACGCAACATTTCCCAAATATTATTTGAAGGGTCTCATGGAACTACAGTAAGTGTACAGGAACACATTATGAGGCCAATCCCAGAAAAATCTCAGGCCATTTTACTAGTAGCAAATAAGTTGCCCAGGAGCAGAGATAATGTCTTTTATATCTGGTTATGTATCTCAGGACCTATATGTAGTACTGTTGGCCATATCATAGGTGCTTGGTAAATAGAAGCACAGGGAAGATAGGGAGGTGGGCGCTGGGGGATGAATGTGGTGCTGTGTTACTTCTTATCACTGCTTTTATTTGTGCCTTGCTTATGCTGACAGTGAACATGTCCACTCTGTCACCCAGATGAGCCCCCAACTATTCTTCAAAGTTATTATTCCCCTGAGGGCATTTCTGACCTTCTCTAACAAACAGGCAACGCAGCCACAGAACTGGGAGATAGATGGTTGTTTAGTTTTCCTCTAGCACCCTCAGGCACAGATCTTGCTGTAGGTGTTTGACAAGTATACATGGGAAGAAATAGGAAGAGAAGAGGCTAGGAATGAAGAGGAAAGAGAAAACAAGAAAGGAAGGATACAGCGAGGGACAGAAGGTGAAGAAAGAGATGGAAGAGGACAAAGAAGGAAAGGAGTAGAACAAAAGGAAGAAAAGAAACGTATGAGACATACTTGGGAACCATTTTAGTAACAAGTGGCTGGTGCCTGATAATATTGGAGAGCTGGTGCTACAAGCATGGGATAGAGACAGATGAATGCAGGAGAATGAATTCACTCTTCATTCCACAAGGAGCTACAGATTAATATTTTAAGCAATAAAGTAGTATCAGATAAGCCAGGCAGTGGTGGCGCACGCCTTTAATCCCAGCACTTGGGAGGCATAGGCAGGTGGATTTCTGAGTTCGAGGCCAGCCTGGTCTACAGAGTGAGTTCCAGGACAGCCAGGGCTACACAGAGAAACCCTGTCTCGAAAAGAAAAAAAAAGTAGTATCAGATAAACTTTTCTCCGGAAATTGTTTCCTATTTGTCAACAGGTAAAGCACTGTCACATTCAAAATTCCACAGCAAACTGAATATAATTTGTCACTTACAAAAATAAAGGAGATAATATTTAGCAAAAATACAATTCATCCAAGTTCCTCAACCACCTTAAAAGGCACAGATGTCCTCAGAGTACATATACTGCAAGCTTAGGCCTGGTGACTGGAAGTGGTCACCCATGCAACTAAACTATTCATTTTTGTGCTCAAATGAAATTAAATCTACCCTTGGGTCATCAAGAGAGGCACACAATGTAAGAAGCAGAAGAACCATCAGAGTAGAATTAAGTGTTTTCTTCTGAAAGCCAATAATACAAAAGTAAGTGTTTCACAGAGATCTGTTCATCAGCAGCTTGTATGCATAAAGAGCTTGTCAACATTACGAGCTGCATTCTCTGCCCTTTATGGTTTCAATCCGACGCTGACAGCTCTTGTGCCTGCCAAAGTGGAAGGAATGGTTTGTGTTTGCCTACGGCTGCCTAACATTATGAGTACCTGAAATGTTCTCTGCTACAGAAGCAAGAGAAAAACAGAACATAACAAGTGTGCCTGTTGCAAACAGTTGTCGTCCTGAGTAATTCAGAGATGGCTGAGAGCACTAGGCTAGCTAAATGTTATTTGTATTGACACTTAATAAGAGGTGAAAATTCAATCTTGCCCAAATCTAAACAAGCCAAGAAAAATTACCAAAGCGAGATGGTTATCCAGAAACTCTTTGAGTGATACAAATCTCTTTCTCTCTCTCTCTCTCTCTCTCTCTCTCTCTCTCTCTCTCTCTCTCTCTCTCTCCTCATAACATCTCAAAATGGTGTAAAATCCACCATGTAGCTGAAAATGAGCATCTTAAACTTGATTGCTTTGCCTCATCTCAAGTGCCAGGGTTACAGTTATATACCACCACACCTGATTTATGTGGTACTGGGAATCAAACTCAGCTCTCCATGCACAGTAGGCAATCACTGTGTCAACTGAGTCAAATCCCCAACTCCATATGGCTCTTCTTTTAAGATACCCATCCTGTTTCCACTGGCTCCTCCAGGCTGAGGTCCTTGGGCATTTGAAACATGGGAATCCTAGCCATTATACCTATGCAATTGGCTCTGTCTTCCCTACACCTGGCCCTTCATGACCTGATGTGCTGGCTTTTATTTCTTGCTCTAAAGTGAGACTTATAGATAATAACTTCAGATGCTTAGCTGCCCTAACATGTAGTAATAACAGCAAAAAGAGCAAAAAGGAGGTATCCTAAATACTTACACAAGAAAAAATTCCCAGCAAAGCTCCAGTTGGTCCATTGGGGGTGATAACACCATCCTTGAGCCAATCATGATTACTGGAAAGATTACCATATTATCTCTGTAATACTTTTAAAACATTTACATGTGACCAATATAATATATGTGACTCAACAAAAGCTAATCCTAACCCCAGGGGTTATATTTAAAATCCTCTGTTGGGCAAGCAACAGTTCCACAAAGTCTCTGCAGAAACAAAGGTTGCCTACTCAGAATAGGATGAGTCAAGAACTAATGAGAATAGGGTGAACTCTCAAAGACTATGCATGCACTGCACTCATGTTCTCTCCTTAACCCTCTTATAACACAATTCATTTTGTTTATGGAAAATCTAGTCCGGATAAATTGGTTTGGAGACAATTCCTCTCCTCTGCTTCTGGGCTGTTTGGACAAAAAGCCCAAACTGTCCATTCAGTATATACTGGCCTCTCTTGGTAAATGTCAGGAGCCAATTTTGGCTGATAGCTTATGGAGAGAAGAAAACAAAGTACATAGACATAGTTTGGGTCTTTGCAAAGAGCAGCCAGTGTTTTTAACTACTGAGCCCAGAGTCACTTTATGCACCCAAGACATTCATAATTTATGGCTTTGCTAAGGCATGAAATCACATTGCTTATGCTCAGAAAGCCATGAAAAGTACTTCATTAATGATTGAGCCAAGCTGACCAAATGTCAACCATATCTCAGAGTGGCTTTGATCTTTTCTCCTGCATCTATAGAAAGATGAGAACAAGGAGAAGCTTAGCTCCTGAGGGAAAGCCATCCTTTTATAACAGCAAACTATTGATGTTGGTGCTGGAAGTAAAGAAGTGGCAGAGTCTTTTACAAATAGACTACAACTGATAAAATATACTAGAAACCCACAAAACCAAGTGTGGTGGCACATACTTGTAATCCCAGCACTTAGGGAGTTGCTAAGGTAGAAGATTGCTAGTTCAAGTCCAACCTAAGCAGCATAGAAAGTCCCTGTCTCACAAGAAGAAAATAAGAAAAGAGGGGAGGAGAAAAGAGGGAAGGAGAAGAGAATGAGGAGAAGTGTAGGGCAGTGTTGGGTTAAGAAGATAGAAGGTCATCACAAGTCGAAATAAGCCCGCTGTCTTAAAGGAACAAAAAAATTTATTTTCTCACAAATGCACACTCCAAGGTGGACATGGCCACACAATTCTGCTTTATGGGCCTGAATTCAGGATTCAAGTTGCTTGGGGCCTGGGCTCAGTTAGGATGCCAGGATGTCCAAAGTTCAAAGTTCATTCTCTTGTCTCTGTCTCTGTCTCTGTCTCTGTCTCTGTCTCTCCCTCTCCCTCTCTCTCACACACACACACAGCCTCTCTCTATATAAACTATCTTCTACAGAATAGGGGACCATCCAACAGAGTGGGTCAGAGCTATCAAAACCACAAAGGCAGGAGTTTGCACTTCTTCTTAGGCTTAATACCGCGCATACTTTGACAATTAAAGTGGATCATAAAGTCAACTTGATTAAAGGTAGTTAGTACTCAAGGACAGAAGTGTTGAAGGACGTAGTTTCTGGGAGCTATAGATATAAAAGACTACACAATTTCTCTGTACTATAGTACTGGATGCTTTAGTCTATTCCTTCATTAAATAAATCCAGATTTATCCCCATTTTATAGATGATTAAAGTGAGGCTTACAGAGGATAAAGAAACTATTCCAAAGTTGTCCACTTAGATTTGAATCCAAAGACAGTGTTCAATCCACTAACCACAGGAAGTCATTTTAGCCTCTGAACATGCAATTAAGTTCAGTCCCTGGGAATGTATTCATTAGGTGTTCCCATTGAGTGTTCCCTGGTAGATGAGCAAAACAAAGACTTCCTTTCATCTTCCTTTCTTTCCCCTTTAGCTTCTACTACAAAATTAGCATCCTCTACTATGGGACTTCCAGTAAATCAGATTTCAAAGACAATCCCATCTGATTTTCTTCAGACTCAAAATTACTGACACTCACTTCTATGCAAAAATGGTACCTGATTACCAGTAAAGGCTGGGCCCAAACACACATAACCTTGTGCTTCCTTTGTCTCTGAGTCCCCTAACTGTCCATGGCCTAAGATTAAGGCTTTCAATATCTATCAAAAGGAAAACTCTGCTGCCTTCTGCTTCTCATCTTGAGATCACTAAAACAACTTTTGAGTCAGGGACAGTCATCAGAAAGATCTTGAGTGTAGACTCAGAACCATTGAGCTGAAGGTGACAATATCTAGATTATTAGTCTCAGAAGGAAGAGTAGGCATTTTTTTTAAGATAGAGTTTCGAATCTGTGAGGCCAAAGAGAGTCCCCAAGGAAGAGGTTTTTAAAATTAACTAAAATCTAAAAAAAAAAAAAAAAAAAAAAATGCCCAGAGACATAATCTATCCACAAATAACTATTAATATATATTGTGAGAGCAATCTGGTGCAGTCATTGCACCAAATGTTCAATTTCGTTTTGTGTTTTCCCTGTCCTGGAATCTGAAATGGTTTGGGAAGAGAAAAAATAAAACAAAAAGTAAGAAGTATAAGAGTGCCGACTTGAGTCACACTTGGGCACATGCTCCTCACATGTCAAATCCTTCCTTCTCGAAGCTATAGTGCCTATTTCTGAGGGATTAATTCTGTTCCTAATGATATCACCACAGTTTGGGATCCAGAGTTCCCTCAACTTTAAAGCATCCGTAATTCTACAACCCAGGCTGAAAGCTATCCAAGCACCCTTAAGTGTGGCAGCAGTCCTTTTGGGGAGTGTTTGACAGCCTCCACCCTGGATCCTGGAATGAATGGTAAACAATAGACAGTGTAAGTTTGCATGTGCTGTGATTGAGCACAGCCTCTTCTTAGTGGCTGCTATTTTATGCATACATGAGACAATTTAAAGATGATGAGAAATTGTCAATCAAGTCTCCAGAGTCTATAATATACAATGGAGTGTGAGACAAAAAGCAGTAAAATGTTTAAATTCTGTAAACATAGTATTAATTATATCATTTAAATGACTTGTTTACCATTTAAGATAAGTTGCTCATAAGCACAGTAGAATTTGTGTAAATAGTATTAAAATGTGCCCTGTTGATAGTCTTCTGTAATATTTGATTATGGTAGCAATCCATAATATGTACTCATGAACACTATGTAAAAAAATCTATCTTCTAATTTTATACTTACATCGTGAATTTCGAGCCCAAAATTTGCTGCTTATACATAATAATCACAGCTTAAAGGATTAAAACAAATGTTAACTCTTACTCAAATTAAAACATTTCTTTTTCCTATTTAATTGTTTGTCAAAAAAACAATCTATGATCTTCCATGTAGTAAATTATATGATCTTTTGCTGTGGTTTCATAAACTATCTGAGGTTTATTTTTTTTCTCCCAGACACACTTTTAACATATAATTTCTTTCAATTATGCTTCAATATATTCAACAACATTTTATGTTTTCTAGGGTAAAGGCCATTAAAGAAAAAATGTGCTAAAATATCCCACCTTAAACTTTCATCTATATATAATTTTAAATTTTTACCGAATAAAACTTTACTGTCGAATGTGGAAAGGCAGTATTTGGGAGCAAGGGAATCCCAGTTGCCAGGTGTTGGGTTCCCAGCTTCACTAGAATGATTTCTCCCAGTTCTTTTGGGCAGGGGTTATATGTCACAACAATGCTAGGGGCCAAAGGATAGTTGGACTACTGAGTAAGCTCTCCTCCACAATCAGGCAAACATCTCTAATTTGGGATAAATACCTTCTTTTCAGTTTTCCCTTTTATTTGCTTCTAATAAGGTATGTGCTACTGTAGCGTGTAGTTTTGGCTAGACCGCTTCTTGCTCCTGGCTGGTCACAGGTGCTTACCCGCCCAGGAGCTATCTCAGTTCCGCGGATGAAAGACACACATTGGCTCATTTTTAACCTGTCTTACAGGCTCAATGGCTGGGCTCTTGGAAGCCTCCCGCACCTCGTGTGCCCTTTCCTTTACTCCTTGCTCAATACCTCTAAATCTTCCTCAACTTAGTTACCCAGTTACCTTCTGTGAAGCCCATTGGCCACTTTCCTTTTCCGCCTACATTTTGGCAGATCTCTCCTGTAGCTCCGAGTCTGTCCCTGTCTCTCTCCACCAAGTATCTCAAATCTCCTCCTCCTCTCTCCTAGCCTTCGGGAACCTGGAAGTCCCACCTCTTTCTTTCCACCCAGCCATTGGCCACGGGCATCTTTATTGATTGATCAAGAACCAATTGGGGCAAGGACCTTCAGAGTCAATACTTTCCGATTCCCCATTAAATCAAAGCATCAGTACCACTCCTCTACTGAACCTAAGCAAATTGGTGAGTGTTACTTTAGAATTTTTTTAGTGGATAGGTATCACCTTAGGAATAAATGAAGGCAGTAGGTCTCTTCAACAATCTCACTGCCAGGTATGAGGCAGCAGCAAGTATCAGACCAAATTTTGACACATAGTCATATGAGGAGAGTCCTAGAGGGTCATCTACCCTGCCCTGGAAATTCAAGGACGCTCTGTCTTGATCTCTTAGCTACTCTTACTGTACATTGCATAAAAGATAATGTATCTGTTATTTTTGTGCCACTGTGGCCAAAATTCCTGACAGAGACTACTTAAGACTGCCTTTGCGTCATCATTTTGGAAAGATTTCTTTTTTAAAAAGATTTCTTTCTATGAATTTTCAGTTACATGTACATATGCAGAGGAAGATATGTACATGTCAGTGTAGGTGCCTATGGAGGTCTGAGGTATCAGATACCCCTGAAGCTGGAGTTAGAGGCAGTTGTGAGCGCCCAGATATGGGTGCTAGGAACTGAACTCAAGTCCTCTGCAAGATAAGCATGCTCGCTGGTCAGTTGAGCCATGTATCCAGCCCCCATTTTGGAGCAATTTCAATTCATCCTTCATCTGATCAGTGAAAGTGTGGCAGGGCAACTCTATATCTGGCGGTGGAAGGATGAGGCAACCACTGTGCACATGGTCGCAGAGAGTGGCACCAGGTCCAGAACTGGGTGATAACATTCAAAGAAAGGCCTCCTATAGTAAGCTACTTCTCCAGCCTGGCCCCATGTCTTAAAGGCTCCACAGACGGAAAATAAAGTAGGGGAATAAAAACCAGAACATGACCCTATGAAAGAACTTCCATTTTCAAACTATGACAAGTCCCTGTGAGGTACTTGTGTGGTATTTGGTTTTATTTTCATTAATTAATTAATTAATTAATTGACTTTAATTCTGATCACAGCCTCCCCCTCTCCTCACAGTGCCCCCACAGCCCCTCCCCCACCCACTTCTCCTTGGAGGAGAGGGAGCACCCCCTGAGTACCACCTAACCCTGACACATCAAGTCACTGCAAGGGGGAACAGGACCCACAGGCAGGCAACAGATTCAGGTACAGCCCCTTGCTACAGTTCAGGGAGACATGTATGAAGACCGGGTTGCACAGCTGCTACATATGTGGGGGCAGGGGCTAGGTCCAGCTCTTTGATTGATGGTTCAGTCTTTGCGAGCTTCCAAGGGTCCAGGTTAGTTGACTCTGTCGGTCTTCCTGTGGAGTTCCTATCCCCTTCGGGGCTGCAGTCCTTCTTCCTATTCTTCCATAAGGGTCCCCAAGCTCCATCCACTATTTGGCTGTGGGTCTCTGCATCTGTTTCCATTGGCTGCTGGTTGGAGCGTCTCAGAGGACAGTTATGCCATGCTCCTGTCTGCAAGCATAAAAGAGTATCATTAATAGTGTCAGTGACTGGTTCTTGCCCATGGGATGGTTCTCAATTTGGGCCAGTCATTGGATGTCCATTCCCTCAGTCTCTGCTCTATCTTTGTCCCTGTGACCCAACATGTGTCTTGCTTGTGTAGTATTTGAAGTGTTGAAATTTCCAGAACTTCTAGTCAGAATCAGGTAAACAAGCCCTCCAATAAATAGCTAGGCAGGAGATCATTCTAGAATCCTGACTCCAGAGCAACATTGTAAAAGGCTATATATAACTATTGGCCTCCCTGGATTGTTATATCCCTAGTGTACAAGGGCGCTAATTCCTAGACAATATTTCTTCCTAATGCACATTACTTGGATATCATTCATATCACCAATGAAAGATCATTTCTAACATCCATTAGGCTAATTAACAAAGCCTGTAATATTGATTTGAGATTAAGATACTTGAAGACTTATAGCAACTACTTTGGGAATGTTGATTTCTAATTAGAGTCTGTGGAGAGTTAATAATCCTTGCAATGAAAATCTTCAATTAG
The DNA here is from genome assembly GCA_028551405.1 of Uromys caudimaculatus. Classification (NCBI taxonomy): domain Eukaryota; kingdom Metazoa; phylum Chordata; class Mammalia; order Rodentia; family Muridae; genus Uromys; species Uromys caudimaculatus. Next base: position 25,660,824 of record CM052722.1, on the reverse strand, counting down.
AGAATTTCAAATGTAAACTAGCCACCCCTAGGGTATAGATTAAAACTAACGTGCACAAAAACATCAGATTGTACTTGCTAGAGTACTTTCAATTACATCAGAGCAACCACATGTTATGAGATGTGATGCCATTATAGCAATAATTATAATAGAAGGGGGTTTAAGATTTTGTTTTAAGTGTATCAGCTTCTGTCAACGTGAATGCCTTTGAGTTAGACTTAACACATGACATTTCCTATAATTACCATGTAAATCCAGCAATTGAACTTCTGAATATCTACTCAAAAAACTGAAAGCAAGGTCTCAAAGAAATGTTGGCACATAAATGTTCATAGTAACATTTCTAACAACATTTAAAACATGGAAACAATATGTGTCCATCAACAGAATGAATAAATAAATTGATCCTTAAATAAAGCCAGAGTGCACACAAAATAGAATATTACCAAGCCTTAAAATTGAAAAAAAAATTCAGACACATAATACAACATAAAGTTTATGGAGATGATTTCAAATGGAATGTTAGGCACGAAACAATTACTTTTATGAGGTATCTAGATGTTGTGTTTAAATGTGAATATCTCCCAGAGACTAGTGGTAATGTCCAGTTGTCAGGGGCTAAGGGGAGAGAGAATTTGGAGTTATTTGATGAATAAGAATGTTAAGTCTTCAAAATGAAAATATTTCTGAAAATGGTGTGTACACAACAATATAATCATACTTCCTGCCAGTGATATATAGACATATAGTTAAATTGTTCCTATAGTAAATTTAGCTTTATATGTACTTTGCTACAGTAAAATGATTGAGAAATCACTCATATCTGTTGTTCTGTTGCTTGGGATTTATCCAGAGACCGATATTATCTGAGTTTCTGTCTTTCTGTCCATTATCCTGAAGCGCCAGGAAAAGTCCACTAGTAAGACAGACATCTTGGTAACATTTTAAATGGCTTCAAAGCAATCCACCATTACAAATGAGGATTTAGGTGGAGGAGGAAACAGAGAAATACAGACAGAACATCAGAGGCCAATACAAAGATTGGCACCAGAGTAGGCAAGCAAGCCACAGAGGGAGTAACATTTAAGGTGACATTCACTATCAAGTGCCTCCCATGCATTTGAACCACCCTGGGAATTAGTGCCTCCTTAAGCTTTGCCCCCAAAGCTTGCCTTACACTACTTCCAGCCCTTGATCTCAATATAAGGATCTTGAATTCTAGCCCAGGGTCCATGAAGAAGCTTTGAGGAATACTGAAGAATTTTTTTTGTACAAGCTTTTTAATGAAAAATGTTATTCTTTGAATTTTTAATTTAGAGAATTAATTGGAAAGAGGTAAGACTGGAATTGAGGAGATTAATTCATGCAAGAAGTAATAAAATCATGAACTAAGGCAGTTGTGGGCTGGAGAGTGATGGATGCTTAAAGAGCTAAAAAAGGAGGCAGGGTTGAAAGTGTGGTGACTAATTTAGGATGGTGTTGACAAAAAGGAAGAATAGTCATTGTGACTTCTTCCTTCACTTGGGCCATGTTGACCATAGGACAAAGCCACCATGCCTCTGATAGAAGAACATTGCTCCATGATTCCTCTCTTCTTGCCTTCTCCATGCATTAGATAGGGTGGGGACAGAGTTTGCTTCTGCTTCTAAGTAGCAATGCCACTCATAAAGATTTCCCATTATTCTTTCCCTATGGTTAATTGGAAGTCATTTGCCTGAGCCCTATAACTCTTGCCCAATTTTTTATTCTCTTTCTTTTAGCAAAAAGAAGCCACAACAAGGTAGTTCTTCAATGGTGGGCTAGCTCTACCATTGCTGTGTCCAACCTCTGCAATCCTACAACAACAATAATGAGGTCAAAGAGAAGAGGGCAGGATGGCAAGAAAATGTCTAGATGAGTTTGCAATGGCTCCCAAGGAGACATAGCGAACCATTGAAATACCTCCAGATAAACCATACGTGAAGTGCTGTGTCACAATAGCCCCATGAAATGGTGGAGAAATGGGCATAGGTAGGCCTTAACAGCTGGTCATCACCTGTTTCTTGTTTCTCATATGTCAAAGTTCACCCCATGTGAAGTTAGCTCGTATACACTTACCTGATTCTTAAGTCATTGAGAAAATGAGATCCACAGCCTGGAGGAGGGTTGGGAAATAGGATGAAAAACTAAGTTTAAGTCTCAGCCTTAAAGAAAAGGATCCCTTGGGCTAGACAGAGATGAGCTCTAAAGCAACACAAATGGCAAAGGGTCATTGAGAAAAAGAGGTTGAGTGGGTTTTGAAAGGAAGAGAAAATGGTCTGTATACACCAATGTCTAAAACCTAGAATGGAGAGTAAACTACCAGTCTTTCCATGCCTAAAACCGTAGCATTTCTGCTGTAATTTCGTAAAGACTTTTACTGGACTCTATTGATTTTTAAAAAAATCTGTAGTCAACATTTGTAGTTGCTTTCTCCAACACCATGATGCGTTTCTTTATCATAATTAATTCTCAGATAAACACACAGTCATTCATAAGTAAGACTACATTTTACAGTGTAGATACAGTTCTAATATGTTTTAACCAATGAGATATAAATATTTCCTGTAGGAAAACCTCTGGATCAACTTCTTAAAAGATAAAATGATGGCCTATTTCCTCTTGTACATTTTTATTTTATTCCATGAATCTAGAAGTGATGGTTGGAGCTCTAGTCACCATTTTGGACCATAAATACAAAAGAATGATGGAGTGAGAATTCCAAAACAATATAAGATACCCAATAATTTTAAAAGTTATTCTGCCAGCCTTGTATTGCCTACTCTTAGATTTTACTTACATAGAGAAAAATGTCATCTTCCATTTTTCAATGTCTGATCATTTATTTGTCATTCATAAAGGCTCTTATTTTTATTGGACTCATACTGATAAGTAGAAGATCTCAGCATGGACAGCTTACATCTCTTCACAATCTGTCCCTGGTATTTTTCTTTGGCTTCTTGCATCCTCTTGGCTAAAGGTTTAGCATTTTCTACATTTTTCTCCTTGTTTTTCTTCTGAGCAGTATGTTGGCATTTGTGTTGCAGGACATGTAGAGTGACAAAATGCTCTTGGGTGTTTTGGTCCTAAGCTTCTTATCTTCTTTATTTAAGGGCTTTCTGATAACATATTGGTGGACATCATCTTCATTGGAGAGATTGAAATGTTTTCAGATTCAGCTAGCTTTTTTGTGCCCCAGCTGCCAAGGCATCGTGTCTTGTCAGCCCAGGAATGCCCTTCTTTTCTTTTTTACAATTAACATAGTTGAGAACACTCAGCTTGAGCTTGACATCCACAATGCATACATCCATGAACAGACTTGAATTTCTCCTCTCCAGTTCTCCTCAGTCCATAACAAGAATGCACCTCACACAAGAGCAGGTGCACATTGCCTTGGATCAAGACACCTTTATTCATGGGAAAACTGGTTGCTGTTCCCACCAACATATTTAGATGGTATACACTTTCCACTCTTTGCCTGGAACATCAACAGCTAGTTCTGTGACCATGCACTTCTTACAGAAAGTACAAAGCTTGCCTTAATTGTCTACTTCAGTGAGTTTCTGACAGCTGGTGACCAGGAAGGAGATATTCAGCTGCATCTTGACATAGACACATAGAGGACACCAAAGAAAAGAGTCATCTTCCATATTTTTATACTTTCCTTATTTTGATCCTATAATACACACAGCTAAACCTGATCCATCTAATAATTACACCTTTTAACATCTTGACTGGAGTTCAAATGTAATTTGTCAGTGATTCCTCTTTGTTCCAGTTTTTAAAAGTGGAAGCCACACTTACACGTCTCAAAATTTCCAAGACATGCCTACTTTTCATAATTCCTGTTGAGTACATTTAGTGTTGTACACATGCTCATGTGTTTAGGGATGACCACTTGGGACTGGATAATCTATCAGGGGGCTGGAAAAGACTAATTCTTGCTTTCCTAGCAGCTATTAATTGCCTGTGGCTATTCGTTTTTTGTAGCAAATATAGACCATCACAGAAATCCACAGCGGGTCAAAATGCAGAGAAATACTAACCTTTGAGTATTTATCAACAAATGAAACATCTACAAAACAACACATACACCTAAGTCTCTAGGTAAAATAAAGGAAGAGAGAGTGGAAAGATTGTAAGGTCAGGCGACCAGACATGCTACAAGATAGTGTTTACTGTGTATGACAAGAAGGTGTATCCATGCAATCTTAACAATATAGTCACCTTCTGGTTTCCATCTGTGGTGGGAGACCTCTGCCTGGGCCACCAGGGCTCCATAGCCAAATAGCGCTGGGAGAAAGCTAGCCTCCCAGGAGTGTGGACAAGCCCGTGTGAGGAGGTAAGAGGATTAAGACTGACCAGCGGGACTCGACCAGAATCCTTGGGACACAGGAACTGAGGAACAGCCGGGGGATGGAGCCTTCTGGTTTCCATCTGTGGCAGGAGACCTGTGCCTGGGCCACCAGGGCTCCATAGGCTAATAGTGCTGTGAGAAAGCTAGACTCCCAGGAGTGTGGGAAAGCCTGTCTGCTCAGAGGGGCCCACCTGGAATCCCCAGGACACAGGGACAGAGGAGTGGTCTTCTGGTTTCTTTTGGCGGCTGGGGAGCTGAACCTGTGACACAGGGCTCCATACTCAAATAGTGCCAGGAGAGAGCTGGTATCCCAGGAATGCCAACACACCTTCAAGCACAGGCAAGACCACCATTTCTGTTCAAATTCACTGGATCAAGAAGGGCCCTTGCAGAGACATCAGGATACAGGAACCAAGGGACAGCTGGGGACAAGATCCTTCTGGTTTCTGTCTGCACCCCAGAGTTGATCCTGTACCACAGCGCTCCAAATCCAAATTCCTCTTAGAGAGAACTTGTCTTCAAGGAGTATTGACACAGAGGCTTGCAGGAGGGACAAGTCACAGTCACAGAGAGTAAGACTAGCTAACACCAGAGATAACCAGATAGTGAAAGGCAAGGGCAAGAACATAAGGAACAGAAACCAAGGCTACTTGGCATCATCAGAACCCAACTCTCCCACCACAGCAAGCCCTGGATACGCCAACACACCAGAAAAGCAAGACTCAGATTTAAAATCACATAACATGATGATGATAGAAGGTTTTAAGAAGGAAATAAATAACTTCCTTAAAGAAATACAAGAGAAGACAGGTAAACGACAAGAAGCCCTTAAAGAGGAAACACAAAAATCTCTTAAAGAATTAGAGGAAAACACAATCAAATGGGGAGAATTACAAGAAAACACAATCAAACAGACAAAGGAAATGAACAAAACCAACCAGAAACTAAAAATAGAAATAGAAACAATAAAGAAAACCCAAAGAGAGATGACCCTGGAGTTAGAAAACCTAGGAAAGAGATCAGGAGTCATAGATGTAAGCATCACCAACAGAATACAAGAGATAGAAGAGAGAATCTGAGGTGCGGAAGATACCATAGAAAACACTGACACAACAGTCAAAGAAAACATAAAATGCAAAAAGCTCCTAACCCAAAACATCCAGGAAATCCAGGATACAGTGAGAAGACAGAACCTGAGGATAATAGGTATAGAAGAGAGTGAAGATTCCCAACTTAAAGGACCAGTAAATATCTTCAGCAAAATTATAGAAGAAAACTTCCCTAACCTAAAGAAAGAGATGAACATAAATATACAAGAAGTCTACTGAACTCCAAATATATTGGACCAGAAAAGAAATTCCTCCCGTCACATTAGAGTCAAAACACCAAATACACAAAACAAGGAAAGAATATTAAAAGCAGTCAGGGAAAATTGTCAAGTAACATATAAAGGCAGACATATCAGAATTATACCAGAAACTGTGAAAACTAGAGGATCCTGGGCAGATCTCATACGGACCCTAAGAGAACACAAATGCCAGCCCAGGCTGCTATACCCAGCAAAACTCTCAATTATCATAAATGGTGAAACCAAAATATTCTATGACAAAACCAAATTTACACAGTATGTTTCCACAAACCAAGCCCTACAAAGGATAATAGATGGAAAACACCAACCAAGAAGGGAAACAACACCCTAGAAAAATCAAGAAAGTAATCCTTCCACAAACTCAAAAGACGATAGTTACACAGGTATAAAAATAACATTGAAAACAACAGGAAGCAACAATCATTATTCCTTAATATCTCTTAACATCAATGAACTCAATTCCCCAATAAAAAGGCATAGACTGACAGACTGGATCCATAAAGGACCCAGCATTTTGCTGCATTCAGGAAATGCACCTCCGTGTTAAAGACAAACACTACCTCAGAGTAAAGTTCTGAAAAACATTTTTCCAGGCAAATGGTCCCAAGAAACAGGCTGGAGTAACCATTCTAATATCAGATAAAATCAACTTTCACCCAAAAGTCATCAAAAAAGATAAGGGAGGACACTTCATACTCCTCAAAGGAAAAAGCTAACAAGAAGAACTCTCAATTCTGAACATCTTTGCTCCAAATGCAAGGGCACCACATTCATAAAAGAAACTTTACTAAAGTTCAAATCACACATTGCACCTCACACAATAATAGTGGGAGACTTCAACAACCCACTATCATCAATGGACAGATCTTGGAATTACAAATTAAACAGATACACAGTGAAACTAACAAATGTTATGAACCAAATGGATTTAACAGATATCTATAGAACATTTCATCCTAAATCAAAAGAATATACCTTCTTCTTAGCACCTCATGGTACCTTCTCCAAAATCGACCATATAATCGGTCACAAGACAAACCTCCACAGATACAAGAAAATTGAAATAATTCCATGCCTCCCATCAGATCACTACGGTTTAAGGCTGGTCTTCCACGGCAACAATAACAACAGAAAGCCCACATACACATGGAAGCTGAACAATGCTCTCCTCAATGACAACTTGGTCAAGGAAGAAATAAAGAAAGAAATTAAAGACTTCCTAGAATTTAATGAAAATGAAAGTACAACATAACCAAACCTATGGGGCACTATGAAAGCAGTGTTAAGAGCAAAACTCATAGCTCTGAAAGCCTCCAAAAAGAAACTGGAGAGAGCATATACTGGCAGCTTAACAGCACACCAGAAAGCTCTAGAACAAAAAGAAGCTAATACACCCAAGAGGCAGGAAATAATCAAATTAAGGGCTGAAATCAACCAAGTAGAAACTAAAAGAACTATACAAAGAATCAACAAAACCAGGAGCTGGTTCTTTGAGAAAATCAACAAGATAGATAAACCCTTAGCCAGAATAACCAGAGGGCACAGAGACAGGATCCAAATTAACAAAATTAGAAATGAAAAGGGAGATATAACAACAGAATCTGAGGAAATTCAAAAAATCATCAGATCCTACTACAAAAGCCTATACTCAACAAAACTGGAAAATCTGGATGACATAGACAAGTTTCTAGACAGATATCAAATACCAAAGTTAAGTCAGGATCAGATAAACCATCTAAACAGTCCCATAACCCCTAAAAAAATAGAAGCAGTCATTAAAAGTCTCCCAACCAAAAAAAGCCCAGGACCAGATGGGTTCACTGCAGAATTCTATCAGACCTTCAAAGAAGAACTAATACCAACACTCTTCA
>CM052722.1:25635616-25652709 GCA_028551405.1 Uromys caudimaculatus | reverse complement strand
TAATATCCAATACATACGAAGAACTCAAGAAGTTAGACTCCAGAGAAACAAATAACCCTATCAAAAAATGGGGAACAGAGCTAAACAGAGAATTCTCAACTGAGGAAATTCGTAGGGCTGAGAAGCATCGAAGGAAATGTTCAACATCCTTAGCCATCAGGAAATGCAAATCAAAACAACCCTGAGATTCCACCTCACACCAGTCAGAATAGCTAAGATCAAAAACTCAGGTGACAGCAGATGCTGGCGAGGATGTGGAGAATGAGGACCAGTCCTCCATTGCTGGTGGGATTGCAAGCTGGTACAACCACTCTGGAAATCAGTTTGGCAGACTCTCAGAAAAATGGACATAGTACTACCTGAGGATTCAGCTATTTCACTCCTGGGCATATACCCAGAAGATGCTCTAACATGTAATAAAGACACATGCTCCACTATGTTCATAGCAGCCATGTTTATAATATCCAGAAGCTGGAAACAACCCAGATGTCCCTCAACAGAGGAATGGATACAGAAAATGTGGTACATTTACACAATGGAATACTACTCAACTATTCAAAACAATGACTTCATGAAATTCTCAGGCAAATGGATGGAACTTGAAAATATCATCCTGAGCGAGGTAACTCAGTCACAAAAGAATGAATATGGTATGTAGTCACTGAGAAGTGGATATTAGCCCACAAGTTCGGAATACCCAAGATTCACTTCACAACCATTGGACGAGTGTAAGGTCCCAGATGGAAGAGTTGGAGAAGGGACTGAAGGAGCTGAGGGGGCTTGGGAGCAACAGTGTCAACTGGCCTGACCCACCTATGCTCTTGGAGGCTGGACCACCAACCAAAGAATACACATGGAGGAACCCATGGTGCTGGCCACATATGTGGCAGAGGATGACCTTTTTGGCCATCAGGGAGAGAGGAGAGGCCCTTGGGCCTGAGGGTGTTAGAGGCTCCAGTATAGGAGAATGCCAAGGTGGGAATACGGGAGTGGGTGTGTGGGTGGGTGAGAGGTGGAATACCCTCACAGAGGCGGTGGAGGGGAAGGGATAGGGGGTTTCCAAAGAGGAGGCCTGGCAAGGGGGAAACATTTGAAATGTAAATAAAGTATCAAAAAGAAAGCAATGTAGTCACCTAAATAAGACTCACACAATGACAATATCAATAGACATCTCACATAGATGGATGGAGTTTTTAATAGCAAACTTGTCATTGTTCAAGCTTTCTTCATCAGCCTCCTTGCCTTCTCTCCCTTTCTCTATAATGATTATTCTACTCCAGAGTTCTGTGAAATTAGAATTTTCCTTTTAGACTTCACATATGTATGTAATAACACAGTATTTTTCTTGTGCCTGGATTATTTCACTAAAAATAATAATCTCCAAGCTCACCGGTATTGTTACAAATGACAGGATTTTATCCTTTTAATTGCTGAATAATGTTCTATGCTTTGTATGTAACACGTGTTCCATATCAACTAATATGTATTTAGTTTGTTTCCATTTCTTACTATTGTGAACAACACTACATTAAACTGTTTTCTCTGAAAATAAATGATAAATGCTACTGCGACCCTGGGTAGCTTCTGAAAGTTTAGTCAAAGTGTATATTGTAACCTTTCTGACAATGTTAGTTTTCTTCCTTCCAATAACATGTGCTTAATATAATACGTGCACATACCCATATAACTCCATAACTCCCATTCTACACTCTAATGTCCCAACAGGAGCAATCAGAAATCATCTCAGTGATGTCTTCAGGGCACATCTATGGAGACTCAGTAAGTTGTTGTAGTTCTATAGAAATGGGAAGGGGAAGAAGCATTGCAGAAACTTCCAAGAGAATTGTGTGAAGAAGTTCTGCTGGAACATTCCAGCAATCCAGATGGGCAACAGCTTGCCTTTCTTTTCCATGTGGAAACTGCACAAAGTGCACATTCTCTCTCTCTCTCTCTCTCTCTCTCTCTCTCTCTCTCTCTCTCTCTCTCTCTCTCTCTCTCTCTCTCTCTCTCACACACACACACACACACACACACACACACACACACACACACACACACACACAGAGGAGAGAGCAAACCACAAATACATAAGCCCTCTGCAGAATTTACCAGTTTTTACTAGCCAGGGTTAGTTTTGCAATCAGTGATAAGCCCCAGCAAAACAAACTTCTTCTGAACTACATTGGAGTAACTCAGGGCAACCAGACTAAATGGCCCAAATACTCATCAGAAGGCAAACATGTGTGTTTTGCTACCAAGCCAAGCAGAACCTTAGGAAATGAGGTTTAAATGAGGAAAATTTTGGAGGATCTTCAATAGTAAAAATGTAACTGTTTCTTTTATGGTTTAACTACAAATAATCCTTGAACACATTTTGACAACAGTTCTGTTAGAGATGCCAAGAAGCACAGAACCTGGCCCTTACACTCTGGAGGAGACAAAGCCTTCCTCTCTGTGTGTTCCTCTTTGGTCCTGACATTTGGTTCCAACATTTCTCTATCCCTCAGAGATGCTTTCTGCCTTTGTTCTCCTCTCCATAAGACCCTAAACAACTGGATCATAGTTTGATCTCCCTGTTCTTCTGTCAGGTGTTATGTTTGTCACTGAATTGAACAGAAATGGTTCTCCTCTTGCTCTTGCCCTTTCTAATGAAATCTGCCTATAGGAGGAACTGCTTGCCTCTATCAGCCCTCCCCATTATCAGAAAACCAGGGTAGGGCTTCCTTGAATGAAAAATAAAGCTGTGGGTTTTATGTTTGTTTGGTTGGTTGTCCGTTTTTGTTTTGGTGTTTGCTTGTTTTTAACTGAAACCGTGTTTTTGCTGTGTATCTCCGCTTGGTTTGGAACTTACTATATAGCCTTAGTTGACCTCAAACTTGTGATTCTCCTACATCAGCCATCCAAGTGCTAGAATTACCACACCCAGCTCAACTTTTGCTTTGCTACCTACTTCCTTTTTATTTGAACAACTAGAGTGGAAAATAATAAGCATATTGAGGTGGGCCTTAGGTTCAGTAGAGGTTATCTTTCTTGCTTCTAGTACTACCATGAAGAGACTAGGACATGACTAAGCCAGTCATTCAAGGAGGATAAGAACTATGTGAAGCAAATCTGAACTCAACCTACAACTGTAGCTGCTTCACTGAGCCCAGCAAGACCACTGTGTCCAGATTGTAGACATATGCATACTAAATGTTCTTTGTTGCTTAGACTTTGTAGTTGTTTCCACAGAATGGTAATGGATAAAAAAAAACCTACTTCTTACAAATTACTAAAAAGTCGAACTCTGTATTCCATTTGCTTAGGTTCAATGGCAAAACTCTCCAAATCAAAATCGGATGAGCTCAGCAAATTATTGACACTTTGTACTTTTGTTTGCATATCCATAAACTGAGGGTAACATGTTAAGAGGATTAGATCTCTCAAAACATTCAAAATACATGAAGCAATACCTGGCACACAATATACATCCAATAAATGTTTCCCAGCATTCTTTTATCTAACAACAAAGCTGGTGTTATATTTTTGTACAGAAATACAAAGTTGAGATTCAACTTGCAAACTGAGAATTATGGTAGGAGTTTTGATTGGTATTGTATTAAATCTGTAGATTAAGACAGAGGGCACTGTCATCCTAATATTTATATGTAGTTTGTATTTATATTCATAAGAATGTTTCGCCATTTATTAAGATATTTTATCTGATCTTTTGGCAATGTTTTATACTTTAAACATTAAGATATTATAGCTATTTGGTCATATTTTTTAATTTTTAATTTTGACAGGATATACTCTTTGCTATAGAGAAATAGAAGAGCAAGAGTCTAAGATTCAAAAAGAGGGTCTGTCATTTAAGGTTTAAAATACTCTCTGCAACTGATACCCACTGACAAAGGGAAATCAGTTTTCTCCAATGAAGAGTAACTGGGTATATCAACCATACCCCAGGGAGGCCTTGTGTTCAGGAGTAGATGGCCAGCACAAAATAAATGTCATACTTTTTTGTGGATTTTTTTCATTTTATTTTGCTTTGTTTTTGGTGATTTTTGGGTCTTGTTAGTCTTTTTCGTGTTTGTTTTGTTATTCATTGTTTTTTGTGGGATATTTTTGTGTTTCTCTTGTTTTTTAGAGTTTTGTTTCTAGTTTGTTTTGAAAGAGAGAGCAAGAACAAAATTAGGGTAGATAGGGAGGTGGCAAAGATCTGTGAGGAGTTGGGGACAGGAAAAACATGATCAAACTTTATTGTGTGAAAAAATTTCTCAATAAAATTAGCAATTAAGTTGACTTTTAAGAATAAATGGTACATTTTGCATTGGCCAACTACTACTGGATATGAAGTCTTCCCTTACGTGTGGTTAATATAAATGTAAGACTGCATTGGAGAAACTAATTTTTCCCTTGAAGTAGGTATCAGAATATATTTTATGAAAAAATGTTTTCAATAAAGATAAATAAATACAGGGAAATGGCAAACAAAAAACAAAAAAAGGTATGCTATACCTTGAGAAACTGAATGTGCAGGGTCAGATAGATGCATAGATGGATACTTGGGTAATTCAAGTGAAGCATCCTGTCTTATTCATTGTTCTATTGCTGTGAGGTGACACCATGGACATGGCAACTCTTCTAAAGGAACTCTTTTAATTGGAACTTACAGTTTCAGAAGTTTAGCCTATTACCAGTATGGTGGAAAACATGGCAGGCAGCATGGCACCATGCAGGCAGACCAAGCAGACATGGTCCTAGAGAGGTGAGAGTTCTTCATCTGGATCAACAGGAAGCAGGGAGAGAGAGACACTGGGTTTGGCTTGGACTTCTGAAACCTCAAAGCCCAGCCTCAGTGATACATTTCCTCTGACAAGGCCATACCTACTCCAACAAAGCCACAGGTCAGAATCCTATGGGGGTCATTTTCTTTCAAACCACCACACATCCCTACAAAAGGGTCAAGGGAATATGCCTTCCTGCTTGTCTGTCTAGAGAACTAGAAAAATGAAAGGCTTACCATGGCCTTGAGGTCATTGTCTAGAACCATAGTTCTCAATCTATGGGTCCCAATCCCTTTGGGGGTTGAATGACCCCTTCACAGGAGTCACCTGAGACCATTGGAAAACACAGATATTTACATTATTATTCATAATGGTAGCAAAATTATGAAGTAGTAACTAAAATAATTTTATGTTTGGGGGTCACCACGAGTGTTGCACTATTAGGGAAGTTGGGAACCACTGGTCTAGAGGGGAAAAATCATTTACCATTAATTTTCTCCATGGAACTGCCAAAATCGGCCCTAAGACTTTTTTGGGCTCCTGGCATTTCCGCCCTTTGATCAAAATCTTGAACTGTTCTGAGGCTAAAAATACACAAAATAAAAGCTGACTATAAATTTTCTGTAATAGAGTCCCCATGGCTTTAGAAGAAGGAAGAAATTACTTTCTCAGTGGTGTTCTCACCATTCAAGTGTCCCTAAGGGGGAAAGGAACCACTCCACAGTTCATCTGGACCACCTTCTTTTTAATGTGCACAAGAGTGCTATAAGGTCTGAGAGATAGCTCAGTGGATGTCTTAGTCACTGTTCTATTGTTGTGTAGAGATACCACGACCAAGGCAACTCTTAAGAAGAAAAGCATTTCATTGGTGCTGGCTTACATTTTCATCATGGTGGAAGCATGGCAGCAGGCAGGCATGGTGCTGGAGAAGTAGCTAAGAACTACATCCTCATCTGCTGGCTGAGAGGGGGACTGGACTTAGCATGAGCTTTTGAAACCTCAAAGCCCACCCCCAGTGACACACTTGCTCCAAGAAGGCCACACCTACTTCAACAAGGTTACACCTCCTAATCCTTCTAAAAAGTTCTAATTCCTGGTGATTAGACATTCAAATGTATGAGCCTATAGGGTTGTATACTGGTTGCATCTTTGCAAAGATATTTCCTTGAGAACCTGTGTTCTGTAGAAATTCTGAAGCTGACTGGCTCCGCAAAAAAAAATTTCGGGAGGGGCTAACAGAGTCTTACTCAGGTTTCTTATTCAAACCACCACAGTTGGTAAATGCACTACTGAAAAGCCTGATAACCTGAGTTTCATCACTGAAACCTTCACTTGCATAACAAGGCACAACTTCCCCCCCACAATATATATACATATATACATAAGAAAAAAGAGTGCCACAGAGCAGAAATGCATTTATGTGGGTTAAAAATCAGTATTTGCAAGCCAGACATAGTAGTGCACACCTTTAATCCCAGCACTCAGATGGTAGAGGCAGACAGATCTCTGAGTTCGAAGTCATGGTGAGTTTCAGGACAGCCAGGGGTGCATAGAAAATCCCTGGAGAGAGAGAGAGAGAGAGAGAGAGAGAGAGAGAGAGAGAGAGAGAGAGAGAGATTTCAGCAATTGTAGCACAGTTGGCTGTATTTCAGACCCCTTTATGTCCAACACCACTAATTGCACTGGCCCAGGTTCCCTGCAGTATCATATGCAGTCATCTTCTGGAGGCAGTCCTACAAGATCAAAGATTTTGGCTGGGCAGCATGCTTTTAATCCCAGCACTCAGGAGTCAGGGGCAAATGGATCTCTGTGAGTTCAAGGTCAGCCTGATCTACATAGTGAGTTCCAGGATATCCAGGATGAGAGAGAGAGAAAGAGAGAGAGAGAGAGAGAGAGAGAGAGAGAGAGAGAGAGAGAGAGAGAGAGAGAGAGAGAGAGAGAGAGAGAGCAAAAGATTTTGCAGAGCCAGTCAGCTTCAGAATTTCCACAGAACACAGGGTCTCAAGGAAACATCTGTGCAAAGATACAACCAACATGCCACTTGTCCACAGGTGGTGTATATGTAGACTGCAAAATTTCAGGAGTGTGATATTAGAATGTAACAATCTTAGGTGTAAGGGCTCTCTGATAGCTGTAAGGAATCCGGCTAGGCCAAAATTAACCAGCTTTCAGGTCTCACCACTTGTCACAAGATCTCAAGATTCTCTGACCTCAGATCTTGGTGACTGATACAATTTGCATGAAGGAAATTTAGGCTTCTCAGATACTGTCACATGAGAACCTTTATGATCTTAGCTGGCAAACCTGGTGGAGGTGAACAGGCACTATGGCCAAAGCAACTCTTATAAAGGACAACATTTAATTGAGGTTGGCTTACAGGTTCACAGGTTCAGTCCATTATCATCAAGACAGGAAGCATGGCAGTGTTCAGGCAGGCATGATACTAGAGGAGCCAAGAGTTCTACATCTTGATTCTAAGGCATCCAGAAGGAGACTCTCTTCCACAGGCAGTCAGGAGGAAGCTCCCTTCCACATTGGGCAGAGCCTGAGCGTAGGAGCCTCAAAGCCCACCCCAATAGTGACAAATTTCCACTAATAAGGCTACATCTCCTCCAATAAGGCCACACCTCCCAATATTGCCACATCACATGGCCCAAGCATATTCCTTCTACCACAACACCCATCAACCACACAACATAGGCATGCTCAAATGCTTCCAGCCTCCTCAGTAAAACCACCTCACAATCCATGCTGATGGAAAGGCTCACTCAAGTTCCTCCTCCACTGGGGACTCTTAAGGGCCATAAAGTGGCCACCGTGCAGATCATGGACCTTGCATACTATCCCATAGGCACTGGCACTAATTTCAGCAACGGACTAATACTGAGACATAATCATTGTCAGATGAAAGGGATAACCTGATGATGAGCCAAGAGAGGCAGGGGTAGCTATTTATTGGAGGCTAGGAACTGGTTCCTGTGGTACCCTATACCCAGGCTCAGTCCCATGGGGCTAGATGTCATGGACAAGACCATAGAAACAAGCTGCAGACTCCCTCACCTCCTTGGTCAGATTTATGCCTATGTAGTTCATAGTTTTTAACGGTGTTATCTATGATATTATTTCAATTTATAATTATTCATCCCTACAATATTCTATTTTGACCTTGTATTGTGAAATGCGGTAAACTAACTTAATTGTTGTAGTAGCTTTTTGACAGTTTCTTTTGTATTTTCTACATAGATAATCATTTTATTTGTTCTTAAAGACAAATTTACTTCTTGCTTTTTTTGATTTTCAGGCTTTCTATTTATTTTCCTTGCCTTTTACAATAGCTAGGACTTCTAGTACAATGTCAAAATAGAAATGATCCAAACAAATATACTTTCATTATTCTTTAAATTTTTTACTATTTGACAGTTTCATACATATTCATAATGAATTTTAGTCATTTTAATCCCTATTTCCCACTAATATCAGCACCAACCCCCTGCAATCTCCTGCTGAAATGCTTCTCAAAAAAATCTTCTTCCTATTTTCATGTTGTCTTTTTGCATATGAACCACCAAGTTTAGTTTCTTGCCCAAGCTTGGATGGGAGTTTACTGGAGCAAAGGCAACTTATCATGACTATACCACTGGGAAAAAATGACACATGCCCTACTCTTTTGAGAGTTGTAGATGATGTCAATGTTCAGCTTTTTACCCCTGCCCAACTTAAATGAACCAAGTTTTTAACCCCTGAACAATCTTGGTGCTATATTCAAGTCAGGCCCGCCCTGGTCTGAACTAGTGCAGTGCTGCCCGCCCAAGATGCCTGAAATGTGTACCACGAGGAGGAGATGGAGACTTTGGCCTTTTAGACAAAACTTGTTCAATACACGTCCCCCATGATGAATACTTTCTATTCTAACAAGGAAGTGTTCCCTTGGGAATTAATCTCTAATGCTTCTGATGTCTTGGACAAGAGTTGCTATGACAGGCCTGTCCAAGTTGAACTGGGGTAAAAAGCTGAAAATTGACATCATCCTCAACTTTCAGGAATGCACCCTGACTTTGGTTGAGATGGGACTTGGCATGAGCAAGCCTGTAAACATAGATAGTGTAGAAACCGTTGCTCAGTCTGGCACAGAAACTTCCATGGAGGCCCTCCAGGCTAGTGCAGATGTCTCTAGAATTCAGCAGTTTGGTATTTGTCTTGGGGTTTCTATTGCTGTGATAAAAATATCATGACCAAAAGTAACTTGGGGAGTAAATGGCTTATTTCATCTTACATCTTGTAGTCCATCATTCAGGAAATTCAGAACAGGAACTCAGGGCAGAAACCTAGAGGCAAGAACTGATACAGAAGCCATAGGATAATGCTGCTAACTGGCTTGTTCTTCATGACTTGTTCAACCTGCTTTCTTATACACACCAGGACCATCTGCCCAGGGTAACAACACATGCGATTGGATGGACCCTTCCATATCACTCACTAATTTTTAAAATGCCCCATAAAAGTGGGGTGTAGTGGGGCTAGACTTTAATCTTAGCACTGGAGAATCAAAGGCAGGTGGATCTCTGTGAGTTTAATGCCACCATGGTTTACATAGCAAGATCCAGGACAACCAGGACTACATAGAAAGACCCTGTCCTAGAGGGGGGGCGTGGGAGGGAGAGAGCCCAAGCCCATAGGCCTGCCTCTAGGCCAATCTTATGGAGAAATCTCAGTTTTGATTCCCTCTTTTCAAATAACTATAGCTTTTGTCAAGTTGACAAAAAAAGAAAGACAGTACTGGATTCCATTCTGCATCTTTGGTGGCAGAGAAAATTGTGGTCACAAAGCACAATGATGATGAAAACTATATAGGCTATCATGGTGAGCCTATTGAGCAGAGTATAAAACTAATACTTTGCCCCAAAAGGAGACTAGAAAGAATGCTTACTTAGAGGATAGGAGGCTCAATGTAGTGGTTAGGAAGCACTCCTGGTTCATGGGCCATTCTAACTTCTTCTCTTTTTTTGATAAGAAAGTGGAGATGCACATCAGTGATAATGAAGTAAAGGAAGAGACGAGGGCAGTAAGAATGATAAGGAGAATCCTAAGAATGAAGATGTAAGATCAGATGAGAAGGGTGATACTGGCAAAAATAAGAAAAAGAAAACCAAGAAAAATAAGGAGAAATACATTGTTCAGGAAGAATTGAGCCATACCAAGTCTATTTGGACCAAAAAAAAAAAAAATCCCACCCTGACTGTGAGTTCTATAAGAGCCTCACAAGTGATTGGGAAGACCACTTGGCAGTCGAACACTTCTCTGTAGAAGGTCAACTGGAATTCATGGCAAAGTTCATCATCTTTTGGCAAGTTCATGTTGTCCTTTTTGAAATAAAAAAGAACATCAAGCTCTGTGCTCATCATATGCTCACCATGGACAGCTGTGGTGAATTAATAACAGGTTCTCTCAACTTCATCTGTTATGTGGTTGGTTCCAAGGATGAACACCCCCCAAGAAATGTTCCAGCAGAGCAAAACCTTGAAAGTCATCCACAAGAAGGGACTTGAGATCATCTCTAAGCCGACAGAAGGCAAAGAAAACTATGAGAAATTCTGTGAGGTGTTCTCTAAGAACCTTGAGCTTGGAATCACTGAAGATTCCACTAAATGGCAGTGATGCCTTTCTGAGCTACTGGGTACCACGCCTCTCACTCTGGAAGGGGAGATGACTTTCATGTCAAAGTATGTAGCTCCCATGAAGGAGACACAGAAATCCATTTACTATATCACTAGTGCAAGCAAAGACTGGGTAGCCAACTCTGCCTTCATGGCGTGTATGAAGACGTCTGGCTTTAAGATGGTAGTTATACCTAAGCCTATTTTTAGGTGTTGCATGCAGCAGGTCAAAGTGTTGTATGGCAGAAAGCAGATGTCTGTGGATGGCAAAGAGCTAGAGAAGATGAGAAAAAGAACATGGAGGAGAACAAGAGAAATTTTGAGAATTTCTGAAAGCTCTAGAAGACCGTGGATAAGAAAGTTGAGAAGGTGACAATGTCCAATAAGCTTGTCTCTTCATTGTGCTGCATTATTAAAGGCACTTATGGATGGACAGCCATTATGGAGCATATAATGAAGGCCCAAGCACTCCAAGACAACTACAACTCTTCAATGAGCTACATGATGGCCAGAAAGCACATAGAGATCTACCCGGATCACCCCATTATAGAGAGCATGCAGCAGAAGTCTGAGGCAGACAAAATGGCAAGGCTGTCAGAATTTAGTAGTGCTACTATTGCAAACCATTTTGCTCTCCCCTGGCTTATCCCTTGAGACTCCTCAGTCCCACTTTATCACATCTACTGCATGATCATGCTAGGCCTCAGCACTAATGAAAAAGGAAGCCGAGCCCCACTGATCCCACCACTTTTGCATGATGCAGATAATATCATTTCACATGGAAGTAAAGTTCCCACTCGGAAGCCTGTGCCCTTTGTGTGTTTTTCTCTGTGGTGCTCCAACAGGCAGCCTTGACTGACCCTGACTCACTTGACTCTCTGCTGACGCCTGTGGGTTATTTTCTTCTCTCCTGCCCTTAGTGTCTTCGAACAGAACAGTCTCCCCTCCTTCACCGAAACCAGGGCTGGGGATGTGCATTGTGATTTGTATTGTTTATTTTGCCCTGAAATGAAAAGTGCCTTTCACCACTCAGAGGAGTTATAGATTAGTCTACTGTGTGTTGGGCTGAGTGTAGATGTGGGTGCACATGACAGAGACAACCTCAGGGGCTATTTTTCAGGCACCACTCACTATTACTTTTTTAAGACAGGATTTCACTGGTCTGGAATTCATGAAGCAGACTATGCTGGCTGACCAAAAAGCCCCAGAAATCTGCATGTTTCTATCTCCCCAGAACTGGGATCACAAGTTTTACACCAAACTTGGCTTTTTATATGGATGCTGAGGATAGAACTCAGGGCCTCATGCTTGCCAGGTAAGTACTTTACCAACTGAGCTATATCCCTAACCCTAGCTTTTCACTTTCTGGATAACATCTTTTGATGTACTAAAGTCTTTTTTAAAATTATTATTTGTGGGTTTTTTTTTCTGGCCAGAGAGAGAGCTCAGTGGATAGATAAAGGGACCTCCACCATGTCTGAGAACCTGAGTTTGATTCCTAAGACCCAAATGGTGGAAAGAAAGAACTGATTACCAGATGTTGTTCTGTGTGCGCCCCCCCATGCATGTGCCACGGCATGGGCATACCTGTACTCGTACACACACAAATAGATATTTTTTAAATTTTCAATTTTCACAAAGTACAATTTATCAGTTTCCTTCTTTGGATACATGTATTTTAAATATCATGTCTAAGAAATCCATTCCCAATTCAAGGTCATGTATGTTTTCACCTAAGTGTCTTTAAAAGAATATAGCTTTAGCTCTTAGATTTACATCTTCATTTTGAGTTACTTTTTGTCTATGTTGTGGTTTATTAAGGCCAAATCCATGGTTTGGGACTAGGATACCTCATTTTCCAGGCACTATTTTTAAAACAAACTTTGCCTCTCTGAACAATCTGAACTGTGATGGTGTGTATATGCTTGGCCCAGGAAGTGGCACTATTAGGAGGTGTGGCCTTGTTGGAGTAGGTGCGTCACTGTGGGTGTGGGCTTAAAACCTTCCCTCACCCTAGCTGCCTGGAAGTCGGTTTTCCACTAGCAGCCTTCAGATGAAGATGTAGAACTCTCAGCTCTTCCTGAACCATGCCTGCTCCTACCTTGATTATAATAGACTGAACCTCTGAACCTGTAAGCTAGCCACAATTAGATGTTGTCCTTTATAAGAGTTGCCTTGGTCATCGTGTCTGTTCACAGCAGTAAAACCCTAACTGAACAGCACCCTTGGGCTGGAGAGATGGCTCAGTGGCTAAGAGCACTGGCTGCTCTTCCAGAGTTCATGAGTTCAATTCTCAGCAACCACATGGTGGCTCACAACCATCTGTAATGAGATTGGATGCACTCTTCTGGTGTGTCTGAAGACAGCTACAGTGTACTCATACAAAATAAATAAATAAATCTTTCAAAAAAAAAAAAAAGACAGCACCCTTGTTGAATGACAACTAACCAGAGATGGATAGGTAAGGCATATCTTAATTGATAAAAACTTACCTTTAGCTGATACGGTACAAATTCTATACCTAGAGGATACTTCAAGTTATGTCTTGTTAAAATATATAGATATATAAGCTCACATCATTTCTCAAATAGTGGCATTTTGCTTCCATTAGGAGTATCTTTCTTTAACAAATACTTTAAATGTGACAAAAAATTTAAAATAAGTTGTCTCTATTTTTGTTTCTTCTTAAATGGTTTGTATAAATTGTATGCTGCAAAATTGTAAATACTCTTAAAGTCATTCTATTTTGGTACAAAATATATATTTATCCAATTAAAAATAGAAACTTCATCAAAAGATTTTTCAAAGTTAAGATAGTCCAACATTCAATTATAGAATTGCAAAATTAAATCTTACAAATCATTTGAATTCTCGTTTAATTTCAGTTCCCCTGTTGTTTTCAAGAAATAAATCTCAGTGTCTTCCTGTTAACAAGTTTTGTTTGCAGGGATTTCACTTTCCTAAAATCTTCAAATGAGCTTTCAATGAATACTGATTGAACATTTCCAAATGCAGTCCGACTGCAACTTAATATGCCAAGGCAGGTTGACATCCATGGGAGGCTTCCCCTTCTCTGAGGAGAAAGGGAGAGAGGAGGGGGGAGGAAATGGGGGAGGGAAGGACTGGGAGGAGAGGAAAAAGGAGAACATGCGATTCAGGATGTAAAGTAAATTAATGAATTAATTAATGGAAAAAATTTCAAATGCTTTTGAGGAATCAAAAGCTAAAAGTTGGAAAACTTAAAAAAAAAAAAAACCCGGCTAGTTTTGTGTGTCAACTTGACACAAGCTAGAGTCATCACAGAGAAAGGAGCCTCCCTTGAGGAAATGCCTCCATGAGATCCAGCTGTAAGGCATTTTCTCAATTAGTGATCAGTGGGGGGGGGCATTGTGCTGTCCCTGGGGTGGTAGTCGTGAGTTATATAAGAAAGCACCCCACTTCCGTGGCCTCTGAATCAGCTCCTGCCTCCAGATTCCTGCCCTGTGTGAGTTCCTGTCCCGAGTTCCTTCAATGGTGAAAAGTATAGAAGCATAAGCTGAATGAACCCTGTCCTCCTCAGCTAACTTTTTGGTCCTGGTGTTCCTTTGCAGCAATGGTAATCCTAAGACAGTAGTGCCAATGTAGGACACATAAAGTGACTAACAATAGTAGTTCTTCAAGGCTCAAACATTTGATGATGCACCCACTAACATGCTAAGTATTTTTTATTATTTAAAACATTTTTGCATACAGTGTATTTTGATCATGTTTTCCAGTCCTTCAGCTCCTCCCAGATCTTCCCCCTTTTCTCTACCCACCCAACTTCATGTCCCCTCCCCACAGCCCTCAAAAAATACAAAATGAAAATTAAACCAAACAGAAAATAAGACCTTTATTTAGCATTAGTTTTCTGTTTTGTTTTGTATGCCCAAGCTGGCCTGCAATTAGCAACCCCTCTGCCTAAGCTGGAAATACACTGAACTCTACCACTGCACCAGGTTTCAACAGCAATTTTGTAATAAAATTTGCATTTAAGCTACTCTAACATTGTATAATTAAAGACACTTGTAATTTTTGACAACTACAACTTCTGTTTTGGTTGGTATGATATTATTGCTTGTTTTATTTTTAAAGTTAACCATGAATTGTGTGTGTACGTTGGCCAATCTGATGCCAAATATAGCTCAGTTCCATGGACTTCTCAATTTTACTAAGAGCATTGTTCTAGCTCTGACATTGTGCTACACCAAACTTTAGATTTTAACTATTACCCCCCCAATAAGTTACTTTATCTCCAAATACTGAAGTTTTTAAAATGAATTTACTATAGAAAGGCAGATGTTACACCTTTAATAGCATGAACCTCTGAAAGCTTTATTTAGATCCATGAACTAACTAGATGAAAATACCAAACTATATTTGGAACAAACTGATATTCAAAGTATCTGATAACACTAACATAAAATTGGGGTCAGGTAACTCTGTGAACTCCCTTCCCTTGTGAAGAGGCCAACCCACCAGCAGCCATTGCTTCACTTTTTATACAAGGACAAGAAAACCCTGGAGTACATTCAGCTGTAAGAGCAAAGCGAAAATAAATGTTCTGTAAAGTCATATGTAAATATCGGTAAGACATGGGCAATGAGTACCCTATCTGAAATCACTGTGGATCACAGACACACCTAAAGTGGAAAAGCATTTTTAATCCCATGGGCAGCTCTGCTACTCAAAATCCCAAGTCTCAATTCTGATAGAATGTGAGCCAACTCCCTAAATGTCTACAACGATTCATGCCTTGGTCTGGAAAAGTAGCTCTATCGGTAGAGCCCTTAACTACCATGGATAAAACTCCAGGTCTATTCCTAGCATCACAAATATCAGGCACAGCGGGATGTGCCTTAATTTCAGGACATTGGAGGTGGAGACAAGATTAAGAGTTCAAGGACAGTGAGTTTGAGTTCAATTTTAGTTTGTGAGATTGTCTCAAAAATATTAACATTTTCTTGAACTTTTTCCTGATGTTCTAGAAGGAAAAAAGTAAACACACTCAACCACTAATAGCAAATCAGAAACAGAAACAATTTTAGAAGACAGAAAATAAGCAACGGAGAGGTTTATAAAAACAAAAGACAAGTAAACTGGTGAGATACCCATAGACAGCAAGCATGCAACAGATGTGTATGTAAGCAAGTATTGTTTCCTATTACTCTTGTACACACTTCTTTTCTTTTTGTTCATCTCCTGGGTTCTGGAGGAACAAATGATTTCCTATGCATTTACAAAATTTAACATAATGAGGAATTCGAATTACTCTTAAATTCATGTGTTTATGCATACATATGTTTATTTGTATATGTTCATGCATACATTTGCATGCCAATCTGGCTATAAAACAGGTGAATTGGAAACTAAATAAGCATTGCATCCTAAAATTGTGACTAAGTCTCCTCTTATATTCTTGCTTTGTTTTGTGTGATTTTCTTCTTCCTTCCTTTCTTCCTCCTGTACTTCCGAGGTTGTCCTGAACTGAACTCTCACTCCAGCCTCAAAATCTTCACCACTAGAAATATGTGCCACCGTGCTCAACAATTTACTTCTTTCCTTCCTTCCTTCCTTCCTTCCTTCCTTCCTTCCTTCCTTCCTTCCTTCCTTCCTTCCTCCTTCCTTCCTTCCTCCCTCCCTCCCTTCTTTCCTCCCTCTCTCCCTTTCTTTCTTTCTTTCTTTCTTTCTTTCTTTCTTTCTTTCTTTCGTTCTTTCGTGTCTTTTAAAGCAGAGCCTCATGTAGACCAATCTGGTCTCACATTCAATATAAACTTGAGGATAGTGCTGAACTGTTAATCCTCGTAACTCAGTTTTTCCAGCCTTGCAAATCCTGGAATTATAGACACCTGGATTAGAAAATTATTTAACGCAATATTCATTTTTATTTCATTTTGACTGTATAATTTCCTGATATTCATCAATTATAATTTATATTTAATCTTTTAAATTCAATTGATATTTCTAAAATGTTTACAATTATGGATGAAATTAAAAATTTTATAACATCAATTTTAAACTTTGTATGTATTTGGGTAAATATATATTCAAATTTTTTTCCTTTTTTAAATTTTTTTAAAATTTTATTTTTTGATACTTTATTTACATTTCAAATCTTTCCCCCTTTCCAGATCTCCATTTTGGAAACCTCCTATCCCCTCCCCCCTCCCCCTGCCTCTATGAGGGTATTCCCCCACCCACCCATCCACCCACCACTCCCATCGTCCCAACTTGGCACTCCCCTATACTGGGGCATCTAAAACCCTCAGGCCCAAGGGCCTCTCCTCCCCTGATGGCCAACAAGGCCCTCCTCTGCCACATATGTGGCCAGCAACGTGGGTCCCTCCATGTGTATTCTTTGGTTGGTGGTCCAGCCTCCAGGAGCTCGGGGGGGGGGGGTCAGGCCAGTTGACACTGTTGTTCCCAAGCCCCCTCAACTTCATCAGTCCCTTCTCCAACTCCTCCATCTGGGACATCACACTCAGTCCAATGGTTACTGTGAGGTGAAACTTGGGTATTCTGAACTTTTGGGCAAATAACCACTTATCAGTGAGTACATACCAAGTTCGTGCTTTTGTGACTGAGTTACCTCGCTCAGGATGATATTTTCAAGTTCCATCCATTTGCCTGCAATTTTCATGAAGTCATTGAT
>CM052722.1:25613140-25635116 GCA_028551405.1 Uromys caudimaculatus | reverse complement strand
AAAAAAAAAGAAAACAATACTAGGAACTCAAATATGAAGGAATCTAAATGCCTCAATGATAAAATTGCCCTGGGGAGATGACTGACGAAGACAAATGGGGAGATTCTGAGCAGAAAGAAAGTGTGTAGACAGAATTCTTTTAGGAAATACCGTCTAGGATTATGTAGAGGATGATCTGAGTTTCCACTCATTCTAACATTAACAACAATGTTCCCAGTAAACATTCTCACCTTCTCTCTCCACCCACTCCATCCAAGCCTATGAACGTAGCAAGCGAGTGAGAATATGGAAGGCATTTCTAAGTCAATGCTTCTCATTTTTAACAACTATAATCCTAATTATCCTTAAGATCCTTGCTATGTAAACAGACTGCTCTTGTAAATAAGCATGTAAAGAACTAACACCAACTGGACAACGGAAAAAGAACACAAACAGAACTCTCACAAGAGAAAAAAGACTGAAAAATAAATTAGTAATATGGTGCCAATTTTGCCTAACAAATTGTCAAAGATTATAAAACTAATAATAGTTGGAGTTTGCAAGGGTTTAGGAGAATGGCACCCTTATATATTAGGTGTGGGGGGTGGAAATTAGTACAAGGCTTCTGGAGAGGAAAATTCTCAGAGATAAAGTCAAAGATATATTGTCCAAAATATTCAGCACATTTCTAAACACTCAGAAATGTGGAAAACAATTGAGTGGCCAATAAAAAAGGACATTAAACCTAATGTGTTAAGCTGATTAATGATCCATAAAGATACCCAAGCACCAGTACCCCAAACCTGCAAACCCTACCTTATTTAGCCAAAAGAACTTTGCAGATATAACTGATGATTCCATGAATTGTTTAAATTTAAGTAATTACATAAAACATCACAGTATATAAAATATTAAGGATTAGAATACTTCATGTTCATATTGTAACGTTTGGTTTATAAAATAAGATATAAATATATACACACAATGCATGTTTTAGATGAATATCAAATATCTGAGTATTATCACTGATATTTGTACAAAACTGGATGAACTGCTGTCTGGAATACAATGATAATCAGTCCAACTTTAACTGTATTCACAGCTTTGTTTTAAAACATTGTAGCAATCAAGTTTTTCATAGTGTGTGTGTGTGTGTGTGTCTCACAGGAGTCTGTTCACTTCTTTCATCATGTGAGTGGAATGGAACTTAGGTCATTAGGCTTGACAGCAAGTACCTTTATCCACTGAGCGACCTACCCAGCCCAGTAGTCAGAACTTTGCAGTTACCATTATAGGATAGAGCAATTAATTTAGGATAGTCAATCTTTACTGACTTTCAGCGATGGAAGGAGATGTTGTCATATAATTCATTTTCCCCAATACAGTATCTACCTAATGTTACATTCTTCGTACTTTTCATGATACAACATGAACACTGTTAAACATGAATCTAGTTTTGCCTTACATATTTATTTATACTTTTAAATATTTGTAGGCTTAAAAAATGGATCCACTAAGACTATTAACACTCTTAATATGTTTATTATATGGATACGTATTTCTCCACCTATCTTAGACTCTTAATAAATATATTTTAAAGTAACTGACTTCACAATAGTATAATAAATAGTACATACCTACACTTTACCTAACCAATACTATTTAATATAAAATACAAAATTTAGAATGTTTACTTCAAGTTATATGTAGAGTGTATAACCACATTAAAAGAGAGGGACAAAATACTAATAAAAATTCAAACATAACTGATGTGCCATCTTCAGGTTTATGACATTGTTGAGTATTACATTTTTTAACTAATTGGACAATATGTCTTTCAATTAACATATTTAGATTTTCATTTATCCTTACCTGCAATAGAGTTGTATATAACTCTATCATCTTGTTCCTTCTTTTCTGTCTCTAGCTCATCTACCTGAGCCCCTTTCCTCATTGTTGTCTTCGTGTGCATTGAGTTATATCTCTCTTATTCAGCTGAACTGTTTTGTAATTCTAATGGTTGCTTTAGGAAGTTATAATGTGCCTCTAACTCATAGTCTGCCATCAGTAATGTAACACTTTGTGTAAAAGAATATCACAACACAGGGGGAAGGATGGAAATTATGCAAATATAGTGGACTCGTGCATGACATTCTCAAAAATAAATAAAAGAATCTTACAACACTCTATCTCTATTCCCTCCCCAGACCCGGCCTTTGGGGACTCCGGATCTCTACAAATCCTTATATATTCTCTGGCAGCCTTTCCCTTATCTCCTCCTCTTTTCCCACTCAACTTCACACACATTATTAATACATGTCTTGTCCCATTATACTCTAACCCTGCTAGACTAAAATTAAACAAATTCACTGTCTTGTATACGCAAACTAACGACCCCTAACGATGTCTCCATCCTACTCCCTAGACCCTGCAAATGTAACCTAATGTAGCCAAAAGAACCTTATAGATGGAATTATGCTAAGGATCTCGAAGCGGTAAGATTAATTTTTATTGTCTGAATAGGCCCAAAATGTAATCACAAGGTCTTTACAAGAAATCTAGTTCAGCAGTGATGGCAGGGGCCTTTGAACCCAGCACTCAAGAGGCAGAGACACGGAGATCTCTGAGTTTAAAGCCAGCCTGGACTACAGAGAGATTTCCAGGACAGCCAGGACTACACAGAGAAACCATGACTTAGAGGGGGAAAAAGTAAAGACAGTGAAAGAAAACAGTAGAGTCATAGCTGTGACAGTGGAAACAAGGATAGGGTGACACAAGGAAGGGACCTTGAAGTGGGTACTACAGATGACCTTTAGAATTTGAAAGAAGCCAAGAGACAGATTTTTTAAAGCCTCTGGAAAGAATACAATCTTGCTGGCATTTTTACTTTAGCCCAGTGAGGTTGACTCTGCAGGTCCAACCTACAGAACTATAAAAATCAAATTATTATTTTATGCTGCTAACTTTATAGGAGCTCTGCTAAAGCAATGTCAGGACAATAATGCAGCCATTAAGTTACCATTTTAGAATGTGTATGTACTCCACGATGACTCAGACATAAAGCACATTTTTATCAGATGATCACAAAAACCTGACCGCAAGGAAACTGTCCTGATAGATATTGTTTGCAGAGGTGACAGCCAGGATGCAACAGACAATCCTATAGATAGACTCTCAGGAAGTGTCACAGCCTTCAGGGAGCACAACAGAAGCTAGCATGTTGGGAAAAGACAATATCTTTACAGCCCTCCATGAGCTCCAAAGATACCTTAGCAAGTCTGAGTCAGTCTCCATTTTCTCTCAGGCGCCACTTTTTTATTCTTCTCTCATACATTGCTGTAGTTTCTCCATCCTCAACTCCTCCCAGTCCCGCCCCACATCTCACTTCCTCTCTCCTCCAGATCCATTGCTCCTCTGTTTTCCTTCAGAAAATGGCAGACCTCCCAGAGATATCAACCCAACATGGCATATCAAGTTGCAATAAGGCACCTCTCCTTGGATTAAGGCTGGATAAGGCAACCTGCTAGGAAGAAAAGAATCCCAAGGGCAGACAATAGAGCCAGAGACACAATTACTCTCACTGTTAGGAGCCCCACAAGAACACCAAGCTACACAACCATAGCATACATACTATAGGGGATCTAGCTCCAACCCATCCAGGGTCTGTGATTGTCCCTTCAGTCTCTGTGAGCCTCCCATGAGCCCTGCTGAGTTGATTCTGTGGGCCATGTTCTCCTTGTGTCCTCGACCCTTCTGGCTCCTACAACCCTTCCTTCCCTCATCCATGGGATTTCCCAAGCTGTGGCTAATGTTTGGCTGTGGATCTCTGCACCTGCTCCTATCAGCTTCTGGGTGAAGCATCTCTGATGTCAGTTGGGCAAGGTACTGATATATGAGTATAGCAGAAAATCATTAGTAATCGTTTCGTTGAGTTTTTTGGTTTTGTTTTTTGTTTTTTGTTTTTTGTTTTTTTCCCAGTCGTGTTTGGTTCTATCCTAGGTCTCTATCCTATGTCTCTGGCCTATTCAGCCTCTGGTTCCTGGTCATCCAGGCAGTGTCAAGGGTGGGCTCTATCTTGTAGCACTGAGTACTGTAACTATAATTTTTTAAAGCCTACTTTTATTGGTGGTTCTTAAATGCTTTAACCTCCCTTCTATCCCATCCCCCACCAGAGGAAGTGGAAAAGAAAGGATAAGGTAAGTAGACCTGTTTAGAAATGGTTCTTTGAAGCAATTAGCATCTACATTGTCAGGAAATTAGCAGTTCAGTTCATAGGTCAGCATCAGCATCTCAATCCATTCACAAACACTTCATAGATATACCAACAGTCTAGTTCAGTAGTGCCAGGATAGTAGTAGCTGTGGCACAACCTACCAGGAACATCCAGACATCAGCTGAATTGGCATGAGTCAACAGGAGGGACCAGGGCCAATAAGAACTCCAGAAAAAGTTCTTAGCTGTGCCTCTCTCAGCAAAGTGAAGATCAACAAAGACTGGAAGACACGAGACCAAAAAGCATTGTACAGTTAGCTGTACCAACAATCCAAACCCAGCTTCTTTCATTGTCCATCAAGTCCTATTTATACTCCCTCCAAAAATAATGTGTTCTCCTTGGGTCTTGTCTCGCCATGTGTCTTGTCTCTGTATGTATTTGTCTCAGCTGACATCAGTCTGCCAATCAGTCCAAGTCCGAGGAAGCGGCAAGGTGTGTTTCTGTCTATGGAGTCCCGACAAATGCAGCTCAACTACACAGTGTAAGGCAGACCAATACATCTTTGTCATTAGTGAAGAATCCTTCCTCACACGTCCTTTCACGTGCTTGCTTTAGCAGAGCATCCTTTCACCTGTGTCTGCTTCAGTGACATGTTCCTTTATGTCTTTGCCCCAGCAAAACACCATCAAACGTAACTGATTTTCCAAAGAATCCTTAAGTTTCCACTTCAGAGTATATACCATGTTTGTCATTCTGGGTCTGGGTTACCTCATTCAGGTTAATTTTTTTTTCTAGTTACATCCATTTGCCAGCAAATTTTATGATGTCCTTGTTTTTAACAGCTGAGTAATTTTCCACTGGGTAAATGAACCACATTTTCTATATCAGTTCTCCAGCTCAGGGACATGTAGGTTGTTCCCAGTTTCTAGATATTATGAATAAAACTGTTATGAACATAGTTGAGCAAGTTCTTTCAGTTTTAAGCACAAATATTTTTTCAGCTCTGATATTTTTCTTTTTATTTATGTTTACTTTGTATTTTTTTCTAAATCTAGCATACATTACACACAATATTTTAAAGAGAAAATAGGGAGAGGTCAAATCTAACAAAAGAATTTTAATCATTCAAAATCACCTATTGCCATAATACCAGCTTATACATTTTAAACAAACTATCATACATATTTTCATGAAATAACATATCATTCAGACACTATCATCAAATGCCATTGAATATAATAGCATCTCTCTTAAGAAACCTTGACAAATACATCTTTGTGGTTTTAGTGAAAATTTTCTCTATAATGCAATTTTCATACTATCATGAAAGATCATTTCCTGATTTCACATCAACACAATCACAATGTGCATTTTCAAATTATTTCAATTGTATGTAAATATGTTTTTTTATTGGACATTTTCTTTATTTACATTTCAAATGTTTTCCCCTTTCCAGGTCTCCCCTTTGTAAACCCCATATCCCATTTCCCCTCCCTCTGCCTCTATGAGGGTGCTCCACCACCCACCCATCCACTCCATAAATATGGCTGCTATGAACATAGAAGAGCATGTGTCCTTTTTACATGTTGGTGCATCTTCTGGGTATATGCCGAGGAGTGGTATAGCTGGGTCCTCAGGTAATATTATGTCCATTTTTCTGAGGGTCCACCAAACTGATTTCCAGAGTGGTTGTACCAGCTTGCAGTCCCACCAACAATGGAGGAGTGTTCCTCTTTCTCCACATCCTTGCCAGCATCTGCTGTCACCTGAGTTTTTGATCTTAGCCATTCTGACTGGTGTGAGGTGGAATCTCAGGGTTGTTTTGATTTGCATTTCCCTGATGGCTAGGGATGCTGAACATTTCTGTAGATGCTTCTCAGCCCTTTGAGTTTCCTCATTTGAGAATTCTCTGGCTCTGTTCCCCATTTTTTTGATAGGGTTATTTGGTTCTCTGGAGTCTAACTTCTGGAGTTCTTTGTATATATTGGATATTAGCCCTCTATTGGATGTAGGATTGGAAAAGATCTTCTCCCAATCTGTGGGTTGCCATTTTGTCCTATTGACAGTGTCCTTTACCTTACAGAAGCTTTGCAATTTTATTCAAATCCCATCTGTCAATTCTTCATCTTTGAGCATAAGCCATCGGTGTTCTGCTCAGGAACTTTTCCCCTGTACCCATGTGATCCAGGCACTTCGCCATTTTCCCCTCTATTAGATTCAGTGTGTCTGATTTTATGTAGAGGTCCTTGATCCACTTGGACTTGAGCTTTGTACAGAGAGATAGGAATGGATCAATTTGCATTCTTCTACATGCTGACCTCCAGTTGAACCAGCACCATTTGTTGAAAATGCTGTCTTTTTTCCACTGAGTGGTTTTAGCTCCTTTGTCAAAGATCAAGTGACCATAGGTGTGTGGGTTCATTTCTGGGTCTTCAGTTCTATTCCATTGATCTACCTGTCTGTCACTGTACCAGTACCATGAAGTTTTTATCACTATTGCTCTGTAGTACAGCTTGAGGTAAGGGAGAATGATTCCCCCAGAAGTTCTTTTATTGTTGAGAAAAGTTTTTGCTATTCTGGGTTCTTTGTTATTCCAAATGAACTTGAGAATTGCTCTTTCTAAGTCTATGAAGAATTGAGTTGGAATTTTGATGGGGACTGTATTGAATCTGATTGTCTTCAGCAAGATGGCCATTTTTACTATATTAATCCTGTCCATCTATGAGTATAGGAGATCTTTCCATCTTCGGAGATCTTCAATTTCTTTCTTCAGAGACTTGAAGTTCTTGTCATACAGATATTTCACTTGCTTGGTTGGAGTCACACAAAGATACTTTATATTGTTTGTGACTATTGGGAAGAGTGTCATTTCCTTAATTTCTTTCTCAGCCTGTTTATCCTTCGAGTATAGGAAGGCTACTGATTTGTTTGAGTTAATTTTATATCCGGCCACTTTGCTGAAGTTGCTTATCAGCTGTAGGAGTTCTCTGGTGGAGTTTTTGGGGTCAATAAATTATACTATCATATCACCTACAAATAGTGATATTTTGACTTCTTCCTTTCCAATTTGTATCCCTTTGACCTCCTTTTGTTGTCTAATTGCTCTAGCTAGAACTTCAAGCACTATATTGAATAGATAGGGAAAGAGAGGGCAACCTTGTCTAGTCCCTGATTTTAGTGGGATTGCTTCAAGTTTCTCTCTATTTAGTTTGATGTTGGCTACTGGTTTGCTGTATATTGCATTTATGATGTTTAGGTATGGACCTTGAATTCCTGATCATTCCAAGACTTTTAACAGGAAGGGACGTTGAATTTTATCAAATGCTTTTTCAGCATCTAAAGAAAATGACCATGTACATTTTTTCTTTGAGTTTGTTTATGTAGTGGATTACATTGATGGATTTCCAGGTATTGAACCATTCCTGCATGCCTGGGATGAAGTCTACTTGATCGTGGTGAATGATCATTTTGATGTGTTCTTGGATTTGGTTTGTGAGAATTTTAATGAGTATTTTTGCATTGATATTCATAAGGGAAATTGGTCTGAAGTTCTCTTTCTTTGTTAGGTCTTTGTGAGGTTTGGTATCAGTGTAACTGTGGCCTCATAGAAGGAATTGGGTAGTGTTCCTTCTGTTTCTATTTTGTGGAATAGATTGAAGAGTATTGGTATTAGATCTCCTTTGAAAGTCTGATAGAATTCTGCACCAAACCCACCTGGTCCTGGGCTTTTTTTGGTTGGGAGACTTTTAATGACTGTTTCTATTTCTTTAGGCATTATGGGACTGTTTAGATGGTTTATCTGATCCTGACTTAACTTTGGTATTTGATATCTGTCTAGAAAATTGTCCATTTCATCCAGATTTTCCAATTTTGTTGAGTATAGGCTTTTGTAGTAGGATCTGATGATTTTTTGAATTTCCTCACATTCTGTTGTTATATCTCCCTTTTCATTTCTGATTTTGTTAATTTGGATACTGTCTCTGTCCCTCTGGTTAGTCTGGCTAAGGGTTTATCTATCTTGTTGATTTTCTCAAAGAACCAACTCCTGGTTTTGTTGATTCTTTGTATAGTTCTTTTTGTTTCTACTTGGTTGATTTCAGCCCTGAGTTTGATTATTTCCTGCCTTCATTTGGGTGTATTCCTGCCTTCCTCTTGGGTGTATTAGCTTCTTTTTGTTCTGGAGCTTTCAGTGCAGTTAAGCTGCTAATGTATGCTCTCTCCAGTTTCTTTTTGGGGGCACTCAGAACTATGAGTTTTCCTCTTAGCACTGCTTTCATTGTGTCCCATAAGTTTGGATACCTTCATTTTCATTAAATCCTAAAAAGTCTTTAATTTCTTTCTTTATTTCCTCCTTGACCAAGTTATCATAAAGTAGAGCATTGTTCAGCTTCCATGTGAATGTGGGCTTTCTGTTGGTTTTGTTGCCATTGAAGATCAGCCTTAACCTTTACTGATCTGATAGGAGACCTGGGATTGTTTCAATATTCTTTTATCTGTTGAGGTCTGTTTTGTGACCAATTGTATGGTCAGTTTTGGAGAACATACCATGAAGTGCTGAGAAGGTGTATTCTTTTGATTTAGGATGAAAAGTTCTATAGATATCTGTTAAATCCATTTGGTCCATAACTTCTGTTAGTTCCACTGTGTCTCTGTTTAGTTTGTGTTTCTATGATCTGTCCATTGATGATAGTGGGGTGTTGAAGTTTCCCACTATTATTGTGTGAGGTGCAATGTGTGCTTTGAGCTTTTAAAATTTCTTTTATGAATGTGGGTGCCCTTGCATTTGGAGCATAGATGTTCATAACTGAGAGTTCTTCTTGTTAGATTTTTCCGTTGAGTATTATGAAGTGTCCTTCCTTATCTTTTTTTATGACTTTTGGTTGAAAGTCGATATTATATGATATTAGAATGGCTACTCCAGCTTGTTTGAGACTATTTGCTTGGAAAATTGTTTTCCAACCTTTTACTCTGATGTAGTGTCTCTCTTTGACACTGAGGTGCATTTCCTGAATGCAGCAAAATGCTGGGTCCTGTTTATATATGCAGTCTCTTAGTCTATGGCTTTTTATTGGGGAATTGAGTCCATTGACATTAAGAGATATTAAGGAAAAGTGATTGTTGCTTACTGTTATTTTTTGATGTTATTTTTATGTTTGTGTGGCTATCTTCTTTTGGGTTTATTGAAAAAAATTACTTTCTTGCTTTTTCTAGGATGTAGTTTTCCTCCTTGTGTAGGCGTTTTCCATCTGGATTTGTGGAAAGATATTGTGTAAATTTGGTTTTGTCATGGAATATCTTGTTTACTCCATCTATGGTAACTGAGAGTTTTGCTGGGTATAGCAGCTTGGGCTGGCATTTGTGTTCTCTTAGGATCTGTATGACATCTGCCCAGGATCTTCTCACTTTCATAGTCTCTGGTGTAATTCTGATAGGTCTGCCTTTATATGTTACTTGACCTTTTTCCCTTACTGCTTTTAATATTCTTTCTTTGTTTTGTGCTTTTGGTGTTTTGACTATTATGTGATGGGAGCAATTTCTTTTCTGTTTCAATCTATTTGGAGTTCTGTAGGCTTCTTGTATGTTTATGTGCATTTCTTTCTTTAGGTTAAGGAAGTTTCTTCTATAATTTTGTTGAAGATATTTAATGGCCTTTTAAGTTGGGAGTCTTCACTCTTTTCTATACCTATTATCCTTAGGCCTGGTCTTCTCATTGTGTCCTGGATTTCCTGGATGTTTTGGGTTAGGAGGTTTTTGCATTTTGCATTTTCTTTGACTGTTGTGTCAATGTTTTCTATGGTATCTTCTGCACCTGAGATTCTCTCTTCTATCTCTTGTATTCTGTTAGTGATGCTTGCATCTATGACTCCTGATCTCTTTCCTAGGTTTTCTATCTCCAGGGTTGTCTCCCTTTGTGTTTTCTTTATTGTTTCTAGTTCTATTTTTAGATCCTGGATAGTTTTCTTCAATTCCTTCACCTGTGTGATTGTGTTTTCCTGTAATTCTTTAATGGATTTTTGTGTTTCCTCTTTAAGGGCTTTTACCTGTATTCTCTTGTATTTCTTTAAGGGAGTTATTTATGTCCTTCTTAAAATCCTCTATCATCATCATGAGATGTGATTTTAAATCAAAGTCTTGCTTTTCTGGTGTGTTGGGGTATCCAATGCTTGCTTTGGTTGGAGAACTGGGTTCTGATGATGCCAAATAGCCTTGGTTTCTGTTGCTTATGTTCTTGCCCTTGCCTTTTGCCATCTGGTTATCTCTGGTGTTAGCTGGTCTTGCTCTCTCTGACTGTGGCTTGTCCCTCCTGCAAGCCTCTGTGTCAGTACTCCTGGGAGACCAGCTCTCTCTGATAGGAATTTGGGTTTGTATAGCTGCGGTACAGGGTCAGCTCTGGGGTGCAGACAGAAACCAAAAGGATCCTGTCCCCAGCTGTTCCTTAGTTCCTGTGTCCTGATGCCTCTGTGAAGGTCCCTCTTGATTGAGGAATTTGAACAGAAGTGGTGGTCTTGCCTGTGCTCAAAGGTGTGTCAGCACTCCTGGGAGACCAGCTCTCTCCTGGTACTATTTGGGTATGGAGCCCTGTGGCACAGGATCAGCTCTTTGGCCACAGAAGGAAATCGGAAGGCCACTCCTTGGTCCCTGTGTCCTGAGGGTTCCAGGCGGGTCCCTCTGAGCAGAGATTGCTGGTCTTACCTCTGCTCACAGGCTTGTCCACACTCCTGGGAGGGTAGCTCTCACCTACACTATTTGGGTATTGAGCCCTGTGGCACAGGATCAGCTCTGGCTGCAGATGGAAACTGGACAAATATTTTTTTTCTGTTTGTGTTTTGTTTTGTTTTGTTTTGTTTTGTTTTGTTTTGTTTTAGTTAGTCCACATGGATGACTCTCAAGCATTATGTTTTAATGGAAAAAAAAAACCCAAGCCAGATTTAAAAGAGTATGTACTATATTTGGACAACTACATATGCTTCTCAAAGACTCAGGGAAAATCATAGAAGAATACAAAAGGGATTTAAGAGCCACAGAGAGGGAGAAAGGGCAGTGGAATGCCATCATCTAGATATATCACAGTCATTTGCAGTCATACATGCACCACAGCTATGATTCCTAGTACTGAGCCTGAAAAACACTGGCCCTAGCCATGGTCAGCCATAAATGAAGAGGGGCTTTGTGCACCCTCTGCCTTACTGCTGAAGACTCTGGCAGAGATTTATGTCTTCAACTGTGCCTAATAGTGAGCTCACCAGTCTCCAATGGCTAGTTCCAAACTGAGGGTCACACAGCCAACTCTGGTTAAAGTTAGAGGGGCCTCAAAACAAAGCAAAAAGTTGTGAGTGTAGGCATACACACACACACATTTGTGTGCAAAATTGTCAAAGAATAAAATTTTATAAACCTGACTTTCAATTTTCCTCATGATATGCATATTTATACGTTTTTCTTTTTAATTTAATTTCACACTACCTTAAACTTCTATTTCGTTGCCTGGGATTTTATTTTGCTCTTTTGTGAGAAAATGGTCTCATTTACCCTAGGTTAACCTTTAACTCCTGAGCCTCTTGCCTCTACTTCCCACATGCTGGGATTACAGGTATGTATTAAACATGGCCTTTCTTGAACTCTCTACATCTAAACATCACCTCAGCTCTATTGACCTGGAAACTGAAAGCAATATGAATTCTAATTATGCCCTTCTGTATAGAACACTTTTTCTCTTATGCAAAATGGTCCAAGGTTCCAGGGCTTTTTGTAGTCTTTGTGTCTGCTTTATTGTTTTTCTTTTTTCCCTTCCTATAAATGTTCAGCAGCAAGTTATCCTGTGCATGTACTTGGCAAAAAAGGGAAGGTATTTCTAATCTGCTGGGAACCACTGGGGAGAGGATTGAGAGCAGTTAATCATGTTGATAAGAACTGTTTGTTAAGTCAAATGAATGAGTTTAGGAAGTTATCCTATAGTAAAGTGCATCCGGTCTTGTGTAAGAATTGAGTGAAACCTAGTTTAGCTAATACTATAGAGTTTAGTACTCAAAGTTACCATTTAAGTGTAACACACACACACACACACACACACACACACACACTTCTTGAATTAGCCTGAAAAGATTTGGTCCACTGCCTACAGGATAAGGTCACATTTGAGTCAAAGCAACAGATAATGCCAGAAAAACATTTTTAAAAAGCACAGACAATAAGGGTTTCTTTCTATCTCTTTATCAAACAGGGCATTTGCTTAACCTTTTTTGTAAGATAAGAGAATCAATTATGTGAATAGCCTGCTGTGTGTGTGTCTGCTCACAACATTACACTTATGAGCTTTATTTTAAAAACTAATAATTTCTACACTCTCAAGTCTAGATGAAATTTTGTTAATTCATTCTCCAAGGCCATAGTAATTAGTGAAATATTTAAACTGACAGGAAATAGTAACAAAGCTTCTGAATCCCAGCATAAAAGGGCATTGTGACTAGAATATGTTATTTTCAATCTTTGTTCTCTGCTAGCAAGTCTGCATGGCTAAGTTTGTAGATGACGCTAGTCACTTTTGCCGGGTATCCTTTCTGCATCTCTCTGTGCCAGATAATTGTTATCATTTCCAGAAACGCTTGTAAGAGGGAAGGCATTCATCTCAGATGTGCTTGTCTTCTATTTTCTGAACTTCTCTTTTAAGGCAGGCACTGAGCAGGCACTGTTATCTTCCAAAGGCTATGTACACTAATATGTTCTCCATTTTAAAACTGCAAAGACTAATGTAATGCTTTAGGTGATTTCGTGCAGAGAAAGCTAGGAAATTGTGAGCTATTGACTCTGAAGCAAGAACTCCACACCAATGTGAGTGATTGAACTTGTTGACATTATTTGTACTAAATAAAAAAATAAAGGCTTCAATTTCCTTTCAACTACTGTAGCAGAGTGCCTTCTGAGTCTTTATTCCTGAATATAGTTTTAAAATTAAATCTACCTCTTTATACCTCTACTTGACTAAATTATCATGCCTTCATCAGCTTATTTGAACCAACAAAACCTTTTTAGTGAACATGAGCCTCAAACTACTATATCCAGGAATTTATAAGCTCTCTATAATGTATCGAGTTTTCCAGCATCTTCCTGTCATATTGTGAAAATGTCAGCTTTACCTCTTCCAAGTACAAAGGTGGCCACACGGAAACTTTCAACTTTATAAGACTTAACAAAAGAAAATTAATTAGGAGTTCCTCAACCTGACCTGATCAGTTGAAACTATTATCAGATTTTGCAGCACTAGAGAGCAAACCCAGGCTATGGTGAATGATACACTATAGCACTGAGCCGCACCCTTATCCCTTGGCTGATTTGTTTGAAAGACAGATTTCAATCTATAACCCAGGCTGCCCTCAGACCCTCCTTCCTCAGCCTCCCAACTGATGCGATGATAAATATGAGCCATTTTGCTCTGCTTCCAATCCTTGATTTCTTCAGACAGGATCTTCCTGTGTATGTCAACTAGTCTACCTTTGAAATTGCTGTGAAGTTCAGGCTAGCCTCAAACTCTCAATTCTTCTGCCTCAACTCTGGAGACTTACACTTACGTGTGTGTGTGTGTGTGTGTGTGTGTGTGTGTGTCTGTGTGTGTCTGTGTGTGTGTGTCTGTGTCTGTGTCTGTGTCTGTGTCTGTGTCTGTGTGTGTGTCTGTGTGTGTGTCTGTGTGTGTGTCTGTGTGTGTGTCTGTGTGTCTATGTGTCTGTGTGTCTGTGTAATATAATTACCTGGCTTTATAAAATCTTAACATGAAACAAACATATCTCTGTCTTATTTGATTAAAAGAACAAAAAAACCCAGGCAATAGAAGTACCTTTTTATGCTTTGAAATATATATTTTTTTCAACTGTTGGCTCTGCCTCTTTCCATGTGATCATAAAAGATGAGGCATTGAAGAACAACATTTACAGGAAAAGAAACTGAGGCCCAGAAAGCTTATCTCAGCTTCACACGTGGATTCGAGTGCTAGTCTTGATTTTTTTCACTGCAATCCTCTTTAGCCTGCCACATGCTGCCTTGGAATATCCTCATTTCAACTTGCAGTTTTCTTATTCCACACTTTCCCCAGACCTTCTAACTGCTCAATGAGAAAAATGACAACCAGTTCCCTAGCAGAACCATCTTCCAAAGTTCTAATGGGCTCCTATTGGCTTCTCCTAATGACACTTAAACACCACTATGCTAGTGTTGACTTTCCAGTTCATCAGATAACAAATTGAGTCTCTTCTGTGTTGCATGTGTCTGGGAAATGCAGTTGCTGACTAATGGGACATTCTACAGAGGAAGGAAAGCAATTATGGCACAAATCAGAGGAGCAGATAATGATTCGTTTCATACAACCCTGCCTATTCTTAGCACATCAGTATAACAAACCAATGAGAATTCTCCATATCTCTGGCTGTTGGTTGTCAGTTACACAACTTCTTACAAAATTCATTTAGTTGTGCGTATGTACATGGCATATGCATGTCATGGCATGTGTGTGAGGGTCAAAGGACAACCAACGTGCCTCAGTTCTCTCCTTCCCCTGTGTGGCCTAGGTTCAAACTCAGGTCATCAGGTTTGGCAGAAAGTACCTTTACCTGCTGAGTCATCTTTCTGACCTATAAAACACACACACACACACACACACACACACACACACACACACACACACACACACGCCAGTGAGATGACTAAGTAGATGATGTGCTTGCCACACTAGCTTAAGGAGCTGAGTTCAGATTCTGAGCACCCACACAAAAAGCAGAGTTCAGTGAATCCTGGCACTAAGAAGGGAGGTCCCTGGAATTTGCTAGTCAGCCAGGCTAGCCAAATTACTGAGATCCAGGTTCAGCAAATAAGATAAAGAATTGAAGTAGACACTGGAAAATGGACATTGACCTCTGACCTGAGCATGCACTCTCCTGCATATGCAGACACACTCACGCGTGCACACACCCATCCACCCACCCACACATACACATCATAAAAATAAAAAAGAACATGCAAGCAGGATTACCTTAAAGTACACAAGGAAATTAAAAGCAGAATATCTGGTCCAAATTTTTGACACTCCCTGAAGCAGTTTCTTCCTTTGTATAGTAGGCATACTACTCTAAGTAGTTGGCCACGTGTGAAATATTGCCCCATGCTGGGTTTTCATCAGGAAAAACCAATACAAGCCATGTTTCCTCATGTGTAAAAAGCAAGTGTTGTGAGAAGTGTGTGGTAGAACAATGAGAAGAAACCCTACACATTGTGAGGCACAGAGCACTATTCTAGAACACTAGGGCATGGAATGGAGCTAGAGATCAACACCGGGGTCATTGCCATCACTGCTGAGTGTCTAGTGCCGGGCAGTCCATAGCTGTGGGTTCCTCAAGGACACTCTCAGCTCTAAAGAGACTCCTATGCACCACAGCACATGCCTTAGTCACACAGCTCCCCATCCTCCCACTTCTGGTCACTCCTGCTGTTGTCTCCCGCTTCCCACAGGTGCTGGCCCCAAAGCACATATAATAAAAACCTCCACAGGGCAAAACCTCGGGCCAGCTTCCTGGGGGAGCCTACCTGCCATACAAAGACACTGGAGTAAAGAAATAGTTGGAATCTGAGGTTTAAAACCGTACGTAGTTTTGACTGGACATGTTATTAAAATATGCATAGAACACCAGAAATTCAGAACAACTTTCAAAAGCTAACTTTTAAAAACTAATACTACTGGTAATTGAGACGAGACTAGGAAATTAGATGCTGAGAAAAGTAGTCATTTGTAACAAAGAGTGGATATAAGCCTTACTTCTGATATCTGACTGTTTTCTGAAATGTTTGAGTTACATGTATCTTTTTATAGTAGAAGAAAAAACTAAGAAAATATGGATATTTACCTGATTTTTTTTTATTTTTGATACTTTATTTACATTTCCGATGATTCCCCTTTTCTTTACCTAATGAGGTTTTAAAGGTAATTTCATGTGAGTTTCAAATGAAAACTTTTCATACTTTTGAGAAAAAAGTTATAAAAATAT
This sequence comes from Uromys caudimaculatus, assembly GCA_028551405.1. Taxonomy (NCBI): domain Eukaryota; kingdom Metazoa; phylum Chordata; class Mammalia; order Rodentia; family Muridae; genus Uromys; species Uromys caudimaculatus. The sequence continues at coordinate 25,618,898 of CM052722.1, read as the reverse complement.
TAAAATGTAAAACCATTTACCTCCATCACTCAGAATAAGTAATTTTATTATTTGTGAAAATAACCTTTCATAAAGTGGCCAATCCCTGAAGAATGGCATCTGAGGGTGACCTCCAGCCTCTGCATGCATATGCACACATGTGTAACCAAGCATTACCATACCTACAAAAAGAAAAAGAGCCAAATTAATGTTTTATAATATAGTCTTTCATCCGTTAAAATTCACATGCATTAGATAGGGGAGGGACACCCCAAGCCCCACCTCTACCTGAGGAGCTATTGGCTTGATGGCTACTGAGGGAGGGGAAACCACTTTCTTTGGGGGATGATGACTGGTGGGTGGCACATGCTCCAGGGGATGCTCCTATAGTCATACGCATATGGGCCGAGTAGACTTAGTGGGTTATCAAAAAAAAAAAAAAAAAAAAAAAGAGCCGGGCGGTGGTGGTGCACGCCGTTAATCCCAGCACTCGGGAGGCAGAGGCAGGCGGATTTCTGAGTTCGAGGCCAGCCTGGTCTACGGAGTGAGTTCCAGGACAGCCAGAGCTATACAGAAAAACCCTGTCTCGGAAAACCAAAAAAAAAAAAAGGCATGAAGTTAGAAAGGAAATATGAAAAGCATCTAAGAGGAACCAAAGTCAGGGAGTTACATGTGATTAAAGTACACTGTATACACCTACAAAATTCTCAAATAATAAATAAAAACACTATAATTTGAAAATTGGCATACATGCTATCTTAAGCTTTAGTGTTTGAATTCAAGTAGCCAGAACAAATGTCTGTGGGCTACTGAATCATCGGTATCTAAAAGGGAAGTCTGGAGACCAGCTTATAAGCTAGACAAGTTCAAGGAAAGCATGGCCAAGTTATGAAAGGGAAACAGACTTAAGGTGTCACTACTGATCCAAACTTCTCTGCATGTTGGCCACTTCTGACTCTGGCCTCTTAAGCACAGCTATTGCAGTCACATATTTTTACCCCATGCTTCCTGAATTTTGATATCATTTTCTCAAGATTCAAAATCCATTCTAATGACCCAATTCACACTCTATATAGCTCTTGCAGAAATAAAATCCTGTCTCTCCCTCAAATCATAAACTATAAGAATATCAGTGGTAAAGCTATTTTCCCATAACATCAAGCCCAGTCTCTTTATCATACTTTGTGATGCTGAAGACGAGACTCTATAATAAGCCAAATTTCTCTTCCGCTACCATCTCCTATATTGATCCTGCCAATGGAAAATTCTAGAAGCAAACTGGAAGTCTAGAAGTCTGGAAAAGAAATCAAGGTCAATTCTTCCTTGTATTTACTTCTACTGGTTGTCAGATTCGTTTGCCAATACTTCTTCACCCTGGAGGTGGTGACTCATGCCAGGAGTAGCAATAGATTCAAGATTTCAATCTTCCCAACACTTGCAGAACAAGCTCATCATGCCTCCTTTAAGCTCAAAGACACTAGTGCCAGCCAATCAGCTCTCGCTCTCCTCAGAGGTTCAGGTGCATGACTCATTGGGGCCTTTCCCTCAAGCCTTTATGTTTTAAAAATTCCAAACCTTCCCTTTGATTTTCAGCTGCTATGGGTGTGTCCTTTTGAATGCTTGGGGTGAAAACCAGGACATTGCCTATGCTAGGCAAGGTCTCTACCACCAAGTCACATGCCCAGCCGTGGGTGTTTTACCTGTGTACCACGTGGTGGCCTGGTGCCCACTGAGGCCAGGGAGAAGGCACTGGGTTCTTGGCTCTGGAGTTAAGAATTGTTGTAAACCAAGTTGGTACTGGAAACCAAATCTGGGTTCTCTGCAAAATCAGGAAGTGCCATTAACTGCAGAGCCATCTTTCCAGCTTTGTAGCTTTGGGTTTTTGAGACAAGGTCTTACTATGTATAATTCACACTGACTTCAAATTCAGGATTGTCATGTCTCCACCTCCTAAGTGCTGGAATTACAGGTATGTGCCACTGTGCAAGGCTTTTATGTCTCTTTTCTGCTTTCAGGTTTCTAGTACCTAGTTAACAATGTGCCTCACATTGTTGGGGTCCCCAACCATCTCTAATTCTGGTCCTAGAGGACTACATAAGGTCTTCTGACCTCTGTGGGCACCAGGCACATACATGATGCACAGACATATATGCATGCAAAATACCCCTAAACATAGAAAATAAATTAAAAGATTACCACTTATAGCAGCATAAAATATCAAACACTTATGGATACATTGGACAAATTTGTGGAGTGGATGTACACTGGGAACTATGTGTTGATGAGAAAAATTAAAGATGAGCCAAGTGGATGGGAAAACATACCATACATGGATCAGAAAATTGAATCTTGTTAACATGCATTTTCCCCCATATTGATGTATATATTTGATGTACTAACAATCAAAATCCAAGCAATCTTTCCCTTTTAGAATCCGGTGAGCTGATCCCAAAATTTATACGAATATGGAAAGGACTAGTAAGAAAACAAAGTCAGAGTAATTACACTATAATTTCTAGACTTCCTATGAAAACCACTGTCATAGTTAGGGTTTTACTGCTGTGAACAGACACCATGACCAAGATAAGTCTTATAAATGACATCATTTGATTGGGGCTGGCTTACAGATTCAGAGGTTCAGTCCTATATCACCAAGGCAGGAACATGGCAGTAACCAGGCAGGCATGATGTGGGAAGAGCTGAGAGTTCTACATCTTGTTCCAAAGGCAAACAGGAGAAGATTGACTTCCAAGCAGCTAGAATGAGGGTCTTAATGCCCACACCCACAGTGACGCACTTCCTCCAACAAGGCCACACCTACTCCAACAAGGCCAAGCCTCCTAATAGTACTGTTCCTTGAGCCAAGAATATTCACATTACCATAGCCACTGTCCAGGATACTTCTCCGTCAACTAGATACAAGCTGGAGTCATCAGAGAAGAGGGAACCTCAATGGAGAAAATGCCTCCATAAGACTGAGTTGTAAACAAGCCTGTAGGGCATTTTCTTGATTAGTGGTTGATGTGGGAAGGCCCAGTCCATTGTGAGTGGTGCAATCCATGAGCTGGTAGCCCTGGTTTTATAAGAAAGCAGTCTGAGCAAGCCATGAGGAACAAGTCAACAAGCAGGACTCTTCCATGGCCTCTCCATGGAACTGTCTCCAGGTTCCTCCTCTGAATTCTTGTGCTTACTTTCTTCAGTGATGGACTACGATGTGGAAGTATAAGGCAAATAACCCCTTTCCTTCCCAAGTAGCTTTGGTCATGGAGTTTAATCACAACAATAGAAACCCTAAGATAGCCACAAAAATCAAAACCAAATGAACAGTATGGGCAAAAGCATTAACATATAGGCAATGGAGCAGAATAAAATGTCCATGAGTAAATCCACATGGATTTTTAGTAAATGATTGTTGTTGGTGCATGAGACTGAGTCTTGCTATGTAGCACACACTGGCCATAAACGTATGGTCCTTCTGCCCCTGCCTTTCAAATGCTGGAATTACCTTGAGGAAAGGGTCCTATGAGGCTAGCACCACCTCAGTAAGTTGAACAATTGATTTTTTGATAAATTAATCTTATGGAGATCTTTTCAACAATGGCATTTGAACAAGTACCCAGTTATTTGGGAAAATATTAATCACCAGTCATATGTGAAACTTAACGCCAAATAGATCATAGACCTAAATAGAGGTTAAATATATTCAATTCCTAGGGCCAGTAAGACAACCTATTAAAGCACTTGCTGCCAAGCCTGACAAACTGAGTTCAATCCTTGGAACACACACGATGAAAGCAGAGAATCGACTCCTGAAACTTGTCCTCTGACCGCCACATGTGCAACGTGTGGTACAAACACCCACTAAATACATAAATAAAAAATAAGAAAAAATAAATTCATAGGAGACAGGGAGAAAGTGAGGAAATAATCCATCTTGCCCATCAGAGAGACAAGAGCATGGCAGTTAGAGGGGAGAGCTGAGGAAAGAGGCTCTGAGTTGGCAAACACCTGGTGCTGAAGGAATAAACAGCAAGGAAGCCTGTAGAGTTTGAATTCTGTGATCAGAGGCAAGTGGTAGAAAGCCAAGGGAAAGAGACAACAGCACAGGAGACATCTGAGGGCAAAGAAAAACAGAAAAGCAAGCATACTACTTTTATTATTAATTGTCTTACAATTTAAAAGGCTCTGGGTGTTCTGTGTACACATGGTCTATGAGGAAAAACAGCAAAGTTCATTGGAAACTGTCCAGCTCCCCCCCCAAAGGAGAACCACCAACAATAATAATAGTACCTCCATGTGGTCGGTCATCATTCTGTATTTTCTTCTCTTTTAGATAACTGCCTGTTTTGCAACTGTCATTGTTACCATTGACTTTGCCTTTAGAACTCTAGCAGAATTTATTTTGTAATATGATGTGAGGATCTCATTTCCTACTTTTTTTTTTTAATCCTGGAGAGCCAACTGTCCTAGCATCACTTTGTGAACATGGTTGGTTCTTTCTCTTACTAGTGTGGGATACAAGGCAAATCTCTCCCTCTCTCTCTCTCTCTCTCTCTCTCTCTCTCTCTCTCTCTCAAACACACACACACACACACACACACACACACACACACACACACACGCACACACACACATCAATGAGTCTTTTGTACAGAAGGACATTCTCTGCTCTGTATCACACATTCATTTATCTATCCTCATTAATACTATTCTTTTCAGTTTGCAATAATTTCACAATATGTCTCGATTTCAGCTGGGCTGCTTCCGTCCCCTCCCACTACCTTTTGTTTTTATTTTCTCCATTAAGGGGGAGGCGGATTATTGTATCACATTAATTTTAGGATCAGTTTGCTATTGAGTTCTCCTAAAATTCCTGTGTGTGTTTTTGTTTTTATTACATATAGTTTGTAAAGTGGCCAAGGGAGAATTACATCTATTGTCTTAAGCTCTTCCAAGAGTAAGTAAATGGAACAAGCTTGCCATCATCAGCCTCCTCAATAAAGTTCAAATCAGTCTCCAAATTACCCTTCCAGGAACTTCTATTTACATTGCTACTATAAAATAATTCTTGCTGAGCTTTATAATAATTACTAGTCGTAAAAAAGAAGGTGTTTTGGTGTCCAACAAACAAAAACAAAGCCTCTTTATCAGGCGTAAAGTTGGCAAACACATAGAAAAAATGTGGGCAAAAGATTAGAAGGAATCCCAGGAGAAGTCCAACCAACCAATTAACATACACAAGATTCAGTCAAATTAGCAACCAACGCAGCACAATCATTTACATCTGTCAAAGAAGAAACACTGTTCTCTGATCCTTTCTATTTTTCCTAAATGCTTGCTTACTTCCCTTTTTTAAAGATATGCCAGCAGGCTATTTGACGCTATTCAAGCTTAAAATTGGTACAACTTTTAGGGAAGGAAATAGAGTAAAATTTTCTAAAAACTGTTCCATTTGATCTTGGGGGTTCCAATCTTAAGGGGGAAATCAAAATTATTGTGAAAGAATGCTCATCAAAGAGTCATTTCTGATTTTAAAAAACTCAACAAATGTAATCATCTGACACCACAAAAAGGGTTAACTAACATTAGGGTGCCGTAGCGCCATGAAAGGATACAAGCATGACATGAACAGGTCTGAATATTCTTTCTTTTTTTTTTTTTTTTTTTTTTTTTTTATAAGCTGTATTGGTCATGGCATTTTTTTTTCTCCTTTTTTATTTTTGATACTTTATATACATTTCCAATGTTTCCCCTTTTCTGAGTCTCCTCTTTGTATACC
>CM052722.1:25588851-25612640 GCA_028551405.1 Uromys caudimaculatus | reverse complement strand
GTTACCTCGCTCAGGATGATATTTTCAAGTTCCATCCATTTGCCTGAGAATTTCATTAAGTCATTGTTTTTAATAGCTGAGTAGTACTCCATTGTGTAGATGTACCACATTTTCTGTATCCATTCCTCTGATGAGGGACATCTGAATATTCTTTCATAGCTGAGAAACGTGTTCATGAAGAAATATTAAATTAAAACAAAAGTGCAAAATAGTAGATATCATATGCTCATAAATAGATGTAAGTGTAGATTAAACATATCCATGTACCATTAACAATGAGTATGTGTGCGTGTGCATGTTTGCCTGTATTGTTATTTCTCATATATATAATGGTTTCTGGATTGTTAATTACCAGTGTTTTGTTTGGTTTTTTTCTGGTTGTCTATATTTAATAAATTTAATGAAATTTCCACAGTAAGCATGTATTATCAAACCATGAAAATGTTAAATAACAAATAACTCAATGTTCTAGTGAAAGGGGCTTTTTGATCTCTCACTTCACTTTTAACCATGTATTCTGTTACATGCAACCCTGGATAGATTGGCACTGTCTATAGACTGGCTATTTAGCCCTTGAAAAGTAATCTGTGTAGGCTGTTACCATTTAGATCTTAATGAAATGCCCAGAGTTTTGTTACGTGGTCAACACTCTGTAGTTCTGCATAGTGTTTCCTAATCTATGTGGTGAATATTTATGAGTGTGTCTGGATCTAGATTTTACATAACATCGCCATTTTAAGAAAGATGAGTTTGTCATGCCGTTGGCAAAAACAAATGCAACATTTCTAAGGTTTATGTGGTCACTTGGTCCGGCTTCCAAGGCCAGCACCCATGCACACCCACAGCCTTGCTGGGTACTGTAATTCGCTCCGTTCACCCCTGTAGCCAGGAAAGATTTCAGAGTATCCTTTTACACTTACACGGAACTGCCTACTGAGATATTTTTATCGTATCCTCAAACCACTCAACTCCTTTTCATTTGCCTTTTTCCACCTACAATAACTTCAACTCTTTCCTCTTTCTGAAAACAAGGAAGTTCTCTTGGTATTTATGTATTTATTTTGCTAGGAAACAAATTGGAATTAAGCCCACGTTTCTATTCAATTGACACATTTCAGTGTCAATAAAGCTCATAAAAGGGACCAGCTCCCCACCTCCGTTTAGGCCTCTTGGTCAAATTTACTCAGCTTTGCAGTCCCACTCACATGGCCAGGGTTTCTCCAGAGAATGAATAACCTGGACCCAGAGCTTTGTGACTAATCACGTTTGCCTAGCCCCCCCCCCTTCCTCATTAAACAGCTTTTAGAATTCAGCTTCCTCTGTCTACCAGTGACTATGTGAAATGCAGAGGCACTCCATCCCAAACTCCAGTCTAATATAGCAGCTTCCTCTTTGCTGATTCCCTGACAGCATGCTCGTGGGTGGACAAACACATCAAAGTATCTGGCCCATCAGTGCTGTGTACATCCACATCCGGGTCCTAAGCCAGGAAATCGATACTAAATAGGGCTATGGAGAACTTGTATTCTCCATAATGGGTTATGTGGTCAAGTTCATAATGACAGGACTTTGGACAACTCAGTAGTGCCAGGCCTTGGGTTCAAACTCTGACGCAAAAATATCATAAGGATAGAAAATCCAAGGACAGTCAGCGGGGGGGGGGGGGGGACATGAGTAGTTAGTGTATAACAAGTACACATTTTCTGCTCAGAAAATGAAAAAGTTCTGGAAATGGATGCTGTCGTTGGCCACACACTGATATGGATATATTTAATGTCACCAAATGTACAATGAAAATGGTAAAGCCTTGTGTCATCTACATTTTACAATTTAAAAAGAAAAAGAAAAATTCACTAGAAGAAAAAAATGATGACAGGGAGGGAAAAAAACCAGCCCTGTTTGTCTGAGTAATCCAATCCCTCTTATCTAGATGCTGCCTCTTAACATTCCAGATGGGTGAGCTCTTAGATACTCAGAGTTCCAAGCCAGGTCAGCTGGTGAAAGGAAACTGAAAGGCACAGGAGAGAAAGGTGACTTGGCTACCACTGTGTCCCCAGGGCCGGCAAAGAAGCTGCACTAAAAGGCACTGGGCTCTGGAATTGCTGAAGGCTCCTTTTCCAGCCCTGACTTTTGAACTCCATACTAGGGACTTGTTTCTAGACTTGACCTTGTCTGCGGGTGGGGGACCATGAGGGACCCAACCCCAACTGTACCATGCTTATTTGTTCTGCAGCTTCACACAGTGCCACCCTGTGTGTGTGGGGGGGGTATTTTTTAAATAGGGAAAAAATAGTATCTTTTTCCCCTCCCCCAATCATGCCCAGTCCTCGAGAGCCACCCTAGTTGTGCCTGCCCTTAACTCAAATATCAGAGAAGAGTAATGTGACATGTCAATAACTCCGAGAAGCCCACTCGGCATGGTTCTGCGCTAGTTCCCCGATTCCTCAGTAAAACTCCTAAGTCAAAAGAGGGAATTTTTTGCTGGAACCATTTTCAAGTCGAGCAAATCTGCCACATTCCTTCAAGGACAGCTGCAGCGAGTGCAGCTACTGTGCTGTTGTGCAACATTCAGCCAATATTGGCACAATCGAGCACATGGATAAAACATGACACGCTTTCTCTGTTTTCCATGTTTTACCACAAAATTCTGTTCAAGAAAGTCTATGACTCTTCTATGCCTGTCATTTATTTCCCTGGACTCAGCTGGAAATCTGGAAAGTTCCCTTTTGGGCACAATCCCTCTCTGTTGAATGGCAGACATCATTCATTCCATCGCCCTTCAGCAACCCATGCCTTTTTAACCTGAACTAATGTTTATACGGGTACCTTGAAGAGACTCGTACTACTGTTTTTATTTAGCATTTGCAGATGATAATATGTGGGGCCCTGGATCTTGACATCTCAATTTCCTGAGGTAGCTGAAGACCCACTAATATACAGAGACCAAATCTGTCCCTTCAATTAACATTTTACAACTTCCTTGCTCTGAGGAAACAGTATTGGTAACACTTCTCTGCATGTGCAATCTGTTTAGGTGGAGCACCCGTGGCAATTAGCAGCAAAGTGTAACTTTAAATGTGCTACAACAACAAATTTTGAACCTGAGATTATAATATACGCAGCCTGGGTCTGCAATAGCAGAGAAAAGAAATGGACCGGAAACCACTCACAGGGTCTTAAAGCAGCTCTAATTTAATTTAATCTTTAGGAATGGAAAAAAAGGCACACATCTCCAATTTTTAGAAATTATTGTTGTGAATATTTGGAATACCTCCTTCTGGGAGAAAATATTGACCTCACTTTTACTCAAATGAACCTGATAAATTAAAGACAGTTGGAAATATTTTTCAGATTAAACAAACATATATTTATATATGTGTATATATATATATATATATACTTATATATGTGTATGCATATCTTCAGTTCCAAGCATCCATAGTAGGCTCACAATCTCACAATCACCAGTGACTCTTGGTCCAGGGAACCTGACACCCTTTTTTGGCCTGCTTGGGCACATATGCATATACAGACAAATGCTCATTCCATTAATGAAAATAAATCTTTTTTGTTTAAAATATATATATCTATAATGCCAAGCCAAAATTCTCTCCAAACTCGGCTATGTCTAAGAAGTGAATTACATCTTTCAAGACCCCAAAGATCATTCCAGATTCAATTTTGTAAAACAAGTAGCATTTTGACCAAAATGTCTGTTCAACGATAGGTTTGCCAAACCCCACCCAATGTACCTTTGCTATAGCAGCCTTTCAGCACACTAATACCACTGCCAAGTTCAAACACAGTAAGCAATAAATGCAAAACTAAATAGGAGCTCACTGCTCTAACACAGAAGAGATGCTCTGCCAACGGTGAGGACTATTTAGATTTTTTTAAAGATTAAATTGAAAAAAAAATAACAAACCTCTCAGCCCAGAGAAACAATTTGGTGAACCTACTAAATGACACTTTTCTAAAGATATTTGTTTTACTATTTTATGGGTGAGTGTTTTCCTTGCATATATGTATGTGCACCTGGTGCTCACAAATGTCAATTTGAGGGTTTTGGATGCCCTGGGACTTGAATTACAGAAAATTGTGAGCTTCCATGTAGGTTCTGGGAATCAATTCCAGGTCCTCTGCAAGAGCAACAAGAGCTCTTAAACCCTGAGCCATTTCTCCAGCCCTAAATGATACCTTTTAAAAATGAAATTGCCTCCTCTTGATTTCTGTGATTTTGATTACTTGCTATTGCAGACATCAGGATTTCCCAACAATAAAATCCTCAGGCCTCTAACATGGCCTCTGGTGAAAGAAGCTGTGTTTCCCCTTGAACACTTGACTACAAATAATGTAAGACATCCACATTGTGAAGAATCACCGACAAAGGCAAGTATCTGTGGTGTAGTTAACTATCAAAAGTCAAATTCAAATAAAAGAACTGCTAATAACCCAAACAGTCATGAATGGGGCTCTCGTAAAAATCTATGATCTCTCCCTGTAATGAGAACTGTAAAAAAAGAAGAAAAAGAAGATTCCCTCTATACATGTATTAAAAATGTCAGAAGTGTATATTAGACTGCACTGTCAAATATAGTGTTGGGAAAAGCAACATCCACAAGACAAATTATAGAAATCTATCATCCATTTGTGTCTGTGATATATATTCCAGGATATACACATGTAATCCCAATACTAGAGAGGTGGAGACAGGAGGATTCCTAGGGCTTGCTTGCCAGCTAGTCTAGCCAAATCAATGAGCTCCAAGTTCAGTCAGAGATCCTGCCTCAAAAACTAAGGTGGAGATCAGTTAAAGGAAACACCTTACATCAACCTCTAGACCTCTACATGTGCACACACACACACACACACACACACACACACACACACACACACACACCACACACATACACACATGGGGGGGGGGTTAGGACTAGAAAAATGGCTCACTGGATGAAAGAGACATCATTCTTCTACCCTTGGAATTCCTAGTTCCCAAGCCTTTTGACCCAGATTAGAGTTTCAGGCTCTTGAACTATATGGGTTTTCTGGGTCTCTGGCATGCAAAGAAAAGATAACCAGACTTCTCAGCCCTCGGCCTATACATTGATATAAGCCAACTCCTTATAACAAACCTCACTTTATATTCATAAATATCACACATACATGCATACACTTTCTCTTGAAGAACCCAGATTAATTGAACAACCAGTCCTCACAACAGCTGGGGAATGTATGCACATCCTGGCAATAAAGGGACAGCCCCAACAGCATCTTCTGCACCAGGAAGTCTCAACCTTGAGTGTTTAGCAGAATTACATTAGGAGAGTCTTAAAATGGCTCACTGGGCTGTAACACCAGAGATTTGGAATAAGTTAAACAGAGAGAGGAGACAGGGGAGGGCCTCAATAGTTTGCATTTCTAGAAAGTTCCCAGGTGGTGTTAGGCTGCCAATCCCAGCAGCAGAGTTTGAGAACCACTGTCCTACAGCCATCATCTTACCTCTTGCTTCTCCTTTTCCTCTGTAGACAACCTCAGTTCCATCTTTACTTCCTTCAAATTCTCTCCTTGATGTGCTACTGCCTTTTCTCTGCTATCTTTGTACAAATTCCAATGCAGTACCTTATTCCATCAGACCTGGATTAGGAGTAATTATTACATAGACAAAAAAAGAGTAAACCCTTTTGTGAATTACCTTTATTGGTCACCTATATTGATTAAAACCACAGGATAGAAATGTGAGGTCTGGCTTAATGGTAGAGCATTTGCCTAGCATGCATGAGACCTAGGTTGAAAGTATCATAAAAAGTGCAAGAGAGTCCTATAGAACTCACTTGAATTGTCTGAAATTGAAATGGGAAGGGTCCTGTCTTAGGATTTTACTGCTGTGAACAGACACCATGACCAAGGCAACTCTTAATTGGGGCTGGCTTACAGGTTCAGAGATTCAGTCAGATATCATCAAGGCAACATCTAGGCAGGCATGGTGCAGAAGGAGCTGAGACGTTAACATCTTCATCTGAAGGCTGCTAGCACAATACTAACTTCCATGCAGTTAGGATGAGGGTCTTAAAGTCCACACCCACAATGACACACCTACTTCAATAAGGTCACACTTACTCCAATAGGGCCATACTAGTGCCACTCACTGGGATAAGCATATACAAACCATAACAGGCCCTAAAATTAGTAAAACAGTAAAATGTTCACTGGCTCACTCTATCCTTTTTATAGAAGAGCTTATAGCAATAATTTAGTTCAATGTTTTCGTGATGTAGCAGTGTTTGGGCACAAAGGAAGAGAGCTCTTGTGACTGGGATGGAGTGAGCCACTGATCTCCAAGCTTTTCATTTTCTACATGAGGAAAGTGAGTATCATTCACAGATATATGCCACAAAATGACACATACCTTCATACCTGGGAATATCCTAGTTTGAGACACAGAATAAGGACGTCTGATTTGGATCTTTCATAGCCCAAGAATATAAGGGCAGTTAGTTCCCCCCCCCCAACTCCAGCACAACTCTTGCTCTATAGGCTCTTTATCCTCAGGAAACTATGAAGGTAAGACTTACTGAACTCCAAAGGTATTAAAATCAATGTACTAGAGATAACATACATACTACCTCTTTATCTCCCTTCATCGTGATCAATGTTGGAACTATAGTGAATAATGATAATTCCTCACCCCAATCCAGACCAAGACCATCATCTGAAGAGTGGAATTTAACACTTCCTTGGGATTCCTTGATCCTTGTGTCCCTCACAGTCAAGTCATCAAATGTGGCATCCTGTGTGCAATTACATCAGACATGTGTGCCTTGACAAATGACAAGCTGTGTAATACTAGTCAATGAAAAATTACTCTTGTTTCTTGCAATCCCCAACTCCTTTGTCAAATAAAGAAGCCATCTATCCTCATTTTCATCCCTTCAATCCACTCTCTGACAGAATTTGGAAGTGAAATCTTTCTATGAGATTTTTTTATCTTTTAATAGAATGCTTTCTTTTGAGACAACTTAGTGTTTAGACCAATACAACAGCCATTATCCATGTGTGTCTATTTCAGAGTAGATTTAAATTAGCTAAACAATAAAGGTAAAAATTCTACTTCTCACTCTCACATTTCAAATATTCCATAGCCACCTGCAACACTAGCATGTAATAGAGACATCTCTATCAGTACAGAAAGTTCTGTTGGGCAGACCAGTCTAGAAACCCTCCCTACACTTGATTTATTCAAATTCTTCTTCCTCAGAAGTTCCTAGAAAGAAAATAAAATGGATTTGAAGATGTAACTCAGTTTGTAGAGTGCTTTGCTAGCATATACAAAGCCGTGGGATCAATCCCAGCACATACAAACGAGGTGTGTTGGTGCATGCCTATGATCAGAACACTCACAAGGTAAAAGCAGAAGGATCAGAAGTTCTGGATCAATTTGGATACATGGTGAGTTTGAGGCCACCCTGGGTTGAATTATACTCTGTCATTTTAAAAAAAGATTTCCTTTTTAATCTACTTTTGTCTTTATCATCACATACTTCCTCTATGGCTTTCAACTGCCTAAGCTTACTTTGTAAATAACCTAAAATTCATCTGAATCTGTCATTGTCAAAGAAGAGCCTAGAGATGTATGCAGATCCCATAAGACTCCTTCAAAGTATCTGTAAGATCAAAACTACTCTTGTAGTTCTGTAAGCCACAAAACAGTAGATTTTTAGACCCTTTTTTTAAGTGTGAAGGAGTGGAAAGAGAAAATGTTTTCAGGAATTCTGAATTACACTATGAATGAAGTCATTAGTTAACTTTATTTTTATTCTTGTTCTTGTTCTTGACATGAACCTCTCACTAGCTAAGAGAGCCCAATCCCAACCCATACTCTCCATTGTCCCAAGGTTGTCTGTTGCAGGATTAAGGAGACAATTACCTGAACTCCTTGCAGAGTGACCCTGTTATGAAAGAAATTACAGATAAGATAATCTGTTGTCTTACTATAAAGTGTCAAAATGAAATAGGACAGCAGGCAATGAGAGTGAATGAATAGCAGCAATGTCCTTCCACTATCCCCCAACCTAAGCCCTGCCCCTATATCAAGTCCAAGTATGAGGGAGAACAAAACCAAACCCAGAGAGTGTGATGCCGAGGGAAAACTAAGGTGAACAAGAGTCATGTGCAAAGCAGAGACAGGTTCTTGGTGTGTTACCCAGGCTGGCCCTGAACTCCTGGTGTCAAGCAACCTCCTACTTCAGTCTCTCAAGTAGCTAGCTTTACAGGTAAGTGCCTCTTTCAGAGAAGAAGATTCACAGAGTCTTACTATGTAGTTTATCTTCCTCCTCCTTCTCACTTCATCCAGGCTTATCCCCTCTAACCAAAACAGCCCTAACAGTAACAATAGATCCAGCCTTCCTATGTACATAAATGTTTCTATAAGCACTTTAGATATGTTGACTCATATACTTGCCTCAAACCTGATGGATAGGCGGACACTCATATCATTTTATCAGGGAGGCAACTGAGACACACAAAAGCAAATAATTGTTCACAGTCTTTGTGGTTTTGAGGCTAACAGTTCTAAGGAGTGAGGAGAAGCATAAGACAGGCAGGGTAGGTAGAACTCACAGCTTACTATAAGAAAATAAACATTTGATCCTAAGAGAATTTTTCTTTAAACTTGTCATCTAGTATTTTTAAAACTACTTGGTGGAAATTTGTTTAATATTTGTGCAATATTTTAATAGAAAAGACCTAAATAAAAGGAAAAGAAAGTATATGTATGTTTCTCTTAATGTCCACATGTTCTTTATTTGTTTGTTTTTAAAGAGGCCTAGCTGGTAGTGTTCAGTTGCCTTTTTCTGTATAATGGGAATGAAAATACCTATTTCAGAAAAGGATTGAAATATAAATGTATAAATCAGCGCCTAATTGGCAGATAATAGGTGATTAATAAATGATAACTATAGCAATAATTCTCTTACCCTTATTATCTCTCCCTCCACCCCCTCTCTCTGCGTATGTGTGTGTGTGTGTGTGTGTGTGTGTGTGTGTGTGTGTGTGTGTGTGTGTGTGTGTGTGTAGATATTAAACTTCCCTCAAAAGAAACAAATATTGAAGGTTTGGTCCTCAGGTGACATCATTTAGAGAGTGCTAACCTCATCAAGGGATTGGATCATTAATGAGTCTATACCAAGGGACTACTAGGAAGAAGGGGTGGGTTAGTTGAAGGAAAAAGATCCCTAATGACATGTCTTCGAAGGGTATACCTTAGCTAGCCACAAAACTTTTCATTTGTCTCTTTGCTTCTCAATTTCCATGAGGCGAACAACTCTGTCATATTTCACCTTCCCTCAATAATGTTTTACCCCGGAGAGATGGCTCAACAGTGAAGGGAGCTTGCTGCTCTCCAGAGGCCCAGAGTAGTTTCCAGAACCCATGCTGGGTAGATCACAGCTACCTGTAACTCCAGCTGCAGAGGATCAGGCACCTTCTTCTAATCACTACAGGTACTTTCACTTATGTGGACATACCTACACAAAACACACACACACACACACAATTTAAAATAAAATAAATCTTTTTGTACAAGATTAACTTCAGTGGACCCAGCCAGCCATGGACTAAAACTTCTGAAACCATGAGCCAAAATAAATGCTTCTTCCCTTAAGCTGTCTCGGGGGTTTTGCTATGGTAACAAAACAGAGTTAATGAAAATAGTCTGTGCTTCATTTTCCTCTGTGTTGGTTTGATTCCAAGGCTGATGAGCTCTCTTCCGGTGACAAGTTGGCTAAAAAAAAATGGGTTCAAGTTTGGTACCCTGTCTCCTCAGCAGAATTCAGCAGAATTTCAACCAAAGTGTCAAGAACTGTGAAGGATTTCAGATTTTACATGTGCCACAGTTTCATTGGTGCTGGTAGAAGGTCAGAGATGAAGGACAATTTCCTTGTAGCAATATCAGAAGCTAGACTCTAGCTACTGCTACACCAGTGATTCTCAAACTTCCTAATGCTGTAACTCTTTAATACAGTTCCTCAGGTTGTAGTAACCCCCAAACATAAAATTATTTCATTGCTACTTAATAACTGTAATTTTGCTACTGTTATGAATTGTAATGTAAATACCTGATATGCAGGAGATCTGATTTGCAACCCCTATGAATGGGTCAATCATCCTCAAAGAGGTCGTGACCCTCAGGTTGATAACTATGCAGAGGTTCTTCACACTTGCATGGCAAATACTTTTACCCATTGAGGCATCTCTCTGGTTCTACTTTCATACTTTTAATGCCACCTTTGAATTTGTCCAGGTAACCATCAAACACTAGATGACCATGTGACTGGAAAATATATTCTTAATGGGTAAGGGGTTATAATTGATATATGTTTTCCAAACCACATGGAACCTTATCTCAGTATTTCCTCAAGTGTTTGTAAAAACTAATGACAAAAGGCAGGTTTCATGATCAAATTTAAGAATCATGATATAAAGGTAAACAGGTTTCTTTATTTTATGATTTCTCAATACCTTTAAAATATCAGCATATATTATGGATCCCTAAATTAAATGATTCTTCAACTAATGATTGAAATTTTAGTTCAGCTCAAGTCTGTCCACTGTAACAAAGCATTTGGGGTTTCAAGGTATCTAAGTGTGTCGAAATTAACTGTGATTATGTTAGACTGAGAGAGACAACAGAAAGTCAAAGCTTTCTAAATCCAGGCATAAATACAGGTTTTGTGTGACGTGTGCAGCACAAAGCTGGCATTTATGTCAAGCTAGGATTAGTATTATCATGCCTGAGATTCATTGAGGCACTTTTAGCAGTTTTGAAATACAGTTTCATATTCCCAACTGTAATTGAATGAATGCCTGAGAGATCATACCCACCTTGCTAAAACCAGTGTAATTATGGAAGTAAAAACAAGTAAATATCTTGACATAGCCCTTGGGCTCTCTTGAAATACTCGGGCATTAAGTTAATGCAGTGTGCTGACCTGAAGAAATGTGGATTCTGCCTTCCCATTGTAGTTGGAAGCAAAAATTGGTAGCATAAAATTGAGAGGTAAATGAACCAAAAAAAAAGATGTCCATTTTTTTGTAATGGCATTGCCCCAGAGAATAAATCCCCCACTGAAAAGGTAGTTATCTATAGAAAATGACCAAATCACAGACTCTCTGAGGGAAAGGCGAGCTTTAGAGGTTATCTGGTATTATGTAGACAAAGTTGTATAATTTCTTTTTTGAGAGAGAGAGAGGTTTGGCAATGTGGGAAAGATGCCCCAAGGTGGATAACATCTTATTATACTTACTATTTCACATTCCTTGTCAGTCTGAGATTACCCCAACAAATGCATGCATTCTTCCTAGACTGGGATTGGAAGATAGCAAAACAAAGCAGCACAGAGAACAGAGGATCCATCTTGGTGATAGCAGTAGTAGTAGCAACGGTGGCAGCCAGACTGGGATACTATGACTGAGGTGGCAGTATCCACTATCCAATTCCAATAACGCGGTGACACAAGATGTCACAATGGACAATAGTTTGTAGCAAATTTTTGGCTGAGGCAAGTTCCAGCTTTCCCTGAGACACGCTGTGAGCTACCAGAAGCTTTCATTAAGGCTTTCCCCATTTAGGCTGTCCAGTGCACAGTCCTTCTTCCAGAGAAAGGAAGTTTGTAAAATGACCTTCTGCATGATCTCCCAGAGATTCAAGGTCAGACTGATAGCTGCATGCCAATTGTTTTCTCTGACACCCAAACACTGATCAAATTTCAGCAGCAGTGCTGCCCTTCTAGCTTGCTTTCGAAAGATGACCAAATTCTAGAACTACACTGTGCTTTAATACCCTAAACACTGAAAGGAACCCTAAAATGGTCTGTGGGGGCCAGGCCTTGCGAGGGCTTTGAATGTTAAACTGAAGGATAATATGGCTGTGGCAGCACTTTTATTAGCTAATGCAGTATAGAATTAACAAAAAGAAGGGGAAACCCTCTCTAGTTACATTCCAGATCTGTGGACAAATGTCATGCATACTGCAAGCATCTCTGTGCCCTATCTTATGACCTTCAACATCCTTGCTTTCTTTTTTTTCTGTTTTAGTTTGGTTTTTGCCTCGGGACTGCTTCCAAGGCCTCTAAGATCTTGCCTTATGTCAAACAGTCTACAAGCATACATACACAAAAAGAGACTGGGGAGGAGGACACAAGGGCATAGTTATCTCCGAGAAAAGTCTCAGCAGTAATGAGAGTGGATACATACCCCTATGTCCCCCAAACTAGGGAAATGCTTCTGAGGTGCATTCTGGTGGGTATCTGAAGCTTCAAGACCCGGGTGATTTTATTACATATGACACATTTTATTGCTTCTCCATGGCTCCCTCTCCCTGCTTCCTGGGATTGTCTTTCAATTAAACTATCAGTTCTCACGTAGGGGGGGGGTTGTTTTCAAGAGCACTCAAACTAGGGCACTTTTCTTCTCTGCCCAGCAACTCATGGTTGAGTTTCATACATTTGAGGGATTTCCATATTAGGTTTCCATGTCCCAGAGAAAGAAACTCACATTGCTCCCTATCACAGTATGGGCACAAGTGTCCTAGGCTTGGCCAACCAAATGCATCCACAGGAGACTTGGATTATAAAGAGATCAAATTGAGAAAGCATTACCAAGAATGATTGCACCGCTAAGGGTGGCAGGTATTGAACAGTGCTACTGTGGCATGCCATGAAGCGTAGCTGCAATACAGTATGAGGCCATAGTAAGTTAGACAAGAGGGAGGAAGATGGATAAGCCTCTACTATGGAAGTCCAGTGATGTCACTTGGATATTTCCTAACCATGGAGCCTTCAAACCAGCTTCTCTAGCCTATGAGTGTTTTCTGAGTCATCATTCTTTTACAATTTTTATGTATTCATTAATTTTATGTTGCTGTCTATTTTGACTACATGTGTGTCTGTACGCTATGTGTATGCCTGGTGTCCTTGGATGTCCTAGGACTGGGCTTACAGGTGGTTGTGAGCCACCATATGGGTACTTGGAATTGAACCTGGGCCCTCTGGAAGAGCAGAAAGTGCTCTAAATAATCTAGCCATTTCTACAACCCCTACCATCAAACATTCTATAATAAATGACCAGGATGTCTAACTACCTCTTATGACAAGTTAGTTACTCTCCAAACTTCTTCCTGGAGACAAAGCTCCTTATAGTTGGACATTACCATCTATCTAAGTTTGAACAATGCACAACAGTGGAAATGATACACTATTCCCAAGTCTGGCTCATAACCACTTCCCCCACTTGAGCTCATCACCTCTTTCACATCTGCCAGGGGAATGCAATCTGCATCCTATACTACTATATTGCATGGAAAATTGGATTTTCAACATATGAATTTAGGGAGCACATTCAGACTATACCAAAGTGCTGAAGTGGGTGTCCTCCATTCACAGGTGGGCTCCCACATGGCTGTGGCAGAGCTTGTACAAGTGGGTTCCATTCTTCTGTCATGTGAAGACTTAGTGTCTTTTTTCCCTTCTGCTCTCTGACACAGGAGGCTCCAGCAAGCAGGTCCTCACCTGATGCTTCCTCATTGATCTTGGGCTTGCCAACTTCTCAGATCTGTGAAAAATAGAATTTTGATATCTGCTCCTTTTTGTAATTTGAGTGTTCTCTCAAAACATGCATAAAATTTTTTTATAAACTACCTACTTTCAGAAATAAAGAACTTACCAATCTCAGGTTTTTGGTTATAGCATCCCAAACAGACTTAGATGGGCTTCACAGGTGTGATGTGTGAGTTTCTGTGGTGTTAAACCTATGGAGACATTGGAGTTCATATGTAACTGTTGCTAGCCTACCCTAAGTAGCACAAGTTAGTTCTACTATTTACAACAGAAATGAAACACTGCTCTGGCAAATTCAGGACACTGGAGAATAGAAAGCAAAGGGGACTAAGGCACTAGACCAGACTGGATAGGGAAGCAGAGGTCAGATGAAGGACAAAGCCTCATAGAGTTTTAATAACTGCAAATTCCAACATCAAACCTGCAGAGCGTGCAGCCAGCACATAATCATCTCACTGTAACCACAGGAACTGTTTTCTCCTATGCTTCAGATTATATTGCTTAGCCAAATAAATGAAAGAGAGGGTCTCAAAAATTTGATGCCTGTTCTGAGAGAACACTCAGAAATTTAACAAAAAGGTGCCGATAGCAATGATCTCTGGGGAAAGAATATGTTCTTTAAGATGGAGAAAAGGTGACCTTGGAGGAAACTTCTCTACTGGTGTGAGGCAATGACTAAGCTAACAGATATGAAAGGATATCATAGGGTGGGTCCCTTCTCATATTTATAGAAGGGCCAGACACAGAGGCTCTAAGTGGGCTTGCTTCAATCAGGCATTCTTATAGGTATCCAGCTGGGAGAGTAGAGAAGGAAAGGGCTTAAAGGAAACTAGAATTGGTTCATGGAAGCCTGCAGAAATTGACAGTCTCATTTCTCTGTGCTCTGGGAGGCATATAGGCAATGCTAAAGAACAGAAAAAAGCTGGTTTCCAGCCAAGTGACATCGTGTTGTTTGGAAGCTCTGATCTGTCATAAGCTCAGCATAGATGCCCAGAGTTCCGGCTTTTGGTTACAATGGGTGATGGCATCATCACTTGGCCAACTTTGCTGTCTTCTTCTTGTCTGTTCAAAACAAACCAAGTGTCAAAGTGACTTTAACAATCTGGAGGAAACTAGTAAACTGTGGGAAGACAACAGGCAAATAGAGAGGAAAGTATAAAGCACTTCTTCGTAAGGCAAGGGAAGAGTCTGCCAAAGTGGAGGAAAATTCTATTTAAAGAGATTATTAGAGAAATACAAGCTCAACCCTTCCTCTTCCAAGAATTAGGGGCTTCCCAGATGGACATACTATGATATTTTTATCTTTTTGACTCTAATAAAACTGTTATTGCCTTCTCTCTGTTATCTCGGGCAACACCCTCCCTTATTAGTTCATTCACTGGCTTTCTTAATAGTACTATTGCACCACATTTGGAAAATCCCAGTGTATGGGCTGGACCAGGGAGTCCAGCCTTTATGTTTTGTGAAACTCACAAAAGATCTTCATTAAACAGCATTCACTGCAAATTATACCATTCTTAAAATTCCCTTGGGGCGAAGGACATTAGAAGTCCTGATGAAAGTGGCAGCCATCCCCAAGATGTCAGGGCAACCCTCTTATTTTCCCTACATGACAGTTACCTCCCACACCAGGAGCAGTTACATTTCGTTTGACAAGATCCACTTCAAAGCTTATTTCTAGGGAAGTGTGACTGATTAGCGCAACCTGTACATCTCCTGTGGGAACCCAAATCCTGACCGAAAGAGCTCATGCCTAGTTGATGCCTTGTTTAAGAAATGGAACTGGTAGGGTGGGGAGAAATCTCAGCCAGGGAAGTGTTCATTGCACAAGCATGAGGACCTGAATCCAGATTCCCCAG
The DNA here is from genome assembly GCA_028551405.1 of Uromys caudimaculatus. NCBI lineage: Eukaryota > Metazoa > Chordata > Mammalia > Rodentia > Muridae > Uromys > Uromys caudimaculatus. The sequence goes on along the minus strand of CM052722.1, from coordinate 25,597,168 downwards.
CATGCACCATAAAAAAGTAGTAGTAACAATACATATTTCTAAAAAGCTGATACAAGACTATAATGCCAGCACTGAGGAGATAAAAACAGGGGGATCCCTGGGGCTTGTTAGTCAGCAAGCCTAGCCAGATGGATGTACTTCAGATTGAATAGAAACTCTGTCTTAGAAAATAAGGTGGAAAGCAATAGAAGAGAACAGATGTCGACATCTGGCCTTGACATGAATACATGCTCGCATACATACCAAAAAGAAAGAAATATAATTGGGTGATAAATTTGGATAATTTACATGAAAATTATTCATAGATGAACTGCATCCACTTCCTTTAAGGTTAAAATCCTGCTTTGTTGCTGTTTCTTTGTTTGTTTTTAGAATCTGATAACCTCATCTCCCATTTCTTCTCAGCACTCTTCGCCTGGGTGACTAGTGTTACCTATCAAACAGCATCATTCGCAATGGCTTTGCTGGTCTAGGTGACAGTATTCATAATTAGAATCTTGCTGCCGGAAGCAGCTTCTGGATTCTGTCTACATGATCTTTACCCTAGCCAGATGTTTGCAACTCAGTATTCAAATTCAGTTGCTCACCTGGCACTGATATTCACATTCATAGATGCCATCTGAAGCTCCTTAGCCAAACACATAAAAAATTACTTAGAATTCAAAATATATCCTAGTTTGCCCCTCATCATCTAATTCCTTCTCACAATGTCTCAGTGTCCCAAAGGCTCTAGGAGCTTCCTATTAATTATTTCATTTACTTCTTTCTATATTCTGTAAGCAGGTGAGACAGATGTCATTTCCTTTTTAATGTGTGAAAAAAACATAGGAAGAGGTACAGTGACTTGGCCAGAGACATACACTTAGATCATAAAGAAAGGAGTCCTAATCAGAATTATGGCCACCTAACCCAGTACTCTGACAATTAGCTCACTGTTTGCTTTTAGTTGTCTTCTATACAGAAACTATATTCTGTGGTTCTTAATCATTTGTCTGAATTTACTGAGCCCTTCAGAATTGAAATTGATATCTGCTTGGTTCTTTCTGTACCATCTCTGATCACCACGCATGTAAACATGTAGAGAATGCTACCTGAGTCTTGTTTATATCCTGTTGGAGTTTACTATTCCTCTAGCAGCCCAGTTATTTTCTATTTCTTCATTAATTCATTTATTCATTCACTTTACATTCTGATCAAAGCCCACTCCCTCCTCCCCTTCCAGACCCACCCCATAAAGCCATTCCCCCAAGACCCCTCCCCTTATCCTCAGAGAAGGGGAAGTTCCCCAGGGGTACCAACCCACCCTGACACATCAAGTTGCAGCAGAACTAAGCACAACCTCTCCCATTAAGGTCCTACAAGGCAGTCCAGGTAGGGGAAGGGGATCCAGTCAGGCAACAGAGTCAGAGACAGCCACTCTCCAATTGTTAGGGAACCCACATGAAGACCACACTGCACATCTGCTACAAATGCGTAGGAGGTCTAGGTCCAGCCCCTGCATGCTCTTTGGTTGGTAGTTCAGTCTCTGTGAGTCTTCATGTGCCAGACTGCCTGCTCTCCCCATATCTATCCAACATATTCTTGAAGTTCTAGCTAAAGCAATTAAGGCAACTAAAGGAGATCGAGAGGATACAAATTGGGAAGGAAGAAGTCAAAGAGTGTCACTATTTGCAGATAATATAATGGTATACATAAGTGACCCCCAAAAATTTACCAGAGAATTCCTACAGCTGATAAGCACCTTCAGCAAAGTGACTGGATACAAAATTAGCTCAAAAAATCAGTAGCCCTCCCTTATGCAAGCGATAAACAGGCTGAGAACAAAATCAGGGAGACAACACCCCTCACAATAGTCACACATAATATAAAATACCTTGGTGCAACTCTAACCAAGCAAGTGAAAGACTTGTAAAACAAGAACTTCAAGTCTCTGAAGAAAGAAATTGAAGAAGACTTCAGAAGATGGAAAGATCTCCCATGCTCATGGATCGATAAGATTAACAGTGAAAATGGCCATCTTACCAAAAGCAATCTACTGATTCAATGTAATCACTATCTAAATTCTATCACAATTATTTACAGATCTTGAAAGAATAATTCTTAACTTCATATGGAAGAACAAAAAAACCCAGGATAGACAAGAAATGATCCTATACAATAAAAGAACTTTTGGAGATATCACCATCCTTGATTTCAAGCTGTTCTACGCAGCAATAATTATAAGAACTGCATGGTATTTGCATAAAAGCAGACATGTTGATCAATGGAATGTAATTGAAGACCCAGAAATAAACACACACACACACACACACACACACACACACACACACACACACCCCTAAGAACATTTGATTTTTGACAAAGAAGCCAAAAACCATACAATGCAAAAAGAAAAAAAGAAAGAAAGAAAGCATCTTCAACAAATGGTCTTACTGACTGTCTGCATGTAGAAGAATACAAATAGTTCCATATTTATTACCCTGCACAAAACTCAAGTCCAAGTGGATCAAAAGACCTCAACATAAAACCGGACACAGCTCACTTATTTTCAACTACAAGCACTGATATATGTCTGCCTGGGACTTTCTCTGACAGCTGGAGCCCGTTCAGTTTTTGAGTATGTGGTTAGTTTTATACCCAAAAACAGTCATCAGCCAGTAGTTGTAGAAGCTGAGGGACAACTACTCAGTCCCTGGACTTTTTGGTAGAATATAAAGCATATTCTGTATGGTCTTCTATTGTTCTGCAGATGATTTGAGCCTCAGTTGGTCATGGCAATATCTTATTCTTGAGTTCCCATTCTAAAGGCTTCCGCTCCTTCTCATTCTTGCCTCCTACTTCCATATCCATTCTTCCTGATCACTTCTCAAAGAAAATGTTTGCACTCAAATCTCTGTCAGTCTGCTTCTTCAGAAACCCAAACTAGGTTCCGTGTGTGTGTGTGTGTGTGTGTGTGTGTGTGTGTGTGTGTGTGTGTGTATGTAAGCATGGGTGTGTTGTACCCTCCTTCCAGGTACACATCAAGGTAAAAATGTCCTACCTAAAAACATTCTCCTGGCCTCAAACAAGAGCTTACATTTTTACCCTTATCCACTAACTTGTAGATGAACCCTAAAGTTAATCACTCCTAAGCCTCCTTCCTACTCTGTAGACATGTTTTCATGCATCTCTTTTTCCTGTACCTTCTGGCTATATGGCTTCACATTTCCATTCAATATTATGATTCCATGAGTAGTTGGAATTTCTCTGCATAAATGAGTGATGCAGACAAACGTTTCTAATTGTTTTCCTGCCTACCATTTACCACAGTTACTAATGAACTACTACACCTGCATCAGAACCTAGGATCATCTCAGATAAAAATATGTGTTCAGTACCTTCCTAGATATTTTCATACTGTGTAAACTTTCTAACTTCATTTTGGAAGAATTTAATAATTTAGACTGTCATTTTTATAGCAACAACCGCATCTCAAAGAAGTGTCTTTTCCCGTTACACCATTTGCAGATGTGACCCATTTCTATTAGCATGATTAGAACAATACCTGCAAGTGGTCCTGGATCTTAAGAATGTCCCTAAGACAAACCTCTTACTATTTTTAATTAATTTATCCTTTGACAATTTCATGTACATATCTAATGCATTCTGGTCACACCACCCCATACTCTCTTATCACTGTTCCCCCTACCCTCCCGCCCAAAGTCCCCATCTTGCTAGCATTTCTTTTAGTTTTATCCTGTTTTCATTTTGAGACCCACTGAGTCTAACCAGGGCCAACTCATAGGCTTTCGTGTGGAGCTCTCCACTGGAGCTGAGGCTATGCCACTGTTGATGTTAATTTCCCTTTTCTCCAGAGCTGTGGATTAGAAGGCAGTATTTCACAGCGCCCCTCCCCATCATCTAATTCAAGCAGCCTATCAATTATGGTCTAACGACCAGCAGTTCTCAACCTGTGGGTTGAGACCCCTTTGGGGGTCAAGTGACTCTTTCCCAGGGGTTGCCAAAGGCCATTGGAAAACACAGCTATTTACATTATGGTTCATAACAGCAGCAAAACTCTAATTTTATGGTTGGGAGCCACCAGCATGAGGAGTGTATGAAAGCATCACAGTATTAGGAGGTTGAGGACCACTGGCACTCTAGACACTTCTAGGAAGATAAATTTCTCTGCCGTCCCTAACCTAAGGCCAATTAGAGAAGAGCATATGAAGCTCTAACTGCATGGATCTCCTCTTTCTGGAACACACCTGTGAGGGAGTTTTCTTTGTTTATTTCAAGTGGAAGGCCCACCCTAATCTGGACCACACCTTCATGTGGCAGGTCACGTAAAAAGACACAGAAGCAGGAAGCGGTGCCTCCTGCCTGCCTGCCCTCACTGTTACTGGCAAGTTTATCTAGCCAGAGCCGTTCCTTTGCTGGTGTTAGGACTTACTTCTTCAGAATTCCAACGTGGACTAAAAACTGAAAACTGGAAGCTCTCTAGGACATCCCTGGGACTCCAGCATCAGATTGGGACTGCTGAGACATTCAGTCTCACATATCCAGTCTCGTAGACTGAACAACTGCTGGGTCCTTGGCCTTTTCTGTCAAGAAACAGCCATGGTTGGACTACTCAAACCACAGCCAATAAGCTACTCTAATAAATCCCATAAGTATATTTCATGCTATCAGATCTGTACTGTTAGAGAATCCTGACTAATACAACAGAAGAGTTTAAATGTTTTTTTTTCCACACCTAAGCTCAGGCTCAATCCACACAGAGCTTCAGAGTACAGAGTAGAAAACAGAGTGGAATAGAGCAGAGCAGACTGAAGGACAGTGGATAAGAGTAAACCAGAATAGAGTAAAATAAACCACACATTAGAGAAGAGTAATATAAACTGGAGTAGACTAGAGTACACTAGAGCAGGGCAGAGCAGAGCACAGTAACCAACATCTAGTAGAAAAGAAACACTATGGCAAATCGCTTTTGCCCTACCTAGAGTGCTCTAGCGCTCATCTCAGTAAACAGATGTTGGTGAAAGAAATAGAAATAGATAAAATTAGCTCAAGGGAACGATTCTCTTGGAACTCAATGGCAAGGAACACAAGACATTAAACAACCTATAAGTTGTTTTTACTTCACTTACCTGCACATAAATGCCATTACTGGTCCCTTCTCTGGAGGCTTGCTGTCTCTACCTTATGAGAAAGAGTCTTCCAGATACAGCTTACATGAAATCCCAGTGTCCAAGGCTGGCCAGCTTGGGTCCATATGTCCTGAATCAGAATCCTCAGGAGGTAATCAGATCGGACAGCCCCTGGTCCTGTGGCCCATAAGCTAGTTCCATAGCACTGACATGAATGGTAGGCACATCCATCAGAAAGAATGCAGGTTGAAAATAATGGGTGATTCTCAGAGATAAAGCTCTTGCCTGAGTTTCTTCTGGCCACAGCACTGGCGAACCACTCTGAAAAGTTCAAAGTTAAGCCTTTGATATTGATCATTCTGTCGTTGCAGGGAGGTGGGGCACTTATTGTCAGTTTTCTTACTACTTCTAAGATGATAGAATGAAATACAAATTGTGCCACCAGCTAGAAAAATGTGAGTTCTCAAAGTCTAATGCATGCTGTTTTCTCCACATATTCTTGGGAGTGTCTGTGAGGAACCCAAAATCATAACTACCAATGTTTCTTCTTTTAAATTTTATGTGGCTTTGTGTCTATATGTATCTGAGTGTTGCTTCTTACCTTCCAACTTGTTTGAGACAGGGTCTCTTTCTTTGCTGTTTGCTACCATGTAAGCCAGACTAGCTGAATTGCAGGCTTTTGGAGATTCTCCTGTTTCTAACTCTCTTCTCCTCCCAGGAATGCTAGGATTACAGTCATGAGCTGTAGCATCTAGCTTTATGTGTGCTCCAAGGGTTCAAAATCAGATCTTCATACTTGCATGGTAAGTAAATTGCTTACTAAGAAATTATCCCAGTGAAACATCCATGTTTTTACCACAAACGTGATAGACTATAGAACCTTAAAAAGAACATCATAATAATCCAGAGTAGGCTCTGCCACTAAATTATTTTGACACAATTCTGCCACTAAATTATTTTAAGATAAATGTTTTCCAGAATATTTTCAGTTTTAAAGTTATGAATAAGACATCACAGGTCTTTGAGCTGCTTTGAGCTACCTATATCTTAAGGTTACTATGAGGAAACAAATGGATGCCCTCCAATAGTATTTGTGTACTCTATGACATATAGGCATATATTAGGCTGAGCTATGGTGGATGAGATTAGTAAGATACAGCCCCTGCTACAGAGAATCCTGTGGTCCAGATTATATAGTATGAAAAATTGATGAATACAGATGGTAACAAATATATATTTGTTATAATATAACAATAACTATAATATAAATTAGCGTGGGTTGTTATATTAGCAGACAAGGGAAGAATCTAAAAGAGGGGAGCTTCAGATGAATGTAAAACAGTATACACTATCCCCTCAGAATTAATTATTCTCCCATATACTTTACATCTGAACTCTCTCATGCAATAGTGGCTTCCTACTTTGAGTACTTCTAAGTCTCTATGTCAGCCTACACATGAACCAGAAAACCCAGAAAAATAATAGCAACAATCCAGAACTAAGATGAGAGAAAATCAGTAAGTATAGAACTCAACTTCTTTTCTTCCCATGTACCAGACAACACTGAGGCTATTTCTACATAGTGTTGAAAGGTCCAAGCACACCTTAATCCAAGTTGTCCAAAGTGATGACTTCTTTATCAATATACCCTCTATTGTCTCATTTTCCAATACCTCAACTAATACTTTCTGGGATTTGTCCCCCCCATAAAAAACATACTTATATTAAAATATTTATATCAAAGTATCATGATTATCTATTGATGAGTAACAAACTACTCCAAATCTAGCAGCTCAAAACAACAGTCACTTAAATGAGGGGCTGGCAAGATGGATCAGTGGATAAAGGTATCCGCCACTAATCCTGATGACCAAAGTTCCATCCCCTTACCTGCATGAAAGGAGAGAGCCAACTCTTGAAAACTGCCCTCTAACTCCATTAGCAATCTACCCACTGTGAGCTACTTTCTGAAGGAATCTAGCCTGCAAGGGCAACAAACACTTAAGCTAAAGCTTAAGGAAGAATTGCAACCATAAAGCAGGAAAATGAAAGCGTATTTGAGACAGAGATTGCAGCATAAGCAGAGGGCAGCTAAGAATCCACAGGTATGGACCTCATGGCCCAAGGGGAGAACCTACTACCATTATTTGGTTAAATAAAAATTATTTTGCTAAGCAAACATAAAACTTCAGTAAAACAATTTTTTTACAATGGACAGCTATTTGTATGGAGACTCACAACTAATCAAAGTGCAAAGACTAAGTGACCATGAAGTGCTCTATCTTAAATGAGACATCTATATCACACACTCCTTCCAAAGACTCAGGGAACATTGCAAAGGAGGTGACGGAAAGATTTGAAAAGAATGCTGTGAAACAGTGTCTTCTTAACATGACAGGACTATTATGCTAACACACTCACAGCAAGAAGTCAATACTCATCAAGACAATCAATATTTCAGTTAGGTTAGGGAAGCTCACAGAACTCCTACCCTAGCTGAAGAGCTCCTGGCAATGAATGACTGCTGGGGAAAGGAGTAGGTTTTCTTCAGGGTTGTGGACTCTGGTGGCTTCCTCATGCTCTAGTAGATGTGTCTATACTCATGTGCAATATGGATGGTACTGATTGGACTCAGTGGGTTACAACAAGGAGAGCTGGAAACATGGTCCAGCAATTAAGAGAACTGGTTGCTCTTATAAAAGAATGTGGTGGTTTGAATACGCTTGGCCCAAGGGAAGTGACACTATTAGGAGGTGTGGCCTTATTGAAGTAGGTGTAGCCTTGTTAAGGGAAGGGTGTTACTGTGGAGGTCTCATATATGTGTTCAAGTCTGGTCAGTGCTCTGCCCGCTTTCTGCAGGCCACAGAGACTGACGGCCAGCAGCTTCTGGCGACAGCCGGAAACCTCAGCTTGGGCCACAGGGCCCCACAGCTAATCAGCGCCGGGACAAAGATCCCTCGCCGGAGATCGCAAGACCCAGCAGAGGGCCAAAGACACGCCCCACAGCTCACCAGGTACTGCCCCAAACCCGCGAGATTCAGGGACCGAGGTAGGCGGGCCTAGAAAACCCCCCCCCCCCGGATCCCAAAAGCGGGCGCCTGTGGCAGGAAATTTCTGCCTGGGACACTAGGATTCCATAGACAGGCAGCTCCGGGAGACAATCCTCTCTCTCCCAGGAACGCAGAAAA
>CM052722.1:25485168-25588351 GCA_028551405.1 Uromys caudimaculatus | reverse complement strand
TGGGAGTGGGTGGGCAGGTGGGTTGGAGGTGGAATTCCCTCATAGAGGTGGGGGAGGGGGAGGAGATAGGGGGTTTCCAAAGAGGAGACCTAGAAAGGGGGAAACATTGGAAATGTAAATAAAGTATCAAAAAAAAAGATTAAATAAAAGAAGGATATATACATACATACATATATATATGATGGCAGTTTGGATGCATGAAACCCATGGAAAAGCTGCCAAAGCCAGGCAGGCATGGCAGATATCTGTAACCCTGACACGCAGGAGGCAGACTCAGGGGATTCCAAGGCAAGGTAGCCAGAATTTGGCAAAGGCAGAGTTCAAAGGGAAACCCTGTCTCAATAAACAGAGAGTGATCCAGGAAGACACGTGAAATCAACTTCATGCACACCCACACAACTATATATGCAAAAAAAAGATTATTTTTTAATCGTCTTTTTGTAGTCCCTTGGACAATCCAAACTAACAACACAAAAGAGGGTCTCTCACACATAGTGCTTGGGTTAGATAATCTACAGCTCTTGTAGGGGAGAGCATTGTCAGACCAGATAAGAAATTTTCATTTAAAATACATAGGTATATGCAGACAGACGTACAGGCGTTGTAGGTATTTTAGGTTATTAGTTAATAGTATGACTCCTTACAGATATTTTTCAGATATCATTACTGTCATTTTACCCTCTTTCTATATTTACCTCCATCTCCCTCTCTATTTAGAGCACTCTATTTTCCCCTTCATGTGTACTCTGCTAGTGCCCTCTCTCTTTATCACCCCCAACCTGCCCCCCACTGCAAATAGTCTCTTTTTACTTTCCTGGTTTCTGCAGGCTATACTCACTTCTGAAGATTTGACCCTAAGAGCCTCAAATTAGAGAAAGCATATCTTCCTGGGTCTGGGTTTCCTCACTCAATAAGATCTTTTATTGTCTTTGGTTGCCTCCCAGGGGTAGAAGTTAAGTCCCTGTTCCTGAAGATATCATGCAATTCAGACACAGAGCCCAGAGAACTGGAACTGGATCTGACCTAAAAACTTCAACCTGAAGGACTAGTTTTCATGGTACTAGAAGGAGCCATGCAAGTTTCCAAGGGAAGGAAGCAAGTAATAGCACTACCCAGCTATGACACCTATGAACCACATCAATAATCAACATGGCACTATAATGCTAAGGATTCAGCAGTTGCACTCACATTCAGGTGGTAACCAACAGCTCTCTAATTGGCTTTTGCCACTAAAGAAGTGAGAAATCCTGCCTGATACTGGAAATTTATCCAACGACCTGGGGCTAGTAAAGTCTTGCAGAACCCACAACCGACACTTCACTAAATGAGTATAATCCTAAATATTCATCCTTATACCTGCAGTATATACTGGCTTACCCGTAGCCCAGAAAAGAACAAGTACTGATGGAGTGAGCCTCTGCCGTTCAAGTGATCAATCCTGGACAAGCCTCCAATCACATTATACCAAAGTCTCTCCAACTTTATTTTAACTCGACACTCTGCTGGTCAAACACATGACAGTCCTATTTCATTTCTATACTTTTCTCTACCCACACAGAGTACTGACTTGGAGCAGCTCTTTCAAGGTTAGGATAAGGTTCTTTACATTTGTCTCCTAGTCCCCTTGATATACTCTGATTTCCCAGAGAGTCCTAACTTGGACATGCATTCTGGCTTTCTACCCCACCTCAGCTTGAACACTCAAAGAAATAGCCAGAAGACTTGAAAGCAATACAAAGGCTCTAGAAAATGTTGGTCCAATAAATAAAATTACTGATAGTCTTACATTTAATAATCCTACAAGTTTTTGAACAAAGGTTCTAAACAATGTCATTTAGTGTGCCATTTGCACTGTATCATCCTAGGGTGTTTGTTAAAAGTGTACAGTACTGAGTTCACCTCAGAGCAGCTGTCTAAGCAAACGAGGGTTTGATTACGGAAACTCTGGGGGAGGATCCCAGAAAACAGTAAGAAAAGGGGTCAGGGAAAAGGAGACAGAGAAGAAGGGTGCACACAAGAGTCAATTGCTACTATGGGCAACTACAGTTCAATCACACCAGAAACTTTAGAAAACATTCAGTACACCCATGACAGAACTATGTCGGTAAATAGGAGAAGGAATGGTATATTTGAATATCAGTTCCCAGTTACTTGTTGAAGCCACACTTGGCACTGGGATGCCATTAATTCATTGATTCTTCTGATGTGCAAAAGCAAAGCCATATATATATATATATATATATATATATATATATATATATATACACACACACACACACATACATACATACATACATACATACATACATACATATATTTAGAGAGAGAGAGGGAGGGAGCTAGGCTGGGATAAATACAAATGGGAACCTGAAAACATCTGCTCCACCAAATGAATCAACATATCTGAACAGGGCTGGAATGTATAGTTTGAGCAAGATGGACAACATAGAGCATGAAGAAAATATAAGTTAGTTGTATTTCTAATTTCCTAAGGGCTGTGTGACTAAGAAAGGCATCTCGATCTTATTATCCCAACTCACACCAAAAATATTCTAATTTTAATAAGCCTTATTTGTCTTATAATAGTAGTATAAGACTTGAACCTCCTCTTCATTACTATAATCCCTGAGCTGAATTTCTATTTTGTACCAAGGGAGCTATTTTAGACAAACCCTGTGAACTTAAATAGGGAAAGTGATTCATTGGCATGTGAGGTCTGTTTCGTGTTTATGTCAAGATAGAGAAATCAGATGGTGCTAAATGTTCTGTCAGGTCAATACTTGATGACTTCATAGCTTTCACCAGCATTCTTAATGGTTCAACATTTAGCACTCAAGTCTAGGAGCTTTTTGTCAGCTCTTTGTGAAGGGGAAAGCCATGGAGATGCTATTGAAAGATTGGGTTGTTTTTTTTTTTTTTTCAAAAGATTAGTTAATGCACTAGGGCATGGATTTCATTACATGATCACATAACACTGAGTAGCAGAACATATAGTGAGGGAGCTAAAAATAATTACTGCTCAAATGTCAATTAGGCAAAAGTTGGCCATGAAGCAGGCTTTGGAAACGTGAAACTGGGAACTAAGAGTGCACTTTCCTGGGACCCTTTGCTTTGATATGGCTCAGATCAGACGTGAATAAAATCAACTCCTGCTACTTCAGTTCTCACTCACATTCCCTTCCTATTTCCGTAGCCAACCCTTATACTGTGCTAATAGGGGCTGCAAAGGGTCAATAAATGACTGTCACCATCCTTCCATATACTTGGAAGCCATCTTAGGCCATTAAATACCGAAACAGAATCAAACTAATGTCTATTTGTGTTAGACACCATGTTCTGTCTAGAATACTGCCTGGCTAAGAAAAGTTCAGGGAATGAACAGAGACCAAAAAAGTGAATAGGAAGCTGGAAATTATGTTACCTTGATGTGGCATGGTAGAAAGGTACTTTGCTTTTGTGGTCCTCCTCTCCAAAGCATAGCCCCAGTCCAATTGTATGACGAACATCAGACAAATTCTAATAGAAGGGTGTCCTACAAAATGCCACAGGCACACTTTCGATAGCCTGGTTATCAAAACCAAGAAAAATATAAGAAACTGTCACAGCTAAACTTAAAGAGGCATGACAACCAAATGTAACATGGTGTCCTGGGAGGGAATCCTGAAACAGAAAAGTAACACTGAAAAAAAAAAAAAAACAAGGAAATCTGAATAAAATGATGGGTTTGGTGAATAATGTTTCAAAATTGGCTTATTAACTATAACAAATATGCCACACTAACACAAGAGGGCATTAATAGAGGAATTATATGTTGAAGAGAGGGGAAGGGGTGATGCATAGAAGGACTATCTTACTTTTGGATTAATTTTCCCTAAAATATAAAATATTTCTAAAGCAGTCTATTTAAAAATGCATGGAAGGAAGGAAGAAGGAAAGGAAAGGAATGGTAGAGAGAGGGGAGGGAGGAACAGAGGGAGCGGAGGACGGGTGGTAACTGAGGGAAGAAATGAAATGGAGCATTAACTGTGCTGTAGGTACTGTGCATAAACATAAACAGGAAATCCTGCTATTTGATTGTATTTATTATTATTATATATGTGTGTGTATAGTGTGGAGTGGAGTGGGCACATGTGGAAATAGAAGACAGTTTTCAAGAGTGTGTTTTCTGCTTCCACAGTGGGTTCGGAGGGATTCAAACTCAGGTCTCCGTGTTATTCAATAAGTGCTTTTACCCACTCGACTATCTCACTGGCCCCATAAGTAAGAGAGTCTTGCAACACACAGTGTACATACAGATAACAGGCAATTGCCTGGTGGCACCCCCCAGCAAGAAGAATTTAAAGGGTCAAATCTGTGCTTTAACTCTGAATGGAAAGATGTTATATGGGCAGTGGGGAGGAGAGAAAAAAATAAAAAGATGTTGTGTGTCAGATTTTTTTTTATTTACAGTAGACTTGGCCTGTAAGGCACAGCACAGACTTATTTTATTGGTTGTGGTATTTAAAATGGATCTACAACCCTAGGCACACTTGTCTGAACATCTGATCTGCCTAGTTAAGGAATGAGTATTGAGAGCCTTCTCAACGAGGACATGCTTGGGAGATACAGTTTCTGAGGTTTGAGATCACACCATCAATAGTAGAGTTCCTTTCAGACTTCTCTATTTCCAATTTAGTGTAGAAGATAACCAGTAATCAAAAGACCAAGACCCTGATAGTTTCACAAATTCTTCAACATACAATTCTGTTTCCTCCTGTCTACCCATCTTTACCACTGGCCTGGTCTCTGGTCTGTTGTCAGGTAAATACCAGGTCAAATAGAAGCCTCAGTGGTTAACATAAGTATGGTTCAGAATCAGAGACCCTCAGTTTTATTTCAGTCCTCTCTCCAACTAATTAAAACATTCCTTAGTGTTCATACTGACAGACACTTCAAAGTGGCAACGGCACAGAAGATGCTGATTAGTTTCGTATAATATATCAAAATCATATATTCAGATATATTCACATATCATATCAATAGTAACAAGCAACTTATAACTAACTAATATGGCAAGAAAGGCAGTGGAAACTTAGCAAATGGCTCTTCCTAGTGTTTCCCAGGGTGCATTTTTTGCTTGTCTTAGAATGTCCATGAGTTGGATTTTTTATTTCAATTCCCGCATGTTGAAGTCAACATTAAGAGGGTGGGAGGGGGAGATTGATGGTTATTTGGCTGATACAATACAGCTAGTAAAATCTCATCAAATAAGAATCAGGATCTAATAGCAAGTGATTTTATGTTCTTCCTTCTTGGCCACAATCCTTTGTAAGGTTTCACTCTCCCTGGGTGCCACTGCTGATACATCTAACAACTAAATGTCTCCATCCTGTGTTTCTTTCTTGAGTTTCAAGTCAGTTTGTACAATGTCCCACATATACTTCAAGGCCAACATAGACATAATGAACTCACTATGCACCCTCCAATCCAGCTCCTCCTTAAGGATTTCCAATTGCAATAAGTAGCACCATAGTTCAGTCAACTAGCAAATAAATAGTGTGAAATTAATGTGCCCTCTTCCTACATGCTGCCACAGTCAACTAGTAAGCTTTCTTAGGTCTCAAGTCTTCATCCTAAATAAGTCTCCAAATCCTCTACTGTTTTCTCTCCCCACTCTCAGTCCTTTATCTATGATCCTGCCTTTTATCAACACTGGTCTTTCCATAAGTCTAATTCCATCCTTCATTCACAGCCTCTAATTCTTCTCTACTTGGAAAAACCACTCTGCTACAGTGCTACCACCCCCAGCTATCTTTTAGCCTCATTACTCTGACTTTATCTCTGGTACATTGTATACAGCAGATTGAAAGTACATTGGTTTTGCAAACATCCATGCAGCTCTTGCCTGACTGCCCTGTACCCACTTTAAGACTCAGTTCAACAACCACTGTCACTTCCTCTGTGAATGTGCAATGGCATATGCTCCCCTCCACCCCACCCCCACACATAGTTGTTTACTTTCTCTCTGGGCTTTGTACCTGACATTGATTCTTGCTGCCATGAATTTAAATTCTTTGGTCAATGCCTGCTCTCCCCCAATATCTAGAAGCTCCCTGAGAACAAAAACTGGGCTCTACTCATCATTACATCTGCAGTAGCTAGCCCAGTGTTCATAAATACACATCTAAAGTATGCTGGAATTTGTTACCATTGAGTCATAGGCCCACTGAAGAAAACAGAGTAAAATGAGTCCACTTCAAACCCTGACACCAAGGTTTGGGGGTGATATGACTTGCTCAATTACAGAATGATTTGACAACAGTAGTAAATGGACTCAAATATCCTGAATGGAGGCACTTCCTTATCAGCTCATTTCTGTTGTCCCTCACTGTGTCTCAGATTCAAAGCATAAAAGTAATTGAGGCTGTCAGTGTCTCTGTTTCTACTCATAGTCAGTGGAAATTACTAATGTCCTCCTTTCCTATAGTATGGGGATTTTATTTAGCTATGGTTGGATGCTGTCTCTAAAAACACTTTGACTTCAGAGTCACAGCACAGCCAGGACTCAGCAGCCCACCACTTTGATTTTAACTTCTCAGTTTACTCTCTCACTTCCTCTATTGACTTTTCTTCCTCTTCAGCCTGCAAGCCAGCAGAAGCTAGAGGAGAAAGAGATTTGTGATTTCCTCTTCCACTCTAGCTCCACTTAACTGAGGAGCAAAGTATTGTGAATAAAATAAAACAGAAGAGCCTGCGTTGCAAAATTTAAATACTTTCATTAATGACTAAAACTTCACAACAAGTTCTAATTTCTTTATAAAGAGGGCTTAGGGGTTAATGTGAAAAAGAACAATATTATAAAGGACAAAGAAAGGCTGTTGTGTTACAGATTTAAGGAGACTGAAAAGGCGTGATAATCAAGAGTGATGACAGAGCCAACACTCCATCCTATGTTGCAGGGAAAGGCTGTCGTAAAGGACATTATCAGATCAACTGACAAAAATGATATAAGGACCAATAAATGTGTTATATCAGTATTTAAGGTGATAGGAGTTTATAGGTTTTAGAAAATATTTAAGAGTAGAGATGTTGTAGGTAACTTCCTCTCATATGATTTCATAAAATACTGGGAGAGAAATGAGTAGGTAAATACATGGATGGATGAATGAATGGGTGGATGGATAAAGTACATAGAAATAAAGTGAAATAAAACATTTAAGTAAGAGAATATAGTTAAAACCTAGGAAACTATGCAGATGCCCTTTCTATTATTTTTCCTGCTTTTTGAAACATAAGCCTTTTCATCCCAGGTTGGCCTAGAGCTCACTAGGAAACCCAGACTGCTCTCAGTGACAATCCTACTGCAACTTCCCAACTGTTGGAATTACTCATACTACTTTTTTTAATTCTTGCAGCTCTTCTACAAATTTGAAAGTAAGTAAGTCCGAATCGTTTTTAAAATTACGTTCGAGAAAGACATTACATTTGTGATATTTGAATTCAATAACCATGTGTCTATTTATCATGTATCTATCTCCATTAATTATGTTCTTTGCACAAAACTAAAAAGTACAGGATCTAAAAAGACAAATAAGCCTAATTTTGTCTAAATGACTTCTTTCTAGTTCAGAAGAGAAAACATAAATACATAAAGTCCTGTACATCAAGGGAGTAGTAGCCACAAAAGGAGGGAGGCAAAATGGAATTGCAGGGCCTTACAGGGGAGGCAGAACAAGAACGAGCCCTTTGATCTAGAAAGGCATAGAAAAAGAAAGGTCACTAAAAGCAAAGTGGACAGTGAAAGCTGAGTGGCAAGGTGGGAAAACATATCCTGTCGCGAGCAGCATAATTCCAAAGGCTTTGCCGGGAGTGGTGTCAAAGATCAGGGAAAGAATGTTGGTTGGGGTCAATTGGAGACACCTGGAAATGCCCGATTAAGGAGTTTGGACTTTGCAAAGGCCAGAGGTCAGCAATCTCTTAGAAGTGCTGACCCCTTTCTTCTGTTTCTAAACAACACAGATAAAAAGGCTGGTTGCTAATGATTGTGCAAGAACACTAAGAAGGCTCCAGTGTTTGGAAGTCCCTCCCTCACAGCTGCATTTGAAAACAGAACTATCTTATTACTCACAATTTTGTACTCATTTTCGATTTCACTCTGTGTGTGTGTGTGTGTGTGTGTGAGAGAGAGAGAGAGAGAGAGAGAGAGAGAGAGAGAGAGAGAGAGAGAGAGAGAGAGAGAGAGAGAAAGAGAAAGAGAAAGAGAGAGGTGAGCATGTGCCACAGCACAGTGTGCATGTGTAAGCCAGAGGACAGCTTGCAGGAACTGGTTTTCTCCTTCTATCATGTGGGTCCCAGGGATGGAACTTGGGTTGTTGCCAGACTTGGTAACTAGTACCTTTACCTGCTGAGCCAACTCACCAGCTCAATTTAATGCATTTTAATTAGCTATCATAAGGCTTGCCTTTAACACATGGCTGGTTTCAGTTTTGTTGTCAGCCTGTGGAGGATTATCCTGATTATAATTAATTGAGGTAAGAAGATGTGTCTACAGTGGATAGCACCATTCCCTAACTGGTATCCTGGACAATATGAGAACTCAGTAGCATACATCCAATCCTCACTCTCTGCCTCCTAAGTGTGGATACAATGCAGCCACCCAGCCTCTTATTCCTGCCACTATGTTCTCCCTACCACATCTGTCTTGCCATTATAAACCACATGCCGCTGAAACCGTAAGCAAAAATAAACCCTTTCTCTCTTAAGTTGTGTTTGTCAGGATATTTTGTTACAGCAACAGGAACAGAATTTGAGACACTACGTAAAACAATCCATCCAAAGTTTCCCTCGAGAAAGAGAGACACTGTGCTATTTGTCCTCCAACTCCTGTCCTTCATGGTTTGAGGACTACCCCTGGGAAATTAACTCTCTAGAACCTCTGCTAAGCAGACCAAGCATTCTCCAGTGGTCATAGACTGGAGCTAGAGTAAGTGTTGAACACTAAATAGTGAAGACTGAAGGTCTATAAAAGAGACCACAGTAGGATCTGCTACAGTGAACACCTACCAGTAACTTCAATCCTCTCCTTCACCAGAGATGGACACTGATAAAAATTCTCTCTAGAACACCAAATTACAGCCTGAGGAAATAACACTGGAGTGTGTCCTAGAAATACAAGGGCTTCCCAGAAGAGCTCAAGGCATCTTATAACAGAGCATTTGGAACAGCTCCCCTTTTCTATTCAATCCTCTGTCCTCTCACTTAAGATCATTGCAGTGAAACCTTTTCTCTAAGATAATCAATAGCCTCCCCATTCAAATTTTATTAGATCTCCATGTCCTTGGCTTAGTCATTAGCCAGATGTTAGTATTTCCACCTTCATGCTCTCTGAGTATTTTCCCTGCCTTGTTGTGTGTACATTCTGCACCTAATAACCAAGCCACAATTGCTCCTGATCACCACACCTAAACTTTGAAAAGAATCAGAAATGGTAAGTGGGGTTATTGGTAATGGTTGCCAAAAGCCATGTATTGACAAGGAGTCTAAGACCACATGGTCAATTATGGTCAACTGTGGCAGACTATGGGTGTTGGCATCGTGTGGACTAGGCTTACATTAGTTAGCTCTGCTGAAGATCTTGAGCAAGTTTGTATCTCCCTTGATAAGCTCATTCATTTTTAAGGTGACAACTATTATTTCTACATAAATGACACCAGAATATATATTTCTATTCAAGACTACCCTCAGCAGTTCCAAAGAAAATTTTCAACTCATTGGGGGGGGGGTACATGTTAACTTTGATATTTACTTTCTAATTTAGTCTCTTTAACCTACATCTTTCAAGCTACACTATCTTATTATCTTGCTTGTATATTCAGTTCCTTAATATCATCTTACCTTGTCTCCATTATTTGGTGGAGTGCTCATCACACTCTATGAGTTCTTTCCTGACTGTCTACTCTTCAAATAAAAAAAGTGAGATCTGAGATAGGGAGACAGCTCAGGGGGTAAGAGTGTTTGCCATGCAAACATGAGGAGTTGAATTCAAATCTTCAGAAGCCATGTGAAAAGACAGGTATGGTCACAAATGTTTTATAGCCCCAGAGCCATGGGGGACAGAGATAGAAAGGTCACTGGAGCTTGATTGCCACCATTCTAGCTCAAGGTTTAGTAAGAGATCAGAGATCCTGTCTTGAGGAACTGAGCTAGAGAATGATAGAACAGGATACTCTGTATCCTCCTTTGGCCTCACACTCATTCATGCCTGAAGATGTATTGATATATATATTGAACATATATATAATACATGCTTTGTTCTTTCTTTTTAACTCACCTATTCCTTCCATCCCATATTTCTAAGTTCTACTCATCACTCACTCTTGCTGACTCTCTTTTCCAAAATATATATATATATATATATATATATATATATATATATATATATATAATTTATGTATGTATGTTTGTATAGAAAGATGGCTCAGAGAGACATAAAATGCACTGGTGCTTTGGGGAACAAAGAATGGTGAATGACTGCTAAAGGCCTTTGTTTCTTGGGGGAGGTGATAACAATGTGTTGGAATTATGGGTGGTGATTACACATACTTATGCATATATAAAAATTTACTGAGTTAAAAAGTCTAAAATGGTTAATTTAATGTATGTGGATTAATACCTCAGAGTTCACATATAAAATTGATAATGGTGATTTTATCAGGTCTGTGTCCTTTGTGAACACTAACTTTCAGATATTTCTGCAAAGAAATATTTTTATCCTAATTTGAGAAAGATAAACATTGCTCCTTTAAATTATTCTTCTTTGCCAGGCATGGTAGTGTATGCCTATAACCCCAACTACTTGGGAAGATGAAGCAGAAAGAATTCAAGTCTAAGGCTCCCTGGCTATAGGAGTTCCAGGCCAGCATAAGTAACCTAGTGAGATCCTGATACAAAATAGAGGGCTAAGGAGGTAATCTAGTTGTACAGTACTCCTATTCTACATACTTTCTAGCACATGCAAGGCCCAAAGTTCAATCCTGAGTTCAGTAGATAGGTAGGTAGATAGATAGATAGATAGATAGATAGATAGATAGATAGATAGATAGATAGACAGATAGATGAATAACCCTTCTTTTATACTTCATCTCTGAAAACCAAACTCCTTGCTAAGTTGTCCAGACCTTGTCTGTACAGGCTCTAACATGTTTTGGCAGATCTCTCTCTCCTCTATTACCCTCCCCTCTAATTTCAGCCACCTCCCATATCTCCATTTCTTCAGTGTACTCTTGACTTCCTGTTTCAGAGGCTTTGTTCCCTGACATATGCGTTCATCTTGTTCATTGTGTTTCTCCTACCCAGCCCTACCTGCAGAAATATTCCCTGGGCCAGATCAAATCTCACTTCCTCAAAGCTGCTGTGCAATCATCTCTCCTTTTAGCTTTGCTAACGCTTGGCTTATCATATGTTTTCATAGCACTAATACTGTATTTTATACAATCAGCTGTGTATTTCTTCCTGGAATGATTTACCTTCAATTCTTCTAAAGTGCACAGTACATGGAGTAGATATCAATAAAACTTTGTTTTATATTTAAATTTTTGAGACAAAAACATGAATACACATTTTTTACTAATAAATTATTTACATCACAAATGTTGTTCCTCTCCCAGAACCCCTTCGAAGAGTTCTTTCCCCCATCTCCCCACCCCTTCACCTCTGAGAGGATGCCCTCCATATATCCCCATTCTGAGGCATCACATTTCTACAGGATTAGGTGCATCCTCTCCCACTAAGGCCAGACAAAGCAGTCCTCTGCTACATATGTGCCAGGGTCCTTGGACCAGCCCATGTATGCTCTCTGGTTGGTGGCTGTCTCTGGGAGTTGCCAGGGGTCCAGGTTAGTTGACACTATTGGTCTTCCTATGGGGTTGCCATCCCCTTCACTTCCTTCAGTCCTTCCCCTAACTCTTCCAGAAGGTCCCCGACCTCCATCCAATGCTTGGCTATGAGTATCTTCATCTGTCTCAGTCAGCTGATGGTAGAGCCTCTCAGAGGACAGCCATGCTAGACTCCTGTCTGCAAGCACAACATAGCATCAGTAATAGTGTCAGGGATTGGTGCCCACCCGTAGGATAGATCCCAAGGTCGGCTGGTCACTGGTCTGCCATTCCTTCAGTTTCTGCTCCATTTTTGTCCCTGCATTTCTTTTAGACAAGAGCAATATGGAGTCAAAAGTTTTGTAGGTGGGTTGGTGTCCCCATCCCTTCACTAGAGGTCCTCCTATCTGACACTGGAGGTGGCCTCTTTAGGTTCCATATCCCCACAGTTGGGTATTTTTGGCTAAGGTCACCCACATTGAGTCCTGGGAGCCTCCCCCATCCCAGGTCTCTGGGACTTTCTAGAGGTTCCCCCCACCCCTGGCAGCTGTATATTTCCATTCATTTTCCTGACCCTCTGGGCCTCTCTCCCGTCCCCCTCATCCTTCCCCCCTTTCCCCTCCCCCCACATCCCTCCCCCCCCGCCTCCCATAATTATTTTTTTCCTCCTAAGTGGAATCTAAGAATCCTCACTTGGGCTGTCCTCAGAAACTGGAAGCAACCCAGATGTCCCTCAACAGATACAGAAAATGTGGTTCATCTATACAATGGAATACTATTCAGCTGTTAAAAACAAGGACATCATGAATTTTTCAGGCAAATGTATACAACTAGAAAATATCATCCCAGAGACCCTAAGATGTTAAATAAATACACATTTATGTATTGATTCCATCAACAAGTACTGTGGAGGTATACTGTATGTCAGGTAGCCATAACTAACCCAAACCAGAAAACTTCCTTTGCTCTCACAGAACCATGGAGTTTTCAAAATTATCATTAGTTTGTTTTTATGGGGTTTGTTGTCATTGTTGTCATTGTCAGTGGTGGATGGTGGTGGTGGTGGTGGTGGTGCTTTTGTTGAGACAGGGCCTCACTATGTAGCCCTGGCTGCTCTAGAACTTGCTCTGTAGACCAAGGTTAACCTTGAACTCATGGAGATGTTTCTGCTTCTGCTATTTAAGTGCTGGGACTAAAAGCTTGTGACACCATGTCCAGGTAATTAATATTATTTGAGGCAGGATTTCATGTATCCTAAGCTGGCCTCAAACTCATATAAAGATGATCTTGGTCTTCTGATCCTACTAGGTTTAGTTTCAAGGTCTAAGGACCTTGGAGTATGTGGGAAAGGAGTGTTACAGAGCCAGATGCCACAGATTGCAGGTGTACACCACCATATACAATTTTTGCCATGCTGGGTATTGAACCCAGTGTATTACGCATGGAGTGAAAGCACTGTACCAACTAAGCTATATATCCTGTCTACTGTGTATTTTATTTTTTAATTCATGAGGAAGAGATATGGAGTATGTACAAATATTAAGTACACACCTTATTGACTTTCTATATATATATATCATCTATTCATGTAATCACTAAACACATAAAGACAGAGTGTTTCTAGCACTACAAACTCTTTCCCAGTCAATACTCTTTTGCCCAGAGGCAACCACTATTCCAGCTTCTACCACCATAGATGATTTTGTTTGTTTGAACGTTGTAAAATTGGAATTCTATAATATATTCTTTTGTGCCTGGTTTCTTTTATTCATCATTTCTATGATATGTACCCATATAATTGTATTTTGTTTATGTTTTGCTCTTTTTCTTGCTATATGGTATTATATTGTAGGATAGTCTATTGACTATTCTACCATGTTTTAATTTTTTTTTTTTTTTTTTTTGGTTTTCCGAGACAGGGTTTCTCTGTAGAGCCCTGGCTGTCCTGGAACTCACTCTGTAGACCAGGCTGGCCTCGAACTCAGAAATCCTCCTGCCTCTGCCTCCCAAGTGCTGGGATTAAAGGTGTGCGCCACCACTGCCCGGCCCATTTTTTTAATCTATTCTCTTATTGGTGGATATTTGGGTTGGTTCCAGGTTTTAGCTATTACAGATAAAGCTGCAGTAAATATGGATTGTTCTTAATGTACACAGCACTCATAGCTCTTGAATATATACCTTGTAATGGACTGCTGAGTCATAAGTGGCTTTACTAGGCACTGTTCAACAATTTTTCTGTGGGAGCAGTGCCAACACACTCTCACCACCAATGTATGAAAATGAACAAATTAAATGAATATCTCATAAAAACAATGTGATATGGAAAACCAAGGTAAGATGACTACTTTAGTTGCATTGACCAGGAAAACGTCTATAAGAGGTGAATTTTCCTGCCTTGTCCTCCTAAGTGCTAAGATAACAGGCAAGTCTAGGGTACACAGAAAATGAAACGAGCCAGAGCAACAGTGCAAGAGCCTACTAAAACAACATACTTTAAAACAATATGCAAAATTTAAGAATTAAATGACAAGAAGTTGGACTTGCTTGTGTGAGAAGAAGAGCATCTCAGGCAGTGGGTAAAATCATAAAGACTCTTGGATAAGAAGTAACAACACATTTAAGAACCAGAATGGATGAGTCTAAGGACCTTGGAGTATGTGGGAGAGTAATGACACAGAGCCAGCTGCCACAACAGGTAACTGGAACTTAACTCCATAGGGAAATTATGGGAAAGATTTAAAAAAAAAAAAAAAAACAAAAACCACACACCACAGAATTATCCTACCCAAGAGCAAAGAAACATCAGGTATTGTTTTTATTTGTTTATTTATTTATTTTTATTTAATGCTTTATTTACATTTCAAATGTCTTCCACTTCTTACAGACTTCCACTTCATTCTATTTTCATTGGTCATCTTCTAGACACTGTGCTCTACAATCACCTGATTGAATTCACCCATCTCCACTCACCCTCATTCCCATGGCCAGTCTTTTAGGATCAGGTCCATCATTGACTCTGGTTTTTCTTAAGCTCTAGTTCACTGGGCATTTAACCTGGTCGTGTCTTATCACTAAGATTCACTCCATTCATGCCTTCAGAATAGCTACTAGTAAAGGATGCATAACCACGCTGTTTTGGAAAGACTTCAAACTGAAGGAGCTGAGGGAGTCTGCAGCCCCATGGAGGGAGCAACAGTGTCAACTAGCCTGACCCCCCCCCCGGTCCTCATGGAGGCTGGACCACCAACCAAAGAATACACAGGGAGGGACCCATGGTTCGGACCACATATGTGGCAGAGGAGGGCCTTGTTGGCCATCAGGGGGAGGAGAGGCCCCAGTAAAGGGGAATGTCAAGGTGGGAATATGGGAGTGGGCAGGCGGGTGGGAGGGAGGTGGAATTCCCTCATAGAGGTTGGGGGGGGGATAGGTGGTTTCCAAAGAGGAGACCTAGAAAGGGGGAAACATTGGAAATGTAAATAAAGTATCAAAAATAAAGAAAGAAAGAAAAAAGAAAAAAAACGCCATTTGATTCTTGTTACCACAATCCTCTCGACCGTTTGTTACTTCCTGTATATTGTTTGTTGGGCTTGAGTCTCCCATGTATCCCAAGGTGACCTTCGTGGGAACAGGACCAAGGATGAGGGTGGTGAGAGTGACAGAGTCACGTGATGAATCCCAGGAAATCTGACTCTGGAGACCAGCATAAGGGTGCAGATCTGAGTTTATTGCCCAGCCCATAAGTTTATAGATAGTGTTTGAGCCAATCCCAAGCCCCTAAATCCTCAGCCAATCACATGTCACCACAGCATCACAGTGCTCCAATGAAAGCCCTGCCTAATGATGTAATTCAGAAGGGGTGGGGAGAGTATCATCACCTGTGAGGACTTCCATAAAGACAGGATCCCTTTTTGCTGTCTCACTGGTGTGTCAGGAGCCATCTTAGATCTAATTCTGTGTGAAGCAGATCAGGACTCCTCAAGGAGTCGAGGGATCCTGTGGTATCTCACCCTCCATCCCACCGTTTCCTTCACAAGCTTGACTTCCACATTCCCCACAGAACTTGAACTTGCTATATAGACAGGGATGACCTTGTACTTCTGATCCTTCCACCTGTACTACCCCTGTACTAGGATTACAGTTGTGTGTAACCATACCTGGCCTTTGAAGTGTTAGGGATCAAACCCAGGACTTCACGCTTGCTAAGCAAGCTCTCTATCAAGCTGAGCTAGCCATAGTTTGTATGTTCTCTTGATAACTCTTACTTTCAGTTACCAGCTGTCACAGGATTCAATATAAGAAAACATTCTAAGATTCAATGTCTTTCAACAATACACATTTATTTAAAAGTCTTTGGTTTGGGGCCTGGAGAGATGGCTCAGCAGTTAAGAGCACTGACTGACTGCTCTTCCAGAGGTCCTGACTTCAATTCCCAGCAACCACATGGTGGCTCACAACTATATGTAATGAGATCTGATGCCCTCTTCTGGTGTGTCTGAAGACAGCTACAGTGTTACTCATATAAATAAAATAAATCTTTTTTATTTGGAGCCGGGCAGTGGTGGAGCACGCCTTTAATCCCAGCACTTGGGAGACAGAGGCAGGTGGATTTCTGAGTTCGAGGCCAGCCTGGTCTACAGAGTGAGTTCCAGGACAGCCAGGGCTACACAGAGAAACCCTGTCTCAAAAAACCAAAACCAAAAAAAAAAAGTATTAAAAAATGTCTTTGGGTTGGAAATTTAGCCTGAACTCAAATGAACCATGCTTTCAACTGAACTCACGAACCTTACTGAATGTTCTAGGGAAACCTCGGCTTCAATAACTAGGGAAATCAGCCCTAATATGGTTGCATCTTCTAGTAGGTTCAAGGCAAATACAAAAAAAAAAAAGAAAAATGACAAGGGAGCCCAAGGCCTCTTGAAGACTAACATCAAAACTGGCCCAACCAACACTTCTACCCCGTTCTATTGTCAAAAATAAACCAGAAGAGCAGCCTAGATTCAACAGAAAAGAAACAGAGTCTTCCAGTTTAATGAATGAAACACCAAGGACTTGCCTTCAGTAGGAAGGCATGAAGGACTAAAGTCATCAGTGAAATCTATCATACTTTAACATTTGTCTTTTGAGAAAATGTTGAATATACTTTTGTACATAAATCATACCTCAGAAGAGTAGTTTTAAGTTTGAGTATATGGCCTCTTCTCTTTTAATCTCCAAGTTTCTATACTATAAAGCATCAAAATATGTAAACATGTACTATGAGCAGCACTGATTTTACTTTCCATTATTAGATATTCTTTTGGCTCTCATGTCTAAGGAAACAGCAAAGAATTTTTGGGTTCTTATGCCTATTCAGACAGCAATGTTTTGGGTTTTTTGTTTGTTTGTTTGTTTGTTTTTGGTTCTCATTTCAGTGTAGACACAAAAGAAACGACGATGGGAAGCTGAGACGTATGTAGCATGCATAGTGCCCTGAATTTGAATTCAGTTCCCAGTACTGTAAAAAAAAAAAAAAAAAAACAGAGAGAGAGAGAGAAAGAGAGAGGAGATGAAAGGATTATGCAAAATATTAATTCCTTCATAAATATCCCCTTTAGACTTTAGAAACAGGATTATCAGTTGCACATTTGACAAGTCATCTGAAACCCAAGTTAGATGAAGATCACCCGCCACATTAGAATGTGTTTACTTTAGTTCATGTTGAAGAGAAGAGTGTTCTCCCTCTATCTGGCTATATATCCCTATATACCTTCACTGGAAGTGTGGTAGTACATCATTTATGAAAGGAAACAAAGGAGCTGCCACTATTACCACCATTGCCATGGCTATATCATCTTAAATCAGGATAGAAGAGGTTACTGAAACAGCCCTTCAAACACTGCGTCTCCCCATAAGACACTGCTGCCACTGACATCAGCAGGAATGCCGGGTAGAGAGTGTCCAGTGGAAAGACTGTACAAAATATTCAAGCTGATGAAGATCCTATGAATCAAATGACCCTGCTGTGCTCTGTTCAACACTACTGCTGTTTTGCCTGAGGTATGTGTCCTGAATTTGATTCACTGATTTTCACACCGTTCACTGAGAGTATGGTGCACGGATGCAGCAAAGGCACTCCAATTAGGAACTGAAAAATCCACTGCACTGCAATTGAAGCACAGCAATTTCAAACAGGTAGAAAGCTGTAACAACAACAACAACAGCAACAACAACAACAACAACAAAAGGCTAAGAAGGAATTGTATTTGTAATTCCCTGCGAGGGGAGAATGGGCAATGCAAAGGGTAGTTAAGAAGCAGGTGATTCAGTCAGCCTCAGGCTTGAGTCTGGGACTACGACTCAGAAAGATCTATCACCCATTGGCCTCAGTTTCTAGATCTGAAAAATAGGTCTAGTGCAAAAACAATCTCAAAGAAAAAAATTTTTTTACACTCCAGAGTTTATTCCCCCCAGTCCATTCTCCGACTGTTCCACATCCCATACCTCCTTCCCGCATCCCTGTCTCCACGTGGATGTCCCCACCTTCCAATCCCCACCCCATCTGACCTCTAAACTCCCTGAGGCCTCCAGTCTCTCAAGGGTTAGTTGCACCTTCTCTGACTGAACCCAGAACCGGCAGTCCTCTGCTGTATATGTGTTGGGGGTCTCATATCAGCTGGTGTATGCTGCCTGGTTGGTGGCCCAGTGTCTGAGAGATCTCGGGGGTCCAGGTTAATTGAGACTGCTGGTCCTCCTGCAGGGTTGCCCTCCTCCTCAGCTTCTTCCAGCTTTTCCCTAATTCAACCACAGGGATCAGCAGCTTCTGTCCATTGGTTGGGTGCAAATATCTGCATCTGACTCTTTCAGCTGCTTGTTGGGTCTTCTGGAGTGTGGTCATGCTAGGTCCCTTTATGTGAACACTCCATAGCCTCAGTAATAGTGTCAGGCCTTGGGGCCTCCCCTTGAGCTGGATCCCACTTTAGACCTGTCACTGGACCTTCTTTTCCTCAGGCTCCTCTCTATTTCCATCCCTGCAGTTCTTTCAGACAGGAACAATTATGGGTCAGAGTTTTGACTGTAGGATGGCAACCCCATCCCTCCACTTGATGTCCTGTCTTCCTGTTGGAGGTGGACTCTACAAGTTCCCTCTCCCCACTGTAGGGCATTTCATCTAAGGTCCTTACATCTGAGTCCTGAGTGTCTCTCACCTCCCAGGTGTCTGGTACTGAATTTTGCAGGCAAATGACTGGAACTAGAAAATATTATCCTGAGTGAGGTAACTCAGACCCCAAAGGACATGCATGGTATGTACTCACTGATAAGTGGATATTAGCCAAAAAAAAAGTACAGAATTCCCAAGATACCGTCCACAGAACTCAAAAAGGTCAACAAGCTGAAGGGCCCAAGTGAGGATGCCTCAGTCCCACTTGGGAGGGAGAAGAAAGCAATCACAAGTGGGGAGGGAGGGAGGGACCTGAGAGGTAAAGGAGACACAGTGAGGGGAGAATATGATCTGATATTGGGTGAGGGAAAAGGACTGAAGCCAGGAGGGCCAGCAGAAAGAATGGAAACAGGCAACCTCGGGAGGTAGGAGGGTGGGGGAACCCTCCAGAAAAAAAATTTTTACATGATGAAATGAAGCAGTCAATAAATGCAAAGTGGGACTTTTTTTCTTTTTTTGGAAACCGGAAGTGTTCTTGGAAGTCATTCAAGCTAGAGCTCTGCCACCTCCACTTCAGAAGATGGAACACGGAGCCACAAGAATCCTGAAGTCCCGTGGTTACTGCAGCTAGTAGCACAGTCAGGGAGGTAAACCTGTTTCCTGTGCTTATTTGCATTGTCCCTCCAGCAACACACCTTGCTGCCTACCCTCTTCCACAGAGCAGAACTCCAGGAAGTAGCTGGGGACTTCTTTCCCTTCTTCTGGGGAGCCGTGTCCCAGGCACAGGGAACTAAAAGGTATGGACTTTTCTAATGAAGCTCTTGCCTCCTGCTCACTTTAATCCACTGCAAATGTCTCTGGGAAATAAAATATTGGCAGGTTTGTCCAACAGCTGCTCAGCCTAGAGACCACAGCTTATTTTGGTCCATTTATGTTAACTCATCTGTCTTAAGCTCTTTGTTAGTGACTCACTGCATACTGCTACCAAAAATATACACCAAAATCCAAGAATCATTCATATGAAGGGCAAATCTCTTCCTTAAAATACCACATTTCTGCCTTGTTTTGATGAAGTTTTTCTTCCCCCGCCCCATTACATTTTCCTCTCTCCTTTTCTTTCTTCTCCACCTTTGATCACCACCAGTGGCATGGGAGCTGCATGGTGCAATCAAGAGAATCATAGATAATCTGACTTTGGTGCTGGCCTGAAATTCTTCAGCTGTTTAAACCTAGCAACGTCACAACTATCTACAGCTTAGTTTCCTTTCCTATAGTATGGGAGGTTTGTGTTAATGCTGGAGCTCCCACCAGCATGATTCCAAGAACTTTTTTGTAACTTCCCCTTAAAGATTCCAATCTTTGAAGAGAGGATCTTTGCTTTCATTACCCTCCTTGTGTGCGTGTGTGTGTGTGTGTGTGTGTGTGTGTGTGTGTGTGTATACATGCCTCAGCACACCACACATGAAGAGGTAAGAGAACACTTTTGTGGAATTGCTCCTCTCTCCATGTGGAACCAATGGAATTTGGTGTCAAGCTTCATAGCAAGCACCATTATCCACTGAGCCATTTTGCCAATCCTGTCAGGAGGGTTTTCATTTGCTACATAAACTACCTTCTAAAATGAAACATTAATATTCCCCAGTTTTTATTAATTGCTCATATAAACAATCTAATTAGTATACAGTAAAAATAATCAAGAACAGTATTAAAAAGAAAATGAAAATGTAGGAAGGATTAAGTTGATTTATTTACCAAAATGCACCCAGACTTATCACAGGAAAACATGTCATTCTTGTTAGACTGAGTGAAATATTGAAGACAATTTATATGCTATGCTGTAGATTTAAAAATAGACAGATGTGGGAAGGATACAGACCAACTTCAGGATGATACTGACTTCCAGGGAGGAGGAAAAGGAAGGAGATAGAGGAGCAGATCTCCAAGTATATGTGAAGTGTATATGTAATATTTTACTTAAGATCTGACATAAACACAGAAAACTGCTAGCATGCGAAACACTAGCCTTTCTAATTTTAAAGTATATCAAATTTTTAATAATTTTACTGCTTAAATTAATGTAAAATAAGCATATCAACTGAAACTCATAGGTTGATTGTGGAAATTTGAACTGATATAAAACACTTTGGGAAATTCTGGTAGCTAATTAAAAAGCAAAACCTATACCAACCACATCTTCTGAAGTACAGACCCAATAGAAACAAATAGATACATTTACAAGAAGACATGTGCAAGAATGTTTGCGGTGAAGATGTTACTAACTGGTAGATTGCCTGCCTAGCAAGCACAAGGCATTAGGCTCTATTCTCAGTACGAGGAGAAAAAAGAGAATCTCTATACCAGCATCATTCATATTAACCACAAATAAAAAAGAGCTCAAATACCCATCAATTGGTGAAGAAATAAACAAATTATAAATTATTTATGTAATGGAGTACTATTTTCCCATAAGAGGGAGATACATTCTTTTCTCTAACAGTATGGATAAATCTCAAGGAGCAAAACCATGCTGAGCCAAAGAAGCCAGATACAAAAGTGCAGTTCTATTTACATTAAATCCTAAACCAGGCAAAACAAACCCAGAGTGATACAAAACAGAAACAGTGGTTGCCTGTTATGGGAAGAGATTCCTATGAAAGAGGAGCAGAGAAATTTCTGGAGTGAGGAGCATGTCTTGACTGAGAAATGTCTTGATTAGTGGGGTGATTAGACAGATTTTGCATCAACAAAACGAAACTTTTCAAACTGTCTATTTCATAGTGTATAAATGTTATCTCGATTTTTTTTTTTGGAGACTTGGTCTCACTATGTAGACCTGACTGAACTAGAACTCACTGTGCAAACCAAGCTGCCCTCAAATGTACAGAGATCTACCGGCCTCTGTCTCCCAAATGCTGGATCAAAGATATGCAGTAGCATGCCCAACTTATTTCAATCCTTAAAACTACCTAACACCCATAAAGTCATCAAGTATCTTCATAGCGTTTCAAGAGATTAGGGAACTCTCTCCAATCTCCAGGAATCTTTGCACTTAGGACGCCTGGAGCTACTTTCCTCTCTGAATGGTTTAAGAGCTTACTTTCCATATTGTTCTTCTTTCTCATTACAAATGAAGGTTTTCTTTTCAGATATTTTAAAGGCACTGTGCTATAACAGAGATAACATTGGGGTTTAGAAATAACCTAAGTTTTGCCTTTGAGCTTCTGCTCCCTAGATCACTGGCTGTGTGGCTCTGGGCAAGAAAGTGATCCCCTGGAGTTTATTTTCTTAACCTTACACAGAAAAGTGTAAAGCCTAATTCCTAGGGTTATTTGGAAGATGAAATTAGCTCACACAAGCAAGTGTGTATTTCACACCGCCAGGCTTAGCGCAGATGCTCCATACATTCTGGTTTCCTTTTCTTCCTTCCTTTACTTTTTATAGACCCTCCACAGAACGGAAACTCTGTATCTCCTCCATCATCACAGTTCAAATCCTGAGGATATAGGAATAGCCTCCCTGTTCTCAGATGGAATGAATAAAGTCTACTGCTTAGGCTCTGGCAACAGGGCTGCTGCTCTGAGTCGTGTGGTTTCAAGGGTCTTATTCTTTCACCTCCCCACTTGCCCTACAGAAATTGGTTGCTCAAGATCTGTATGTTCATCCAGGACCTCAGAATATCTAAATGGCTAACCTGGGCACCTTTCCTGGTCCATCTTTCCAAGAGCAGACTGTCACAGTGTGTACATCCCCAACACCAAGATGCCATTAGGAAAAAAAATGTTGGGGTTGTGTGGACTGAACTTGGACATTCAAATCAGGGCTCCACCCACTTTTTGTAAGACACTTCTTGGCACTGTGACAACTTCAAAATGGAAAAAAAAAATGAAAATTGACCTTGGAATTAGGTCTAGGATCCAGGGGGGTAGGCATGACCCTGAGGAGGTCAAGAATTCTAAATCCTGATGTAGTTTTCCAAGTACTGAAAAATTTTAGATGAAATGAAAGCCATAATTGTTATAAATTCAAACATTTAAACATAGACAATATGAACTTCTATTTGTATTCTTGTACCATATCCTTAAATGTTAGGTAGGGGTTGCTCTCGTGCCTGGCTTGTTATTTAATTTTTTAAGTGGCTGACTTGCCCATTAGAAAAACTTCAGCTTTCATGGCTTCTATATTTACAACCTCCAAAACAGTGCCTGGTACATAGGAAGTGCAAAGTAAGATATTTCTTGAACTAATGCATGGGCAATTTGAGGAATGGATTTTCATTTGTATGCCTTGGTTAGATTTAATACTTCACAACATGAAAACAGAAAAAACCACAATGATATTACCTAGACTGAAGATATAGCTAGATGGCACTGTGTTAACCTAGCAGACGTGAAGCCCTGGGTGTAGTGGTGTGTATCCATAATCCCAGCACTTGGAAAGGGCAAGAGACTCAGAAAATCAAGGTCCTCTTCAGCTACTTACCAAGTTCAAGGCCAGCCTGGAAAGGCCTGCCCACGCCCCCAAAAAAGATCTTCTCAAGACCAAAATCTGAAAATAAAGCTTTTTAAATAGGCCAACACAGTTGCATTTTGGATTTTCGCTTCCAATAAAACCAATGAACATAGTCTCCATTTTTCTAGTTCTCTTGCTCTACTTTCCCTATATCATACCGGCTCGTGTTACACAGAGCTCAGGCCTCTCGACATCCCCCCACTTCATCTTTGTCAGGCAGCATCCATCTGCTTCCATCTTCTTCCCTTTTCTACTGAGAAGCACGAGGCACATCTCTTCCACCTTTGTTCTGCCATAGCTTCAAGAGCCATTCCCTTTTGCCTGGCACAGTCTCAACCTGGGAGAAAATCAAGGAATATCTCCATATCTATACTTGAGCTACATCACAGTGTAGTTGAGAGAGGTAGCAAAAATGATCTAAAAATACACACATTTTTTTTCTGGCTAAAACTCTTGCCTACCAACTATTGCACATTCTTTATATGGCTAAAATTAAATATGTGAGTCTTCCATGGCATTTAACTAGCAATCTGGCAGAAATAAAGTGCTGCTCTACTTCCATTCACAAATTTTAGTTTAACTATATTCCATACCCTTTTCCAAGCCAAGGCAGCTGGGTTCAAACCTCTGGTTAAGAAAATGCAATGTAAGGGCTGGCGATATAGGACATTGAACAAAGCTGCTTGCCAGCAAACCCAATGACCTGAGTGTGTTCTCTGGGAACCACATGGGAAAAGAGAACAGATTGTTTCAGGTTGTTCTCTGGCTTCCACTGGTGTACACACACACACACACACACACACACACACACACATGAGCAAATAAATAAATGTATAAAAAGACTCATTTAAAATTAACATGCAAGGTAAATGTTACACCCCTTTTGAAAAGCCTAAAATTCAACCCCCCTCCATCTACAGTGATATAGTTCTATTTTACATTTCCCTTCCAGAAATTTGCAATTACTTTTCAGCATAGAGTTGAAAATAGATACCAAAATACAAATTTCACTTAAGTAAGACATGTAAGTTCAAGAGATGGATTGTACAGCATGGTGAATATAGTCAGCAATCTTGAAAAATGCTGACAGAATAGATTTGTCTATTATCACTACAAAAATGATAAACCTGTGTGGTATTACATATGACAAGGAGTTTAATTTAACCACTCATCAATACATACACCTCAAAACATCACGGTGTACATGAAAAATACAAGTAATTTTTATTTGTATTTTATTTACTTTTATGCATATAGATGTTTTTTTCCTGCGTGTGCAGTGTCCACAGAGGTCAGAGAAGAGGGTATAACTGGAATTACAGGCAGTTGTGAGCCACCACATAGGTGCTAGGAACCAAATCTTAGTTGTCTGCAAGAACAGTTAAGTGCCGTTAACCACTGAACCATCTCTCCAAACCCTTATTTGTATTTTAAAACTAAAATCAAACATTAAATATATGTTCTGATGGCAAGGAAGTTATAGTTAGATAGAGCGAGAACTAAGATCTACTGTTCTGCTAGTGCGCAGTAAGATTACTATAGATAATGACAGACTATTGTATATTTCTAAAACCTAGAAGAAAAGATTTTAAATATCTTCACCAACAAGAAATAAATGTTTGAAAAGATAAATATGTTTACCTTTATTTTAAACATCATACAATATATCCCTATATCAGCGTATCATATAGTAACCTACAGATACAAACATTTTCATGTTTTATATGAAAATTAAAATTAAATAAAAATGAATACAGTATTGTACATATATACATATATGTGTGTGTGTGTATGTATATATATATATATATATATATATATATATATATATATATATACAGAGAGAGAGAGAGCTATATATACTATGATTGCTAATATATCTAGAAATGTAAATGTGTATGGGCAGTCGTAGTATTAGGAATTTGATTTCCTTTTTAGACACTACAAGGTTGATTTTACAGTAAAAAGTGAGGATAGGTTAAAGAAGGTGGAGAAGCTGCAGAGAGAATGGGATATCCTTTTGAATTTCAAATTGGCATTCATGCCAATGACGTCTAGAAGCAGCATCTCTCTGACCTTTAATAAATGTCCTAACGAAGTCAAAGTGGTCGCAGTAGATGCACTCTACTTATTACAAATGTCTTACCCACCCTTTCCAGAACAGCTCAGGCTACAGAGAATCCAATTTATTTTGCATGGATCTTAAGAGTCTCAATAAAGTTACAAGAGAACAATCACTATAAATTCTCATGAAAATACAATATTTTAAAGATTATAAATAATAAATGGATTGCTAAAATTACTTTGTAATATAAAGGTATTGCTTTTACATACGTAAAAAAAGAAAGAAAGAAAGAAAGAAAGAAAGAAAGAAAGAAAGAAAGAAAGAAAGAAAGAAAGAAAGAAATATAGAGCCCAAAGGCTTAGTACTTGCAAGAAAATAAGATCTCTTTAAAATTGGCACTAAATCACTACACTTAGAAATAAAACCACCCCTTAGGTCCAGGTCCATAAGGAACTCAGAGTTTCTGTAAACAAATTAGGTAAATAATCCATTTGTGACAGTATTAATTTCATGCAGTTACTTCCTAATAAAGACAAAAATAGACCCTAGACATAAATGCATCTTATAATGGCTTCTCCATAAATAAAACTACAAATCAATAATTACGTTCATCCTTAGCAATGCCTTAATTATTACCCACATTCTTGTATAGAAATATCAACAAAATATAAACAAACAAAATTAAGAACAACCCAGCATCCCAGTAGACAAGCTTTGGATATACATTTATTATGAAGCCTACTACTGTTATATAAATTACATTTTGTTTTATACTGTTGCTGGGGGTTGAAAGTAGGACCTTGCTAAGCTACCACTGGGATTCTCTTCCTCCTGCCCCCACCTCCACTACTGCTATCTAAATGTTTTTCAAACCTATGTGTATCTGAGAAAAAATTTTGTAAGGCAAAGAGGCCTGAATTAATACAATTAAATGTCATGGAGTTTTCTAATAATGGAGGGTGGTGAGTTATAAGCACATTAGCTGAATTATCAACTGTGACATGTTTCCATTGCCATGCACTTTCCTCCAAGATAAAATTGCTTATTATTTCACTTACATATGTATTCTTTGTTTGCTACCAAAATTTGTTTGCAAAAATAACAAAGGGGGATTGAAATAAAAATTAAGTGCATGGGCAACAGAGCAGATGGTGAAAATGCTACCTTTTAAGTATGATACTGTAATCATTCCTTGGATGCCCTGCCTACCACTTATGTAAGGCTGCATTATTGAGTAATAAAGCATGATCAGGGCAAAAGGTGATGTTCATTTACACTTACTGCTTGCTCTGTACTTTTCAAGTTCAAGTCAAGGGACTTCTACATCAGTAAATGTATTATACTAAACAGTAGTAAAGATGAAGAGTCCTGGGAGATTCACGTTTTTAAATAAAAGTCACAGAGCGACCAAAAATGTTGTCTAACAGTGTGGGGCTCCTGTGTGCTTATGTATGTGTACATACATGCACACACGCGTTCATGTTCACATTCACACACACACACACACACACACACACACACACACACACACCATTCAAATAAAAGGTAACTCACACTTTGAAAGTATTGGGCTAGTTCTGGAAGGACTGCTCAGGAGTTTGATATTTTAGGTTTCTGTGTTGGGGTGGGACATGAAAATGCTTTTACAGAATTCACCTGAATTGTTGAAAACTGTGGAGATACCTCACAGATGAGAGACACATAAAGGAAGAAAAAAGACTGTGTAATGGCCTATGACATACTACACCGCAATATTTTCCTTCATGTAGTAGGCTGTCACAGAATACTGGCTTTCTGGGATTTTTTGAACTACGTTTGTATCCAGGGCTTTTTCATATCTAAAAGACTCATGTCTTCGCTAATTTTAAGTTACTTCTATCCCTCCTTTATTTTAAGTCCCTGTCCTATGTATTAATTGTTGATGTGAATTAACCAAATAGGTCCAAATCAATGTTTATCTTAAATTAAGATAACATTCTAGATAGCAAGTATTGTCACCAAAATATTCATAGTTTTTCCTCAATCATGAGTGTGAGAAAGAGTAAAGAGGGGAAAATGAATTCTCCTCCTTAACAATACCAGGGGATATTGGCAATGCAGGATTTTAGGAAGCAGTAAAAAAAAAATAGATGTTTATTGTGTTGTCAGTATCTCATGCTGTAGCAGAAAAAAATCATTTAAAGATCCATCCACATCTTTTTCCTCATTGTGTCAGATAGAAGTCCAGAAGAACTAACTTCAGTTCTTTTCTTCTCCATATTCACGTACATACACATATATACTTTCACCTTTGGTATTCACTGAACATGGGGTTTTATTGTCTCTTAGTAGCCTTCTGAATTTGTTTGTTTCTTTGAGACAAAATCTTGTTGTGTGGCCCAGGCTTCAAACTCAACATGCTCCTGCCTCGGTTTCCCTACTGCTGGGATTATAGGTATATACCACCCTGACTGGCACTAACCTGCTAAATTCTAAAGCTAGGTAGTTTAAGGGGAGGATTCTTTGGGCAACATTGCAACACCTGACATCAAAACAGCTTTCTAGTTGGGCAAAATAGCATCAAACAATGCAGAACTGATAGAAAGGTTGGAAAAGATCAAACTTTTGGGTTATGCACAAGATGAAACAACTCCAGCGGGAAGAAATAACTTACCGGACACAGAACTAGTAGCAGAGAACCCGGACCCAGGTAATTTTAACTCCTGCACAAGTGCTCTTGACCTACAGGTACCGTTCATACATTTGAACTTTACACAAACTTTTTGTAGTGGATTTATATTGTGAACATCATCCTCTCTTCCCTTAGTTTTTTTTCCCCTGAGAAAACAAAAAAATGTCTTTCCCTAATTTAGTTCTCAAGTCCTACCAGAGTTTATTTGATGTCTGTCCTAAATTAGAGACACTCTCTCCTATGTGCTGGGTAGCTTCTAACTAATTTCATTAAGTCATATGATAATGGGTATCATGTGGCTTCACACTAAGCTTTTTCCAAACGTGAATTTCCCCAAGCATAAGGCCATGTTCGGTTAATTTAAGCCGTAGATTAAATATTATGATTGATCCTCACCAACCTTCAATCTTTCTGAAGAAATTGTTTATGGAAGAGTGATGTGCATCTTTCCCTCTTCAGATACACTCTTCTGTATCCTCAGTTCTGGGCTCCTGTTGACCTGTATGGATGATAGGAATAGGCTCCCTTGATCTCTGGCTTTCAGTTCAGTTCCTAGAACCAGAATCTAGAGTAGTGAGTAGTAGTGATTCCTCTGACTCTGTCTCCACAGAATTACTTCAAGCTAGCTGCATCCCTCTGTTGAAGGTAACAGCTGCTGCCTTAAAGCATTCCAAGCTGCTGTGTCTGCCCCCCCCCAGTACTCCCTCCCTTGTTCCTCCAAACCCAGGGATGACGGCAGCCCTTCTATTACTATTCCAGGACAGTTCCCTGTGCCTTGCCAGTTTCCCTCCTCCCTGCTGCTGGTTTTGTAGGTAGCCCCTCTGCCAAACCCTCCTAGCTACACAGTTTGAGTGCATCCTCTGTTTCTCGGCAAATCCTTAACTGACGGAGAGTAAATAGGACATTAAATAATCTGACTAATTAATTTAAATATTTATTTTATCACAAAGATAGGTTTGTTGAAAGTACAATGGAAATATGAATTTGTTGTTCTCCACTAAAGAGCATCTCTGTGGAAAACTGCAGAGCACATTGGAAAATGTGATTCTCTTTCCTCTGGAAGCTTTCTAATCACCATAGCTCCATCAGAATGTCTGCATTACCACTTTTTCTGGTCTTTGGCTTATAGTAAAAGAGAAAAGGGCAAGAAAAATGAAAAGAATTTCATGGTAGGAATCTGCTTTAAAAAGATTATTTTCAAATTATGCCCTGAGCTTAGGAGACCTAGATTCCTTTTATTTATTTATTTATTTTTTACAAAATCTAATATTCTCATCTATTATTTCCTTTTTACATTTCTACCCACAAATACAATTTTATAAATGTGATTACGTCCTATACATTTGGGGTTTGGTGCAGTCTTTTTTGTCTTTTCCTGCTCAGCTTGGCGACCCTCTCCCATTTCTTTCCCGCCCCTCTCCTACATACACCCTCTTGCCAAATAAATCACGACAGCAATTTAGCCTATCCATGCTTGTGTGTTCCAAGCTCATATAATTTTATAGATATACACATATCTGCATATACACATAAAAAGAGTTCTTTGGGTCATTGTTTTGGAAAGATGAGATTATACTATACACCCTTTCTGCATCTTACTTTTCTTATTCCAAAACACCATCTGGAAGTTCCAAGTACACTAGTGTGCCTATCATTCACTGCTTAACTGAATAAACAATATTTAAAATGGTTAGGTGTGTCAAAATTTATTCAACCATCCCCTATTGATGGGCATTTCATTTTGTCACCATGCTCTCTCTCTCTCTCTCTCTCTCTCTCTCTCTCTCTCTCTCTCTCTCTCTCTCTCTCTCTGCATTTGCACACACATTCACAATTGTTAATTAAAAGGGATGACTGGGTCAAGTGGCATGGATATTTTTAGTTTTAATAGGCATTGCCAAATCGTCTTGCAAAAGGCTGTAACAGATCAAATTTCCTCAGCAGTGAAGGAGGATGCCCTTTTCTCTGTATCTTATCAGCAACAACTGTAAGAGGTCCTTTTACATTTTAGATCT
Source organism: Uromys caudimaculatus (assembly GCA_028551405.1). Taxonomy (NCBI): domain Eukaryota; kingdom Metazoa; phylum Chordata; class Mammalia; order Rodentia; family Muridae; genus Uromys; species Uromys caudimaculatus. Next base: position 25,558,101 of record CM052722.1, on the reverse strand, counting down.
ATTTTGTGAGCGATATCTTATTTTGTTTCCTATTTTCCTTTGCTAAGAGTATCTTTTCCCATGTTGTTAAGTATCTTGATTTTGTATTTGTCCCATTTTTTTGTTTGCAGAGAAATTACATGTGTAAACTAAGAATATAGAAAGCTTACGGTATATTATTGCAATAGTTTTTTTCTATTTATTTTTCAATTACCTAGTCTACAAAGAACATCACTGAAACATACAACGCATAAACTGATCTAGATTTTAAATTAGTTTCCATATGTCCAATTTTATCTTCAATAAAGAGTGTGGTTGTAACATTTTTATTTTCTTTGAGGTGGGAGCTTTGGAGATTTTAAAAAACCATTTTGCATCTAATCGATTAAGTTTATCTTTTAACAGCTTCACAAGTTTACTTAATGCCCTCTGTTTTACTTTGCTCACTACACTCCCTTTCGTCTCCTTCCCACAAGTGTCATCACTGTGTCTTCCCCACAGAGCCCCTTTCCACATTCATGCTCTTTTGGTTTGGTTTGATTTGTTTCCTGACCCTCGGACTTAGAAACTACATCCACTGGAGTCTGATAAGCTCGCAATTTAGTACACAACTGTAGGCGATGACTGCCCCCCCCTCAAACTGCCTGCCTGCCAATGGTTCACTAGGGCGGGCAATGGTGCCATGAGCCCCTCCCGGTACATGATTGGCTGTTGACAGGCCCAGTCTTGTGCAGGCCTAATGCAAGCAACTGCAGTTGCTGTGAGATCATGTTTGCAATGGCTGTGTCATGTCCTGAATATAGCATTTCCCAGTCCTTTCCCTATCTTCTGTCTCGTACATTCTTTCCATTCCCTCTTCTGCAATGTCCCCTGAGCCTTAGGGGATGTTATATAAATGTTCTGTTTAGGACATTTATTCTAATCATCTTGAGTAGCCATGAATATCTACATTCACTACCATTTGCTGAAAACAAAGACTTCTCTGATTAAGGATGGGGGTTGCATCCTTAATGGGTATCAACATTATTTAAAGTGCAGTTGTTACCGAGTCAATTTAGCTAACCAACAATAATGAGTGCCCCGATGGCCTTACATTCTTCCCAGCCATTGATTTTTGACTGGATTTAAAATGTCAAGCATGTACTCCTCCTATGCAGACCTCAAATCTAGTCAGAGAGCAGCTAGTAATCCTTGGAACAGTGGTGACAGTACTGTACCAATAGGAATATCTTACCTGGAAAGTTCAAATTATATAGTTCACAGGATTCATAGCTGGATAACACCACGGATGCCATATCTCCTCAAGCAATCTATACAGAACTGTTAGCATCATGAAAGCTACCCACTAAGGAGAAGGCTTCCAACAGAGTTCCAGGTTACTTTACCTATATCTTCCAACCATTTCAAGATATATGAAGTCTTTAGCAATAGGGTCTTTACCATCTAGTTCTGGTGGGTAACAAAGAGAAAAAATAATAGCCTATATTATTTGGGGGGGGGGGCTCTGGGGATCCAGCAACTCATAACAAGGTATCCTACTCCTGACACTAAGATTTTTCTTTTATAAACAATGGCTTCTAGGAACACCATTTCCCAGCTATGTGATATCTCTCCCTTTCAACACTTTTAGTGTATATTTCCATATAGTGTCTCCATAGGCAATTCATTCACCTGGGTTCATCTTTCCTCCCCACCCCCTCATCTCTCCATCCCATTTGAACCTTTCCACCCATTAGCCTTCCTTTCTACCTTCATTTAATCTCAGTGTTCTTCCTCTTTATTTCATAACACCTATGTTTTACTAATTTCCTTCCCTTGAAACATTCCCCCACTAATCCTTTTCTAGTTTTCTGGCTTCTATAGGTGCTGCAAGTTCAACACGTAACATTAAAGATTTGAAGCTAAGATCCACGTGTGAAAGAGAACAACAGTATTAGCACATGTTAAATTTATATTTTAGTGTGATTCCATTCCCATGTATGCAGACTGAATCCATTGATCATATCCAACCACCTTTATTCTACTGTCATCTGCCTATTATACCCTTTCCAGTGTCTCTTAATCAGTATTATGCTTCCAAATCAACTCTTTTTGGTTATTTCCACCTATGAGGACCAGCATGTGATACTAGATTTTCTGTCTGATCTATTTTATTTAACGTGATATCTTCCATGTCTACTCATTTTCCTGTAAATGTCATGATTTCATTCTCCTTTATGGCTGACTATTGTTCCGCACAATTTCTTCCTTCATTCTTCCTCTGACAAGTGCCTAGACTGCTCTTAGCTATTGTGAATAGCACTGATATAAGCATGGATCTTCAGGGATCTTTTTTTAATGCTAACTTTGTCTCCTTCACACACACACACATACACACACACACACACACACACACATACACACCAGGAGTCATATAGCTAGATTTTGTGTTTGTTAGTTTTATTTTTAGCTTTTGTGAGGAATTTTCATAATGTTTTCCATAACTGTATACAATATACAACAATATACAGATTTACCACATGCTCACCAGCTTTTGTTGCTGCTGTTTTGGGGTATTAGCTACTCTAACTGGGGTGAAATAGTGTCTCCTTCCAGTTTGGATTTGCATTTCCCTGATAGCTAATGATGTTGAGCACTTTTTCAGAATGTTTATTGAGCAGTTGTATTTCTGCTTTTGAAAAATGAATATCCAGGTCATTTGACATTTTTTTGGTTTTTTGTTTTGTTTTGTTTTGTTTTGTTTTTTTTACAGATGAACTGCTTTAATCTACCAGTGGCACTTAACACTGCACAGGGAGTCACAGATCCCAGAGGTTCCTTCCAGGTCAAAGTTCCAGAAATATCTAGAGTTGCTGGTCCCCTGCCTGTGATAACAAGGGGAAGCAGGTGGAAAAGCAGGGGCCCTCCTGTCACTCATAAATCCAGTTCTGCGCACAGCTCTTGTAATCCACCAGCTCCTCAGGCTGAAACCACAAACTGATCTCCTTCTCTGTGCTCTCCACAGAATCGCTGCCATGAATGCTGTTCCTGCCATCTTAGATGCAAAAGTCTCCCCCGTATGGCCCTAGGCTTAGAGTCTGCGGGGTTGGTCTCTCCCAGCATCACTCGGCCTGTCTTCACAACGTTCAGTCCCTCCCAGACCATAGCAAGCACTGGTCCTGAGTGCATGTACCTCACCAGGTCAGTAAAGAAGGGACGGTCCTTCAGGTCACTGTAGTGCTCCTTGAGAAGGTCCTCTGAAGCCTGCATAAATTTCAAACCAACAAGACGGAATCCCTTCTGTTCAAATCACTTGATGATCTCTCCCACAAGCCCCCGCTGGACTCCATCAGCCTTGAAGGCAATGAAGGTGCGCTCACTGTTGGCCATGGTCCCCTTTTGCCGCCAGGTCTTTAACCGACATTTTAATTAGATTATTTGTTTTCCTTATTGCTAAATTGTCTTGGCTTGTTTTGTGTGTGTGTGTGTGTGTGTGTGTGTGTGTGTGTGTGTGTGTGTGTGTTTGTTTTTTGTTTTATTTTCTTTGTTGTTTTTGTTTTTTACAGATTCCGGACATTAACCTTCTGATATATGAATAGCTAGCCTTTGCTGGCTATTTTCTCCCATTTCATAAATGTGTGACCTTTACTCGGTTGATTGTTTCCTTTGATATGCAGGTGATTTTATCTAACTTCAAAAGCACAGGTCACTGACGTCTGCCCCATATAGTTACTAGTATGTATGTCTTTCTCCCACATATTCTCGTTTCTTTTACTTTCTAATATTGTTCTCAAAAATCTATGTCTCTCTCAGGATTCCTTGTCACGTGTTAAATTCTTAAAGACATTACATTCTTTTTCCAGACTCAAAGTTCTGTTCTGTTGAACTATTAGCCTATTTTTGTTTAATTAACATATGATTCGACTCTATAATCTTTTCAGTAATATGACAAAACACCTCGTCGTCCTGCTCTGAGTGTGGTAAAAGAGATGTGTATTCCCAGCACTTGGACTAGAGCAGAAGGATTGTCAAGGCCAGCCTGGGTTACATAGAGAGATCCTGCCTCCAAAAAATAAATGAATAACACAGACACTGTCCCTTTTTATTTATTAGTTTTTAAAAAGATTTTACTCTGTTTATTTACTTATTTATCTATTTTTATGTATGAGTACACCGTTGCTGTCTTCAGACCTACCAGAAGGGGGCATCAGATCCTATTACAGATGGTTGTGAGCCACCATGTGGTTGCTGGGAATTGAACTCAGGACCTCTGGAAGAGCAGTCAGTGCTCTTAACTGCTGAGCCATCTCTCCAGCCTTTATTTGTTTCTTTAATTTGACTCTTTTCAGACAGTCTGCCACCCAAGGAAAACTAGATCTTTCATTCAGAAAAGGATATATTGGGGGAGGGGTCCCCCTTCCGCCCCAGGGTCGGGAGGCGGTGGGGCCCATAGGGAAGTCGGTCGTTCAGAAGGGCTTCCCAGTTCCTCCTCACCCGGCTCCCTCAGACTCCATGACCCCTCCCACCTCCGCTGCTCCTGAGGCTGGGATCTAGGGGTTGTCGAGAGCCCCTTCTGGGAGCCCGTGGGGCCCACCCTGCGCTCCGGGCTCGCCCACTTTCCACGCGACACACACACACACACACACACACACACACACACACACACACAAAACAGAACAGAACAGAACAGAACAGAACAGAAAAGAAAAGAAAAGAAAAGAAAAGAAAAGAAAAGAAAAGAAAAGAAAAGGATATATTAACTATTGGCATTTTAAACAGAACTAATTAAATCAATATATTAATTTAGAAAGAATCACATTTTTAAAATTGTTTCTTTCCTCAAGATTTAGAGTATCTTTCTATTTGGTCGGATCTCATTTTTAAAACCTCCACGCTTCTTTTCTTACTGATCATATTAATACTGTTGTGTTTCTTCCTCTTTTCTAAGTAGATGAGTCCCCAAAGAGAGCACTTTAAGGCTTTAGAAATGTTCACGGGCTGTGTGTGATATTTGTACCCAAGGTTTGACATTTATATAAGCTCATATTCAAAACATGTCTTTCAAAATTAATGTAACATTGAAGGAAACACACTCAAAGTGGCTCTGAACACACTTCAAGGTTTTACTGCAAACATTAACTAGAAACTGGCATCAGACAAGTGAAATCACAAATATCAATTGCAGTGTTCTTATGAGCAAGCCATCCTACAAGTGGGCCCTTCAACCCCAGCCCAGTCTTCTGATGACTACACTTCTGGCTGACATCTTGTCATCCACCTCGGGAGTTCAAGAGGCAGACCTTCCTAACAGACTGAAAATTGCTTATCCACAGACATAGATAATAAGCATTTTTATTTTGTTGCTACAATGTGTTAATTTTGAGGTAATTTGTTACTCAGCAAGGAATAACTGATGAATAAGAAACTGTATATAAGATCATGCTGCTTTCTACCACTGTTCCAATTGCCAGCTAATTCTTGCCACAGTGGTAGTCTTTATTTAAAGAAAAGGTTAATAAAATCCAAGACTTCTGAACCCAGGGAGCAGAAAAGATGATCAAGAAAACAACTATCAACCCAATGAGAAGAATACCTAGAACTTTTCCACCGATAATTTTGTTTTCAAGAATAGTTGATTGGGATCTTTGACAGCTCAATACTACATTACTGATCGAAAGCCAATTTCTGTTCTGTGTAATTCCACCCTCATCAGCATGATCTTCTGATAAAAAAAAATAGTTTCTAGGTATACCGGGAACAGAGTGCCTTGGAGAGAAGACTTTACTGCCCAAGTCACTAGAAAAGTCTATACCCCTCTATAAATAAATAAAAGTTTCATTCTGCTTCATGAGCAGGACACCTATAAATTTTATTTTATGGTTTTCTGAGACTTGATTGCTTCCCAGAGCAGAAGGAAATAAACTAATTTGCTGTTGCTTCTTTTCTCTCTCATGGCATATTCAAAAGGAAAATCAATATACTAATGTTAAAAGCACTTAAAACTTTTTAAATATCTTGATAAATATTATGGGGAACTCTGAATTGTAGAACACTTGTAATAAAACGGTTTGTTTAATGCCTGTATACAAGAATATAACCTGATAGCAAGCTTTTCATAAATAGGAGACACGTTAAACTTGCTTCAATTCAATTCAATTGTTAGAAGACAATTCATATTGAATTAGCTAAACCCTTTTGATCAAGAGAACTTTATCATTTAGCGCTGGGGATTGAACCCAGGGGTTCTCACATGATAGATACAGTATTATTGAGCTACAACAAATCCTTGATCACAAATCACTACGCCAAAGGAGAAGTTCCTAGCCCCTGGTAAACTAACTTAGATTGCAAGAACAATCTCACACGTATTTTATATGTCAGTAGAATTCTTTGTTTTCTGTGATAAATAATGGGCTCTAACTTGATCAAGATAAAAATGTCAACAACAAAACCCTCCGATACATGGCTGGCTTAGTTGTAAAAACGGCTACACCAGCAAGCTGTCGTGCATGACTGCATTCCCACCTCAGAAGGTGAAGTGTGAGGACCATTTCACCTCAGAAGTTCAAGACCAGCCTGGGTAACATAAACAGACCCCATCTCAAAAAAGAATCAAACTACTAGAATAGGAGCTAGGAGAGGTGGTTGAGTCTCTCACACTCCCTCCTCCTTGGCTTTTTTCTTTCTACTGAAAACTGGCCTCCTCCATGTGACAGAAAATATAAATAATGATAGGGTTCAGGACACAACTGCTCCAAAATAAGGCGTGTTGGCATTCAAGCAAACCACAGAAGCAGGAAGGCCACTTGCTGACCTTACTATGCCTCTCTTTTCTTAAGCAGGTCATAAAGTCTAGGAAGTATTCACTTACCTTCATCTAAAGCAGGTCATTAAACCGTCATTAAAGAGGTGCCCTCCAAGTACCTATGAGGAGCTCTTCTCCATAAAAAGACAAGTACAGAAACAAGGAGTGTGTCATCCCAACACAGGAGGCAGGAGTAAGGGGACTACTTGGTTAGCCTTCATACCAGCCTGGATTACCCAGAAAGACACTTCCCTGCCTCACAAAAAAGTACAAGAACAAAAGAGAAGACCCTTGGAAAGCAGGCTTCTTTGTTCAGCCTCTACCTCATTTATTATTATTAGCTTATAACTTTTTATCCAATCATCTCCTTCATGATAATCCACTCTTCCACCAAACCTATCATGAAAATACACGTTTAACCTACTTCTTTGGGTTTCATTTTCTTATATTTTCAGTTGTGAGCCTAGCCATTAATGGCTGAGCCATCTCTCCAGCCCTGGGATTCATCTTCTTATGAAGGCTCCTGTAGCACATAAAACTTGCATTAAATAATTTTGTATGCTTTCATCTAGTCCAGGGGTTCTCAACCTCCCTAGTGCTGCAACCCCTTAATACAGTTCCTCATGTTGCAGTGACCCCCCAACCATACAATTATTTTCATTGCTACTTTATAACTGTAGTTTATACATTTATGAATCATAATGTAAATATCTGATATACAGGATTTCTGATCTGAACCCCAGCAAAAGAATTACGACCCACAGATTGAGAAACAGTGCTTTAGTCCGTCTTTTGTCTCAGGGTCTTCAGCCATGAACCCAGCATAGATAAGAAAAAAGAGAGTTTTTATCCTCTACACTAGCAGCTGCTTCTGGCTTTTATGCTATGCTTTTCAAGCCTCTGAAGAGAAAATTGTTCTCACTTTTCTTTCCAGTTCTAAAACATCTTAGGTCCAGACTCTGATTGGCTTGACTTGGGTGAAGTGGCCATCTATCAGCTAACTGACCATACCTAGCAGGAATGGCTGTACAAACATTGTGATCCAAGAGACTGAAAAGGCAGTTATCAGACAGAAAACAGTAAGCAGACAACCCAATGTCTTTGTGCTGTCGTGTGTATAGTTAGTTTCTTGGGATATGAACAAATTTTATCAAATGCTCATGGGAATTCTCAGAATCAATAAAACTTTTTAAAAATCTCAGTGTTTATAAACTTCTGCCTTAGTGTAGCTTATGTTCTTAAACATTCTTCCAACTCAGATAAGATAAGATATACTCTCTTCAGATTTCCTATTTCCCCCCATTTGGAAGCAGGACATCCTTATGTAGCACAAGCTAGCTTTAAACTAACAATCCTCCTACTTCAGCTTCTCAAGTGCTAGGATTATAAGCATGTGTCACTATGCCTCACTTCTTCTCACACCTTACTTTTCTTAAAGACTTCGTGAGATAAATACAAATGAGATTGCCACAAACTCTAAGATAATTGAATCCAAACCAGCAAATTTGTCATACCAGAGATCCCATTGAAAATCTCCCTTTGGGTTATAAATGTTTCCTGGTTTTACATTATCATTCTGTTTACTATAATGAGAGACATCAATTCATGCTTTTGCTTAGAAAAATAAACTATCATTACCTCTATGACCGTCCTGAAGACAAGAGCTGATGCAGAGGCCATAGAGGGATGCTGCTTACCGGTTTGCTCCCCATGGTTTGCTCAGCCTGCTTTCTTATAGAACTCAGGACCAGGGATGGCACCACCCACAACGGGTTGAGCCCTCCTATCAATCATTAAGAAAATGCCTTATAGGCGGATCTTATGGAGGCATTTTTTCAATTGAAGTTCTCTCCTTTCAGATAACTCTAGTTTGTGTCAAGTTGACATAAGACTATCCAGCACATTACCTGGGTGAGCTTTAATGGATGTCTGGCCATGATAATCCCAAGATTTGAGCAGCATGGAAGGACTAGAAAGACCCGTCAACTTACCAAAGCTGTGCACTGCTGTATCTCTGCACTCAGGGCTTATCACCTCCTTACCATGCCACCACCATGCCCAAAAAAGGAAGGCTGAAGGGTATTCTAAAGGAAATAAGCCAAAGTGACAGACAAGCCATAGAGAAGATCTGCAAGGAGGTTAGTCTGCTCAGCCTGATCCTTAAAGCCAGAGCCTAAATCAAACAATGCCCCTGCAAATGAGGGAGCTGGGGGTGCTACAGATGCCAAGGGTGTGCACTGTTTAAATAACTGTGTACTTCGTTTGACTGTACAATTCAAAAAATATCATTTTATCAAGTTTTAGAAAAATTTGGTATCCATTCCTCTGTTGAGGGACATCTGGGTTGTTTCCAGCTTCTGGCTATTATAAATATGGCTGCTATGAATATAGTGGAGCATGTGTCCTTATTACATGTTGGAGCATCTTCTGGGTATATGCCCAGGAGTGGTATAGCTGGGTCCTCAGGTAGTATTATGTCTACTTTTCTGAAGGTCTGCCAAACTGATTTCCAGAGTGGTTGTACCAGCTTGCAATCCCACCAACAGTGGAGGAGTGTTCCTCTTTCTCCACATCCTCGCCAGCATCTGCTGTCGCCTGAGTTTTTGATCTTGGCCATTCTGACTGGTGTGAGGTGGAATCTCAGACTTGTTTTGATTTGCATTTCCCTGATGACTAAGGATGTTGAGCATTTCTTTAGGTGCTTCTCAGCACTTCGACTTTCCTCAGTTGAGAATTCTGTGTTTAGCTCTATTCCCCATTTTTTTGGTAGGGTTATTTGGTTCTCTGGAGTCTAACTTCTTGAGTTCTTTGTATATATTGGATATTAGCCATCTATCGGACATAGGATTGGTAAAGATATTTTCCCAATCTGTTGGATGCCATTTTGTCCTATTAACAGTATCCTTTGCCTTACAGAAGCTTTGCAATTTCATGAGGTCCCATTTGTCGATTCTTGATCTTAGAGCATAAGCCATTGGTGTTCTGTTCAGGAACTTACACAGCTATTAAAAACAGTGACTTCATGAAATTCGCAGGCAAATGGATGGAACTTGAAAATATCATCCTGAGTGAGATAACTCAGTCACAAAAGAACAAACACGGTATGTACTCATTAATAAGTGGATATTAGCCCAAAGGTTTGGAATACCCAAGATTCAATTCACAGCAACCGTTGAATTGAGCGTGGGGTCCCAGATAGAGCATTTGGAGAAGGGACTGAAGGAGCTGAGGGAGTTTGCAGCTCCATGGAGGGAGCAACAGTGTCAACTGCCCTGACCCCCCAGTGCTCCCAGAGATGACCGCCAACCAAAGAACACACATGGAGGCACCCATGGTGCTGGCCACATATGTAGCAGAGGAGGGCCTTGTTGGCCATCAGTGGGAGGAGAGGCCCTTGGGCCTGAGGGTGTTAGATGCCCCAGTATAGGGGAATGCCAGAGAGGGAAGATGGGAGTGGGTGGGTAAGTGGGGGAATACCCTCATAGAGGCAGGGGGAGGGGGTTTCCAAAGGGGAGACCTGGAAAGGAGAAAACATTTGAAATGTAAATAAAGTATCAAAAAATTTTAAAAAAAGAAAAATTCCGAATTTTGTTTTACTTTTTAAAACAGTTGTGTTGTTAGTACACAGAATATTGAGGGTATAGGGGCGAGGGCACGTGTCACTACCAAAATGTCTCCCAAGCTGGATTCATGGGAGAACACCTTCCTACTAATCTTGACTGACTCATCTTTGCTTCAGGAGGGATTTCCTGATATTCACACAGATGGCCCCCTTGGCACAAAATCCCTAGTGCCATGGGAAGACCTCAAGTTCATTTTTAGATACTCCTCCCTCTCCATCACCAACATAGACTTAACTCTCTTAAAACCAGAGACCTGGTGGGATCTAATCCCCCAAACTTGGTTTAAGCAGCATGTTGAGTGATCTGTACCTTGCAGTGCCATCATCAGGATGGCGTTCCTCAGAAGAGCAGTGGATGAATCCTTTTCTAAAAGACTTGGCTCTTCCGACTGATAACTCTACCATTCTAATTCCATTTCCTAAAAGTCAGGGCTTGTTTGTGGAAAGTTGTTAAACAACATCCTCATGGGAAAGGTCAAACCTTGCTCCAAAATTGGATTTCATAGTGGCTTTCTGGTAGCCCATATAAGAAGGAAATTTGGAAGTTCTTGTATATCATTAAGAACTGTTGCCTCATGCTCTTCCTTAAACACCATGCTGTTGTATGAAAAGTATCATTAATAAAGCTGGATATGTTCCACTTGAAAACAAGAAATGAAACACAATGCAGCAAGCTTGATGCTAACTTGGGCTACATAACAAGGCCCTATCTCAAATGGAATATTTTTTTTAAAAAAATTTATTTATCTTATTTATATGAGCACACTGTAGCTGTCTTCAGACACACAGAGGAGGGCATCAGATCTCATTACAGATGGTTGTAAGCCACCATGTGGTTGCTGGGAATTGAACTCAGGACCTACGGAAGAGCAGTCAGTGTTCTTAACCACTGAGCCATCTCTCCAGCCCCATGGAATATCTATTTTTTAAATATTTATTTTATTTATATGAGTACACTGTAGCTGTCCTCAGACACACCAGAAGAGGGCGTCAGATCCTATTAAAGATGGTTGTGAGCCACCATGTGGTTGCTTGGAATTGAACTCAGGACCTTTGGAAGAGCAGTCAGTGCTCTTAACCGCTGAGCCATCTCTCCAGCCCCATGGAATATCTTTTAAAAGATCAAAGGAAATGAAAGACAGCTCATAAGAGAAACTCCTTCCCTTGCCTGATGATTATATCACTATTAATATATTTAATAGTTGGTATTTTCCCTGAGCGTTTTTGTGCGGTAATAAACTTCCCAAAACTACAGTATGGCCACCCTATCCATCTAATATTATGCAGGCCACATGAGTGATTAATAAACATTACACACAGGAAAGAGCTACTTTTGTTCATGTAAACCTATAGTATCATATAAACCTATATCAACTGATGACGCACTATATTACACTCCAGCTACATTGCTTCAGCTTAATCTTCTAATTACATTTCAAAAATGGGGGATTGAAAGCATGCATTTAAGGAATCAACAGATTAAAAAAACTCTTTTCAGGAAGTATTTGAGTTTATGCACTAAAAGATTATATACTTGTAATTCTTATAATATTGTAAATAAAGTCAATGTGGAAACAGGAATCAGTTTCCAAACTATTTTGAAATATATATGTGCATATATACTTGTGTGTGTGTATATGTATATTCGAAATATATTATGTGTATATATTTTTATATGTGTATATTTATATAATGTATATAGTCAAGATGTATATATATAAGTATATATATTTCAAATGCATATTTGAATATATATTTAAATATGTTTGATAGGCAGCATAGAGTAAGAAAAAGAGCTAAAGCAAACTGTACTTTGGATCTGGCTTTATCTACACTCTATTTTTGTGCCCTTGGTTTATGACCTCTGGAACTGAGCCATCGTCCATCTGTAACATTCTAAAATCTTTCTGTCTACCAGTTAGAATTAGATTTGGTATCAAATAAGATGGACCCAAATAATCGTAGCTTAACAAGATTAAAACATACTTCTTTCTCACATAACAAGATAAGAAGTGAGCAATGTAGCCTTTATCTTCATAGTCTAAAATAGTGGTTAGAAAGCCACTCGTCGCTTACATGCTTTAGACAACAAGAAATGCAAAGGATAAATAACTTAAGAAGTAAAATGCATGCACACATTGTCTTAGAGCAAAATCCTGAAAATTGATAGCCATGATTTCTGCCAATATCCTGCTGACCACATGGAGTTTCCATTGAAAGTAGAAAGTGTGGTCTTAATTTAGGATAGCCATTTTCCAACTGAAGATGGTACAAATGGTTATTAGAAACACCTTGAAATGTACTGGGAGCCCAGAGAGATGGCTCAGTGGCTAAAGGCTCTTGATGTTAAACCTAACAAATTGAGTTCAATTCCCAGAACCCACATGATGGAAGGAGAAAACCAACTGCTGCAAGTTGTCTTCAATTCTATTGTGGTACATGTATACATACACACACACACACACACACACACACACACACACACACACACACACACTGGTGTTAAGTGTCATCAAAAATTAAAGCAGGAATATATATATATAAGGAATAATGGATGAAGCCAGGTATGGTAGTAAATTCCTATAATCCCAGCTTTCTGGGTGGGAATGAGACAGAAGGATCATAAGTTCCAGGCCAGCCTCGGGTACATAATAAGTTCCTTCATCAAAAAAGAAAACAAAAAAGACAAAGTACAACAGAGGCGATAGTTGTTATTTTTAGTAAAATGGCCTCTGCTCACCTGTAGAAAACGGAATTTATCATATCTGAAGGACAAACTGCCAAGCACTGCAAATAGTGTGTGCAAACACCCTAAAGACAAAGAATAGTTCTATGAGGAGAAAGGTCTGTATTCCCACTTAAGTCTCTATTTTTCTATATATGAAAGTTGAAAGTGTTGTGAATATCTTGCAACCATAACAGATAAGCCAGAAGTCCAAACCAGTTCTCTGAGAATTGTGGGCCAAAGTTATGGAATTTTAAGGTCAGGAAGATGGTGCCATGGGTAAAAGGGCTTGCCACCAAGCCTGACAACTTGACCTGAGTTCAATCCTCTCCACAGTTCATGTTGTGGAAGGGGTGTGCTGACACCCACAGGATGCCCTCTGACCTCCGTGTGTGTGCACGTGTGTGTGTTCGAGTGTGCGTGTGTGCTCATGCATACATGTGTTCACAAGCAGACTACACACATGAAAATAAATAAGCTGATGTAAAAGTAGGATCTCGATGACAACGTCATCAACTAATTAATCTTGAGAACTCCCTCTACCCTTGTGCACTGATTGTACAAAAAAAAAAAGAAAAGAAAAAGAATGCCCTTAATTCTTAAGCTACTTCTAGACGGGTATTCAGCTCTCTGCAGTTCAGAAAGGAAGAAAGAAAGAAAGAAAGAAAGAAAGAAAGAAAGAAAGAAAGAAAGAAAGAAAGAAAGAAAGAAAGAAAGAAAAGACAGTTGAGAAACTTCGCCTAGTATAATACAAAGGAGTGATCCTTTTGCTTGATTTTACATTAGCTTTTGTGCACTCCTCTTAAAGCTTAACCTCCAAGATAAAATGATGAATAGAATTGAGGTTTTGTATGAAATGGAGAAAATCTTTTCTATAAAATTACTGGGAGAGAGAAAAGGTTATTCCTCTTCAGTCAAATGTATCTGGGCAGATAACAATGACATCAACGGTCTTGAATTATTTAATACTTTCTTCCACAATGTCACTTATGAGTAATGTCTTTTTCAGGTCAAGATAATAAGAAACTTGGCTTTGTGCTTAATTTACCTGAATTACATGAGGTCTTTTTTTCATCATATATTTTGCCTTGGTAATTGTGCTTTTCAATTAATTAAATTTAAAACCCCACAAGATACATAAAAAATGTAAAAGCAGAGAATATCTAGATAAGTAAGCAATCATTCCATATAAGAAATCCTCGATCTAAATCACTAAGCTAGCTGTACAAAGAGCTAATAAAGTTCCAAGAGCCAAAAATGGCCAGCAAAGTATAGCATTAAAATGTAGAGAAGGTTATGCTTCATGAAAAATATTTAAAGAGTGTTTCTCTCTAAAGCAAAGCTGTTATAGCATTAGTGGGTCTGGGGAGTAAGTGTAGATGCTGAATAGGAGCTTGAAATAGCACCAGGAAAAGCATAGTTCGGTAGCAAAGACTGAAAAATGGGAAGAATAAATGAATGAAGCCAAAGAAGAAGGAGAGATCTTAAAAAGCAGTCTACTTAAGGCTGAGATCTGCTTTGTGTAGTTAAAATGTAAACAATTTCCATTATATTTACATAGTTTTTTATGTGACTCAATATTAAAATTTTATAAATATGTTCCCCCAAATTGCTACCTGTCCATTATGTCAAGATACCCATGGGAATCTGCTGCTGAATGAGTTGGGATTCATTGGCATGGTTTTATGTTTAGATATATGAGTTGTATGAACATTTTAAATTCACCTCAATTGGAATATTTCAGTACTTTCCAACATTTGTAATTAGGCACTAAAAATTGAATAACCACTTAAAAATATTTCATAATATAGACTTAAGTGAATGAATTATGTTACATTACTTCCAAAGGAACTTAAGAATGGCCTAACTAAGACCATTGTTGGCACTATTTTAATGTTATTGTTAATTCCCTTCCATGGAAATAAATATTGGCTTGGTTACTTGTTCACTCACTCAAGGTCTATTAGCAGGATTTTGAATGAAGCCCTGTAGTAGGTCAGGTAGACAATACTCAAATGAATCAGGCAGCATCTCTGCCCTTTCTGGTGTCCATCCACAAGACTATAACTTGAGGGTGGACGTGGTAAATACTACAAGAGACATGATGGTATTAGTGACTTTCACATAACTGTGACCAAGTACATGACATAAACAACTTAGAGAAATTATTTGTTTCAGTTCATAGTTTCAGAGGACTCAGTCCACAATGGTGACAAGAAAGCAGGTGTATGGGAGAGTAGAGAGAACAACTGAAGTCATGGAGGCCAAGAAGCAGAGGAAAAGTGATTACAGGATGCAACCAACCTCCTTTTAAAAATAAATCTTCCAATAATGCCACAGCATTATGAATCCATTGTTAATTAATCCATTAATCTATTGATTAGGTCAGAACTATCAGGATCCTACCACTTCCCCAAAAATCAGGCTCCCAATTTACATGAGGCCATTGGGGACACTTTATATTCAAACCATAACAAACATGGAGATGACGTTTAAAAAGAGTAAGAGTACATTTGGAGGAGGCAGATACAATAGAGGCTTTGTGAAGAATGAATACTGATGTTGAGTGTGGGTTTTTTCTAGGAAGGAGAGCTTCCCAGGAGGAGGCATTGAGGGTTTAGAGCTTTGTCTCACTTCCAGTTCACTCTCTGCTTTGTGTTGCAGTTGGAAATGTGATCTGTTTGCTTCCTGACAGCCTGCTCCTGCGCCTCCTTCCACATTATAGACTCTCCTGAGAGTTGTATAGCTAGGTAGTGTGGAAGTACAATTTTTATTTCCTTGACTAACCTCCATACAGTGTTTCTCTTTTCCCGTATTCTCACCAGCATTTGTTATCATTTTTTTTTTTTATGGATAGCCATTCTGAATAGTAAGATTGAGTCTCTCAAGGCCATTTTAATTTGCATTTCTCCTATGGCTAGGGATGGTGAGCATTTTTCATAAATACCATTGTTTGTTTCTTCTTTTGAGAACTGCGTTTAGGCATTTATTTAATGAATGGTTCAGTTTTTTTGATGTTCAATTTTTATATGTCTTTCCATTCTAGATGTCAATTCCCTATCAGATGTATAGCTGTCAAATATTTTCCCTCATTCTGTCGTCTCTTATCTCTGATAATTGTTTGTATTGCTATGCAGACTTTAAAATCACGTGCCATCCCACGTGTCAAATCTTGCTATTATTTCCCAAGCAATTGGAGTTATTTTCAGAGCATCTATGCTATGTTTGTGTCTTGAAATGTTTTCCCCCAACAGTGTTATAGTTTCAGGTCTTACTATTAATGGTCTCTGATCCATTTTGAAATGATTTTGTGCAGGGTAAAAGATAAAGATCTAATATCATTCTTATATATGTGGATAGCCAGTTTTCCTGGCACTATTTTGTTGAAGAGGCTGACTTTTCTCTAGTGTATGTTTTTGACAGCTACTGTGTAACACTATCCCTAGAGAGATGTGAACAAGCTTCCAATTACCCCAGGTAGGAAACAAACAATAGACCTAAAGCACAATATCCAAGTCCAACTTGGTAAGTCAGTGAGGATTTTGGGTTACTTAAAAGTGTATATATGCAGGGGTCAGAAAAACAAATGCCACAAGTTCTCTCTAGATGTGGATGTTAGCTATGAACCTTTAAATATGTGTGCTTATGCTGGAGTACCCATAAAAATCATGAAAGTTGTGAGGTGACATGGGGTGGATTTCTTTTTCTGTTTTTTCTTTATTTACATTTCATATGTTATCCCCTTTCCCAGTTTCCCCCTCCCAGAAATCCCCTACCCCATCCCCTCCCAGAAATCTCCTATCCCACCCCCCTCCCCCTGCTTTTATGAGGGTGTTCCCCCACCCACCCACCCATTCCTGCCCCCTCCGCCCTTGAATTCCCCTTCACTGGGGCATCTATCGAGCCTTCATAGGACCAAGGGCCTCTCCTCCCACTGATGCCTGACAAGGCCATCCTCTGCTATATATGCGGCTGGAGCCATGGGTCCCTCCATGTGTACTCCTTGGTTGGTGGCTTAGTCCCTGGGAGCTCTTGAGAGGGGATCTGGCAAGATATGCCCATACACAATAGTGACACAAATGTTATGAGAGTAACCAACCACTTTCCACATAAAATTAAGACCACTCCACAAGATAGAATTCATGCCTGGCATCATTAAAATGTCAAAGACTCCTTGGTTGGGGAAGTCATAGACCCTGGGAAAGAACCTACTATTACCACCCTGCTAAATGGAAGCAGCATTAATCTGACCCCTAAGGACTTCATACTCATAGATCCGTGCACCTCTAAACCATCACCAGAGAAGCTTCTTTTTGCAGTAAATGCCAATTAACATGGAGGCCCATAACTGGCCAATTTGCAGAGAATAAGAGACTACAGAGTCCTAGAACTAAATGGGACATCTAGGTCACAGCTCTTCTCTTATAGCTCAGGAATCCTCACGGGTGAGAGGGCAGAAAGATTACAAGAGCCAGAAGTAGTGGGTGACTGCAGTGACACAGTGTTTTACAGACATGACGGAGTTATTGCACACATGCACTCAGAGCAGCTATGACAGCACAAATAAGAGCTATGCAAGACCTTACTAGACACAATCCCAGCATGGATTGGGAAGGGGTTCATGAAGTCCCACCCCTACCTAAAGAGCTAACAGCAATTGGTGGTTGCTGATATTAGAAGAAAATTTCAAACAATATAAAGATATATAGGTGAGTAGCCCCAACATATGACCACCATTCACTTTATTTCACTTTATAACTATAAACATGAAACAAAATTTTGGTGGCACACATTTAATTCCAGGGAGGCAGAGGCAGATGGATCCCTGAGTGTGAGGCCAGCCCGATCTACACAGTGAGTTCTAGAAAAGTCAGGGCTATGCAGAGAAACCCTGTCTTCAACAAACAAAATCATCATCATCAACATCACCACCACCACCACCACCACCACCACCACCACCACCACCACCACCACATCACCATCATCACCATCATCACCATCACCATCATCACCATCATCACCACCACATCACCATCATCACCATCATCACCACCACCACCACCACCACCACCACCACCACCATCACCACACCACCACCACCATCATCATCATCATCATCTTAGTAAAGGCAACAGAGAACAAACAAAAACTGTTGAGTGCTGAATGGGTAAACATCTGAAGAATACCAGCTCTCTGGGTTTCCATATTTATTAGCCTTTTGCTCAGATAAAAGTTCCAGTCTTCACCAAACAGGGTAGATATAACTAGCAATATTTGCTGAAAACCCAAAAATCAGTGTAGAGAGAAAAGTAGAAATCTCTTAAAGAAGATATTCAGATGCCAGGTGCTTTAAATTCTGTATTTTAACTGTACGTAAATCTCTGGCAGACCCTGAAAACACATGAACATGGCAGAACAAGCTTAAAGATTTGGGCTAAAAGGTCAGCTGATGTTCAGTTTGCAATCTGAGTTCAGCCCAGTTCATTGCCTGTAAAAACAAACAAAAGAGACCAAAACTCCTTTGCAGGGTCATAACTTAATCCAGACTCCCCAGGCATGTCATTTACAATATGTAGGATATAAACCATTATCAGTAGATAGTTGAATAGGAAAACATGACCCTGCTCAAGAGAAATAATAAACAATGGAGAAAATGTTGCAATAAACATGCAAACGGGAAATGTACGGACGGTGTATAAAGCTGAGGGGTCAACTCATTCTTTCATACCTAAGGAAAATGAATCATTTAAGTCAGTGGATGGGATGAATTTGAGTGAACAAAGGCCAGAGGTAGGAGAAAAGCAAGGAAGCTATCAATTAGCAAAAATATACTTTGTGAAAAACATAACTTGGATATAGGATGAGAAAGTCAGGCTGGGAAATATTCAATTTCAAATGTTAACATGATGCTCATGGGCAGTACGATGGAGTGTTCAAATACAAGATGGAATAGTGCAAAAGGCCACAGAGAAGTCTAAGAAAAATAATCCGGAGCCGGTCAATATGGATTACTGAAGCCTTTGGAAATTAGATTAAATTTGCAAAGCAGAATGTGGATATTTCAAAGATAACTTATGTGCAATAGTTAGCAACTACTATGGTGCTTAGTGCTTAGTGTTGTCAATTTAACAAGATCTAGAATCTCTGGGCATGCCTGTGAGTGATGTGTTTATAAAAAGATAAAGAGATATAAGATATGTTCTATGGGTGTGTGGTGAGGTGTGGGGGAAGGGGGTGTCTCAGCAGGCCCATGCCGAGGCATCCCTTCCCCCTGAGGGACCAGCCACACCACGGTATAGATAGTATAGAATAGAGTTTATTCAAGGCTTGGGGAGGGGGGTTAAGAGGGTAGTAGAGGCAGAGAAAGGCAGAGAGAGAAGTAGAGAAGAATAGAGGCCAGCCATGAGCATGTTGAGAGAGAGTGGGGAAGGGAATGAGGAGAGTAGGGGAGCAAGAGAGCAAGAGGGAGCAAGAGAGGGAGAGAGGGAGAGAGGGAGAGAGGGAGAGAGCGAGAGAGCGAGAGAGAGAGAGAGAGAGAGAGAGAGAGAGAGAGAGGAGGGGCAAGCAGCCCCTCTTATAGTGGCTCAGGCCTACTTGACTGTTGCCAGGTAACTGTGGGGCGGAGGATACCTGGCTGTTGCCAGGTAACTGTGAGGTGGAGTTTAATGCTAACAGTGAGGGATTATTTTAATTATGTTTACTTAATATGGAAAGACCCGTCTTAACTATCTGGGAGACCATTCACTGGGAAGGAAATGCTGTACTGCAAACATGGAGAACATGAAGAGATCAGAAGTATGTACTTACTGCTCTCTGTGACCAGGTTCTTCAAGATCCTATGGCCTTGCTTACCTGTCTTGATGGGACATACCCTTGAATTGTGAACCAGGATCAACCTTTTCTCCCTTAAGTTGCTTTTGTCAGAGTATCTTAGCAGGAAACAAATATAATTACCATGTGCTTAAAGTGACAAGCAGCTAGAAGACGCAACAGACGCCTATAATCCTGGCAGAGACTAGAAAATTTCCAGTTGAGGCTAGCTTGGACTACATAGTGAGATTGTATCTATTAAAAAAAAAAAAGCAGAAACCATTTATTTGGCCTAAAATTTCATAAAAATGGAAATTTGGGCTGAATTCAGCTCTTTGATACACACTTATTGCACTCTTTTGTAGATGCACTCATATGTGTCAGTTAGCTGTCCAGACCTTGGCTGGGCACTCACACGTGTTTTGAGCCTCATCTAAAATGTCTTATCTCTACTTCCTGTGCTTTTCCTTCCCTGACTATTTCTGACCTAAGTGTATTCATGTGGATTGTAAGAAAGGAAGCAAAAGGTGTGCAATATTGCTGCAGCTCAGGCTTGAAACCAGTATCACAGTACATCCATCACATTCTACTGGCTAAAGGTGCTCATCAGGTTGTCCCCGGCTTAAATAGCAGAAAATTAACTCTGTCTTGATGGGAGAAAATGAAAAATCACATGGCAAACTAGCATGGTGTCTTGTGACAAAACTTTTCCTGGGGAGATGAAACACACTTGTCTCCCCACTCCAGAAAGGGAGTCCACGACAGACCAAAGTACAGATACCACCAAATGTCCAACTTGGTAAACCAATAAGTTGTCTTGGGGTCACTTACAGGAACATGGGAAAATGGTTACTTAAAGGAACAGAAATGACTCAAACACAGAAATGAATCATCAAAGCTCACAAAAGCTGGGAACCTGGAGCACCTGCAGGTGGCTCCACAGATTGGAGAGTGTCCTTTCCAAGTGACTCCGGTTTCAACATCTTTCATGCGGCTTCAATGGATTTTGCTCCCTCCAGGCAGCTGGGCTGGTCTCAGGGACTTCTTTGCAGCTTTCCTTCTTTGAGAGTCTTCTCTGAAGCTGAGTTTTTTGTTGTTGCCTCTAGCAGGGAGGGGCCTAGTGAATCTGGTCAGTTTCAGGGAGTTCTTGAAACTATTTTATAGTTGTTTACCTCCTTGCTTAAGGGTCTCCCCTGCAGGATGAAATGTTTTAATCTCGGAGGAGACTGTTACACAACACATGGCTAAGAGTTTAGTGCATGATTTATAATCTACCATATAATCAAGGATGTAACTGAGATTTTCATGCTCATGTTCATAAAACATTATTCATGATAACCAAAAGAAGCAACCCATTTTTCCAATGCTGAATTAATAAATAAAATAAGTAGTCTGTTTATTATAAACAATATTACAAATCACAACTGGACAATGTGCAGAGAACAAGCACCTGCAGGATGTTCAACCACAAATGGGACATTTCTATTATATCCCTTCCTCCTAAGTGGGGAGTTATTGACAGTTAACGGCTTCTGGGGGAAGGAGAGTTCATTTTCTTTAAGGTTATGACTCCTGGTAGGCCGACCATGCTCTAGTGGATGGCCCCAGACACATGTTTCACAAATTGAAACAAGTAGCTTGTTTTTTAGAAAAAGACACAAAGTCAGAGGGACGTGGGGGTAGATATGGGAGGAGTCAGAGGGAGGAGTAGGGGGTGAATATTATCAAAGTACATTGCATGCATGTATGGAGTTCTCAAAAGATCCAGAAAAGATCCAAAGAGGCTTTGACTTCAAGAGCCTCTAGCCCTGTGAAGTTTGGATGCACTATCCTCTTGGTACATAGATGTGTTCATCAGCCTGGAAATACTCTAAACCCCACAGCTTAGGAAAATGTAATGGCTGCTTCATCATATAGGCGTGATTAGTTATTAACTCAATCTCCAGTCCCTCTCTTCTCCCTGGATGAAAGCTCCAAGCTTCTAATCATATTCAGAGCCCACCAGAGTCACCTTATTACCACTCACAAAATTACAAGACTTTTAAGAGCTGTGTGTAAGAAATTAGGGGCAGAAACCGTGTGTGTGTGTGTGTGTGTGTGTGTGTGTGTGTGTGTGTGTGTGTGTGTGTGTGTGTGAGAGAGAGAGAGGGGGGGGCGGGGGGTTACAATGTGCAATGGAATGTTATTCAACCTTAAAAGAAGGAAAGTCTGTCACACATGGCAACATAGATGAATCTTGTGGGCATGGTACTAAGTGAAATAAACCAAACACAAAAGAAAAGGCAAATGATATATTTGTCTAGTTACATAAGGTATGTAAAGCAGACAAAATCCCAGAGACAGAAAGTACCATGATAGCAACCAGGACCTGAGGTGAGGCGGAAACAGGGAGTTGTTTACTGGGCATAGAGTTTCAGGCTCCTCCGCAAGGTAAATAACAAACAAACAAAAACCGCCAATGTTCTGTAGATTTTGCAGCAGTGTGTGTTACTTAAGACTACTGAACTGCGTACTTAAAAATGATTAAGGTGGAAATTTTTGTATGACATATTTTTATCACAAAAATAAAATATTAAAAGACTAGACTTTATACATGATCTATAATTGGGGGAGAGGAAAAGAAATGCAAAACCAAAGGAAATAAATTTATTGCTATGTCTGAAACTAATGGAAACCAATCTAAAAATGGGATTGGAATTTGGTTTCAACTCCTCTAGCTTTACCTAGCACTTTCAGATAAAGGGCTCCAAAATGTATTCTTTGCTTACAGGAATAAAAAGGAGAGCTAGCTCATCTGGCTTCATCTTTCCAGGCTAGGGTTCACATCAACTATCCTGTTTTCCACACTTACATTATCTGGTAAAATTTCCAAACCCAAATACATATTCTTTTCTCCTTTTTTCTAAGACTTGTCTATGCGAAAATACTTGACTTTTATCTTGGTTTATGGAAAAATATTGTGGATTTTAAGGAATTAGATGAGATTTTCATTAAGAATGCATCCTTTGGCCATAGATCAGAGCTAATGAGAAATGCACTGAAAGACAGGCCAAAGATATTAAAGTCCTAACCTTCAGAAGCAGTGTCAGGGTGGAGGATAGGGTGGGGGCTGGAGAAGGAGGAGGAAAGAGGGAGGGAGAGAAGAGAGGAGACAAGAGACTGTCTTAGAGTTGTAGAGGCTAGAACTGTGAGATCAAGGTAACCCACAGAATCTAACACCCTCTGAAACCTATAGGAAACTCTTCTTAGCCCCTCCTTAGCTTCTGGTGCTTTGACATTCCTTGGCTGGCAAAGGCACCATTTTAGCCTTCCTTTGTTACATAATATTCTCCTGAGCTTCTGTTCACTGAGCAATCTTCTTATAAGCACACCAGTTATATTGGATTAGAGGCCCACCCAATTAAAGTATGGCCTCGCCAGGCAGTGGTGGCACACGCCTTTAATCCCAGCACTTGGGAGGCAGAGGCAGGCGGATTTCTGAGTTCGAGGCCAGCCTGGTCTACAGAGTGAGTTCCAGGACAGCCAGGGCTACACAGAGAAACCCTGTCTCAAAAAAATAAAAAATAAAAAAATAATAAAAAAATAAAGTATGGCCTCACTCTAATTCTTTACACCTGTAAAAGACAGTATTACCAAGTATGGTCACATTCTAAAGTAGTAGAGACTAGGAATGCAGTATCATTCTATATGGTAGCATAATTCAACCCTTAACAGTTGTCTAAAGACCTATAGGAAAGTTTTTCATTACTACGATTTCAAAATACCTGGTTTTTTTCTTTTTAACATTTTATTGGGAAGGGAACCAAGGAAAGCATTCTACCATTGATCAATATCACCAGTCATCAACAAAATATTATGTTGTCCTTTGGAAACAGTAAAATATTTTCTGTTTTTCTAAATAGCATTTCACAAATTGTCTTGTAAAAAACAATTTAAATATGCACAATTTTATTAGGTGGGGTTAATTACATTTTTTAATAAAGCTATTTATAGACTCCATTCCTTATTTAGTAAGCAATTTTAAGTTATGTTAATGTTTTTAAAAGAATGTTTTTGGTATCTATACCCCCAAGGAATTTTTTTATTACCAGTTGTCTGTTTCAATAAGTTGCCGAAATCATATTCAATGTGGTTTCTTGGTGAAATGTACTCCATTCATAAATAGCATGCTTAAATCAATCACCAGTTTTTCTAGCAGCAGATCTAATCTAACAGTGCTTCACTTACACAGTTTTGTGATTAAAGTGGCATATTTCTGAAGCATAGATATTTGGGATTTGGTTAGGAGCCACAGAGTAGAATTCCATTTAACTCCATGGCTTCACTTCCAGCTGAGCACTGGTTAAGGGATGAATTAAAATTCAAATCTCTTTTTAAAAAAAGAAAGAAAGAAAGAAAGAAAGAAAGAAAGAAAGAAAGAAAGAAAAGCCCAGAGTTTTTCTTAATGTTATTTTCCTAATTGCAAACTCAAATTTATATTCAAAAGAACAAACACAAACTAAAATAACCACAATAACAGCCACATTCTTTTTTGTTTGTTTGTTTGTTTGTTTGTTTTTTGTTTTTTGTTTTTTCGAGACAGGGTTTCTCTGTGTAGAACAGCCACATTCTAAAACCATAGTTTCATAATGTTTAGGTGTTTCTTTTTCTTTGCTTTTTTTTTTTTAATAGTGATGAATAGAAACCGGTGGTCCTTGGGGTTTTGCTTCAAAATGGTTTGTGAACTGGAAAAAAATGAGAGCCACTGTTCTAACCAAGCACAGCAAATTGATAGTTATAAAACAGAACTGCTGGCCTCTGAAGGAACACATTATACTGCGATTTTTGCTTAATGTTAAAGCAGCCGTTTTTAATATTGGTTTGAAAATGAAGTTTGAATGTATTATCTCCCTCTTATGAATTAGTGTTTATAGACAAGAACATTTTGAGGGTCTTTTTTGCTCTATTCAAAAACTGAAGGGTAGCTTATTAATGCTCCAAGAATGGCTTCTCAGTTCCTTGTCAAGTCTCAAAGCCACATAATTCTTTCCCTTCAAATGACTCCAAAACAGAATGACACCTCCAAGGATTAAACACTTTGGAAACCAATAAAAGAAGAAAACATTAAAGCGTGCCTGATGCAGACTTCATATTTCCCTTCCCCCCGTTTTACTCCCCCCCACTCCCTCCTCCTTCAGCTCCTGGTCCCTCCATAAGTATGAGTCAGGTACTGTTAACTTTGAATCAGGCATTTGTTAGTTTCTTTTGAGCATTCTATAAACAGATTTTGATCATAGCCTATGAGGCAACTGACCTGTAATCATTTGCATTTCAACACATGTAGCTTGAAACACAGAAGAGCCGGTTATCCTACATGCTCTTTTATTTGAATCCCACAGGAAGTTACTCAGTGTACCTTTTTTTTTCTCAGTAGTATGAGTGCCCTAAAGAAATAGATAGTACTACAATAAAACGCTCACTCAACAAATGGAAAGAGATAACTTTCAAGAGTCACATTAGGTATTCAGGAATACTACCTTTCTGAAATGGGTAACAAAAGCTCCATTTACTGAAGGCTTTCTAATGACAAGGTTAATAGACATGATTCCCATTTCATCTTCCCAACCATACTATGAGAAGAACACTATTATTCTCATTTCAGATGAGGAAATGAAAGCTTATTTTTCAAATACCCGTTGAGCAACTATCATATGCCAATGTTCTAAACAAAATTGAAGCTTAGAGAGATAAATGAATCTGAAATTTGGGTATGGGCCTGTTTCTACTCTTATCATGACCCCATCCTACCTTCATGGAAATAATGCTAAATAAACTGTTCCCTGGGCTAGAGAGATGGCTCAGCAGATAAAGCACTCGCTGCACAAGCGTGAGAATCTAAGTTTGAACTCTAAAAACTGATATAGAAGCTGCCACCATTCCACAGGTAGATACAGAAGAATCCCAGGCCACCTTGCCTGGCACACACATGTGGTGAAGAACAAAGAAGAGACCCTGCCTCAAACAAGGCAGAAGGCAAGGGCCACAGACACTTGAAGTTGTCCTCTGACATCTCCATATGTGTGCTTACAATCACACCTGTGAACACAAATAAATAAATAAAAATTAAAGATTTGTTTATGTAAGTTCACTGCCGCTGTCTTCAGACACCCCAGAAGAAGGTATCAGATCCCACTACAGATGGTTGTGAGCCACCATGTGGTTGCTGGGAGTTGAACTCAGGACCTCTGGAAGAGCAGTCAGTGCTTTAACCACTGAGCCATCTCTCCAGCCCTAATAAATACATTTTTAAAAAGGAAACATTCCATCTATTTGTATTATAGAATAGCTTTGCCCTTGTTCATTACAGAATTCATTAATACTTTTCATCATATTATTGAACTTTCTATGTGGAGAGGAACCTAAGAGAAAAGTCTTATATTTCCAAATATTTGAATTTTCTCAAATAAAATAAAATATCCAGAAGCCTCTGCTTCTGGAGTGCTGAAACTAGGGATGTATACCAGCACACCTGGCCTTGATAACATTTTTATTTTGGAAGTTTCAAAGAAAACTCTTACACATGAAAGATGCACTACGGTGCATTTCGTTAAACTCTTGTCTTATGTGATGCTAGATCTGAGTCTGAATCTTTCTGTAAAAAAGAAAGTGTCTAGTACTTGTTCACCTTTTCTTTCTATGAAAGCAGATATACTTTGAATAACATAAAAGGAAAAGCCTTTTCCTGGACGTGACAATGATTATGCTTGGTGAATTTTCTATACTAGTGGCAGGCCCGTATGTACAGAACTGGGACTAAGTGATAGTTGCACCATGAGCCACAGCTAGTCATGTTGTGACTTTTCCAGATGGAGCAAACTCCTTCCTTTGACAAATGTTATTTTGTCAAATGAGTGCCCATTTAAACTTGTATACAAAGATTGTAGTTATAGCAGGAAATTGTTGGGGTCAGAGGAGGTTAAAGCAAGCTGTCCTGTCATACACTAAGAATCATTTCTTGGAAACTTAGTTTAGATTTTCTGCTCAGGTTTGCCGATTCCTCACCTGTTTTGCTGCAAGTAATAACTTTCCAGTATTTTGGATCTGAAGACCTAGGGTAGGGAGATTAGGAGATAAAGGAATCAATCCTTTCTGCTAATTCCACACGGGGGGGGGGCAGAATCTGAAGCTATGGCTTCAAGGTTATTGGACCTGTAGGCATTCATAAAAGGCTCAATGTTAAAAGATAATTCTAGATCAGTACTGTCTTTTAGAACTATAGTGTGAAGCGTAACCAGAAATGACATATGTAAGAATGAGCTTATACGTTTTAAAGGTAAAATCAGAAGATCAGAAGCCAGGCATGGGGGTGGCTGCATACCTGCAATCCCAGTACTCTGGGAACAAAGGCAGGAGGATCAGAAGTTTGAGGCCAGCCTGGGGTAGGTGATGAGATTCTGTCACAAACAAATCAAAAGTGTACTTAATATAACAAAATTTCACTTAACACAAGAGAGTCATAATATCATCTCAGTGTACAGTCAATACAAAATTATTGATGAGATATTTTATATTCTTTTCTTAAGATACAGCACACCAGCTCATCTTGTTTTGTTTGTTTACTTCTTTGGTTTTTAGTTATTCAAGACAGGGTTTCTCTCTGTAGCCCTGGCTGTCCTGGAACTTGTTCAGTAAACCAAGCTGGCCTCGAATTCAGAGGTCCTCCTACTTCTGCCTCCCAAGTGTTGGGATTAAAGGCATGTGCCACAACCACCTGGCTGTTGGGACATATCTGACTTTGAACCAGCATAGCTCAGTAGCTACATAAGGCTAGTTGTTTGCCGTTTTCCCAGGTTTGGAGAGAGGAGGCAACTCTACTTTGAATAGCAAGATTTAAGAGTTCTTTGTTAGGAAAAACTAAAGTAATCTTGTTCAGGGCAGCATCAGCTACTGTTTCAAAATCTTGTGCTTTTGATGTTCCCTCTCTCTTGGTATCTGCTGGGAACAGGGCCTCTAAAAGGCAACTATGTCTCAAAAGTTGCAATGCAAGGCCATTTTACTGGCTGTAAAAAGAGGTCTCCAGAACCAGAGAGCACTTTGGCTCTTCTTAAAATTGAAGGTGTTTATGCCCGAGATGAAACTGAAATGTAATCAGGCAAGAGATGTTCTTGTGTATATAAAGCAAAAAACACAACATACTGAGTCCTGGAGGCCAACTGAACAAAACCAGAGTAATCTGGAGAAAGGTAACCTGGGCCCATGGAAACAGTGGCATGATTTCATGCCAAATTCCAAATTTCGAAGCAACCTTCCTGCTAATAAATGCCATCAGACACATATGGTGTGATGCTGTACCCCTCCTGGATTTCCACTAATGAAAAGCAAATAAAAGTGTACAGGGGAGGGGGCAGGGATAAATATTGTACTCTTAGTCTATTTTTCCTAAATTATCCAAGCAAAGAGGATTATTGAACTACTTTTGGATCTGATTAAATAAACGGGGGAAACACTCCCCCATCGGTTTGTTTTTTTTGTTTTTTTTTTTTTTTTTCCTTTCCTTTCGGAGGCAAAAAGAAAGAGAATTGTATTTTTCTAAGTCAGTTCCCAGTTTAAGTTGATCCTATGTTCAAGAAGACATCTGTGGTAGGGGTGTTTGAACCCATTCTTAAGAGTCAGTCCCACAGCCTGGCAGTGGTGGTGCACACCTTTAATCCCAGCACTTGGGAGGCAGAGGCAGACAGATTTCTGAGTTCGAGGACAGCCTGGTCTACAGAGTGAGTTCCAGGACAGCCAGGGCTGCACAGAGAAACCCTGTCTTGAAAAACCAAAAAACAAAAACAAAACAAAACAAAAAAACAAGAGTCAATCCCACAATTTTCATTAACTTTGTTTTCAAAGTTATTCCATGTAGGGTCTGATGCTACTGGCCTGTAATCCCCAGCTACTTTGTAGTTCGAGGCAGGAAAATTACAAGACTTAATCTTTTTTTTTTTTTTTTGATACTTTATTTACATTTCAGATGTTTCCCCCTTTCCAGATCTCCCCTTTGCAACCCCCCATCCCCTCCCCCT
This sequence comes from Uromys caudimaculatus, assembly GCA_028551405.1. NCBI lineage: Eukaryota > Metazoa > Chordata > Mammalia > Rodentia > Muridae > Uromys > Uromys caudimaculatus. Next base: position 25,529,134 of record CM052722.1, on the reverse strand, counting down.
CCCCTGCCTCTATCCCCCACCCACCCACCCACTCTCCTCTTCCCTCCCTGGCATTCCCCTACACCGGGGCATCTAACACCCTCAGGCCCAAGAAGAGCCTCTCCTCCCCCTGATGACTAACAAGACCTTCCTCTGCCACATATGTGGCCAGCACCATGGGTCCCTCCATGTGTATTCTTTGGTTGGTGATCCAGTCTCCGGTAGCATAGGGAGGTCAGGCCAGTTGACACTGTTGCTCCCTCCATGGGGCTGCAAACTCCTTCATCTCTTTCAGTTCCTTCTCCAACTCCTCCATCTGGGACTTCACGCACAGCCCAATGGTTTCTGTGAAGTGAATCTTGGGTATTCTGAACTTTTGGGCTAATAACCACTTATCAGTGAGTACATACCCGTGTTCATTCTTTTGTGACTGAGTTACCTCGCTCAGGATGATATTTTCAAGTTTCATCCATTTGGCTGCGAATTTCAGCATTTTCAACAAATGGTGCTGGTTCAACTGGCAGTCTACATGTAGAAGAATGCGACTTGATCCATTCCTATCTCCTTGTACAAAGCTCAAGTCCAAGTGGATCAAGGACCTCCACATAAACCAGATACACTGAATCTAATAGAAGAGAAAGTGGGGAAAAGTCTCAAACACATGGGCACAGGGGAAAAGTTCCTGAACAGGACACCAATGGCTTATGCTCTAAGATCAAGAATCGACAAATGGGACCTCATGAAATTGCAAAGCTTCTATAAGGCAAAGGACACTGTAAATACGACAAAACGGCAACCAACAGATTGGGAAAAGATCTTTACCAATCCTACATCCAATAGAGGGCTAATATCCAATATACACAAACAACTCAAGAAGTTAGACTCCAGAGAACCAAATAACCCTATCAAAAAATGGGGAACAGAGCTAAACAGAGAATTCTCAACTAAGGAATCTCGAATGACTGAGAAGCACCTAAAGAAATGTTCAATATCCTTAGTCATCAGGGAAATGCAAATCAAAACAAGTCTGAGATTCCACCTCACACCAGTCAGAATGGCTAAGATCAAAAACTCAGGTGACAGCAGATGCTGGAGAGGATGTGGAGAAAGAGGACCACTCCTCCATTGTTGGTGGGATTGCAAGCTGGTACAACCACTCTGGAAATCAGTTTGGCGTACCCTCAGAAAAATGGACATAATACTACCTGAGGACCCAGCTATACCACTCCTGGGCATATACCCAGAAGATGCTCCAACATGTAATAAAGACACATGCTCCACTATGTTCATAGCAGCCATATTTATAATAACCAGAAGCTGGAAACAACCCAGATGCCCCTCAGTAGAGGAATGGATACAGAAAATGTGGTACATTTACACAATGGAATACTACTCAGCTATTAAAAACAAGACTTAATCTTAACTGGGAGATTTAGTGAGAGCTTGACTCAGAACAAAGGCTTGGGGATATAAATCAGTTGCAGAAGGCTTGCATACTGTAGAGGAGGCCCCAAGGTCAATCCAGAGAACTACAAAAAATAAAATTGAATTAAATTACTCTGATTTGTTTTCAGTATAAGCAGAAACCAGCAAAAGTTGGTTCTAAAAACAGCACACAGCATGCTTTGCTTTTATTTTCTTAATTACATTAACTTACTTGTTGTATATGTGTGTGTCTATGTGCGCCAGCTTAGGAGGTCACAGGACATCTACTAGGAGTCAGTTTTCTCCTTCCACCATTCTTGTCTAGGTGATCAAATCTGAAGTCATCAGGCTTAGCGGCAAGTGTCTTTCCCCACTAAGCAAACCATCTCGCTGGCTCAAAATGCTTATTTTTATATTGTTTCTATGGGGTAATTAGTGCCAAAGAGTGTTTGGGCACATGACTTAGGCACTCCGAGTATAAATGCAAAAGAATACATAATTCCATATCGTCAAACTTCTGTGAGCACTTTTTTTTTTACATCAAGATGGTGCCGCCACCTAACCTGAGTTAGGGCCCTGGTTGCACTTGCAGCACCCGAATCAAATATGGTGACAAGTATCTCCACGTGCCTCTCTCCTCCAGTTTATTCTGAGCCTCCCTAGTTGTTGTTTAACGTGATCTGTCCCTGAGTTCAAGGCTGAGGGAGTGTGGGCTCTCAGCAAGAATTTCCGGCTGTCCTCCCTAAACAGTTGGAGCTTTCATCAGATGAGGCTCCCAGGCCTGGAGGGGCACACTGCAGATGGCAGCAAAAAAAGAGCCCAACACCTGTCTCTGTCGGACCAGGCAAGAAACCTTGCACAGCCCATACAGACCTGGCCAGCTAGGTGTGGGTTTGTAAGGTCATTCTCACACCTGCCGAAGGGAGGGAGGCGGGGACACTCCAGGTGTCTGGATCCCGGGATGATTAAAGGAAACTGTTAAAAGGCGTGCATGGAGAGCGCGGCGGGGGGGACGCGCTGTGATAGCCAAGCGTGGGAGGCTAGAGATGCCTCCCTCCAGGCCTCTGGTTCTGGGGAGACTAGCTGGCCCGAGATTTCCGCGCGCGCACGTGTGTGTGTGTGTGTGTGTGTGTGTGTGTGTGTGTGTGTGTGTGTGTGTGTGTGTGTGTGTGTGTGTGTGTGTGTGTGTGTGTGTGTGTGTGTGTGTGTTTCTTTCCGATGCAGGGCGGTTAGCCAGGGGCTGCAGTAGCTTTCCACTCAGCCCAGCGACTTTTACACATCCCAGACATACTTAGTGCATCTAAGCAGAGAACCCAGGATTGAACCTTCCCGGAATCCACAGAGCGCCCAGGCATTCTCAAACTCTTAGAATTCTGTGGTTCCGTTGCCGACTAAGGAGTGGGTTCCCTTAACCTAGGGCTTCCTCTTCTTGGGCAGGAGGAGTAGTCACAACCTCCCCTCCCTTTCTCCTCCGCCTACGACCAGCTTGATTTAAAAAAAAAAAAAAAAAAAAAAAAACAACCTAATCTTTTATTTAAAGTCAACGGAGGAGCAGGAACCCCGCGCTCCTCCCTAGAAGATATTTTTACTAACTCCTTAATCTCTGCCAAGAAGGGCAACCTTAAGGAACCTCTGTTTTCTTTTAAGATTTAGGTAGCAAGGGAGGGGTGTGACAGTCTGGGCCGAAACTCGAGGGCTCTATGCACTTGGGAAGGGTTATTAGGGCGGGGGAAGGGTGGGACGAAAAATTTCCAAAGTACTAACATCGAACACTAGAGTCTACTTGAAAAGCTTTGAATCAAATTGGGAGCCGAACCTACGTGTAGCTAGCTCCCGGGAACGAAGCCTCTTGAGTCCCCGTTCAAGCAGAAGGAAAGGGGTCAGGTGAATACTCAGCTTGTGACCCTGAAGGAGAGTCTTGGGCCAGGAGGGGACGTGCCCATTGCCTAGGCGCGCCCACGCGCACCCCTGGAGGAGAAAGGCCGAAAAGACACCTCCTGCCTCCGCCCGGGTCTGTTAACACGGGACTGCGCCCCCAGCGCCTTGCCTAGCTTCTCCAGCAAAGCACAAACCCCTCTGCTCTCCCATTCTCAACTAGTCTCCAAGCTGCTAGGGACTCGTGGCAGTTAAAGACACCAGCCTCTCGTCCTCCCCGCATAGCCCATTTCTCCCCCCTACCCCCCATCTCCCGCCAACGCCCCCAAATCTTTTGGGCTCGCCCTTCCTGAAAGTAGGCGAGGCCCAGAAGCTGAGGCTGGGGAGGAGGAGGAAGGGGTGGGGGGTGGGAAAGGGGCGGAGCCGAGCGTAGCGGCCAGGGGGAGTGTCCGGCACTAACCCCGCCCCTGGGTGCGCGCGGTGGTGGTGGCAGCCGCCCAGCCTCGCTCTGAGAGACAGGTATCGCTTAGACGCCATGTTGTGAGCGGAAGTGGGGGAGCGCGCGGCCGTCGCTGTTCTGCTGGGATCGGGCGCGGGAACCGGCGGGGAGGGGAGGTGGGGGGCGGAGCCGTAGTCCGGGCGGCGGAAGGAGGAGAGGAAGAAAGGGGCGAGCCCTGGTGCCTGGCGGCGGCGCAAGGCTCTTGCTCGGAGTCCGCGCGGCTGTGGCCAGGCGCTGGGCGTTCGGGTGGTCAGTGTCGGCGTCGAGCTTGCTCTCGGGAGCCGCGGCTGCTCTGCTGCTGCTTCTCGACTCTGCCTTGGGCTCCAGTGGCGAAGGAGCCGGGCCGGCTGTGGGGCGGGTGGGGAGGGAGGAGGCGGTGAAGGCGGCGGCGGGCCGGGGAGGGGGGAAGATGCCGCTGGCGCAGCTGGCGGACCCGTGGCAGAAGATGGCTGTGGAGAGCCCTTCCGACAGCGCTGAGGTGAGTGCAGCCGTGCGGCAGGGGAGGCGCGCCCCTTCCCCACGCCCCCGCCAGCGCTAGCTCTCTTCCCCGGAGCTGCCCCTTAGACCACCTCCTCCGGCTCACATCTTGTTCCCGGTGCGGGATTCTGCTTTGGGTCGTTGGGCTTTGCCGATCTGTCTATTCCTCCTTCCCGCACCCTCACCTCTCCCTGCTTTTGGGGTGGGAGGGGGGGCTGCCGGTGTGGCGGCGCGTGGGGTTTGGAGTGGGCGCTGAGGCTTTGCAAAGAGCCTGTTTTGATCAACTTTGCGTGGGGGAAGCAGGAGGCAAAGCAGGAGCCGGCGGCGGGGAGTTGGGAAGTTTGGCCCTGCCGGCTCTAGGGGCTTCTCTGGAATTTTAGCGACTTTGGGTTCGGTTCACCAAGAGCCAAGACTTGAGTCTGGCCGCGGGAGGGGGTTGCTGCAGGGAGACGGGCGCACACAGGGCAGGGTGGCGAGCCTTGAGGGTTTTGAGTAAGGGGTACAGGACTGAGGGATCCCCCCCCCCCCAATCAATCTGCCGCAGCGCTCTCTGCTGCTGCTGCAAAAGAAAAACGGACCGCCTTAGGTCCCCTACTCCCATGTTTTGAGGTCACCGAGTTGGAAGACCCCCGAGTATAACTTTTGCTTCCTGTCCATGGAGGTGAGCGGGTGAAATTCAAGGAGATGAGCGGACGCTATGAAAGGGCTATCTGATTTTCCTCTCCCGGGATCTGGTGATCGTCCCTGAGTCAGAAACCCAAACAGTATACCCAAACAAGGCAAAACAGAATTTCCGCGGACACATCCCAGCACCAAGCTTTTCACAGCCGCCCCTGTCCCAGAATCAACTGGAGAGCTAAGAAAATAATGCAGACAAGATCCATTCCAGGGTATCAGCGCTCCTCTCGAGAGTGGAAAATCAGTTCCTGATGGTGGCGCGTCTGTGATTCTTCTTTCTTGACTTTTCGCTGCCTTCTCGCAGCGGACTTCAGGGGATTACAGAATGATAGGCTGGGTGTGTGTAATAGTTACTGAGCGAGTGACCCCATTTCTGGAAAGCATGACTGAAACGCGGGGGTGGAATGGGGCAGGCTCTGATGAGTGGTGTACTTGGCGGCAGCCACTGCCCCCATCGGCCTCCGCAGTGTGAGAGGTGGGTAGGGTTACTGGTTACGTCAGTAAAACTCGGGCTCAGTTTGGTGTGAAGTGCGGGACACTGACATTCTCCGGGAGGGGGAAAGGAGGGGGAGGGAGATCCATTCAGATCGTTTTTTCCAATTTTTCTCCCCAGTCACTTCCACTACCGTATAAAAATATTTACTTGTTCTTAAATGCAGGAAGAGTTGTAATAAAGCTTACGAGTCCATGCTTAATAATTTACTACTGGATAATGCTGTTCTAAAATAAAATAGCAAAGACATGAGTATATGTTACTTTTTTTTTTTTAAGGAAAGACTGGTGTAAAAAAGGAAATCGTGTTTTTACGACTGGCAGAATACAAGAATTTTATTTGAATTTAGAGCCAATGTGATACTATAAATCTTTAATAATAAAGTTAAACTTAGAATACTTAACCATCATTTGAATGGGTAGTGTGTAAAAACAGTATGGCAAGGGAGCCTTTTCATTTTTCCCTAAAGAAAAAAATTGCGTTTAAAACTACAGCTATAAAGGTGGTTAAAATTGCCTTTAATCCCAGCACTTGGGAGGCAGAGGCAGGTGGATTTCTGAGTTAGAGGCCAGCCTAGTCTACAGAGTGAGTTCCAGGACAGCCAGGGCTACACAGAGAAACCCTGTCTCGAAAAAAAACAAACAACAACAAAAAAAAAGGTGGTTAAAATTGCTAAACCTGTCGAAGAAATTGTATTTGGGTTTTTGTTTTGTTTTGTTTTGTTTTTTGGTTTTTTCAAGACAGGGTTTCTCTGGGTAGCCCTGGCTGTCCTGAAACTCACTCTGTAGACCAGGCTGGACTCGAACTCGAAATTGTATTTGTTTATAATCTGCTTTTTATTTTAGTTTTTTGAAACAGCCCAGGCTCTTCTGGAACTCACTATGTAGACCAGGCTGACCTTGGTCTCACAGAGATCCTCGTGCCTCTGCCTCCCAAGAACTGGGATTAAAGGCATGTGCCTTCATGCCTAGCTATGAGTCTGCTTTTTAAATATGCACAATAATAATTATGATTCAAAATTAATCCACTGATATATTAAAATGATTTATTAAAGCTGTACCTCAACAAATTACCTTTGAATAGTTTGTTTCCTTTGGTTGTTTAATTGTTAATCCACATTTTTCCTTGGCATGTGTCAATATGCAGGGAAAAATTTAAAATTCTATTTTATCCTTTTTTTCTGTATAGTATGCATTTAGATAAAGTACAAACCTACTACTTATTTAGCATCTACTATATCCAAAAGTACTATGCTAAATATGTTGTTTCATTTTATCCTCCTTGTAACCCAGCAGGGAGGATTGTGGTCCCCATTGTTACAGATTAGGAAACTAAATTGAGTTGTTAAGAGCATGAAGATTATAAATAGTAAATGGCAGAGCCATAATTTGAAGCCAGGTAGATACAAATTGTATGCTTTGCTTTGTGTTAGAATAGGTTCTTCAGATCATTTGTGGAAAGAGTCAAAGTGTAAACATGCTAATAGTTAGAGATCATGTATTTTTATATGCAAATATGTGATCTGATTTGGCAAAGCTTTAACATATATATTAATGTATTATATATATACATATATATGTATATATAATGTGTGTGCACACACGAATGTATCAGTGTCGTGTTTTCCAAAGCCTGATGGAGAGAAGATTAATTTCTAAAAATTTTCTTACTATTCTGGTGATAATGTATGTAGATTTATTAAAAGTAGACTTCAACAAATTGCCTTTAGATACTCTGTTTCCTTTGGTGGTTAAGGTATTTGGAGTAAATTACTTCGGATATGATTTTCCAATACTAAAACCAGTGAGAGAGGAATTGAGAGTTTTCATAAAGAGGTCTAATATTGATACCCATTATTATTCCATCGTCTCATCAGTAGATTCACATCAGGGAATAATTGTATTTTACCAGAGAAACATCAGGGTTTCTAAAGAAATATTTACTTGAACAAATGCATCAGAAATTTTCTCTCCATGCTAAAAGATTTTAGGGTTGGTCTATATAGGATTGCATTTATGGTCTCATTGCTAGTTAGACTGAGCTCTTGAAAACACACACTCTTATTTCACTGAATTCTCAGCAGTTAACTCAATGCCTGGCACATACATATTATGAACTCAATAAATGTCTGCTAAATGAATCGTGAAGGTCGGGGATAGGGTGCTTATGACTCTTATCTCTCTTCTTATCATTTTGATTCCTCATTGAAATATGAACGATTTCAGAAGACCTGAGTGCCTCTAAAAACATAGTTTCTTATTCCTTCACACCAGCCTTCTTGCTTCAAGACCTCACACAAGTCTCATGGTGTTCAAAACAAAAAACCCTTGTGGTTGAACTCAAACGTGGGTCATAGCATGATAGGCTAGAACTAGGTCAAATGTTTAAGGCACATTTAGGATAATGAAGTACTGTGTAGGCAAAGTGAGGGTTATTAGAAGATTAAAAAAATCAAAAATCACTTCCTAAATAATTAGATGAATTCAGAAATCCTTAATGGATTACTTAAAAGTTGCAAGTAACTTTCTTTGATATTTGACTATGTAAGAGTAGTTATCAAGGAATTATGGTTCTTCTATAAATCCATTGCCACTGCTGCCAGCAACAAATATCACTAGATGACAAGCCTAACTTAAAAGTATATGGTTTTCCTTAATTGAATTGGAATTTGGATAAATGCTAATCTAAATAGAAACAATGTACAGAGTAATAAAATGATGGATATTTTTGCTCTTTAAAAATGGTCACAATGCAATGTATTATATATAATATGTACAATGCGTTGCATAGAAATAGTCACCTGACTTCCTTTAAATAACAAGTGCCTAACAGGCACTGAAAACTACTATATTTGATAACAAAAGACAAGAACTTTGTATTGTAGATCATCTTTAGTGAACATGGAGCCATTTTTAACCTCAAAAAATTATGCAGTAATCCTTAGTGTAATATAGCATAGAGTTTCTACAGTGTTTCTAATATGTATTATATAAGGTTCTTAAGTTTCATCTCTTGGGCAAATGTTTTATTCATCTATGACGATTGACTTTGAACACGTGTTTTATTAGGTTCTTTTCTGCTTCCTCTTTCATTTTTACTACTTTGCAGGGTTGGTGTTTTTTTTTTTTTTTTTTTTTTCTTAATTTTACTCAAGTGAAGATCTAAGGCAAAGACAGGTACTACTTCATGTTAACTGCCAAATAACTGTGACACGTTATTGAATACTTCATCGTTTTCAGTGATTCTGATAAAAGACAGTAGTTTTTGAAAATCTAGAAACCTGCTTTATTTTGGCAGCCAGATCCTGTATTAGTAGAGTATCCAAAACTTCCCGTGTTACTTTGAACCTGAAGATAAAGGGATTAAAGTGTTTATTCAAAGAAGCAAACATAGGCACACTTGGTCCTTTCTATATTACATTTCTGGAAATCACAGTAAATATATCCTAATTTTATATAAGAAAAATGACATAATTTAGTTGTGTAGTTTTGAACCAAGGACTTGACTTGGTAAGTTGTTAAATAAACAGGAGTGTAGCAAATTATTTATCTGGAATACTGAATTGCAGAATTGTTCATAAAGTTTTCCTTTAATTATGATGTAGTAAAAACTTCATGCCATCATCACAGTTAACAAGCTTTGCTCTACCCTTCATGTTTGAGAACATGTGTAATGGCAGCTATAAATGATGAGTGACATCAGAGTGGCCTAATTCACTCATCGCGGATTGGATGCTTTAGGCCCAGTGTGCAGATTGTAATAAAGAATAATAACATTTAGTTGTGTCTCTAATGATGCCTAAGTATAATAGTGTTCAATTGTTAATGTGTTTGAATGAAAAATACATTTTTAAGCTTTAAAATAGACGTGTGTGTGTGCGCACGCATGTGTGTGTGTATTTAAATCCCATTTTCTGAATCATAGGAAAGATAAGTGATTACATTTTAATACCTAGTATTAATTCATCCTTGCTCCCACCAGTGTGCTGTTTAGATTTAATACAGTGACTTGTCTCATGAATCTAGAACAGAGATCAGCTGCTAGATAGTCTGATTTATCAGTTTAATACCAAAAAGCATAAACACAAAGGAAAAAAATGTAAACAATACTTTACTTGCTAAGTAAAATGTGTCAAAATTCAACAAAATAAGTACATTCAACAAAAAATACACAATACACATATTATAAAACAAGTTCAGAAGAAAATTTGCTCATGTAGCATGTAATGATCATTTAGGGTATTTGATCTATGTCTTAGTCAGGGGTTCTGTTCCTGCACAAACATCATGACCAAGAAGCAAGCTGGGGAGGAAAGGGTTTATTCAGCTTACACTTTTTTTTTTTTTGTTTTTTGGCTTTTCGAGACAGGGTTTCTCTGTGTAGCCTTGACTGTCCTGGAACTCACTCTGTAGACCAGGCTGGCCTCGAACTCAGAAATCCGCCTGCCTCTGCCTCCCAAGTGCTGGGATTAAAGGCGTGCGCCACCACTGCCCGGCTATGAGCTTACACTTACACACTGCTGTTCATCACCGGAGGAAGTCAGGACTGGAACTCAAGTAGGTCAGGAAGCAGGAGCTGATGCAGAGGCCATGAAGGAATCCTGCTTACTGGCTTGCTTGCTTCTCCTGGCTTGCTCAGCTGGCTTTCTTATAGAACCCTAGACTACCAGCCCAGGGATGGCACCACCCACAAGGGGCCTTCCCCTCCTTGATCACTAATTGAGAAAATGCCTTACTGCTGGATCTCATGGAGTCATTTCCTCATCTGAAGCTCCTTTCTCTGTGATAACTCCAGCTTGTGTCAAGTTGACACACAAAACTAGCCAGTACAATCTATTTAAGTGAATTCACTAGTTATTATTTACAGTTAAGAATTTCAGCTTTCTCACCTTGAAATTTAGAAGGAACCTTGTCACATCATTTGCTTCATCACAAAATGTTTAAAAACAAAACAAAAAACTTTGAAGCTATAAAGACCTGTGTTTTGAGTCTTGGCCTTGCCTCTTAACTTTGTAACCATATCAAGGTTATTTACTGTGTCCATTCTTGAATCTTCAAATTAAGTATAAAAATACTGACTTTAGAGTTGTGATAAGAATTAAATGAAAAGATAATGCATGTAAAAATAATTGTGTAATCTATGATTTGTATTTATTAAATAATACTTATAAATTACTCAAAGTAAAGCAGATAAAATTATGTTTTCGCTTCTTTAAAACAGAGTCATTGTAATATCTGAATGTAAGGGTAAGATAAACAGAAATTTCTTCAGTCTTGTTCTTTCCATATTGTTCTTGCTAAATATTATCTTTAAAGGATAAAAACCAACAAAGAATATCATGACGGACATGTAAGGGAAAGGGTATTTTCTAAGTGTGTTTACATCTTAAAATTATTCTAAACAGAAGATATGTCATGAATTAGCATGTTAGTTTTTTCCTTAGGGATATATAAAATGATAACACAGTTTATACACCACGATGGTGTCTTATCAGTGAAATACAGGATCGCCTGTACAAAAATGGTTAAAGTTCAAATTATATCAACAGATACAATTTTAATTTTTTTAAAGTATAACAAAACACATCTCATAATTTGGCATAATCGGTTCTTGTTCATTTTACTTTTAGGGAAATTAATATAGCATACGTCCCCATTACTGTAAGTACATTTATTTTGGTTATTGAATAAACCATAAATAAATGGGATTTCCTGTCTAGAAATGTAACCCTTTGGATTTTGTCTGTTGTGTGGTGTTGATATTTTAAAAACTTTGAATACTATAGAGCACTTTACAGAGAAGACTTTAGAGATACTATTTTTTAAATGTCCAAAGGTTCTGGAGTTGTTATTAAAGGATATATGACCCAGCAATCAACCCTTCCCCCCAAAATAAGAGCACGTTATATTAGTAGGTGTAAAAATGTGGAATATCTTTACTGCATAATTTCTGAGAACTTGTAAGATGATGTACACAGTGAAAGTGTACAAAAAAAAAACAAGACAAAAAAACAGTATAGGAGTCAGTGGTACATAGTGAGGCCCTGTCTTTATAAAACAGACAACAGTATTTGAAGAAAACAAAAGCAGTATTTGAGACTTGATGTCAGAACCCTGTTTTCATGAACCACCTATTGGAATCTCAAACAATACTAGCTTGTAACTTGATTGAGTATTGCCCGGAAAAGAACTCCTACTTTTAATGGACTGTTCTGAAGCTTTTGCTTTGTCAACAAAATTTTCATTTCCTTTTTAATTAAAATCTAAGTTGTACAATAAATTTCCAACTCAATAGTGAACTAAAATTTAAATATAACATAAGGCCAACAAGATGTCTCAGTGGTAAAGATGTTTACTCACCAAGCCTGAAGACCTGAGTTCCATCCTGGGACCCACATAGCAGAAAGGTACAGCCAACTGACATAAATTGTCCTCTGATCTCCACACATGTGTGCGCCATGGCACATGTACACTATGACATACCTGTGCTTCACCCCCAGCAAATCTATAAATGTTAAAAACAACATAATTTTTAATAAAATATTTTAAAATTTTAATTCAACTTTTGATAATCATTCATTATATAGTTCTTTACTAAATAACCCCCTATATTAACTTCCTACTTTTGTCAGGTATTTATAATTTTTAATTTTTTTCCTTTTTGTTTTTCAGATAAGGTCTCAGTGTAGTCCAGGCTGGCCTCAAATTTGCTGTGTGACTAGGCTGGCCTAGAACTGCTGCTCCTCTTGCCTCCACTTTCTAAGTGCACACTACTGTGCTCAACATTTTTTTTAAGGTGTATTTTGTTTTATATATCATATGTATGCCAATTTATTCTTCTGTCAATCTCCCTGCCACCTCACATTCTCCTTTTTAAAATTAACTGCTTCTAGTTTGCAGCTAGCTACCAGAAAGTAGAAAACTAAGGTTAATAACATTTAGATGGAGCCATTTTTAAACATATGAATATTTTGACTTTCTTTTGTAAATTCACCAAATAATGTAAAAGAACATTCTCAGTCTTTTGTTAGGCTCTGCCCATCATGTAGACCAAGGAGATCCATCTTTTGATACTGCAACTTGACATCATTTATAGATGTCATAGTTATTTGGGAACATATAGGAGCTGAGGGTTGGTGTAGACATACATAGAGGATCGGGTATTTACTAGACATATTACCTAATTGTAAATGATAATTTATGTTTTGGTATACCATAACAAAATGGCTCAATTATTTATTGCCTTCTTTAAAAGATGTCAGCTAGGAAGTAGAATGTGAATGAATGACCAGGCAGCTGTAAAGTAGAAAGCCAGCTTATCTCCCCACATGGAGTCAGGTTTCCACACTGTGAGTCCAGTTTTGTTCTCAGGAGATTTTGCTAGTTTCCCAAATATTAGTTATTCTACACTTAGAGGTCAAACCAAAGCACTTTTAGATTTCTTCATCCTTCTCTCCTATAGAAGTGGTGTTATAGCCAAAGTAAGTTAAAGAGAATTTCTCCATCTCAGCTAATACAGTCTCATACTTTAAGTGTTGATTATGTTTTGTTGACCATATAAATTGATTTTTGTATGTGAAGATCTTCAAATCTGATCTAGTCATCTAGATTTCTGTGCACTCAGCTCTAATCCTTTGGTTCACAAAGCTTGATGTAGGAAACTTAGTTCAGTCATAAAATATGTTAGAAGCAGGTATCAAATGGTAGCCTAGAGCAAAAGACCATTTTCAAGGTAATAAATTGAACTGCATCTTACGTGCAGTGGTTAGGAAGAAATCTTTGTTCTGGAAATCTTACAAAACATCAAGTAAAATCCTCACAATTAAAATGTTACGAATTTCTACTCATTTGCCAACAGAGGTGACTTTATATTTTTTTATACTGAAAACACTATAAAATAATGAAGATTTACTTTTAAAAAGAAGTTAGCTGGGCATAGTGGTACATGCCTGTAATACTAGTGCATGGGAGGTGGAGGCTTGAGCATGAGTAGTTCAAGGTCATCCTGAACTACATATATCATCGAAATTGGAGAAAAAACAGGATCTGGATAAAAGCAGTTGCCATATAACGTGAAGACTTGAGTTTCAGTTTGCAGAACCCATACAAAAGACAGACTTGTAGCATAAGCATTTATAATTCTAACAGTTCTACTGGGAGATGGAAGACAGAGACAGGGAGAATTCCCTGAAACTCAAGGGCCAGATAGACTGGCTTATGCAGAAGAAAAACAACACACAGCCAGTCTCAAATAAGGTAGAAGGGAAGGACCTTCAGAGATTGTCCTCTGATCTCCACGTGTGCACTTTGACCCATACATACCCACACTCTACACATTGTACATGCAGACATACACATTGTAAACACACACAAATTAATGATTATAAACTGAAAGGGGTGGGGACATGGCTGAGCAGTTAAGAGTGCCTGCTGCTCTTCCAGAGGACTGGACTTCAGCACCTATGTCCCTTGGGGAACTTAACCACCTGTAACTCCAACTCCAGGGGATCTGTCGCCCTCTTCTGGCTTCTGTGGGCATATACATGCACTTGCAACCTGCCCCACCCCATTTCAATAAATGTAAATTATGTTATAAAGTTAAGTCTTGTAGCTCAGCACTGTTAACTTCAGTATTAATGGTGGTTTGATATACACTTGAAATACAGTCTTCTGTAACTGAAGAACATTCTGGGGATGGGACACAGGACATGTGCTAGGAAAGTGCCCTATCACTAAGCTACATCCCACTCCTCAATTTTTAGTTGCAATAGTCCCCTGTGTTTATTGTCTACTATATAGACAAGTGCACTCATAGATTATAGTATTTGTACAAATAAAACCCCCTTTTCCTTCTGGTTCAGTGTCCATTTCTCCATTTTTCTACATATTAGTATTTTGAATGAACAGGCTAAGGTATTTTTCTAAATAAAAATATATTTGATACATGTTTTTCACAATTAACCATTTCCTATATTGATTTTTAGAAGCCTCCTTAAGTGATTTATACTCACAACTCATGATTCTGCTTTTCAGTAGTTTTTCTGGTGGCATTTCCTGTTGAAGCAATGAGAATATTTAGCCACCAAAATGTTGCAATTACAAGCTTCCGCTTGTGGACTGAGCTTGTGGACAGAAGTACAAAACAATAGAAATAGGGCAGAAAGTACATAATTATATTCTGTGTTGTTGAATGAAAAAAAACTGCTGCGTGGTAACTTCAAATGTTGTGTTCACATTCTACTGTGCCACTTAAAACTAAAAGTGGGCTCAAGTATCTTGTGGAACTAGAAACTTTTACATTTTAATTTAGTATAGAATTATTTAGCTAAGAACGATTTAGCCCTACTCTATGTAAGAAAATAGACCTAGACAGGTGTTGTGCATACCTTTAATCCCAGCACTAGGAAGGTAGAACGCTGTCAGTTCAAGGACAGCCTGAGCACATAGTGAGTTCCAGGACAGCCAGGGTTACACATAGAAACCCTGCCTCAAATACAAGCACACATACATACACACAAACTGAGATGTTCAGAACATTCCATTTCACTATAATTCATTTTTCTATTCACAGCATATATAACTTAAAGGCAATTATTTCCAAGCTGTCTTAAGTAGAGAAATTTGAAGAGCCACTATGTAAAAATTCAACTATTTTTCTTTTCTTTTTGTTAATTTTAACTTTGTTCTCTTTGTCAGAATAGTATCAGCCTGCTTTTACTTTGTAAATTTGGAAAATTCAACCAGTCCTTGGTGTAAAGAAGCAACTTTGGAACAACATTACCTGTAATCAAATAGTGTGGAGTATGTTGAGGTCATTACTCTTTCTCTCCTAGATGAATGTGAGCACTCAAATTTACTTAGTGCCCGTTTGATTAGGCACTCAGTGTATATTAACTAGAATGAGGTATATAATTATTCTTCCCTTAAAAGCTGGGCAAAATGAAGCCCAGGGGAAGTAAACAGCTCATGAGATTGCACAGCTAGTAAACCGGGGCACAGTTTCAAACCCAAGTCTCACAGGTTGCAAATTGTGTTGACTTTCCTGAGTTGGCCTGCTTGAATTGAGAACATCCAGATGAGTGATTCCATCTAGATGAAATCATGTGCACTGCAGAAAGTATCCAGGTGGTTTGTATAAGTAGCTGTATCTGTGAGAATCTAAGGGGGTTAATGACCTAGAAAGATGGGCACCTTTTCACATATGTAAAGTCTTCTCACAGAGGGGCCCAATGGAGGATGTGATCCTGGCGTGAATTAGGAATGCTGTTTGTAATAGAGACTACATAATAATAATGTACTTAGGAAAATCAGTAAAAATTAATACTGCTTTGCACATACAGCTTTTTAAAAAACTGTCCAGAGTAAAAGCATTTCATATTATATGGGAAAATGCTTTGAGATTTCTAAACAGCTATGTTACCAATGAAACAAAGTGTCTTGTATTTGAAGTGGGGAAGAAGAAGGCTGTCTAAACATTACTTAATAGCTCTCCTTACAGAAGCCCCTAGGTAGGTAAGTATTTGAGTAAATATGGCCTGTTATTTGCAGTTTTTAAATGAATCATTACTTGTTGATATTTGACTCCTACTTTCAGGGGGAAGAAAGTTTATTAGATATTCCTTTAAAGTGCCAGGAAATAGGATCTGCTTTAACTAAAAATAGTTTTTTTTAAAAAATTGAAAAAAAGATATGTTCCTGTAGTATAAGGAAAAATTAAAGTTAATTCTTTCATTAGACTTTGAAACAAGTGAAATGGCCCTAATTTTTAATTGAGATAGAAATTATAGACTACAAGATTTACTTTTATAAAGTATGTGTCCTAGTTTGCTTTCTGTCGTTGTCATAAGAAATTGACCAAAACCACCTTGGGGAAGAAAGGATTTGTTTGGCTTACACACCCTGATAATTGAGGGAAGTCCTGGTTATTGAGAGAAGCCCGGATAGGAACTCAGGTAAGAACTGAAGTAGAGACCATAGAGGAACACTGTTTACTGACTTGCTCCCCATGTTTGCTCATCTTGTTTAAGCAACCCAGGACCACCTACAGGGTGGCCCCACCCACAATGGGCTGGACCCTCCCACATCAGTCATTAATCAAGAAAATACACTCACAGACATGCCCACAGACCAATCTGATTAAAACAATTCCTCAATTGAGGTCCCTTCTGCCCAGGTGACTCTGGATTGTATCTAGTTGACAAAAACTAACCAACACAGTCAGTGACTTGCTTTTACTATAGTCACAATACTCACTGTCTGATTACAGAACATTGCCCTTACTCCAAAAAGAAATGTCCTACTCATTAACTGTCACATTTTCCCCACACTCACTGGCAACCAGTGACCTAATTTCTATCTTTACAGAGTTACCTATTTCAGACATTTCATATTAATGGAATCCTGAAATATGTGGCTTTTGTGTGTGTGGTCCTTACTTACCGTGATGTTTTCAGGGACTCATCCATGTTGTGTAGAATGCACCAGTGCTCATTTTCCCCCCACATGTGTGAGTACTCCGCATCTTGTTTACTCACCAACTGATGGGATTTGACTTATTTCAAATTTCTACTTTTTGATTATTATGAATAATGATATTTTGGATGTTTGAGTAAAGGTTTTGTGTAAATGTGTGTCTTCAGTTATCTTAAGTATCTAGAAGTAAAGTTGTGGAGTTACATGAGTTTATACTGCTTAACAGTTTTGAGGATTTACCAAACTGTTTTCCAACTTATTTGCACCATTTTCCATGTCCTTAGTAATATTTCTCCACATTCTCCCCAACATGTGTTACATTTCTTTACTGAAACAGTCTGCAATTATTAAAGTATCTAATGATATTAGGGATAGCTCCATTTGCTTTTTTTCCTAATTTGTGTGCTTGTTACTGATTTGGGATTTAAATGGTATTTTTTTCCTAGAGAAAGAGAAAGTACCCTATATGTTTGTGTTCTCAATTTCACTTTAGACATAATAAATACAAAACTTACCCTAGAACAGTGGTTTTTCAGTTGGATTCATAAGGGCCTAGTTCCTATGAACATGCTTTAGGATACCTCATTACCTAGTATACCTTATCTGAGCAGGAGCAGAGCTCCTTGAGGGACACAAACTGGAGCTATAGATTGGTTATAGAAATCTACAGACAGTACTTCAGAATGGGAGTGGTAAATAGTCCCCTTGGTCTTAGAAACACAATAAATTCTTAAGCAAAAGTATAGGAGTCCATTGATAATAAGAACAATAAATCTAAAGTCTCTGCAGTTAAATCAGCATATTAAATGAATTCTTTTTAAGAATCCGTCTCTGTTACCTTTGTCTTTACTTAGCTTCTTTCCTTCAAGTTCTTGCTAGCAATTGATATAATTCAAGAGAAATAACTACTACACTGTGTGTGTTGGTATCAGTAAAAAGAGGTTGCTTAAAGAGAGAAATATTATAGACAAGTTAAAAATAAGATAAGCCTTAAATCAATAAAAAGAAGAACATGTAAATTAGCTTTTAAATGTTCTTTTCCTCTTTGCTCCTTTTAGTGTAAAATATAGTAATAGGTGATAATGAATTAAGTAGAAGTCTTTCCTTTGGATTATTATAGTCTAAAAATACTTAATTGTCGGGACAGACAGCCAAAATAGTCTAAAACAAGCTATGTTTGGCTGGGAATACAAACAGATGTAAATGGATATTTAGAGGAAAATTATAATCTGTTATACTGTAACAACTTTCCACAGTACAATTTTAATGATGACGTGCAAACTAGAAAACAAATGTCATTTTCAATATAAATATCACTTGGAAGAAACCTCTGGTTCTGCCAAGATGGAGGAGCCCTACAGCTCCCAGGATTTCCTTTCCAACTGAAACTCAACAAATAAGACCAGGAACACTGGAGCAGTAGAAAAAGAAGGCAGATTGCCTGAGAACCTTGGAATCTAAAAGAAATACAAGTAATGAGGTCTGTGGGCTTTCTTACTGATTACCATATATCACAGACAAGATGCACTATGAGGCACAAAAATGATGCTCAAAGAAAACTCAGTACTCTTTAACCAAACAGGGAAATGGTAGCTAAGTAGCGTTAAAGCTTCTTGGCAGTTCTTGCTCTAATCTAGCCAAATGCTGATAGGAATATCTTATTCTGTCTCCAAGAAACAAGTGGCAGTGTTTTGCCTCCTTCAGCCCAAGGGTGTTGGCTAAGGAAACTAGGTCCTAATTACCCATTTCTTGTCTTGCAAAAATAATGGGCAGTGCTTTGGTTCCCTCTGCTGGGTGACTTGCAGATTGTTAAGGAAGCTGGATTCTCACTATTCTACCCTTAAAAGGAAGTTGTGTTCTTCTCAGTGTATTGTCAGCAGTAAGTTGAGCCTCTACAAAAAACCCAAAATGAGACTTCAAGTGCGTGAGACCGGGATACTTAACACTGAACTTCTACCTCCCCCCCCCCCCCAGCATCAATCAGGTTAGTGGTTCACTCTCTGGAACCAAGCATATAGTTGAATACTTCTGCAATAAGCATTTGAGACATTGTTCAACTATTGCTTAGGTAGTCTTGGTAGTGTCCAAAGAACATACATACTCATCCTGCCCTCACACTACATACACCTCAACAAGGGAATGCTTGCCAAAGTACATTAAATAGGAACCAGTTAAAATGTTTGCCATACAGTTAAAAAATTGCATCAAGAACCATGAAGAAAAAAAATGAAAAGTCAACAGACACCAGTACTGATGATTTAGATGTTAGAATTTCCTGATCAGGATTTTAAGCAGGAACTTTTAAAAGTGAGTAAATGTAAACAGCTAAGAAATTTTTGTCTCAGAAAAAAAAGAAGACATAAAAGAGAGCCAAATGGAAATTTTAGAACTGAAGAATATAGGTGAAATAAACTGAATATGAAATCAATAAAAGAGTAGAGATGATGGAAAGTAATAATATGGAAGATAGAACAAGAGAAATAACTGGGTGTGATGGCATACACCCATAATCCCAGCCCTTGAGAGACGGAGGCTGATGGATTGCTGTGAGTTCTAGGCTAGCCTAGGTTACATTGCAAGATCCTGCCTCAAAAAAAAAAAAACAAAACCAGTCTGAACAACAAAAAATAACCTGAGGGAAATGAACAGGACATTTAAAAAGACTTAAAATTCATGTTTTCAAAGTCCCAGATAGGAGAGTCACCTAAAGAAATTTAATGGTTGAAATTTACCCCAGTCAGACAAAAGGTACAATCCTCCAGATTCCAGAGTCTTTATTAATCACAAGATAAGCCCAAAGTAATCTATTCTCTGAGTCATCAAAATCAAACTTTTATAAACAAGGCTGGTAAATGGGTATGGAATTTCAATTTTGCAAGATTGGTCGCACACCAATGTGAATACCAGAGAGCATGGCTGAACCGTACACTTAAATTGATTCAGAAAGTAAATTTCATGTATAATTTATAGCAATTTAAAAGCATGGTGGAAAATTAAAATCTTTAAAGCATCTATGAGAACTATGCTACTACCTATAGGAGTGATGTACATGCCAGGGCTCTATCATCAGATTCTAAGGAAGTGCAGCATTTTTTAAGCTCTGAAGGAAAACTGTTACCCTAGAATTCTAAATCCAGTAAAAAATATTTTTTTAGAAATGTGGGTAAAATCATAGTAGTTTCAGGTATAGTATAACCAAGAGTTTTGTCAATATCAGACCCTCAAAGAATTGGCCAAAGGAGTTCCTTCAAAACAGGAAGATAATGGTAAAAGAAGAAATCTTGAAACATCAAGAATAAAGAAGCAACATAAATTCTACTTCTTCCAAGAAATAGAGGGGAAGAAGAACATTTCATATGAGACTTGTTAGATACTAAGACTCAAAGGCAGTACAGAAATTCCAGACCAGTGTACCATAAAAACAGAGATTCAAAATCCTCGATAAAATATTAACCTCAAGCCCAGTAATAAAGACTCAAGTACAATAATCAACTGGGTAGGATTCCAGAAATAGAAGTATTTCAGTACTGAAAAGTTTGAATTGACTATAGCCCAAACATTTTAAAAATTAAAGAAAAAAATCACATTTTGGTGCAGAAATACAAATGCTAAATTAAACATTTTAGGATGAAAACTCAGCAAACTGAGAAGGGAACATTTTCATCTTGATAAAAAAAAATAAGAAAGCCCCATAGTTGACGTGTTGTAATTAAAAAGATGAACAAAAATCAGTACTTTGTCTTTAAAATCCAGTGATATGGCAGAGGTGTTCATCCTCACAACTACTGTTTAGCATAGTCTTAGATCTTGCCAGCATAACAGACAAGCAAAGGCGGTTAAGAGACATGTAAACTTTACAGGAAGAAATAAGGGCTGGTGAGCTAGCTCTTCAGGTAAAAAGCATTTGCTCTGGAAGCCTCACTGAGTTTGAGCCCCCAAACCCATGCATGTAATCCTAGAATTCATATGCCACAGTGGGAGGTGGAGACAGACAAGCTCATTGGCCAGCTAGCCTAACATATTCAGCATGCCAGAAACAGCAAAAGAAACCTTACTTCAAACACTAGATGGAGAAAACTACTGCCAGAATTGTCCTCTGAACTCCATTATGTTGTCCATGGTTAACCCACACACACTCACACCTACATCCATATACTCACACACAATAATATGCTTTTTTAAATGGGAAGAAATAAGACTACCTCTGTTTGCAGGCACATATTATTCTCCAGTGAAAATCTTGGGAAATCTACCAAACATTCAAAACAAATGATTCCATCAAAGTTGTAAAATACAAGGTTAGCCTACAAGAATAAATTATGTATATAAATGTGTAATAAATGCCTAGAAACTGTAAATTATAGTATCACTAATATGTATTATTTATGTGCTGAAAATAAAAAGTTCTTGAGAGTGTTAAATAAGTGGAGCATAGGTATGTTCACAGATTGGAAGATTCAGCATAGTAGAGATGGTAATTTCTCCCAGTTCAAATCAAAAACCTCAGCACAAGTTTATCTTAGAAATTAAGGGGGTGGGCTGGAGAGATGGCTCAGTGGTTAAGAGCACTGACTGCTCTTCCAGAGGTCTTGAGTTCAATTCCCAGCAACCACATGGTGGCTCACAACCATCTGTAATGGGATCTGATGCACTCTTCTGGTGTGTCTGAAGACAGCTACAGTGTGCTCACATACATAAAAATAAATAAATACATCTAAAAAAAAAAGAAAGAAAGAAAAAAGAAATTAAGGGGGAAGTTAAAAGAACTAAAGCATTTAAATAAAAGTGGAATGCCCCAGCATGGTCGCAGAAGCAGGTGGGTCTCTTTGAGTTCAAGGCTAGCTTGGTCTACATAGTGAGTGTCTCAAAAAAGAAAAGGGAGGAAGGAAGAAAAGATGGCAAACAAAAGAAGAGGAAAACAAAGTGGAAATATCACCTGATTTTTAAGATTTTTCATATACCCTCAGTAAGCACAGTGATCAGTGTGACAAAGCAGAGAATCCGGAAACGCTTTGCAGTGTGAACTACAGGTAGCAGATACAAATGCAGCACCTTTCAATTAAAAAGGAAAAAAGTACTAAAAAAATCAACTACTGAGGAAGACCTCAGGCCTTCAACATCTTACCTAAAATCTAAATAGGAAAACAGGCCACTTTTTAAAAAGCAATTTAAATTCATTGTTTGAAAAAGAGCTAGAAAGGGGGATAGCACTTTTTGGATAAGACTACAAAATAAACTGATTCTCTGAAAATATTTAGAACAAATGCAAAACTAATGGTCATAAAATAAATGTGAAAATAGAGGTCCAGGTGATTTTGCCACAATCACACCAAAATAAAGGTTTGACCTTTGAAGTAAGATTGATGCTATTTCTCATTTGGATATGAAGGCTTCTTGAGCCTCTGAAAACTGACTAAACAAACCATCATGCTTACTCTAGAGATCTCTGAATTAGTCAACCCAAACAATAAATATAATAATTTTTGGATTTTTACTGTGAAAATGGGAGGGGACTCAGGACAGGGAATTCTTCTAAACCTCATTGTATGATATTTCCCCTAACAGGAAAAAGAGAAGCTGAAATTGACTGAATACCCCAAATGGTTGAGTATCCTGCATTTATGACAGTTTCTGGTGAATTGAGTATTTGAGCCTGAACTGGGAAGCCCGTTAATCAATACTTATCTAAAGACACCTGTAATAAAGGGCATGCCAAGTGTTCGATCACCTTAACCTGTATTCTTTTACTACGCCGATTTCCCAGAGTTGTGCAATCATAGGAGTCATCCAAGATGCCTGGTTTTTAAAAAAACAAAACAAAACAACAACAACAACAAAAAACTAAGCCATGGAGCTTCTGAAAATATGATTTTGTTTCTGTGTGGAGGAAGTTCGAATAATGCTACTTTTTATTGTGTTTGTGTTACTAGAAATTGAATGCAGGGCTTTACGAGTGCTATGCAAACACTCTACCTACTTTATGTTAACAGAAAAGTAATTCTGGTCATTGGAAACATACCATTTCTTAAAAAAAAAATAGGCCTTGGGAGACTTCAGTAGAATTAGGAATCTTTACAGGAGTTATTAAAAAGTTAGCACTATGCCAATTTCTTTACTAGTAGAATATTGTAATATTGGATTATGGAAATTATAAAATCGAATTAGAGTCCTTCATCTGTAAAGAAAGCTGTATTTTTATTTTTCTTTTAGGTGACAACAGCTGTTCCATGCGCTGTTTGAAGTTTTCTTTACACTAGGAAGCAAATTCATCACTGATGGATACAGATAAACTATTCTGGATTCAGATGAAAGAATCACAGAAATATAAAATAGCAACAAAAAAGAAACATAAAATAGCTGTAAGCACAGAATTGCTAACTTCCTCAAGTGAGAAAAAACTTACAAAGGCTTAAATAATCTTAATCTAAAACTTAATTTTTAAAATCAAAGGATTATAACATTTTCAAGCTAAGGGAATTCTCAGCCTTAGGGGCTTCCCTACAGTCTATGGCAGACTCTCAAATCTAAACTGGCCAAAGTTCCATAGAACTCTGAGGATTGTAGATAAGTACTCCCCCAAGTGACTTTTCCAAGATCACACTAGTTTTTAGAAATAAATTTGACAGCAAATCATGTTTACTTTTGATTCCTTGCCTTGACTAGTTTTACAGTATCCTTTTTTTCATGACCCTATTGAGAATAGATTATAGAAACTCTTCTTATTTCAAATATATTCAGCCAATTAAATGTTAGAAAAATAAGCCATACCCTATTAAAATAATGTGCTTACAAAGTGATTATTTTCAGTATATGTTGTGTTAAAGAACTCTGATTTTCTCCAGTTTATTATAAAATTCTATATTATGCAAAGAGATAAATAAGCAGACCTGGGTGTCAATTCTAACAGATATATAACAATAGCCTTTCTGCCTAAGTTTGTTTAATGGGTCCTTTGCATTTTGACTTTGACTCAGTTATTTTATTTACCAAATACAGCTATGATCTTAAAATACTCTCTCGACCCTCCTTCATCTCTACTATACACAATATCATACTTGGTGGTTTATTAATAATTGGAAATAAATTATAAAATATGTTAAGATTGGCTAATGCTATAACTTAAAAGATAGGCAGTGAGTATGTGATAGTTGCTACTACTTATTTCCTTAACCCAATGATTATTTAGAAGAGCATTAGTTTCTGGGTGATTGCTATAGGGTTTTTCCTAATTTATCATAACCAGGGAAAATATATGATTTCTGCTTCTAGTAATTTTAGGTTTAGGGCCCTTGAGATGGGCCAAGCCTAACAAACTGAGTGTGATCTCTGGGTCCAATGTGGTGGAAGGAAAAATTGAATTCCCCTGGTTTGTCCTTTGACCTCCATACATATGCTATGGCATATGCATACACACACACACACACACACACACACACATTCACACATATACAAAATAAATATATCTTTACAAAAATAATTTTAGAGGCTAGATATGGTTCAGATGACCCAAGTTCGGATCCCAGTACCCATTGTTAGCATGCTAACAATCAACTTAAACTCCAGCTCATGTACACATACCTATATACACATAATTACAAATAAAAATATTGAAAATTTTTATATTTGCTTTATGGCTTAGAATACAGTTTTAATAACTTTCATAGATATTTAAAAGAGTCCTTAATCTTTTTACATTGTTTTATGCTAAAATGTAGTATATCTATCCTAGTATAAATTAAAACAAAATACTGTCCTTATTCTATTTTTATGTTAATATTCATATGTTAAAGTTTTCATATCTCCCTTGTTTTCATTTATTTCATGTTATAGTCCTAATACATCTGCTTTTGTGTTGTGGTTTGTTTAGTCTGTGACTGAATGTTTAGTACGTTTACAGATTTACTATTGATTATTTTGTGTTTAAAAAATAGCACATGCTAATTATTTAAGACCTGAAAAATAAAGAAACATACACAGAAGGAATTATACATCTGTATTCTTGCTATAAGGGAGTATTATTAAAATATTTTGTGTGATTAAAGAACAGAAAGGTTAGGTTCAGATTTGAGTCTAAATGTGGGTCCTACTTTTATCCTTGGACATGATGTTGGATATTCCCATGTGTTAACCATGTATTATTGAGCATGTACTATGTGCCAGGCATTTTGCTGAGACTATACTTCCTAAAAATATTGGCAAGTCCATCTTTGCTTAATTTTTTCTATTTGTAAATTGATGATAATGTCTCTCGGAGTTGTTAGAAGCATCAGATATTAGTAGTATTTGCCTAGTGGGCAAGAGCTCAGTAAATGATATCAGCCATTACTAGTATGCATTCAGTACTGGGGTCTTTAGTCCAAATGACCTTTGTGATCACCTTCAAAGTTCCTCATCTTAGGTTTTACGTTTAGTATTGTTACAAACACCTGCTTCCATTTCTACTAAAAAATGTATGTATTAATTGTACAAAGAAGAGTTTGGAGGTTATACAGTTCAGTATTAGAACACTTGGCTACCACACATGAAGGCCTGGGTTCAGTTCCTGGAACCACAAAAAGTTAGTTGCATGCATTCTTTTTCTATATGGTTTTCTATACTTACCTCTTTTCTTTGACAATAAATAATGTTTTTTCCCTTCTTACAAAATAAAAGGCTACTAAAAGTTTTGGGGGGAAGCATTCTTTTTCTATATGGTTTTCTATACTTACCTCTTTTCTTAATAAATAATGTTTTTCCCTTCCTACAAAGTAAAAGGCCACTAAAAGTTTTGGGGGGAAGCATTTCACACAAGCACCATTTTCTAAGAATATAGCCTCAAAACTGACCAACTCATGACCCGCTATTTTATTATTTGATTCCCCTCCCACAAAGTACTCTACACACATCCTTACCCCATCTCTGGTGAATTATTTTGAAGCTAATCCTAGATAAGTCAACCCCAATGTAAATATTTGTATCATATTTCTTTTTCCCCCCCTTGGGGAAGAAAGGATTTATTTTAGCTTACATTTGTGGTCTAGCATGAAGGGAAGTCAGGGTGTGTTTGTGTGTGTGTGTGTGTGTGTGTGTGTGTGTGTGTGTGTGTGTGTGTGTTCTTTTTATTTAATCTTTTTTTTCTACACTCCAGATTTTATTCCCCTCCCAGTCCACTCTCCGGCTGGTCCCATACCTCCTCCCCATCCCCATGTCTCCAGGACGATGTTCCCACCCCTCTACCCCCCCCCCCCCAGACCTCTAAACTCCCTGGGGCCTCCAGTCTCTCCTCTGATTGAACCCAGACCCAGCAGTCCTCTGCTGTATATGTGTTGGGGGCCTCATATCAGCTGCTGTATGCTGCCTTGTTGGTGGTCCAGTGTCTGAGAAATCTCAGGGGTCCAGGTCAATTGAGAGTGCTGGTTCTCCTACAGGGTCACCCTCCTCCTCAGCTTCTTCTAGCCTTTCCCTAATTCAACCACAAGGGTCAGCAGCAGCTGTCCATTGGTTGGGTATAAATATCTGCATCTGACTCTTTCAGCTGCTTGTTGGGTCTTTCGGAGGGCAGTCATGCTAGGCCCCTTTTGTGAGCACTCCATAACCCTAGTAATAGTGTCAGGCCTTGGGACCTCCACTTGAGCTAGATCCCACTTTGGGCCTGTTGCTGGACCTTCTTTTCCTCAGACTCCTCTCCATTTCCATCCCTGCAGTTCTTTCAGACAGGAACAAATATGGGTCAGAGTTTTTGACTGTGGGATGGCAACCCCATCCCTCCACTTGATGCCCTGTCTTTCTGTTGGAGGTGGGCTCATATTTCTTAAAAAAAATAAATTAAAAATACTTACCGTCATACCATTATCACACTTGAAAATAATTCTGAGTCTGGGACTGATGGTTCAAACCTGTAAGGCCAGCCATATGGGTGGCTGAGGTCGAAGAGGTTTGAAGTATAAAGCTTGCCTAAGCTGTAGCATGGGTTCAAGTCCAGGCTTGACTACTTAGTGAGACCCTGTCTCCAAATAAAAAGTAAGAAGACTACAGATTCAGCCTAGTGGTAGAATATTGTCTAGCTTGTGTGGGGTCCTGGATTCTGCCATTAGCAGATCAAATAAAAAGACTCCAGTGGCATCAAATATTTAAGTCACTTTGTTTTCATTGGACACTTGAAATATTTTACATCACCTTTACAACGGTTATTGTCATTTTATGTTATTTCCTTGAGATTTTTTTTCTTCTTCCATATGGAATGTTTTGTTTGAGAAAATTGTGAAAGATAGAAGAAAAGACTATTGCGCTGAAAAGACCTGTGTTTGAGTCCTGTTTATGCCATTCACTAATTTATTTGCCAAGCTTTTGTTTCTTCAACTGTGAAATACCGCTAATTGTACTTATCTCATATTCATAGGTTTCAATTATGATGTCAGCATAAAGGACTATCATGTGTTATCTGCCCCATAGTACCTTCCATAGTTATTTGGACTATAATAAATACCTATTTTATTATTGTGTGGTTTTTTAAATATTCAAAAACTTATTAGATGCAAACTAAACATAATTGTTATTAAATACACTTTTAGGAAGGATGGAGAATTCATTTTTTCTCCTGCTACTTTTTGAGTCCATGTTAACTTATTCCAAGGTTGCAGATCTTAACTCTATAAAATAATTTTTTTCTTTTACATTGTTCATATATTTATAGCAATTATATGTTCATTTTTCCACATTCTCCTTTAGTGGGATTATATTAGTCAGTTACTCCTGGATATTAACTTGGTATCTATAGATGTTACTTCTCATATTCTTGAGCTCTTTATTCTCCAGGTGTTCTTCTAGAGTGTGCCTTTGAATAGTTTATTTTTAAAAGATGCTTCCAAGATGGTGACATTTTATAAGATGTTGCAGATGTAAGAATAATTTTATACAACCTTTGAGCTTGAAGACCTAGGGTGAGGTATGAAAACCTTAGGTCTTAACTGTTTCCTTTTGACTCTATAGGTCGTTACTTCATCATCTTCTGGCATTTTATTTTGAGGAAAACTCTGAGGTCAATTTGATTTTAGTACCTTTGAAATAACCTATTTTTCTGCTTGTATGCTTATAGGATTATATCTTTATCCTTGAAATTTAAAAACATTTGCCAGGACATGTCTTGGTGTTGATGATCTCTGTTGAACCTTCTCAGTCTGCAGTCTCAGGTATTTTTTTCAGAACTGGAAAGTTTTCTTATACTTTTGATTAATTAATCTGCTCTGTTTTTTCTTAGGAACATTTGTTATTCATAGATTATTTCTGTCTGTCTTCCATAGTTTTTAAGTCTTTTCTTTTTTTCTTTCTTTCTTTTTTTTTCATTTACTCAAGTTTGTCCTTTGTGGCATGGATTTTGTTTTCTGCAGTGTGTGTTCTGATACTTGCTATTCACAATACAGACTTAATTTTGGCTGCTGTGTTTTCATTTCTTTATTCCCAACATAACTTGTTTCATAAACAGAATTTCCCTTAGGGGTACACTTCAAAAAACATGAGGTGGGTCTAGGCCTAAACTTTATTTTCTGAGGCCACAACAACAGGACCAAGGAAAAAGAACAACTAAATAAAAAAACTTAAGAAAGGGCCCTCATAAACTTAAAAGTGTAGATATAGCCAAAGGTCATACCTACCTAGTCTAGAAAAAAGAACAGTCCTGAGTACTAGCAAGTTTTTGGTAGCAAGATAGTTAATAAAGTAGGTAGAACAGCACTGTAACTAGAAGATAAACCGATTTTTTAATTACATTTATTGTTTTTCTCTTTAAAAATACATAATAAATGCATATAATTCTGAAAAGACAGTACCAAGAAGAAAATCCTATGGCCCAGGTAACTGCTGATGAGATTCTGTGTTTGCTAGTTACATGCTCCCATGTTTGGAGGGAGGGTACAGAATTGGGATCATACTTACAGTTTTATATCCTTTTAAATGTAATATTGCAGGCATATTTTGCATCATTTTTATTAGGCCCTGATTTTAACCATTGCTTAGTGTTCCTACATATGAATAGATGTATTGTGATTTATTTAATCAGTCCCCTGTTGGTCATTTAGATTGTTTTCTATTTTAAAGTATAATGAATATCACTGTACATAAGTCTTTATGCACATCTCTGATATTTCCTTAGGATAAATGAGGAGCTGATTCTTAATCCTGTCACATTGGTAAGGATTATATACATTCCTTATTAAGAATATAAAATGCTTGTTTCTTATTGTTTCAATGTGATTGCATAGAAGCTTCTTTGGATTCTGAACAATACAATGGTATCTTGACCAAAGTTGAAAGGTTTCTCCTACCTCATGCACATCACCTTTATAGCATAACTTCTGCTACATACACTCTCAACAGGAAAACATCTGCTGAGATCAGGGAGTTTGGAAGGCAGACAGACTTGTGGAAGTGTGAGAGTGTTTTGGTTTTGAGTTGTTTTTTTTAAGTGTGGTCCTTGCTCCTTCCTGCGACTTGGCTCTCCATATTAATATATTATGGCTTCAGGCCCTTTTCTTCTTCCTTTCCTGTTACTTCAGACTGTTATTCTCTATGAGTAATTCTTTTCTCCCAGTGTTCTTATGTGCATTTCATTTCTAGGTAAGAGAGTATAAGTAGTTGGTATGGCCTACAAAGGTAAAGGTCAAGTTTCATTTGTCACAGATCACTTCTTAGTCTTAATCCACTTCCAGATGGATCTCCTGTTAGAAAGTCAAGGTATTTTTTTTTTTAATTTACCTTATATTTTTCCAGAGATGTCAGACAACACCCTGGGAATATATGATGTAACATTCCATTGCAGCAAAATACTCTCTATAACTGGGTTGCTAAGAGTGAAACATTTTTAACTAATAAATAGTTTTTTTTTTTTTTTTTAACATGTCAGCATTTTCTTTAAAATAGCTGAGAATACCGGAGAGGTGTTGAAGCCCTCAGTGTAGAATTACTGACTGACTAGCCTGACATTGCACCTCAGTGGTGATCTTTAGTGATTGATCCCTGATATAACATGAAAAGTTGTTTGGAAAACAACTTGTGCTAAAACTGAAGCGAGTATCTGATTTGTTCTGATCAGACCCGTATTATGGATTATTCCAATTTGTGACTTTTTACACATTTCAAAGTAACAAAGTAAAGCATGATTAGCATTTCCTAACCTTTTCCAGTATTTCATATCATATTTGCATGTGTACAGTCTGCCAAGCTCTATATTTTATTTTATTTTTTTGACTAGCAGGCATTTTGGTAGGATATGAGAGGATAAATACATTTGCCTCACTTTAAAACTATTTTTCCATACTTGCTCTTCAGCCACATTGTACAGAAAAATAGCACACGTATGAATGGTTTCTCCTACCCTGCTTGGCAGGAAATTGACTGCTGTGAGTGGTGAGAGAGGCATCTCTCCTGTTCCTCACAGCATAACATCTTTAGAAGTTATCTGCAGAAATGGAAACATTTCCCGATCATTCGAAGCAAAAAAGAAAATGTAACATTTACTATCCTGTGATGAATCCTTCTAATTACATCCTGTGAGGTGGGCATTATATACATCTTACAAGTGGACGAACTGCAGCTTAAATTCTTAATTAACTTACCCAAAGCTCAGTTAACTACCAGTGTGTGCAGTGGCTAGGGTTTAAAAGTGGTATTGACTGCCTTCAGTGCACACCTTTGTATTTGTCTTAAAATTACAAAACTCTATTTTCTTGTTTAGTAGATCTTCTCCCTCTACCTTTAGAAACTATAGGAAGTACAGCATTGAGTCATACTGGTCATCTCTTTATCCCAGTCTCCAGTGATAACCAAAGACCAGTTTTCAAAGGGGAAATAAACTTCTTAACTGCAAAAGCAACATTCATTTCTAATAGTGTTTGAATTCTTGTTTTTATGAATGATACCAAAGGTTCATTGAAACAAATATTTTCTTTTTAGGATAATACTGGCTTTCATATTGTCCTTCTTCAGTAATGAAGTTCAAGATTAAATCTTTCCTAAATTCAGAAAGAAGTGGATTATTCCCCCAACACAAAATAATAGGATACAATTGAGATCATGTTTCACTTCAATCATTTCTTAAAATGTTTATTTTCAGTGTTAATTAGCTAAATAGAGAAGATAATACATTATCAAAATTTGTGAGTGACATGAAGTTGAAAATAGTGAAGTGGTTTACAGGTTTTTTTATTCTACCCTGTGAAACTGTTGCAATAGATTATAGGTGGAAAAGGATTAATCAAAATATAAGGCTTTTTCTGTGGGAATAAGTAATAACAGGTTCAAGATGAAAAGGTATGCTGTTGGCACGTAATAAGTTGTATTGTAAGTTAAAAAAAAAATGGGATTGGGCACTACATGATTCTTCAAGTAGAAGTAGCTGCTGGGAAGCTTGATGACCTTAGTTTAATCTCTGGGACCCACATAGTAGAAGAAGAGAACCCAACTCCTTCAGGTTTCCTCTGACCTTCATACAACACACTACAGTATATATATAATCCCCCACTACCACCAAAACCAATAGAAAGAAATGATGGGACTAGAGAACTAGATCAATAGTTAGAGGAATTTTTCTTACAGATCCAAGCCAAAAAAAAAAAAAAAAAAGTCAGGTCCTAGCACCTATATTAGGTGGTTCACAACTGTCTATAAATCCAGAGGATGCAACACATCTAGCCTCTATCAGCACCTGCATATACCTTCACATACCCACCCACAGACATGCAGATACATATAACTGAAAATAAATCTTAAAAAAGACAAGGACTGAGCGAACAGAAACTTAGCATGTGTCAACAATATGTTGAGGCAAACCTAAAATATGGCAAATGTGAGCAGCATCAATGAAAGTTTATTATCTAGGACAAGGGAGGTGATATGCCCTTATTTCTGCATTTTTAAAAACCAGAGTTATAATGTTGCATGTGTCTTAATATACTACTATTTAGGATGAATCAAGGATATGCTCAGAAAATTGGATCTCAAGTCTCCTCTGTCTTAAATATTTGAAGAAACTTGAGTTATCTGGAAAAAGATAAGACTTGGGCACTTTATAAGCATGGATGTAGATTTACTTCCTATGACTTTGCAGGTATTCTAAAGGCAAATTAATCTTCATTTATTAGTAATCTTAATTCAAATTCATGACTGAGGAAAGATTACTGTACAATGATGAATTATGTCTAGCAGTATTTTTCCAAGGCAGTCTAGTAGTGGGCTACCTGATGAGCCTATATTCTTGTCCTGATAGAATTTGAACATAGGTAAAAAACAATTTAAGTAAATTAAACACAGTTGAAGCAAAAGACTTTTGAGATCTCTTACTGATTATCAAAAGGACTTTATGTTGTATCATTTTATCCTTATGAAGCTGTTTCATCTTAACAGTACTTTACATCGGTATGGTTAGTTAACAAAGTGCTTTCTTAAGAATGATCTAAATCGTGAGTGGAATAATAACCTTTTGAGTAGACAGGACAAATAATCCCCATTTGAACAGAGAAAACGATAGGCACAGAATAAGTCCAATTTCCCCAAATCATAAGGCTTATGAGTGCCAAGTCTTTACAGATTCCAAGTTCAGTGCTATTCCTGCTGTACCAGTTTGCTTTAGAAGTAAATTCAGAGTTGTGATGGTTGTTTTGCATGCATTGAAGCTTACAAGGAGCTGGGGGTTCTGAAATTCTATCCCATGGAAAATATAAGTGTGCTTCCAATTAGACCAAGAGTTCTCCAATCCAAGTAATAGAAAAAGGTAAATACAATGACTAGATGACGGTGCTCACTAAGCACACATACAGGAAAGGTGCAGATTGGCCGGCCATAGATGATGTGATTACATCTAGACATAGTAAAAACAACTAATGATGCTTGTTTATGGAATGCCAAGTAAGTTTTCATGTAATTTATCTTTCATCGTCATAAACCTCTGAATAGTACTCTCTAAATTGTCACTTTCCATGTACAAAAAAATAAACCTTATGTGGTTTAAATAACTTGTCCAAGCTTCACCATTAGTAGCATGAGAATAGGAATTTGAATCTACATTCTTGACTCTAACTCAGTGTTCTTAAGAACTAGTTTAAGGCTTCCATGGAGTCCCTGGATTGGATTAAAAGCAATCAGTAGTCAGTTAAATAAAACTTATACCTTTTAGAAGAAAGGTGTGTCTTGGAGATAGTTTAGATGCCTTTACCACAGAATTGTGGATATTGCAGCTTCTGAAAGTGACTCAGGAAATTAAGATTTTATTTACATGCAACCCTCTCCACTTTCCTACATTCTGGCACCAATTTTCCCCTTTGTGTTATTGTTTAGACAACCCATAACTTAGGAATGTAGGTGCCCTTTGTTTTAGTTAGCAGACCTTTTAGGATGAAAAGCATGTTGATATTTATTCCCAGGTCAGTACCTAGAACATAGCATGAATAAATGAACAATGAAGAATGAAGGAGTGAATGTAAAATAGAGCTAGCTAGACAGGAATTCACATTCAGAGAATCTGTCTTATGTGGTATTGGGGGCAGCTTTTATTGCTTTCCAGTTTAGAATGCTCTAAAAATTGCTAACTTAGATCCTGGTATATTTGTTGAATCAACAATGAGTTCGAGGGCTTTTATCCACGGAGGAAATAAAAGAAAACCCTTTATATTCCTGAATTCCATCGTTTTAAGTTCATTTTTTTCTTTGAGACATGGGCTTGCTCAGGCTGGCCTCCAACTTACAGACCTCCTCCCTCAAGATGCAAGGTTGTGGAACTATAGGCATGGGTCATCACTCCCTACTGGTTTTATTTTTCAATTACACAAATAATACATATTTATTATAAATACTGCAGATACATTACAAAATTCAAATAAGCAAAATAAAAGTTGAAGACATCTGAAATTCTGCCATTCAGAGATAGCCACTATTAACATTTTGATGTATATTCTTTCAGAGTGTTTTCCCATGCAAATATATACATGTTTTGATGTATATATTTGTTTAAAATGGGTTTGTTATAATCCATATTGTTTTGTAAACTGCTTTTTCACTTATTATATGTGACTGTCTTTCCATGTCAATAAATTTACATCTTTATCATCATGTTAATGACCACATAGTATTCCATTATATGGATGCATCAAACTATATTTAACTAGTTCTCTATTGTTAGGAATTTAGGTTTCCAATTTGGAGTTCTTTTTGGAAAAAAATTATGGTGAGCATCTTGTATATACATCTTTGTATACTTGTCTATTTTAACAGAAGTAGAATGGATGGGAAACTTTAAATTTTTATGTGTGATATTTGTTTGTTTTTAATACAGACTCAGATTGTCTTCCTGAAATATTATGCTGATTTATACTTTCTCCACCAGTAAACCCAGATTGCTTTTCCCCATGCCCATTGAGTGTTACTTTCAGTCTTTTGTAAACTCTTATTGATTTGGAAGGCAAAGGTATCTTGGGTTAAATGCATTTCTATTACTAGCACTAAGGCTGAATTCTTTTTTCCCTTATTGCTCATTTCTGTTGAGGTTCATCGTTTTTTCTTACAGGTTTGTAAAACAAAGACCTTTATGTATCAAGGCTACCAACTCTTTGTCATGTTGCTTTAGTTTTTTGTAATCAGTTTGTCTTTTGTTATACTTTGTGTCTGACAGAATAACTTATAGATGCAAATGTCACTTTTTTCTTTTGATTCTACTCTTAGCTTATAGCTAGTACTCACCTAGATTCTAATACTTACCTTTTTTGCCATTTGAATGTTTAGTCCCTCTGGAACTTATTTTGATGTAGAGATTGAGCTTAGCTTTCTCTACAGTAATTAATCAGTGTTCTGATTAATTATTAATGGAATTGGAGTTTCGAATGTGTTTTGCTATACCAAGTATTGTAAATGATGTTTGGCGAGGCCTAACTAAGACCACTTGTAATGCACTTAACCTATGAAGCAGAAGAGCCCACCTGGAAAGATAATCACTATTTATTAGTTCCATGGAAAAATGCTCAGATATTTCAAATAATTAAATTGCCTATGAACTCTTGAAACAAAACTCGTTGCAAAGTTGTACCTGCATTCTTAGATGGTGGTTCTACTTCACTGAAGCCCTTTAGGGGTAGAGATACTCTAGATGATGGCTTGATAGTTTTGTTGGTTTATTTTCTTTTGGTCTGTCTTCATATAATTCTGATGTAATATCTGTTTGGTAACTTTCTACTTGCTGTGCTTTTCACAGAATGGACAGCAAATTATGGATGAACCTATGGGAGAGGAGGAGACTAATCCACAAACTGTAAGTAAACTACTGTGTCACAAAGGACAGAGACAAATCAGATACTATAAAATTAGTCTTAATTGTAAACTAAGCAAAGCAATCATTTTACAATATAAGAAATTCACATTAATTTTACCAAAATATGCCAAGGACCTTTCTAAAAACTCTTTTAAGATTTATTTGAGAAGAATGACAAAGCTGGATTTGGTAACACAG
This sequence comes from Uromys caudimaculatus, assembly GCA_028551405.1. Classification (NCBI taxonomy): domain Eukaryota; kingdom Metazoa; phylum Chordata; class Mammalia; order Rodentia; family Muridae; genus Uromys; species Uromys caudimaculatus. The sequence goes on along the minus strand of CM052722.1, from coordinate 25,493,771 downwards.
GCCTGTAATCCCAGCACTCGGGAAATTGAGGCAATAGAAGCACATGCTTGACACCAGCCTAGGTTAAAAATCAGTTCCAGGCCAGCCTGGGTTACATACGCTCTACTTCTGTGCATGTGTGTGTAGGTGAGTATGTCTACGTGTACATACTCATTTGTCTGTATGTACATATCAAGGTCATACTTTAAAGAAATGTTTAACAGAGAAAGTGGATATTGACCATATCCTCCCTTTTTAAATTGTTGTTCAATATTGAATATCTAGCACCTAGAACTTGGCACACATTAAATACTCATTAAATATGTATAGGTGAATTAATGAGTTGTTCCCAGCTTACCTACCCCTAATAGCTATCCATTATCAGCAGCTCAACTACAATTTTATTATTCTATATATATGACAGTAATTGGGCAACTTGATGTTTTTCAGACATGTCTTGAACCTCTTTTCATAATATATATAAATGTATCTCTTTTTTAAAAATGGTTACAGAGGAGGGCCTTGTTGGCCATCAGTGGGAGGAGAGGCCTTTGGGCCTGAGGGTGTTAGAGGCCCCAGTATAGGGGAATGCCAGGGAGGGAAGACAGGAGTGGGTGGGTGGGTGGGTGGGGGAACACCCTCATAGAGGCAGGGGGAGGTGGGATGGGATAGGGGATTTCCAAAGGGGAGACCTGGAAAGGGGAAAACATTTGAAACAAAAGGTATCAAAAAAATAGAAATGGAATAAGGAAAATATGTTAATCTATTAATAAAAGTTCTCATTTACTATGAAAAAAATGGTTACATCTTTTTACAACGGTAACACACTATTCTATTCTTTGTATACCTTATATTTAGTATAATTTCCATTAATTTTTTATCAACTTATATTTCAGTAGACTACATAAAAGGTTACATTGAGCTAGAAAGTATGAACATTTAAATTTCAATAGACATTACTAAATGCCTTCCAAAACTATCGTTTAAAGTTTCAACAAATGACAGTACCTATTTGACCATTTCCTTTACCATACTGGAGTGTTATCAGAAAACAGTCTTTATGAGCCACCCTAAGTATTTAATACTTTCTCCCTTGAGTTTACATCTCATTTGATTATTAGATTAAGTATCCATAAACTGTTGGCCTTCATGTTTGAGGTTTAGCATGATCTTTTGGATAACTCATTTCCTTTTTAGTTTGTACAGTTTCTGAATATATTCTGGACAATAACTTCATGTTTACTATCAGTCTCCTTAATGTTTTATACAGTTTTTTAAACATTGATTTTATGTTTTGCATTAAATATACACATAAGTTTTTATTTTTAAATTAGCACACCTGGCTTTTGGATTTCATGGTAGAATACCTATCCCTGTTATTAAAACAAATGGTTATAGTTTGACCTAGTAAACTTTTGATTTTTCTTGTGTTGGTGGTTTGTTTTGTATTTTTCTGTTTATGCATTTAAATCTCATCCACTTGGTATTTTAACTTCTGGTATGATGTTTGCATTTGACTTTACTTACCAAATAGATAATCCTGTTGCCTTAATTCCTATTTATTCACTAAATAAAATTCATTCTTTACCCACTCATTTAAAATACCACTTTTAGAATATTTTAATTTTCTTTTACACACCAAGTTTTTCCAGGGTTACCATAGCAAACTAGTACAAACTGTGAGACTTAAACCAATACAAATGTATTCTCTCAGTTTGTAGAATCAAAAGTCTGATGTCAGAGTTTCCACAAGGCTATGCATCCCTGGCAGCTCTAGGATAGGATCCTTCCTTGCCTATTCCAGCTTCTGGTGTTTCAGGAGTCCTAAACACTGTCATGTATACATACCATTCCAATATCATTCTCAGCCATTACATGGTGTTACTGCTGTCTGTGTCTCCCTCAAATTCCCACATCAGAATGCTGGCCATTGGTTTAGGGACTATCTTATTCTTATTCAATATAACCTTTTCTTTTTAAAATTTAGTCTTATGCACTTAATTTTCCAATAATCTTATATTCAGTTTGTTGGTGACTCCTGAAGAATGTATTAGGACTTTTAAGTAATAATTTGTGCTAAATTTATAGGCTAGCATGATAAAATTATTTTAGTAATACTGAGTCTTCACATCTAGACATACTCACTTATTCCAATATTCTTATGTATCTTTTCTCAAGTTTTATGGCTTTTTACATACAGTTTTTATATACTTTTACTAAGGTAAGATTATTTATGTGTATTTTGTACTTCTTTTATTGTTTTGGGTTTTTTTCCCCTCCGAGGCTAGTCTGGAACTTCCTTCGTAGCCTAGGATGGCCTCAAATTAGTAATTTTTTGCCTCAGCCTCAGCCAAGTCTAAGATTATAAGACTACACTACTACACCTCATTTTAATTTTCGTTCTTGTAAATGTCTTTTGTTTTTGCTATCTTATATCTAGTTACTAATAATGTATATGTGTTTTTCTCTTCTACTAGAGAAGTAGTTTTGAGACAGGGTTAAATGTAGGCTGGCCTCAGTCTCTCTCTATAGCCTAAGAATGCTCTTGAATTCCTGATCCTCTTGCCTTTGCCTCCCCTGTGATGGAATTATATGATGCAGCTATATGTTTCTCTTGGCTTTTTAACATTTTACAAAAGTTAGGATGTAACTGAAATGTAAATAAATAAAATAACCAATTTTTTAAATGTTAATTTTTCAGAAATCAAATCATTATGAATTATGGAAAAATGAGTTTATTTTAGAATAACATTTTTTATTCTATTTTAGAAAAGGTTTTTTTGCTTCCTTTAAATGAAGGCTAAATTCTGCGGTATGATGCGTAGTGGCCTGGAAGGCCTTTCCACACTTCCTATACATCCTCTCTGGCCACACTACTGTGTCCTCTACTCAGAGTCCACTCCAGTATGTCAGCTTCTCTTTTACTTCAGCACTTTCACAGATTTCTTTTCTCCTATTGTTCTTAACCACCCAACTCTTCCATTTAATTCTTTTTCTTCCTTTTTTTGTTTTTGTTTTTGTGTTTTTGAGACAGGGTTGTTCTGTGTTGCCCTAACTGTCCTGGAACTTGCTCTGTAGACCAGGCTGACCTAGAACTCAGAGATCTGCCTACCTCTGCCACCTGAGTACTGGAATTAATGGCATGTGCCACCACTGCCTAGCCTCCATTTAATTTTTAATCATCTTCAAGGTTCAAGTTTAGATATCATTTTAGCTGAACCTCTTCTTGACATAAGTACATAAGTCCCGACTTTGACTTCCACTTTCCTTTGTCCTGCCAGAGTTGTCTATGCACCTCCTTGGGCAAGCACACCACCAGAGTCCTTCCTTCATTTATTTGTCTATATTCCCTACTAAAGTGACATGAAGAGTGACAAAATGTGGCTTATTCGTTGTTTTATAGTATTTAATTTTTGTCTAGCAAGTATTTGTTAATTCATCGATTCATTGATTAAGTTTTAGCTGTGCAGAAACCACACATAAAGACTAGTGCTGGACTATCTTTATATTTTGTCTAAATTCCTACTCCTCTCAAACCATTTAAGGTATTCAACATCATCATCTATAATGTATATTGACACATAAACATAAAAGTATCAGTAAATATTAACATTGAACCTTCTGTGTTGTGTAAAAATTCTTTTAGAAGGAAAACCTCCAAAGTTTCTACTTGTAGTCTACAGTGAAAGTATATGACATCATGCAGCTTGTACTTTCATCCGTTGCACCCCTAACCCTCCCATCTAGGAAGTGCATTACAGAGACAGACTGGAAAAGTTAGAGCTCTGCTGTACCAGCAGTGCAGATGAACACCCTAGTGAATATGGAATAGGTTCAGTGACCAGGTACAAACTCAGGATTGCTGTAATGTAATTAAATCCAAAAGACTACCCAGCTGATGAAGAGGCCCTATGGGTAAAATGTTTGCTCTGCCAGCATGAAGGCCTGAGTTTGGACCCCTGGGACTCACATCAAATCCAGGTACATGGTAACATGAGCCAGTAACCTTAGCACTGAGGGACTACAAACACAGCTGGATTCTTGGTTAGGAGCTTGCTGGGCCATCTTTCCAGCTAAAACAGCAAGAAGCCTGCCTCAGAAACAAAAGTGGGAAGCAATAAAGGAAGGCATGCATTGTCAATCCTTGGCCTTCACATGCACATCCATGAGCATGCACACTTACATGTATGCACTCAGTCACATGTATATACCATATATATATATATATATATATATATATATATATATATATATATATATATATATATGTATGTATGTATATGTATATACACACACACACACACACATATATATATAATCTAAAAAGATTACCAAAATTCATATTAGACTTATACTTGAAAATTGTACTGACCTTTAAAATACAATTAAAAGTTTGCTTTTTGTCAGCTACTAATAATTTACATGGTGATGATTAAAATGCTATTATTAATCACCTATTAAAACTGTACACATTTATTATCTTACAGTTTCTACATTGGCCTGTTAAGCTTAACATTTGAATTTCAGAGACTCTCATAAAATGCAGTCAGGATACTGACCCCAGACAGTCACATCTGAAATTTGGATTAGGCAAGGGTCTGCTTCTAAGTTCACATAGTAGCTGGTTCAAATTCCTAGTCCACTGGAAGTTTGTAGATTGATTACTCCCCTTACCATGGTCTGGAATTCAGATAAGCCAGGTTTCATCAGGACAATATAGATGATGAAGAAAATGAGAAAGAAGAAACCTGGGCCTCTTAATGACATAGTATTCTAATGACAGCTCTTCACCCTAAACTGTCCCTACCTGTGAACTGCTCTCTGAGAAATGAAATAGGCACTTACTTTACTTGAGTCATTGCATTTTGGGGTCTTCTACTTATAGCAGCGTAGTCTGTATCTAAGCCACTCAAATCATTGATTAGCTGAGTTCTTCATGTCTGTTAGGTGCCAAGTATAATGCTGTCTTGTTAAAGATACAAGAGAGTCTTAAGAGAAACTTGTAGTTTTAAGGGCAAAAAAAGCTGCCTTGGTCCACGTCTCCTGGGAGAAAGCGTCACCCAAAACAATTAAGAAAATAAGAAACAAAAACTTGTTTCTTTTAATCAGAAGACTTATATAACGTGAATTACAAGACATATATTAAAAGGTAGATGGAAGCCTAACAATAGGAAGTTACAGAACCTAAATGATTTTAGAGGAATATTCTGACATGAAGCAAGCCTTGTTTATAGCCCTGGAAGCTCAAAAAGAGGTCAAGAAGAGGTTTTCCATATACTATGGGAAGTGGAGTTGTGACACAGGGCTAAAAATATGGCAGTCTGCAAGAAACTGTGTCAGCTGACAAGGTCCAAAATTTCCATGCTGTTTAGTGCCTCTTTTTGATACAGAGGTGCCTAGGCTAACTTTGAACTCCTGTGTTCATGCAATTCTCCTGCCTCAGCCTCCTGAGTATCTGAAACTCTTGGTGCATAATATCCCACCCTTATGATAGCAAAAAAATCTAAAAAATAATGACAAAAGAAAAAGAAGAGGGAAAGTAGAAAGGAAACACCATTTAGAAATGAATTTTTTCATATTTTAATCTCTGAAATCAGAATGCTATCTATAACAATAGGATGATACTTTTTGATTGCCTTACTTTTCTTTCATTTTTGTATAATGTTCCTCTTATTCTTATATTAGGTAAAATATGATAGCACCATTTTCCCCCAAATAAGAATGAGTTTCTGTATTAAAACATCCCACCAGAAAACTATTAGTAGGAGAAAGACCAAAAAGGCATAGTCTTAAAAATAGCCATTTTTATGAAATAACAAAACAACAGGAATAAAGGTAGCTGCCCCGTCTCTGGTTTTGTTGGCTTGATTTGGTTTGGCCAGCCTCCTAAATAACTGGGATTATAGGTATATATCACTAGACCCTATTTCTAAACTTTTAAAAGAGATTTTTAAAAAATCATATAAAGGATTAGGTATAAAAATACTATTATATCATAGAAGACAAAGAACAATGATTTAAAATGCACAGTGAAAATAATCTTCAGCCAATATATTTACAGACATTACCTATTGGAGAAAGTTTCTAGAGAGTTGTTGATAAAGGAAAAGAGACATGGTACTTGGAACACAAAGGGCCCAGTGCTCGTTGAAGAAAGGCCCTCCTCATCGTAATGAATAAAGGAATCTCCAGAAGACTAGTTTATTCAGTAGGCTTAAAGAATACCAAATCCAGACTGAGATACACAGCTCCAGGAATGCTGCCCACAGAAAGGATAGGGAAGCTGCCAACTGTATAAAAGCAGTGGATTCTCCAGTAGATCTAAGTGTTGAAAATTCACTTGAGAAGCTGTTGCAGAGCAGAAAGAGCTTAAAATAGATACAAGGAAAGCAAGTTTTAAAACAAAGCCGCCATAATGTAAGCTTAAGAAAGAAATTACAGCTAGGAAATTAACAGTTTCTACCTGGTCACAATAGTTTAATGTTATGGTTGCTACGTTATAAAATAGGAAGTCTAATGATATCAGAAATTGCATTAGATGACATGTCGGGAAGGCCAAACGTGGTGACTCATGCCATTGATCCCAACAGTAAAGCAGGAAGGTTGCTACAAGTTCAAGGCAAGTGTGAGCTACATATTGAGTATCAGCAGGTCAGCCTGAGCTAGAGAGTAAGACTGTCAACAGTGTCAGAGGGAATGATGAAAAGAGCTCAAAGGGTTAAGCCTGGAAGCAGTTTTTGACCCTTTTGCCTTTAATAAAAAATTTAAGCAAACATTTTTAAGTAACTCTATCACATAATCAGATTTTAAAATTGTAAATTGTAGAATATATAAAATGAGTGTTGAAAACTAGTACAGGATTTTGAGAAGTAAACATCAATGTTGGGATGAAATTTTTTCATGGGAAAATTGTATAAGCAGAAGACGAGGGAGGGAAGCTGAGCTGTGCAGTGGTCAAATCCATTTGCCTTAGATGCTGCTCGGAAAGGAGCCTGTGTTTTCCTGAACATGAAGAAGAGATCTCCATCAGACCTTCCTGGTGTGCGGAGTTAGTCCCAGCCTGCGTCTTAAGCATATCATTCTATTTGTGATAAAACCCTTTTCTTCTGCCTAGGTTTTCTTTTTTTACTTCTTGTTAATTCCTTTCTTCCATTTGATGTTTTTCCTATAATATTCCTCCCACCCTTGTCTTAGAGTCTCTTCTATCTTCTCTAAGTTTTAGTGCTATTAATCTTCCTAAAGAGTTGATTTTTACCTTTTTTTTTTCTTTCAAGACAGGGTTTCTCTGTGTAGCCCTGTCTGTCCTGGAACTCACTCTGTAGACCAGGCTGGCCTTGAACTCAGAAATCCGCCTGCCTCTGCCTCTCAAGTGCTGGGATTAAAGTCGTGCGCCACCACTGCCCGGCTGATTTTTACCTTTTTTATTCACCTAAAGTTCTTTAAGAAAAGTTGCCTAATTTAAATTGCTCAACACCAGAAGATTAACTAATAGCATTTCCTTCCCCAGATGTGTTGTATTATCAATTTCATGTTTATGTATAATTAACCTCACACCTTACTCCAGCCAGATCTTTTGTCTTGTCTGCTGAGAATGTGTTGTTTTTATCTTCCATTCCTGTGGGACTTAGAAATGAACTTAATAGCAGAAGACAGAACATCCCTTATAGTACCCCAAAGTAAGACAGCCTCCTAGACTTCAGGCTTCTCTGACATTTCTCAGCTGGCCAGAGAAGTCCATGCTTTCATGATCTATGCTAAAGAATTAGCAAGTATTCACTTCAAGATAGCCATCAAAGAATACTAGAAAGCACTTTTCTGTTTAGCGGGGAACTGAGTCTCTTAACAGCTCTAGTAATACTATGCAGAGGTCCTTCTGCGGACAGAGAATTGAAGGAGAGAAGTAAATGCCTAGCACAAAATCAGAGCCTAGTAAGTGTTCATTTCCTGTATTGTTCGTTCTTGACGCTGCTCCTGTTTTCTCATATTGTTTGCCAGAGATAAAATGTGTTCCTAAGGAAGGGACTGAAGGAGCTGAGGGAGTTTGCAGCCCCATGGAGGGAGTAACAGTGTCAACTGGTCAGCCCCCCCCCCCCCCAGAGCTCCTGGAGACTGGACCACCAACCAAAAAATACACATGGAGGGACCCATAGTGCTGGCCGCATATGTGGCAGAGGAGGGCCTTGTTAGCCAACAGGGGGAGGAGAGGCCCTTGGGTCTGAGGGTGTTAGATGCCCCAGTGTAGGGGAATGCTAGGGAGGGAAGACGGGAGTGGGTGGGCGGGTGGGTGAATACCCTCATAGAGGCACGGGGAGGGGGAGGGGATAGGGGGTTTCCAAAGGGGAGACCTGGAAAGGGGGAAACATTTGAACTGTAAATAAAGTGTCAAAAATTAAAATTAAAAAAAAATGTTTTAGAGAAAAGGAAGGGCAAAGGACACTGTCAATAGGACCAAACGGCAACCAACAGATTGGGAAAAGATCTTAACCAATCCTATGTCCGATAGAGGGCTAATATCCAATATTTACAAGGAACTCATGAAGCTAGACTCCAGAAAACCAAATAACCCTATCAAAAAATGGGGAACAGAGCTAAGCAGAGAATTCTCAACTGAGGAAATTCGCAGG
>CM052722.1:25465263-25484668 GCA_028551405.1 Uromys caudimaculatus | reverse complement strand
AAATAAAATAAAATAAAATAAAATAAAATAAAATAAAAGGAAAAAAAAAAAAAAGAAAAGGAAGAAAGCCCATTAGAGCCAGAGTCAAGAAGGAATGCAGGATATGAAATAGTGGTCTGTTTTTAAAAATGGGGATTGAAGACGGATGTAGAGGTAGGGCATCTGGAAGACATTGAGAGGTAGAAGATATAATGAAAGTGCATTATAAATATATGAGATTCTCAAAGAGTCAATAAAACACATTGAAAAACCCATTTCAAAAACAAAAGTGTTCTAAGGAACTAGCATTGTAGCCAGTGTTTTCTTAGTTATTTCGTTATTTTGCTTAAAGTAGGCCTGGCCATAGGCAAAATTGTCAAATGAGTTCACTTCCCCTTTAATTTGGCCCTTCATTGGATCTGCCATTCATTCATTTATAAATAAGAAAATAAGACACAGAATTGTACTTTCTGCTAACTAGCTTCAAATTCCTGGGCTCAAGCCTTTCTCCTGATTCAGCTTTCTAACTGAGTAGCTGGGACCAAAGTCATACACCACTGTATATTCCTGAGACAAGGTTTCTCTGTGTAGCCCCTGGCTGTCCTGGAACTCACTCTGTAGGCCAGGCTGGCCTTGAACTCATAGAGATCCATCTACCTCTGTCTCCTGAGTTTTGGGATTAAAGGCATGTGCTACCACCTCCTGGATCAGCTTTTACATTATAGTTATTTATAAGATTGTTAAGCAAAGAAACCTAGTAAAAACTAGCACATTCAAAGTGCTCCAAAATCTAGAACTCTTTAAAATGTGGATATGATAGTACAATTTTAAAAATTATACACTTGCACCAATATTACAGATTGTAGTAAAAATGAAGGCTTATGAAAATACTGGATAAAATTAGCTTCTGACTATATAAGGTGGATATGAAACATAACGTGAATTTTATGTTTAAACATATCCATCCCTAAAATACCTCATTTATTAGGCATTTGACAATACCCTGAAGCCTTTTTTTTTTTTTTTTTTTTTTTTTTTTTTTTTGCCGTGGTGAGGATTGAACTCAGGAACTTGTCCATTTCAGGTTCCTTTATGAAGGACATAGTCAGTAATACCATCTTCTTTTCAGATCTCCAGAAGTCAGCATGGGGTAGCAGCAGTTAGCAGCAGTTACTTCTGTCTTCCACGTTCACTGTTCTTTTAGCTCCTGCTTGTTCAGTCATTAATGAGGCTGCAATGCCGTACATGATCCTCTCCAAGGGGCTTCACTTGTTTAGTCAGGCTCCCTCAAGCTGCCTTAAATCTTGAATTTGAGCATCCCAAATAACACTCATAACCACGAGTTCAGCATACTGTTAGCACAAAATAAACTCCAGAAAGAATCTTGAGCAGAGTAGACAATAGGCAGGAAGCTACTAAAAACAGGAAAATACAATTGAGTACTCACTGGCAAGAAATACATGGTGTGGCAAATAACCCTTATTGACTAATTCCATCGATTATTGTCTGTCATTCTAACTCATTGACTGAGAAGTATAGTTCAGCACTCAGAACTTGAGGGCAAATAATCTAGTTGCTCTAAATGAATGTCATTTAGAGAAAATACTTCTAAGGTAAGTAGGATTATAACTAGCATGACATGGTAGCATTAAATAGGATCTGTGTGCACTGAGCAAGCTTTCCAAGCTTCTAGGGTTTCCTTTTGCTGAGTTTTGGCATTCTTTCAGAGATTTTTTACACTTCCTAGAGTCCCTTTTTTCCACCCCTTAAAACATCTCTTCACCAGAGCTTAAAACCAAACCAAACTACTTTTCCTTTTATCCCAGCTTGCTACTGGTATGGCTTGCCTCTGGTACAGTGCCTCCTCTGAGTTAAAGTGACCTTTCTTCTCTAGTGTAGTCATCACAAAATCCATTCTTTTAGGTTGGCTGGAAGGAAAGCGAGTTACTCAACTTAGTGATATTGAAGTACGGATGGTTGACTGAGTCAAACTGAAATACTAGCATATGAAAAACTGTGTCCCCTTCATCTAAGTGAATATTTTAAGCTATTTCCTACAAGCATTACTTGGACTTGAAGAGTATGCAGAAAAAGCTATGTAGTCAAAGAGAGGGGTGATATAGGCTCTTACCTGGAACACCAATGCCTTCGCACTCTCCTCTGGCCCATGGAAAGGACAAGCAGAACATAGGGTGCTTTCTTTCCATCGAGACAAGACCTTTGAAGAAAGCACTTATAGTGCTCCAGGAGTCACTACCATTTAGTTCAAGTCAATCGTCTTTTTGTAGAACGTGTATTCTGTCTTTCATTTAACACCTTAGACCTTTAGCACCTTATAGTGCGGTTATTGATAGATGTGCACTAAAACTCTTGTACTTGGAGGAAAATCTTTAGCTACAGAACCCTTCAGTGTCTAAAAAACTTAGATTACTCCACAAAAATATATCCTAAAGAAATTAATTAACGTGATGATTTTACATTATTAGCATACAAATTTGATTATGTTTTTTGCTTTGTTTTGGGGTGTGTGTGTGTGTGTGTGTGTGTGTGTGTGTGTGTGTGTGTGTTAAGATAGAGTTTCATGTGTCCCAGGCTGGCCTTAAATTTCCTTGAACATCTAACCGTCCTGCCTCCACCTCCAAAAATACTGAAGTTACAGCTGTGTGCTCCAATACTAAGTGTGTGCATGGCTGATGATGAAACCCAGGGCTTCATGTATGCTAAGAAAGCACTCCACCAAGTGAAATTGTTTTGTTATCCAAAAGGATTCATCTGCTATAGGATCGTGGAAATGGTTGACCGTGTTCATGGCTTTGCCTTGGACCCTCTTCTGAGCTTTCTTCTTTCAGGGTTTTATCAGAAAGTTTAGCAACTTCCTTTTTTTTTTTTTTTAACCTAAGTCATCCACTAGTTTCGTGGTTCTTAACCTGTGGCTGCAACTCCTTTGGGAGATGAACAGCCCTTTCATAGAGGTCAAATATCAGATATCCTGCATATCAGATATTTACTTTATGACTCTTACTAGTAGCAAAATTAAAGTTATGAAGTAGCAGTGAAAGCAGTTTTTATGTGTGGGGGTCACCACAACATGAGGAACTGTATTAAAGAGTTGCAGCCTTAACAAGGTTAAGACCTGTTGTACTGGCTGTTCACCCTCCATTGAATTGCTTTATTCTGCTGCAACTAAAATCCCATCGCTTCCATATTCAAACTGTAGAGACTTGAGCAGCAGTTATTTAACGTTCCCTCTAAGCCTCAAGCCCTTTATCTGGAGAGCAGATAATAGTCCCTAAACATGAGTTAAGGGTTAAGAATTATCTGAGATAATTCCATAGAAATGGTGCTGGGTGGAATATAGTACTATCTTAAATATTATTATAGCTATATCGGCAAGAGAACTGCTTCAATGAGTGGCAGAATTGAAATAAAGCAACCCTATATTCACTTAAAGAAAACTAGTAAACCAATCAAAAGCAAGAGGAAGGAATTATATAAATTCTTTTCTTCCCCTAAGTCAGTGAAATAGAAAGTGGGTAATAGGGGGTTAAATGTACAACACTAGGAAAGCAAAATGGGCCATATCCACAGACTCGAAAGAGATTGGGAGCTGTTTCAAAATAATTCCACGAGTAAGGGGACAGGAACATATAAAGCAAGGCCCTGAGTTGAAACTTGTTAAAGCTAGCCTGGAGAGTTAGTAGAGCCCTTGCCTTAGATACAGGAAGCCCTAGGCTCCATCATACCACATAAACCCCAGTGTCATAGTAGAGACCTGCAATCCCAGGACTCTGGAGCTGAAGGAAAGAGCAGAAGTTCAAGGCTGTCATCATGTACATCATGAACTTGAGGCTGTTTTGGCTACATGAGACCCTGTATTCAAAAAAAACAAAAAAAAAAAACCCAAACCAAACAAAAAAGAGGAAAAGTGTTAAAGTTCCATGATGGACAGAGTTTACCATACTAGTTTTTGTATTTCTGGGTATGCTCAAAAATAATCCTAGGTATATCACTATATGCATTTGTTCTGAAATACATAGTTTTAAGGGAAAATCTTATTACTCATAAATGAACAGAAAAATCAAGTGTATTAATAGTCTTGGAAATAATTTAACCATTAGTAAAATGAGCAAAAATCACAATGCAGGCACTAAAGATTTCTTATTAGCATCTGATTTGTTTTATAAAATTATAACCATGAAAATGAAAATTGGCACAGAAAAGAAAATAACATGATAATTTAATGTATGACTACAAATTCAAAGATCCTAATAAAACATCTGCATATTAATTTCAGAATTACATTAAGACAATTTTCTCCAAAATACAAGTACAGGTCAGTATTAAGAAATCTATTCATATAAGTTATCAAATTAGTAAATCAGAGGAAGAAACACTCTGTTTATTATATTAATAGAAAATAAAGACTTCTTATAAAATTGAACATTTAAAAAAACTACATCAAAGAGGTTTAAAACTAAATGTGTTAGTCTAAGTACTTTAGTGACTATATTTCCAAAGTCAAGATCAAAGTAGCATTTGATATAGCTTACTTTAATCTCCATCGAAGGAGAAATTTAATTTTGTTATATGATTGGAAGAATTTTGGGTAGGACTGTAACCTTTTTTAACTCCTGTTTGGTTTGTGTTTCTGGGCTGTTTGTGTTTGTTTGTATGTAGCTAGGATATACTATGAAGCTGTGGATAAACAAACAGTTTTTATTTGTGTGTTCCCATATTCCTGTTTTGAGATTTGGTGTATCTCATTGTATAGCCCAGACTGGCTTTGAACTCTAGATCCTCCAGCCTCCTCCCCCCATGTGTTGGAATTAGAAGCCTGTACTCACAACTGGCTATGATTCATGCTTAAGGTTTATTCTGCCTGCTGTAAAGACAAAGAACTGCATAGGGGAAAATGGAAGCAGGAAAACAGTATTCTTGATAATATACTACTACTTTGAAAAATGAGTTCTAAGCCGGGCAGTGGTGGCGCACGCCTTTAATCCCAGCACTTGGGAGGCAGAGGCAGGCGAATTTCTGAGTTCGAGGCCAGCCTGGTCTACAGAGGGAGTTCCAGGACAGCCAGGGCTACACAGAGAAACCCTGTCTCAAAAAACCAAAAAAAAAAAAAATGAGTTCTAGATAAGTGTGAATGTGTATGAAAGGTGGGGAGGAGGGGTGGGCTAGGGGGTTTCTAGAGGAGAAACAGAAAGGGAATAACATTTGAAATGTAAATAAAGAAAATATCCAATAAAAAAAGAAAGGTGGTGACATCACAATGATACAGAAAATCAAGTGTCCCACAATAGATTTGTATTGTAGAATTGTCAGCGTTCATTAGTCATGCATTTAAGTTTTCTAATAATAGAAATGGAGTCAGCAAACTGTACCTATGGTTCTGTTACCTTTTTTTCCTAAATGAAGTTTAATTGAAACACAGCCTTACCTATTCATTTTCCATTGTATTGGCAGGATGGAACCCATCTGTCCTACAAAGCTAAAAATGTTTGCTGTCTGGCCTTTTACTGAAAACATGGCCTTTTACTGGGTACATGTAGTGTGGTCCAAATATGTAATGGGTATGTACAGAAAAGAAAATCTCCACAATCCAATAGGTTTATTTTTCTCATATTTCTAGGAATTGAACCAGACTTTGCACACACTATGAAAATGTTGTCACTGACCTTCACCCCCCAGCACATGGATGTGGACGTGGACGAAGTACAATTAGAAGATTTAGGCCAGTCTGCGATACATAGGGAGCTGAAGGCCAGGCTGAGAGATAAATGAGATTTAATTTCAAATGACAAAGAGTGGTTCTTCGTTTGCCTGTTAGAGAAAAGTATCTTTTGAATAAAGTAGAGGACTGTTCTGAACCAGGAACTCTTTGACAACTGGTTGTGATTAAATATGGTGTCTGCTTTAGTGTAGTCTGATGAGGCCCCTCACGCTCAGACTGCAGTTGTGCATTAGGTGGGCTTCTTAACTTTGCTGCCCTGTTGGAGCTTCTTAAGAAGACTTAGATGATTCGTTTTGAGATCTGGGAGAATTCTGCTCTGATGAAAAGCTTCTAAGTGCTTTCTTTACCGAAAAACAGAGTCATCCATTTTTAACTGAGACATGGTGCAGTCATTTTGATATAATTCAAAGATCTAGTGGAGACGTTTATTTTAGTTGATTTCTAATGTATTTGGTGGTGTAGCATTTTTAAAAATTATTCTCCATTTACGTGAAGTCCTTGCCATGAAAATTTGATGTAGCAAGAAGTGCTCTGGCTTTTTACTTATCACATAATGGACACTATAATGTATGCTCAATCAATAAATGCTCAGCTGGGCCCCAACTATAGATAGCCCTGTCACCAAGAGATACGCCTACCTTTGCCACCATTTCTTCATCTAGAAAGTTAGTTTATTCTTCCTGTTCTTCCTCCTCTCACTCCCCTTCCACTTTCTCTGTACTGAGGATTGAAGCCCGGCTTTCACACATGCTACACAAAAAGATCACTGAGCTATACCCTAAAGCCCACATTCTGGATGTTTTCAGAGTCTTTTGGGGTTTGAAATTTCCATTACTTTTATTAAATTTTATAAGCTATGTAGATTAGTACTTGAGGTTCTTCTTAAATCCACATAGCTTAGATTTACATTAGCTCACAGCTCTTCTATCTGCTGATCCTTTGGTTATTTTAAGTACCACTTGCAATAAACTACCAGAAAAGTGAAATGAGGAAGAGCTTATGTGAAAGCCAGGCCCCACCTTCCTTTTCAGCTTAGTTGATTAGGACTTCATTTTTGCTCTCTAATAAACCCAGAGGGTGGACTTTTTAATTGAGATTTTTATCATCTGGGAATTGAATTTTAGTTACTAGAGCCACGAAGTCTATAACTTGTTTGCTAGTAGATGATTACAATCCATGTAAATTAATTTAAGTTCAGCTTACATTCATTCAAGATGGAAAGAATTTATTCTTCTATTTAAGGTTTGGGTTTTTCTTTTTTGCGTGTAGCCTTTATTTTCTAACCATAGTTATGAAACTCTTCCTTACTGACAGGGAACACCCATGGCATGTCTATATATAGTTTTGAAGTCATCTTGAGGCCATGTCTTGTATATGGGTATAAATATTACAAAGGGTAAATTCCCACATTTGCATAAGCAGCTTTTATTTTAATAGCCGTGACTAGTTTCACTTGCTTTTAAGACGCAAAGTTAAGAAACACTGCTGTTTCTCAGGATTCTAAAATGGCGTTCATTTTACTGGTTGTAAAAGTTGTTAGGACTGCTGGGAATCAGGAGGAAAAAAAACCCAACTTCGACAGGATTTGGTTATCAGCAGATCTGTGGCAGTTTCCTGTTCTAGCCTTCCTACCTATCAGCTACAGGAACAGCCTTTGTAGGCAGGTTCCTCCTTTCTTTTACCACAGGAAAATTGTCCAGCCTCTTTTGTAGCATTTTCAGGACCCGCCTGACAGGAAATTTTCTAATTGCCGGAACAGCTGGTAGGAGAAAACTTTGCAGGGGCTTAAGTTTTACCGTCAGGAATTCTTTATCATCAGCATGATTTCGTAGCCATGTTTAAATTTTTGTCTTTCCGTGTTCGCCCTATACAGGTAAGCTTTGTTCACTTCTTTTTTGAAAAAATAAGATATTTTATTCAGAACGTTGTCTAGATTCTTTTAAGGAATTTTTAAAAGTTCCGAATAAGTTTTGGATGAACTTTTAAGAAATAAATTTCTATTTACTAAAAGTAAGCTAGTTGGTTGTATTAGACATTTCAACTCATTTTCTTAATTTATTTTATACTGAATTTTTTGTGCTAGAAAAATTTTACCCTGATAGTGATAATTCATAATTTTATGTAATAAAACAAATTACCTCTCAGAATTAAACTATTTATGAACAGAATTGCAAACATAACTAATATTAGATTATTATTCTGTCAGTAGTATTTTGGCAGATAAGAGAGTATTGTTTGAAGTAGTCACACACTCAGTCATGCTTTTGTTGAAACTGGTTCCTGTGAAACCTTGAGAGCTTCAAGCAGCTCTACATTTAAGTAGCTTGCTCGTTGAGATCCCCAAGTTCCTGGGGTGAGGGAGTCCAGTGTTGAAAATGTTGGTCTGGAGAACTAGCAATGCTCTTTTAAACATGGAAGAATTGGCTCATGATATTCTCTTAAAGTATTTTGTTAAGTAAAAATAGTGAACTCATTTATTTCATTAGCACATGCAGTAAATTAAATCTAATCAGTTGTATTCTAGAATAAATTAAAATGTTTCTTACCATGACTTGGGTAACCAGCCTCATTGTCTAGATCACATTAAAAACAAAAGTTAAAGAATCCCTTTCAAATAAATATAGCGCCGTAGGAATCTCTGTAGGAAGTGATTGTTCCATGACTTTAGTCTACAATACCTTTAAGGGATACGCTGTGTATATTTCTTTTGTAAGGTCTTTTTTATGTTGCACCAAGAAATAGGTCCATAGTTAAATACTTGATATGTTCTTGTACCAAGGAGCATTTAAATACTTTTCTTTGGGCTTTAAAGATGTTTTCTGGCATTCAAAACAATTTGGAAAATACAAATGCCTCAAGAATACATTTCCTGACTCAAGGGAGGGGAGGAAAAAGGAAATTATGTATACAAGGTAGGGCATAATGCCAGACATTGAATCATTCTTTAAAATCAGTTAATATTACCCAGTTTGTGTTCTTAGTGCTAGCATGGTACAATAATAGGTTTTTAATTACTCAAGAAGATGGTATTAATTTTAAGTACCCTTTCTTTAATTCTTTTTACATTTTAGAGTCAAGGTTACATTTTCCCCCTCCTAGCTTAAAAATGATTTGGTTTTTTGAAATAGTTTCCTTCTGTAGTCCTGGCAATCCTGGCACTTGATTTGTAGATAAGCCTGCCTCTGCATCCCAGTGCTGAGATTAGAAGTTTGACCACTGCACCTGGCTTGAGAGGGAAATATTATTAACCTTTTCCCCACTTAAAGATGAGCTTTAAAGACTGAGAAAGAGACTGATGGCCTTTAATACTAGTATGAGGTGTTCAGTGCCCTTAAGCTATAGGTGACAAATGTCAGGGAAGTTTGAAAGAATGATACAGAATTGTGATCTAGATTCATTGCTAGCTCATTTGGGTATCATAAAATCTTTGCTTACAAATAAATAGAATTTGGAAAATAGCAAAAATAGCATTAGAATTTAGATGCACAACATAAGAAATTTTTGTGGTGACAAAAAAGTACTTATGTATCACTTAAAATATCACACACTAGGATAGGCTACCACATAAAAGTAGCTGTGATGGCGCACACCTGTAATCCCAGCACCGGGAGGCTCATGTAGGAGGATTGGTCCAAGAGCAAGACCCTCCTCGGCTTCAGAAATGAGAGAATGTTTCTCAAGGAAAAAAAGAGTCAAGCTGGGCGGTGGTAGCACATGTCTTTAATCCCAGCACTCAGGAGTCAGAGGTAGGTGATCTCTGTGAATTCAAGGCCAGCCTGGTCTACAGAGTTAGTTCCAGGACAGCCAGGACTACACAGAGAAACCTTGCCTGAATTTTTTTTTTTCAATATAAAAATGGGAAGATAGTCAAGAAAATTCCTCAGAAAGCAGAGACATAAGAGATGAAAATACATCATTACAAACCCATCCCAAAGGGAACTTGCAAAAATAGAGGCCCTGAAAAATGATTGGAAAGAAATTATTAAATATTAGAATTCTCCACAGAGATAAAGAATTCATGGATGATAAAAGTTATCTAAGCACCTAGTATTCTGAGAAAAATTGGACTCTATTTAATGTAGAGCTTCAAAAAGTAAGATCAAAGGAAAATCTTTTTTAAAAAATTTAAAAAGGGTTGAACACTCAAGAGGCAGAGGACGGTGGTTTCCTGTAAGCTTGAAGCCAGAATGGTCTTTCTATTGAGCTCCAGGCCAGTCAAACTTATATAGTGAGACCCTGTCTCAAAAAAATATAAGTAACTAAATAATAAAGGCCAGCAAGATCGGATGCCTCAGTGGGTAAGGCACATAAGGGCATTTGCCACCAGTACTGGCTACTTGAGTTCAGTCCCAGAGACCCAAGTGGTAAAAGGAGATAACCTACTCTGTTGTCCTCTGTTCTGCATGTTGTCACACATACACCACAAATGTTAAATACATTTTTAAAGGCCATCTAAGGGTGGAGAGATGGCTCTGTGATTGTGAGCACTGACTGCTCTCCCAGAGGACTCAAGTTTGATTCCCAGCACCTACATAGCACCTTCTAGACATCTATTCCATGGGATCACATATCCTCTTCTGGCTTCCATGGGGACCAGGTGTACCCATGGTGCACGGACATACATGCAAAGGAAACACTTACACACATAAAATTAAAAAAAAAAGAGCACAGAGAAGTAGCACACCAAAGTCCCACCCCTAACCAAGAAGCTTTCCATAATCAATACCTGCTGGGAAAGGGAAAATCAGTTTTCTCCAATGGAGTGTCACTAGGTACATCAACTCCACTCCAGCACAGGTCCAAGGCCTAGGAATAGTTGGCTAACACAGAATAACCTCCATGCTTTTAAATGTGTACCTTTTGTTTCATTGTGCTATTTTTGTGTGTATGTTTGGTTGATTGGTCTTTTTCCTTTTATGTTTTGTGATTTTTTTTTTTTTTTGAGCAAGAGAGAAAATGAACTTGGGTGGGTAGGGAGGTGGAGAGGAGCTGAAAGAGTTGAGGGAAGGGAAATCTAACCAAAATATATTGTATGTAAAAGTGATTTTAAAAGGTCACCTGCAAAGTTTGACTAGGCTAGCATCACCCATATTGTAAGCAACAGTTGCTAGAAAGCAGTAGGCAAATGACATTGAATTTCTAAGACAAAATTATTTTCAGCCTGAAATTTGACACCAAGCCAAACTTTACAAATATGAAGACAAAATAAAGACAAGATTTATTCGGACCAGAAAATTGTCTTCAAGCAGGGCATAACTATACACTTGTAAACACTCAGGAGACTGAAGTAGAATTGTGACTTTGAGACCAGCCTGGGCTACATAGGAAGACCTTGTCTTGGGAATCTGAAAAATGTTTTCTTCCATGTAATCTCTCATAGGAAATTATAGGAGATAATCTTAAAAGAGGGAAACATAAAAACCAGAAAATAGTAGATTCAGCCAGTGAAGAAGTCCCCCTGGATTGGCTTTGGAATCATTGTTAGGGGCTCAGATGAAAGAAAATCTACTCTATTGGTTAGTACGCACTTGCGATGCCAGTTAGGGCCAGGCTATGCAAAGTGCTTGTTAAATTGCAAAACAGAAAACAGAACATCGGTGTTCCTCTGAGCATACAAATAGACAAGAGTGTTCCTGCACGTACACTTGGCTCAGGGTGACTTTGAAATGCTCCTCATGCCTCAGCCTCCGCATACTTGCTGCAGAGCACTAAGTTTTCTTAGTGTAAAAACCATAGCTACCAATAGGTAGGGGAAAGTACTATTGCCTTTCACAAAATGAGGCCTTAAGATTCTATTCAAAAACAGGAAAATAAAAGGGCTTATGTAAAAGTAATAAAAGAAGGTGGTTAAAGAAGGAAGAGATGTAAGTGAGCTTTTATCTTATTTTTAAGACATTAGATGTCTTAAGCTTAATAAATTATCAAAGGAAGTTCAAAATTAATTGCTTTTAAAATCTGTGTTGAGCAATGCATGGTGGCACACGCCTTTAATACCCTGACTAAAAATGCAGAAGCAGGAGGATCTCAAGTTTGGGCCAGCCTGATCTACATAGTGAGTTGCAGGCCAGCCAGGGCTACAAAGGACTCTGTCTTATGTGTAAATAAATATGAAAACCTAAGTAGCAAAGAAAAGCAACTTGCTTTTCACTAGAAGTTGTTCTGCCAGTATCTGATTTGTTCTCCATGTGCATGTATTGCTTTGATTTAGAAATAAAAAAAAATTAGGGAATAAAGAAATAGATCTGGGTCTAGAGCACTTGGCCGAGAAGTTAAGAGCATTTGCTGTTCTTGGCGAGGATTGACTTTGATTCTCAGTACCCACATCAGGTGCTTCTCAACTGCTTAGAACTCCAGATCTAGGAAGCTCCAGGAGCACCTACACTCTTGCTCATTCACATGCAGAGTCACATGCATACATGCAAAAATCTTAAAAATAGAAAGTTAAGAATTTCACAAAAGACTATTGTATAATAAAGAAATAGATTGAAGTCATATTGCAAAGGACCTTAAATGTTAAGGTGAAGCAGTGCATGAATTTGGGAGAACTTAGAGAGGTGTTTGAGCAATCTGGTCATATCACTGGAGCTGAATGCTTTTCAGAAAAATGTATCAAAAAAAGATGAACTATACACTGGCAAGATAAGGTATTATACATAACCATACTCATTTCATTTTTCTACATGAAAGAGTAAAAGGTTACATCTGCATGATACTGTTGACAATGGGAGAAGTAAGGCTGAAAGGCCTTCCAAGCACTGTACTTGATATGTAGCTGGTGTTTTAGTATATATTTATTAACTGAAGAGATCAAAGGGAGCCTGCATTTTAGTGGCTTAATTGACCTGAGAGGAAAGGAAGGGTAACCATCAAAGATGAGAATAGTAACTGCTGTTTATTCTGAGGTCCATTCTCTGATTGTAGCCTACCCTGTAACAGCTACCCTTGATCCTGTTTGCTAGCTGTAGTCTGCTAAATCCTTATTCAGGAGCTGTTCCTCCCTGTTTATGTTACATCCCTGTGAAAGGCATTGTATTGTCTGGACATAGGTATTTGTCGTGGATGCAAAAATATTGTAACAGAATTAAATCACATCCTGCTTACCCAAGAAAAATTTATAAAAATATAGACTATTATAGAATATAGTTCTTTATGGCCATATGATTTAAGGACATAAATGCATTAAATGCAATGTGGTGACACTTTGGATATGGAGAAGAAAGAGAGCTTCTTTTCTGTGTGTGTATAATTTATGAATTGCTAAGCACACAAATACTGGTTCGGTGATTATAGTTTTGTTGTCAGGGATGTGCTACTGGAAGTAAAGCAAGAAATGGAGGGCTAGTTAAAGCCGTGCGTAATGGCTCAGGCCTGGAAATGCAGAGTTCAGGGGCTGAGGCAAGTTCAAAGCCAGCTTAAACTGACAGTGATACTCTGTTTCAAAAACAAAGACCACAAGCCTAGGGGCATAAGTCTGTAGGTTCCTGTCATTATTCTTAGGTGGAAAACCAAGAACATCCACCAGCCTTAGGGTAGTGTCAGTGTATGGGCCTTGTTTGGAAGTTAGAAAACTCGAGTTGAGTCCTGCGTCTGCAGCATACTGGCTGTGCTCTTTAGCTCTTATTTAATGCCTCTAAACTTTAGATTGCAGAGGAGTCAAAGCATTTTGCCTTTAAAACATAGGCTAAACTTCTCATGGCGAATGGAGTCAGGGGGTGAGGAGCACGTGAATTCTGAAATGCTTTTGCCTGATCTGGGAATTTACTCTGTATTATCATCAGCTCTCAAAAAATATTAACTGAAAAAGTCAAAGGCTTGTCATGAAACATAAATGTAATATATAATGTGGAAAACACCTAATGTATGTTTGATATAAGATAAAAATAAATATTTTCTATATTTTCATCTAGATCTTATTACTCCTACATACTCATTTTTTGAAACCTTTTTTCTTTTAATTTGGTCGTTCTTTCCTGCTTTTTTTACTGTAACTGCTCAGAAAGAGGGTAACACCTAAGAATCAGTCAATGCTTGGTTCAAATCAAATACTTGACATACAGCATTGTCATGAGACTTAAAGGGAATAATGCTGGGAGATTACGAAATACATGAAAATATTGGGAACACTGTTACTGTTCCTAGAATTCTAAGACAGTCCAAAATGAGTAAGCTGCCAAGTAGTAGACTAGCCTATCAACTGTACACTGCCTCTGCCTTAGGGAGGAAAATGGAAAACGGTATATTCCTGTATAGCCTATCCCTGGAGCTGCTGCTTTTTTTTTCCTGAACATTTTCAGAAACTATATTAGGGTATCTTGATATAGTGGTTTTTTCTTTTGTTGTTTTTTGTTGTTGTTGTTGTTGTTGTTGTTGTTGTTTTGTCTTGGGGTTTTTTTTTGCGAAATCCTTATAATACTTATCAGTATAATATTATCAGTATTATTCTTGATTGGTAGTTTATTGGTTGATTGATTTTTTTATGGTGCTGGGGTTGAACTTGGGGCCTCCCACATGTTAAGCAGGTATTCTACCACTGAGCTTATTGCCAGCCTTTTAAGGATATATGAGAAAATGCTAATAGAAACGTTTGAATAAAATACTATAATCCTAAAAATAATGAGACCGGGTATAGTGGCACATGCCTCTAATCTTAGTGCTCTGGGAGCTGAGGATCAGTAGTATCAGGAGTTTGAGGCTAGCCTGGATTTACATAGTGAGACCCTAGCTCCAAAACCAAAAGTATTTGTATAACACTTTTAGATTCTTCCACCAGTACTTATACATCTAGAGGAATGACAATATTTATTTAACAGAGTTGTATTTCTGGTTTTGTTAATTTTTTGTTGCTGTTTTTGTCTGTAGCACAGTATTGTCTTGATTTGTTTGTTCACCTCTACACAAATAGGTAATTGAAATTCAACGTATATGTTATATATTTTCTAGTATCCATGTTGGGCTTTAAAGATCCTTTTTAAAACTGAATGTGGTATTGCATGCCTGTAATCCCAGCACTGGAAAAACTAAGGCAAAGGGATTGCCTATGAATTGGAGGCCAGCCTGATCTACAAAATAAGACACTATCTCAAAATATCCTTCCTCCCTAGGTCCAAAGAATTTTCAGTTTTATTGTTAAAACAGTCATCTCCACCCCCATGTTTAATCCATATATCCAAATGTTAAATCTTTTTCTGACCATAGTTAATAGCTCTTTCTCTCCTTTGAGGACAGGAAGTAGTAACTTAGGTATTTCAAACCTAAAACTTCACTCTACGTTTCCACTCCTCTTCAGTATGCTTTCCTAGACAGCTGTGTGAAGATAGAACTATGTGTTTACCCCGGGATAGTTTTCCGTCCCTCTCCCCAACAAACACGGCTTTAATATATGGCATTTGATCCACCTGATGTATCATACGCCAGACACAGGACACTACTCTAATCTGGTATTCTCAGATGTTCTCACACACTTTTGTTCAAAACTATCCTAATTATCTCCAACAGAAAGAATGAAGACTTGCAAATAATTAGTGCTAGTATCATATAGAAGCTGTATATTTTCTATTTACCTGATAAGTCAGCAAAGAATAGTTTTGTATATTAATTCAAGAGATCCTCATATGCTATATTAAGATATATTGGTTCCTAATGAGAGTCATTCTGGCTAACAGTGTATTGTCTCTTTATATTTACCTTAACAGGAAGAAGGCAGTATCAAAGAAATCGCAATCACACATCATGTGAAGGAAGGACATGAAAAGGCAGATCCTTCCCAGTTTGAGCTTTTAAAAGTATTAGGGCAAGGATCATTTGGAAAGGTAAGTCAGAGTTGTGTGCTATAAGCAAAGTTTATAGAAATTCTATAAAAGTAGAAATTAGAGCACTAATCACACAAGGCTAGGAATAGAGAGAGAGACTAGATAATGGGTACTAACATTAGATACATAGACGAAATGGGGTCTCATGTTCTATAGCAAAGCAGCATGACTACAGCTAACAACAATTTATCATATATTTTATTAGAAGAGAAGTTTGAAGTTTCTCAGCACAAAAAGTTAATTTTGGGGAGAATGAGATCTGACTATGTAGCCCAGACAGGTCTTGAACATGCAGTCTTCCTGCTTCAGTCTCCCAAATCCTAGGGGTTATAGGCATGTACCATGACCACTGGCTATACATGTTTAAAGATACAAAAATGCTAATTACTCAGGTGTGGTCATTATACATTGCATAGATTTGTCAAATTGCCACATTATGCCCCACAAATAGTTATGTATCCATTAAAATGTACAAGATGGTGCTGGAGAAATGATTCAGTCATTAAGAATGTTTGCTGTTCTTTCAGAAGACCAAGTTTTGATTCCCAGCACACTCACTGGGAAGCTCACAACTACCTGTAACTCTAACTAGTTTCAAGTGCTCAGACACCCTTCTCTCTCCTTTGTGGAGATGTTCACAGCTGTAGACAATAGATAAATATAAATAAAAAGTAAATATAAATATTTTATAAATGACAAAATATACATTATGTATCCTAAACAAAGAGATAGCTCATAAGGTTTTAGATTTAAAAATTACAAGGAGGCCTGGCATAATGGCACATGCCTTTAATCCCACTACTCAGGTAGACCAGAGGATCTCTGTGAGTTCAAGAGCAGCCTGATCTACATAGTGACTTTCAGGATAGCCAGAGAGACTGTGTGTCAGAAACCAAAACAAAGACGTTACAAGGAAAGCAGGCCCTGATGTCATGAACCTATAGTCCCAGAACTCAGGAGGTACGAACAGAAGAATCCTTGACAATTGGAGGCAGATCTAAGCTTCATGAGACCCTATCTTTAAGAAAAAGTTAAAAGGAACTGAATCCAAATTTAAAAACTGTTCAGATTTAAAAGGAGTTAATAATGTCTTGGGTTTGTAATCCCACCAACTAGGAAGATGAAACAGGATGGTTGGCATGTGTTTGAAGCCAGCCTAGGCTATATAGTAAATCTAAGGCCAACTTAGACTAGAGTGAGAACCTTTCTCAAAAAAAGAGAAGATTTCTAGAATTCATGGATATTTTATCAAATTAGAAAACAAATATTTTATGAAATGCTACCAGTCTTTTTACCAGCAACATTTTCTTTTATATTTTTTACTAAGTATAGAAAAGGTGAATAGAATTATTCAGAATTGCAGTAAAAACCTTAGTAAATTGGCAGTATTAATACTCATTATTTTATCTTTAAGACTGTCCTTTCTTGTCACCCTGCTGGGGTAGGTGTGTGGACGGATTGGTTTGTTTTATGTCTGTAATAGAGAGGTTGAGCTTAGGGCTTACTGCATTCCCAGCTCTCTTGTTTTATTAAAAATTAAAAGTCAAGCTCTCCCCTTTATATAGTCTCCTCTTTTTGTTTTTATTGTTACAATTATTATTGTTTTAAGACAGGGTCTCCCTCAAGCCCACAATAGCCTTGAACTCCCAACAGCGCTCCTGCCTTCACTTCCCAAGGCGCTACCACTTGATTTTTCTATGCAGAGTCTCAGCAGAGGAAAAAGAAGATATTCTGAGATTGCACACAACTTTGACTGTGCAGATCTTCCTTATACCTCTCTAAGAAAATGTTGGAAGGTGCTGTGATCTGTGAGCATCAAAATGGCATTAGCAGCTCTCCCTTGTATATTTTACTAAAGCTGTTTACTAGCCCTTTACTAACATGGATAATTTGTTATGGTTGTTTAACTATTTTTAAACATAGAACATACTTTTAATCTAAATATAGACTCAATAGCCAGCAGAATATAATGATTATAAGTTTAAAGCCTAGGTCAGCCAGACTGAATTCATTTTTTCTTCTACTTATCACTGTTACTTAATCTCTTGAAGCCCTGTTTCCCTGTTCTAGCGTGCCATTAAATATGGAAGTTCATTGATGTTAGGTTCTAAACTGCCATCTCTTTATACTACTCACTAATTGGTTTTCTCTGTGCTCCTGTATTAACTGTAACTCACATACTGCTGACATCACAGATTTATATTTCCAACCTAAATTTTTCCTCCAAGTTCTGAACTCTTTCCATAGCTACTCCTTACCCCCATTTATGTCTCAAAGGCAATTTATTTTATGCTTGGCATGTCTAAAACCAAACCATAATCTTTCCCACCCCCAAACCTCTCCTATTTCAGTTTTTCTGTCACTATGAATTTCATCCAGTTAAACAAGCCAGAAACCAGAGAGGCATTCTTTTTTTCTTTTTATTTTATTTTATTTTATTTATTTATTCATTTATTTATTATATGTAAGTACACTGTAGCTGTCTTCAGACACCCCAGAAGAGGGCATCAGATCTCATTATGGATGGTTGTGAGCCACCATGTGGTTGCTGGGATTTGAACTCATGACCTTTGGAAGAGCAGTCGGAGCTCTTAACCGCTGAGCCATCTCTCCAGCCCCCAGAGAGGCATTCTTTTAAAGTCTGCTCCTTCCTCCCTTTCCTTCTCCCCCCCCCCCCAAACCCCGCCATGTCATACACCACCCCAGCTAATACGATCTGTCACAGGTCCTGTTGATTTAGTAAATAATTTTGGAATCATACGACCCTATCTTCCATTGCCATCTCTCTAGAATATGCTGCCTCTACCTTTCCCTGTTCTAGTCAAAGAGTATTATGAGAGTATCTTCCAAAAATTTGTTAACCTCAATTATGTACATGAGAACTAGCATAAACTAATATTGTACCCCCTTTAACTCCTCAGCTGCTTTCCTTTGTTTTTATGATAAAGACAGTTGGTTTTTTTTGTTCCTTTTAATTTTTTTCTTTGATACTTTATTTACATTTCCAGTGTTTCTCCCTTTCCAGGTCTCCTCTTTGGAAACTCCCTATCCCCTCCCCCTCCCTTGCCTCTATGAGGGAATTCCCCCTCCCAATCAACCACCCACCCACTCCCGCCTTCCCACCTTGACAGTCCCCTTTACTGGGGCCTCTAACATCCTCAGGCCTAAGGGCTTCTCCTCCCCCTGATGGCCAACCAGGCCCTTCTCTGCCACGTATGTGGTCCAAACCATGGATCCCTCCATGTGTATTCTTTGGCTGGTGGTCCAGCCCCCAGGAGGACCGGGGGGAGGGGGTCAGGCCAGTTGACACTGTTGCTCCCTCCATAGGGCTGCAAACTCCCTCAGCTCCTTCAATCCCTTCTCCAACTCCTCCACCTGGGACCTCACTCTCAGTCCAGCAGTTACTGTAAAGTGAAACTTGGGTATTCCAAAGGTTTCAGGTACTATCCACTTATCAGTGAGTACATACCATGTTCATTCTTTTGTGACTGAGTTACCTCGCTCAGGATATTTTCAAGTTCCATCCATTTGCCTGCAAATTTCATTAAATCATTATTTTTAATAGTTGAGTAGTACTCCATTGTGTAAATGTACCACATTTTCTGTATCCATTCCTCTGATGAGGGACATCTGGATTGTTTCTGGCTTCTGGCTATTATACATATGGCTGCTATGAACATAGTGGAGCATGTGTCTTTATTACATGTTGGAGCATCTTCTGGGTGTATGCCCAGGAGTGGTATAGCTGGGTCCTCAGGTAGTATTATGTCCGTTTTTCTGAGAGTCTGCCAAACTGATTTCCAGAGTGGTTGTACCAGCTTGCAATCCCACCAACAATGGAGGAGTGTTCCTCTTTCTCCACATCCTTGCCAGCATCTGG
>CM052722.1:25445033-25464763 GCA_028551405.1 Uromys caudimaculatus | reverse complement strand
TCTTGCATTTCTTTAAGGGAGTTATTTCTTTCTTTCTTTAAGTTTTCTATCATCATCATGAGAACTGATTTTAAGTCTGAGTCTTGCTTTTCTGGTGTGTTGGGGTATCCAGGGCTTGCCGTGGTGGGAGAGCTGGGTTCTGATGATGCCAAGTAGCCTTGGTTTCTGTTCCTTATGTTCTTGCCCTTGCCTTTCTCCATCTGGTTATCTCTGGTGTTAGCTGGTCTTTCTCTGGCTGTGACTTGTCCCTCCTGCAAGCCTCTGTATCAATACTCCTTGAAGACCAGCTCTCTCTGAGAGGTGTTTGGGTTTGGAGAGCTATGGCACAGGGTCAGCTCTGGGGTGCAGACAGAAACCAGAAGGATCTTATCCCCAGCTGTCCCTTGGTTCCTGTGTCCTGATGGCTCTGCAAGTGTCCCTTTTGATCCAGTGAGTTTGAACAGAAGTGGTGGGTTTGCCTGTGCTCGAAGGTTGTCAGCACTCCTGGGATACCAGCTCTCTCCTGGAGCCCTGTGACCCAGGGTGAGGTCCCCAAGTCCCAGTGAGCAGCGGTGCTTGTCTTAACCCCACTCACTGCTTTTCTAAGCTCCTTGGAGGGTAGCTCTCTCCTGGCGCTACTTGGCTATAGAACCCTGGTGGTCCAGGCAGAGGTCTCCCGCCACAGATGGAAACCGGAGGGTTCCTGTCCCTGACTTTTCCTCCTCAGTCTCTGTGTCCTGAGGACCTGGGAGGGTAGCTTTCTCCTGGCGCTAGTTGGCTATGGGGCCCTGGTGGTCCAGGCAGAGGTCTCCCGCCACAGATGGAAACCCGGAAGGTCGACAGTTTCTTAACATTGCAGAGGAATCTGACCCCCAGCCAGCTCTAAAACACCAGTTTTTATACTTTTCAGCTGTGTTCTGACCCCGTTGGCCTTTAGTTTGAACCTAAACTTTCCTCAACTGGTTGGCTCTTGAGCCTGTGTTCTTAGAGAAGACTTCCCTGCCACCCTACCTGCCATTCTCCCTTGTGATACCCTCTAAGAACACCATATACCTCTATCTTTTGACACTTCCTGCAGTTGCACTTACTCATTTGCAAAATTGCTTATTGGGTATCTCTCCCACTAGGCTAGAGTTTCTATGAGTAGCACGATGCCTAATATCTAATTCTGAAAAACATTAATGAGTCATAGTGCTGACCTCACAGGATTATGGTGAGAATTAAATGATATAAGGCCAAACACATAATATCTGGCATTAACTGTATTGCCATACTGTTCAACAAACCCAAATAGATGAGTTTATTTTTATACATTAGGTTTCAGGGAACACAGTATTTAAGTTCCAAGGAATTCGAATGCTTCTCCCTTTACTTCTGTAAAAGTACTTTAAATGCCTCACTATAAATAGCAAACATTAAAATAGGGTGTCTTCTTTCTTACTCATCCTTAAAGGCCAGTGTAAACCAAAGAAACAGGATGACCTGTCAAAGCCTATAATAGCTGCGTGGGCAAGTGAGGACTCCTGCTGCTCTCAGTGAGCTTGGCAGCTCACTCGCTTAAGGAAATAGTTAATGAATCCTTGAACAGGAACCCAGAACTGGGTATCTGACCTGGATCTTGTTCCACTGTGACGCCAGGCACATGGTTTGACATCTCTAAGCCCTGATTTGGGCAGCTGTAAACTGGCATTGTTTAGTAGGCCTACTTCCCCAGATTGTTATGATGCTGCACTGCAGATGCTTCTGAAGGCACTGTGGAAGTTCAGAAGTGCTAAAGTAATTAAGAAGGTACTTTCAAAGAACTGCAACAAATTTAGAAGCCATATGAATTTTTCTTTTAGAATGGAATAAAGACATTGATAGGACAATCTCCTAATTAAGTTTACCCAGTTAGAATATATTTTTATTCATAGTTATTACTAATACCTGATGGCCGTTAACATTTGAACATCAGTCTACCTTAGAGTCACCCTTATTTTTTAAAAAAAAATGCTTTTCTCCTCCTAGATTAGCTCCCCATAATTGACTAAAAGAACTGTTAGGGGCTGGGCAGTGGTGGCGCACGCCTTTAATCCCAGCACTTGGTAGGCAGAAGCAGGCGGATTTCTGAGTTCGAGGCCAGCCTGGTCTACAGAGTGAATTCCAGGACAGCCAGGGCTACACAGAGAAACCCTGTCTCGAAAAACCTAAAGAAAAAAAAAAGAACTGTTAGGTGGAGCTTAGTGCTGGCAGAGAGAACACAGTACAAGAGAGCACATCCTGCCTCTGGAAGTCCGATGTCAAATGTAGTGCTTTTCATTTGGTTTCAGTACTCATTGCCTTTGTACTATTTTGCAAAACAATAAAATTTTGCTTTGCCTGAGTGAGAATCAATTAGATAAATTATTTTGAGATTTTTGTGTTAATCACATAGAATGTAAGTCAGATCATTGAAAGCTGACCCTAAACTTAATTTGTAATTACTTCTCTTCTTCCCACACATAGAAGCTCAAGAACATTGCTTTCAGTCAGGCATGGTGGCAGCTCACGTGTAGAATTCCCAGCAGTTGAGAAGCTAAGGCTGGCAAATTATTCTGAGTTCCACACCAGCCAGGGCTATACAGAATAAGACCCAATCTCAAAAAACAAAACAAAAAAAGGAACACTGCTTGATTTGAAAGAATAGGTAGAGGAAATAGGTTCCAATTCAGGTTCAGAAGCTGGAGAGATGAGTCAGTAAGTAATAGCACTTGCTGCACAGGCATGAGGACCTCACTTCAAATCCGAAGCACCAACGTAAAAAACCCAGTGTGGCGCTATGCTTCTGTGACCACAGCACTATGAAGGGCAGAAACAGGAAAGTCACTAGGGCTTGCTGGCTTCTGTCTCAAAGGAATTAGATGGAGAATGATAGGACTGAACACCCAGCACCTTTCTCTATCATATACTGCATGAACACACAAACATACACACGACATTTCAGGTCTATTTTACAGGTCTCTTTAAATGCAGAGTGGGGAAAGTCAAGAATGTAGTAGTCAAAATGAGTATGATGCGTTGATAGTGTTTGCATCAACCATATGACAGCATGACTATGAGTTATTTAAAGCACATCTTATTTATTTTGCTTAAACTCCACACTCTTTTCAAAATAGCTTCAAATATACAGAAATTGAAGATGCTAAATAATGATCCTATTTTGATGTATGTATTGATTTGCTGGTTAAAAGGTGAAAAGGTAGTATTTTATTAAATATTTAACTAGTATTCTTCTTTAGCAATGTTTTAAATTTCTCTCTCTAGCAGTGACATAGATGTGTGTATACTTTTCATACACAGAAAAGAGTCTTCATCTGTGAATAATAGTGTCAACAGAAGTTTGTCACAAGATGCCCTAGTGTAAGGATTTTGATAGGGCAACTCAGAAGGGCCCGCCCCCTCCCTGAGGATTCATAGACAGTTGATGTTTGCTCAGGAAGGGAGGCAAATTTTTTAGTAGTATAGCCACTGGTAAGTTGTCCATGCTCCCATGAGCAACCCTAATTAAACTCATTGGCTCACCATAAAAAACAAACATGAAAATAGATAACTTAGGAAGGGGATGATAGCAAGAAGGTAATGGAGAAGGTGAATATGTTTTTTAAAAAAAAAAAAACAAAAAACTAAAGAAGCAAGAAATTGTGATGTGGAACTGGTGCTATAGCTCAGTAGGAGAGTGTTTGCCTAGTTTGAATGAGACCTTACGTTACAAGCCTAGCACCCAGAAAAATTGAGGAACCCAGAAGAATTTTGTTTTGATAAAACAGAGCCAACATTTCCTATGGTATACTTTGAATGCATAGAGTTATTCTCTAGTTGCTATATTCATAGTTGAGTATTTGTCTTATTCTGTATATTACATGCTGGTTTGTAATTCTTTGTAATGTTTATATTTTCTGTCATTTAAATATAGGTTTTCTTAGTTAAAAAAATCTCAGGCTCTGATGCTAGACAGCTTTATGCCATGAAGGTATTAAAGAAGGCCACACTGAAAGGTAAGTGCTGCTGCTATTTGCCATATTCGCGTAACCTAAACAAACTGAAAGGTCTCTGTAGAGCCCACGTGACCCTGAGGCTACTTGCTAACATTCTGAATTGGCTCTTGTTAACACTTTAAATTTAGACTGGCTTTTAGTTACTTTTTCCTACTGGACTAAGAGCCATATTACTGTTAAGAGCAGAACTTGGCATGTTAGAAAGGAAGGACTATGCATTCATCTTGGGCTTTAGGCAAGTAGAAGTTGAAAAGATTAAACTGGGTTTGATTCATTTTCAAATAATTAGTTGAATATTTTTGGAAAATGTACTAATTATCTAGATACAAAATAGCTTTAATTTTTTAGTATTTTGTCATCTTGACCTCTGGTCTCCAACAAGTTTCTGACTCTGATTTTTTTTTTTAAAAAAAATGTAATGTAGGACATGAGTCTGGTAGGTAAAGAGACAGAAGAGATACACATAGATTTTAAATACTCTAGTCTTCCTTTTATTTCCTAGTACTACCATCTGTATCTCTAGTTCCAAAGGATTCAACTGCCCTCTTCTGGCCTCCACAAGAACTGCATGAATGGGGGACACAGGCATACAAGCAAATCACTCATACACATAAAATGTTTGCCAGTTCTTTGTATGTAAGCAACTTTTCCTCTCCAGAAGTCTATAGATAAAATCTTCGTTATCTTTGTGTCTTGACATTTATGGAGTAGTATGTTTCAGTGTGCAGTGTAAAATTTCATTATACCGTATGTGGGTTGTGTTTCTTTTGAAACTAGGAACTCATATTTTCCAGTTGTGTGGAAGTTTTTTGTTATGTATTCTTTATTTTGTAACACTTAGTCTTTGTGTGTGTTGTGCTTCCTGGATGATTTCCTAAGTTTTATTATTTTTATCTTTTCTGGGGTTTTGGCTTTTGTTTTGTTTTGATATTTAATTTTATCTTTTGTTTTCTAGAAAATTTCAATCAAAACTTATGTTAATAATTGCTCCAAAACACAAAATTAATGAAGTTGGTAATTGAGACATGCCAAAGAGAATCCATAAAGTACTTCTTTTAAGTGAAAAGTTGACATGAGAATGCACTCAAAGAACTTTATTGTTTTTATTTATCTTTTACTGTGCCTAATGTATAAATTAGATTTTTTTTCAGAGATGTGTATCTGTAGGGTTGATATTTCAGTGATTATAGGCATCCATTTAAATTCTAAAAATGTAGCCCTTATATATAAAAGCTTGCTACTATTATTTTTCTATTAATGTCCTTTTTGGCGGGGCTCTAGAAATAATTAACTCATGTTTACCCAGAAGTCTCTTTCCATTTCAAAGTTTCTATGAGTACAATGAGTGGGATCAACTAGAAGTCAATGACATTAAATCAATTTAATAAGGAATTAGATTGGTCTGTCAGCCTAAAAGACTTTATGCATCATTACTTAAAACAGTTTTCTATATATAGTCCTAGAAATACAAACAGCATTTTTTATTCACTCTCATATTCAAATCAAGGAGGTTTAAATCTAATAACTGTCAGAGAAATCTTACTTTGCCATCTCGAATAAGCATTAACACTTTAGAAGTTATCTGATTAAAAAATACCGTGCGTTCTGAAGAGTATTTGGGAAGAGGTTGGGAGAAGAGGGGACAAATGAGGGTACTAGAGTAATGAATATAATAAAAATATGTTTCATGTATAAAATGTCATAAGGAAACCCATTATTTTATACAGTGAATATATGATAATTAAAAAATAAGACATGGGGCTAGAGATAAAGAGTGCTCACTGCTCTTCCAGAGGACTGGAGTTTGGTTCCCAGCATCCATGTCTGGCAGCTTACAGCCTCTTGTAACTCCAACTCCAGGACACACATGCACAGAGACACATACAAAATGAAAAGAATGGAAAGGGTACATAGAATGGATATGTTGGTGTGTGTTTTTACTACTCATTAGGCAAAGGAGTGGTATTTAAATGATGTATGAACTTTGTGTACTCTTAAGAGCTAGAATTTTGGAATTCAACTTTAATGGAAACTAACCACAAATGATATAGTTAACCATAATTAAGAAAAAATGACTTAGACCAGGCTAGAACAGAATTATCAGCCAGCCATTATGATAAGGTTAAGTTACATAAAAATAAACAGGGCCTGTTAGATACAATAAGGATGACAGGATCGTGAGATCATAGATGTGATACATTAGCTGAATGTTTCAATTAAAAGGCAGAGCTGCACACCAACAAGAGGAATTGATCCCTACCCCTGACTCATTAATTTCAGTTGGGCGGGAGATAGGATAGAGAAAGCAGTGGGTATTGTTGTTGTTGTTGTTATGTGTTTATTTCATGTGTGTGATGAGAGCTGGCCCAGGGATCAAGTGCAGAAATCATAGGACAACTTGCTAGAGTTGGCTCTCTCCATCCACTGGTTCCCTTAAATTGAGAATAAAACTAACTTAAATTTCGCCTTGCCTCCCCCACCCCATCTTTCTTTTTTGTCTTAATCACTAACATATATGTTGAAAATTTTTGTTGTTGTTTTGGTTCGGTTTGGTTTTTTTTTTTTTTTGAGACAAGAGTCTGGTGTAAACACAGGCTGGTCTCAAACCCACCACAGAACTGAGAATAGCTGTGAACACCTAATGCTTCTGCCTCCACCTCTGAAATGCTGGGATTACAGACACATGCCACTCGTATATCTGAGGTTCAGAATGTTTTCTGATCATTTACTAAGTTCTCACTCCTCCCCCTATATTCTGAACCTTTTGACGTACTTCTTGCTCTAATGCCTAGCTTATAGGCTTTGCTCAGGAAATGTTTGTTTCTGGAAGAGTTTTGCCATAAACCCAAATTATTCCCAGCATTTCAATTTATCATGAATCTGATTCCTCCCTGCGCTGTCTCCCCTGTAGTGAACCTGTTTGCACACTGATGTAGCTTCTTCCAAGTCCTCATTTATGCTTCCATGTGTACTCAGGTGTTGGTACTCCATACTTGGTCCCTTTTAGAACCTATCCCACTGCTGGAGTCTTAAAGCTTGTATCGTAACCATGCCTCTTCTTCTAGACTGATAGTCGTCCTATACAAGTAAAACTGACCTTACCTTTCTCTGAACTCCTGTAATACTTACCACTGGTAATAAACTTCTCCATGATCACATTCACACTACTGGTTTTGTATAATAAAGATAGTGTCCATTACTTATACATCTTACACACTAGGCTTTGGTTATTAACTTTATCCAAGTGATCACAAATTCTTCAACAATATAGTCAAATTACCCAATTTTATACCTGAAAGGTAACTGATGTTCCAGAGAGTTTAAATAAGTAACCTATTCATGATTATACAAATTTGAATCCATATCTTTCTAATTTAAAAAAGAAAAATCCTTTGGTCTTTCACCTGTACAACATTTCCAGTCTACCCTTCCTCCCTTTTTTCACCCTCCCTCAAAATAGTCCTCTTGAGATACATATCTGTCCTTTACCCTGTCTGCCACATTTTATCAATCCTTTACAAAGTCTGCTACATTTTACAGACTTAATGAACACTTATTCACGTGATAGGGTTAGTAAAAGTATTGAAACCTATTTCAGGTTTTTGTTTTAGTATTTCATGAAATGCCTTATTTTTAAAGAACTCTCGTGCTTTTTACCATTTTTCACAACTCCCACTAAAATGCTTCTAAACCCAATACCTAATATGCCTTATATATTTTTAACTTAAAGCATAGAATTTTTAAATACACAGTTGCTTTTGATTATGTAATATAGTAAAAGTTATTTTTATAGATTTTAAAAATTCAACAGCAATAAAAAATTCATGTTTTATGCACATAAGAAAATTTCAATTTAAAATGGGATCTAAAAATAATTTGTTTTAATATTATCTTTAAAAAATACTTATATTGTATCATGTGTACAATCTTTTATAGTTCGAGATCGTGTTCGGACAAAAATGGAACGTGATATCTTGGTAGAAGTCAACCATCCTTTCATTGTCAAATTGCATTATGGTAAGTTCTGAGCCACCTCTCATCTTAGCCCTTTCCCTTGATTCTCTCACCCTCTGAGTATATTCTGATGTACTAAAATATAGATATATAACACTGCAGCAACATTTTATATTCCTTTTGTATTGGCCCAAAGGGAAGACAAGAAAGAAGTCCAGTATCAGCATCCTAAAACTTCTACCACCTTCCTACCTTTCTTTTTCCCTGAAAGCCAAGTGCTACTTCTCAGTGTGTAAAAGCATAGAGTCCATATACTATGTGGTTGAATATAACCAACCCATGCTATGGCATAGTTTAGTATTTTAGATTATGGTTAAAGAAATATTTTTGAATAGATAAAACAATTAATAAAGAAGAAAAAAGAAATCTTTCTTGCATGAGTTTTCTTACTGATATCGTCTTTAAAATGGTAGCATCCTTGAGGGACTCTTGCCTGTAGAAAACTTTGGTCCATATTAAGATACTGTATTTGACATTTTCTCAATGGAAACTAAGAGAATAAATGTTTTCTTCTATGTAGAACTAAGCATGTAGAAATAAACTTAGATTTCTGATATCACTTACTTGTTAAAAAATTTATTTGTGAATGAATTGACTTAATATAAGCCTAAAAAGTAAACTACAATGTTTTAAACGAAATTTTGTTTTTTCATTCAGCTTTTCAAACTGAAGGGAAGTTGTATCTTATTTTGGATTTTCTCAGGGGAGGAGATTTGTTTACACGCTTATCCAAAGAGGTATATAATTAATGTCTATTTTTTTAATTTATTTCTACTCATTCTATTTCAGTTAAAACTTTGTTATTTCAGTATTGCATGTATCATAATTTCTCTTGTTGGACAAAATTATTTCATTCAAGAAACTGAGTCAGAAAGAATTATTTCCCTATCTCTTGAATTTATACTGAAAGCAATGCTTTACATGAAAAACTTACCTTAACTCTGCTGCTTTCATGTTTTTCAGAATTGATAATACAGCAATAATTGTCCTTAATCGTTGGTACTGTCAAGTCAGCATTTATTCTCAAGTTCATTTTTCATTTCCAAAATGTTAATATGCTAAAAAAAATTTGCTACAGAGCATAGTTAACATTTAGCATATGACTATACTTGACTGATTAAATCATTTTGCAAATTTCTTTCATGAGTAAATTGTAACTAAATCTATATCTGATTAACATATTTACAAATTGTTTGAATAGTTAAAGTCTTATGTAGAACCTTACATAAAAATCATAGACATAAAAAGAAAAATAAAGTTAGAAATATTATTTTGTTTTAGGTGATGTTCACAGAGGAAGATGTCAAATTCTACTTGGCTGAACTTGCACTTGCTTTAGACCATCTGCATAGCCTGGGAATAATCTATAGAGACTTAAAACCAGAAAAGTAAGGAACCATGCTATTAAGTTGAATTCAGTGTGATACAGTTGTAAGGGAGGTCATAAAATGTAATAACTTCGTAGATCTCCATAGCACTTCATTGTAGTACTGTGCTTCGCATGTCTGCTAACACTGTATTATCTTAAACTTTTAAACTATTTACTAAACAACACTATTAACCTATTTTCATTTACTTTGTTTGTTTCTTTGTCTGTTTTGAGACAGGGTCCATCTATGTACCCCTGGCTGTCTTGAAACACACTATGTAGACCAGGCTGACCTCGAACTCAGAGCTCTGCCTATCTCTGCCTCTTATTGTGCTGGGATTAAAAGAGTGCACTATCACTGCCCAGCTTTCCTGATTTTCATTTACATTCTTTAATTTTTAATGAGGTTAAAGTCTATTGGTTGGTAGTTTGTATTTATGGGTTTTCTATTCATGGCTTCAACTTTTTTTTTTTTTTGAATGTCATTTTTCCCATTGACTTAAAAGAGAATTTTACAAATTAAAAAGGTTTTTAAATTACCTTCCATTCTTTATTTTATGTGGGCATGCACACACACAGTGGTGTACATGTGGAAAACAGAGGACAACCAACAACAATCAGTTTTCTCCTTCATGTCCTGGGGATTGAGATCAGATTAGTGGCAGTACTTTTACCCACTGAGTCTTGGTGCCAGCCCCAGACTAAGAATTCTAGCCATTTATCCAGGAACAGTTGAACATTCACATAGTCACATCTCTTGGGAAAACTGAGACAGGGGGATTACTTGAGCACAGATCTGATGCCAGTCTAGAAATGTATTGAGATCCTTATCACAAAAAGGAAAAAAAAAAGAACTTTAATCGTTTCATATATATTACAAATCTTTTCATTATAAATGTATTTACATTGTTTTAATCTAGACACATTTTTCCTCATTGGGCCAACTAATCTTTAGTAGTTTCTCTCAAGATTTATTAGTAGAAGAGTTTTTCCCAATCTCATGATGATATTTTTCTTCTAATTGTACTGTTTCTTTCTTTTACTTGGCTCTGTGAAGAATGGTATACAGCTAACCCTTTCTCAAAAAACGTTCTTTATTGAAAATTTCTTCTTAGCTAGGCCTGGTGATGCATACCTTTATTCCCAGCACTTTGGAGACAGAGCTAGGTGGATCTCTGGGGGCAGCCTGGTCTATATATCAAGCTCTAGGACAAGCAGGACTATATAGAGAGATTTCTGTCTTAAATAGAAACAAAAAGAGAAAGAAAGAAACTCTATTCTTAAGTTTTCAATTTTTAAATGTGACTTTAGCAAACTTTCCACAGCTCTTTTAATGGCATTCATCAAGAAACTGATACTTCATATAATACATACAGGAGTTGTTTTGTTTTTCTTTTTTCCAACTATATAAAAAATAATTTTAGACAGCTTTGTTGAAGTGAAAGCCACATGTCATTTAATTCATCCATTATAACTATGTAAGTTAGCCAAGCACATTAGTACATACCTATAGACCTAGTACTCAGGAAAATAAGGTGAGAAGATCACTTGAGTCCAGGTGTTCATGACTTGCCTGTATAACATAGCCAAGACCCATCTCAAAAAATAAAGCGTCTTTGGCTGGAGAGTTGGCTTAGCAGTTAAAAGTACTTGTAGCTACTATAGAGGTCCTGGATCTGATTCCCAGCACCCACATGGAGGCTCACAACCATCTGTAGCTCCAGTCCCAGGGGATCCAGTGGACTTTTCTAATCTCCATGTGTACCAGACATGTACATGGTGCACATATGCATACATGCAAGCAAAATACTCATATACATTAAATAATAAAATAAAGAAATCTGTAAAAGAGGGAAAAATAGACCATGCAATTACATATATATCATACATGTATATATGTGTGTATATACACACACATATCATATATGTATATGATATATACATACACACATGCATATGCATATATATACACACACACACACACAAACAAACACACACACACATACATACAATAACAATGAAAAAAGAAGCCATGAATTTGAAAGAAGAGTATCTGGTTATATGGGAGGTTTTGTGGGAAAGCAAAAGAAAGGGAGAAATGGTATAATTATAATCTCAAAAAAAATTTAAAATTAAAGTTGGTGATTTTTTTTCTCAGTAAAATTTATTATAACAGAATTTGATTTGAAAATAGCTATATTATGCAATAATGTATTATTTGATTTTTCAGCTTAGTATACTCTGATGCTTATACAAAAAATGTAAATATGGGTTCGTAACTTAGTGCTTAGGCCTTCCTGTGACTCTATAATTAATGGCATTACCTTCCACAAAAGTATCTGCTCAAACTAGATACTTGAATGTCCTTTTTTAGTTGTTTCTCATGATTACCCAAAGAACTCACTAAATATTCAGTATATTCTCTTCCTCTGTGCCTTTATACATTTTACTATTTCTGTTGGTGTCCTTGAAAAAAAGAAACAATTATTGGGAATGCCTTTTAGGCCCTCCAGACTGACTTCAGTCATCCAGCAAATATTTTTTCTTTTAGTTTTTTGAGGTTATACTATAATTACCCAGGGTAGCCAGCTGCAGAGTACCCAGAACAATCATGCAGACCTAGAATCCCAGCACTTGGAAGCAGGAAGGCCTTGAGTGCAAGTAAGATATTGATATTGTCTCAAAAAAAGAGAGTTTAGATTGAATATGTATCTAGTATGTGTGGACAAGATTTAGGTAGAAAAGCATTAAAGCACTTGAAAAGGTATAGCTTGTTTAATTGTTTTCTTTTTTATTGGATATTTACTTTATTTACATTTCAAATGTTTTCCCCTTTCCAGGTCTCCTCTTCGGAAACCACCTATCCCCTCCCCCTCCCCCTGCCTCTATGAGGGTGTTCCCCTATACTGGGGCATTTAATTGTTTTCTTAATCATTACTCATGGCCAAAAGCAACCATTCAGAATGAATATGGTCAGCTGATGGTTGAGTCATTTCCATTTCAGCTTCTGTACATCTCTGTGTAGAGTGCTTTAAAGACATTTTCTGACTTTGTTTTCTTGCAGCATACTTCTTGATGAAGAAGGTCATATCAAGTTAACTGGTAAAAATCTTCATTTTATTAAAATATTCTCTCCTGTATTTCCTTTAAGGTTGATTATGATAAAAGTTTTGAGTAGTAACTATTAAATTTTAGGTTAATATTTCTAATTATAAATAAGTATTGGAATTCAGAGTTTAAATTTATGTAAAATACTTTGGATATTTATTAATTCAAAATTGATTTTGGCAGATTTTGGCTTAAGTAAGGAATCTATTGACCATGAGAAGAAGGCTTATTCTTTTTGTGGCACTGTGGAATACATGGCTCCGGAAGTAGTTAATCGTAGAGGTCATACTCAGAGTGCTGACTGGTGGTCTTTTGGTGTGTTGATGGTAAGATTTGAATTTCTGATTTTGGGGGGGGGGGGTGGAAGTTGTTATTTTGTTTTTTAAATGAATTTTACCAGGGCATATTATGAGGGAAACCCGAGTACTTTGGTTTTCAGTATTTTCTATTATAAATCCTAAGTAACCAAATCAAATGATTGTCTGAAGGGTAGGACTAGGGAACCTATTGGTTGCTTCTACCTCATCCTAATTCGGAAAATCCAAAAGAGATTTCCTTTGGGTTTTTTTTTTTTTTTGACATATGTGTCCAATTTGCAGTCCATAGGCTGCATGTACCCCAGAATATGTATGAATACCGCCCAATACAAAATCATAAACTTATCTATAACATTAGGAGAATAGGTTTTGGGGGTTGTTACTTTTTGACTTGATTTTGTAGTTCTCAAAGCATGAGCTTTATAAATGACAACATTGTGTTACAGTGTCATTAGGTTAGACAAACCTGAAGACATTATAATGTTTATTCTTTGTAAAAGCCTCTTAGAGAAGTCTGTTAGCAATAACCCTTCTAAAAGCTTAATAGGAAATTGGCAGTCTGTTAGACTATTCACATATTTACATTTTTCAAATGCAATTTAAAATATGGTTGATTTCTGCATAATTGTATAGCTATTTATGTTTTGTGAATTATCAAAAAGTTTGGTAGAAACTTAATGTTTATTTTAAAAACAAATATTTATTAAAAACTATATTTAATGTATTATGATAGAGTTTGCATATTCAATAACACTATAGTAGAATGATTTTATGCAGTTTTAAACAAAAGAAAGGAGAAAATGTCTTTCTATATATAGCAATTTTAACCTCTAGTCTTGAAACTTCATACTTCTTGGCTAATACCTGTTTTAACCTTCTGTAGTTTGAAATGCTCAC
The DNA here is from genome assembly GCA_028551405.1 of Uromys caudimaculatus. Classification (NCBI taxonomy): domain Eukaryota; kingdom Metazoa; phylum Chordata; class Mammalia; order Rodentia; family Muridae; genus Uromys; species Uromys caudimaculatus. Next base: position 25,451,066 of record CM052722.1, on the reverse strand, counting down.
TGGTACACTACCTTTCCAAGGAAAAGATCGGAAAGAGACAATGACTATGATTCTTAAGTAAGTATTCCCAAATGAATGTGTTTTGGTGAGACTTTAAAATAAATCCTTCAAACTAAAAGACAACGTATATGTATGCCTTTGTCTGTTTCCCCTACTCCTAGGCATGTACTTAATGTTTATGCAACAGTGTACTCAAGAAATAAATGTAAAGATGTTCAGAACAATGTTATTGGTAATGGTGGACACTGTACTAGTAATAATAGAGCAGATTATGATAATATTCATCCAGTTGAGTCTTTATTACATTCCTCTGTGTTGTATTTCTTTATCTGATATTATACAAATATAAAATGATTGGTTTTTGTTTGTATTTTGAGACAAGGTCTCACTATGCAGCCCAGTCTAGTCATGAATTCATGATTTTTCAATCTTCTCCTCAGTACTGAGACCTACATACATGTACCACTATGCCTGACTAAAACAAGTCTTGACTCAGGAGTCATATAAAAGCAGGTTCGGGCCTTTGTATGAGCATACTATGCCATATAGCAAAGAAAATGGACATGCCACAATTGCATGCAAGAATTTGGATGTCTTACAAGAAAGTTGAATAAATAAGGCTTAGAACCAAAAGAATCAATTCTATAATCCTATTTATAAAGCTTACAAAGTAGCAAAAGTAAAGCATATTTTAAGATCTATAATCAGATGGCAAAAGTAGAGACAAAATAAGGAAAAGGTGATTATACGAGATAGTTTCTGGCAATCCTTATTCTTGGCCAGACAGCTATTTATTGAGCTGTGTACTTTGGGTGAGCACTTGTTTGTTTTGACAGGTTTTTGGCATGGTATTCTACACAATAAAAAGGTTAAAAAGTACATATTACATATTACATAAATGAATGTTCACTGAACTCATACTATCAAAATTTCATTGCCTATCCTGTAGTTTCAACTAGCACTCTCTTGAGTTTTAAAAAAAAGCCAAGCCCTTTCTTTGACCTGGCTTTCCTTTCCACTTTCTGCTTTACCTTCTTTCATCCTTTCAACAAAGCCTCTTTTAGTGTAGTCAGGGATTTTTGTTACCATTCTTCAACTTCTTTTACTCCACAGCCTGTTTGTTCATACCTAGCACTTGACTAAAACTGTTCTTAATTTGGTTGTGATTGCCCTTCTAGTGGCTGAATCATGACAGGTTGTCAGAAGTTAAACTTTCTGTTCACTCATATGAATTCTGCAAGTAATAGCGTACTTGCTACTGTACTGGGAATGTAGAATGGACAATACTGAAGAGCTTCAGTAGCTCACAGACCTTCCGTTCTTGTAGAGGAAGTATAGAATTGATGCTTAAATGTCAGCTGCTGTGGGATATTATCTTAGGGTGGACTTGTTAGTGACCAGTGTGAAGGAAAAATAAGGAGTTATTTTACAAGAAAGAATTAAGGAAAGTTTCTCCAGGGAGTGTTTGACACTAGTAGTGCACACATGCACGCACATGTACACACACACAAAAATTTGATACTATTAGCATGCACACTCACTCATGTGTACACACACACACATTTGACACTGTTAGTTACACATGCACTCGCATGTACATACACACACACACACACACACACAACACTAGCTGTCTTGTTAGATATTTCCTACTCTCATCTGTTTGTCTTTCCTCTCTAACTGTTGTTCTTTTGCTCTGTTTTTTGTTTGGTTTGGGGTTTTGGGGTGTGTGTGTGTGTGTGTGTGTGTTAAGATAGTGTTTCATTATGTAGCTCAGACTGGATCGATTTTTTTTTTTTTTATTCTCTGTCTTCAGCCTCCTGAGTGTTAGGAATTATAATCATGTGCCACCAGACCCAGCTATTCTTATACATGTTTTTAGGGAATGGTAGGATTCAAGTATTAGCAGGTTTTCACGTCCAAAGGTGGGTTGGCATCATATATAAGAGTGTAATTACTTTGGTAGGACTGCCAATCATTTGGCACTTCAGGTGTGTTTATGTGAATGAGTCTGTTCCTGATTTACTAATTTTCAGAAATAACACTTAATGATCAGTTGGCATGGAAGTTTTCCAGGTAAATTGTCATTGATAACTGAATGGATTTAAAGCCAGTTCTGTGATCCCTTAATTACCTTTATTACATAACAATTAGTCTACTTTGAGAACTGTGCCAATAACTTAGTAATTTATTTCTCTTTCCTGGTTTTTGCTTAAATTCTTGTTTTTGTGTGGTATGTGATTTGGTTTTGTAGTTTTGTGACAGTCCCACTGTGTAGTCCAGACTAATCTGAAACTTAATGCAAGTATCCTAGACTAGCCTCAGACTTTCAATCCTCCTGCCTCAGCCTGTAAAAGTACTAGGTATGTGCCATCATACTTAAGTGCTCAGATTTCTTGGTACTGTTCTTTGATGGCTTAGAATGTATATTCCCTATTTCATTAAGTCAGAGGCCTTACAATAAGTGATTGTCTCACTTTGATTCCAGCTGAGCCCACCATGAGGGTTTCCTGTCAAACATTGTCTAAAAATTATCTGATGATTTAATCTGTTAGTAATCATTACTTTAAAAATCTTTTAAAGATTCTAACAGTTGATTCTTCTATTACTGTTTTCCTCAACTTATTAACTGGTATTTCATAAAACAATGAACTTTTCTTCATCAAATAAGCAGCATGATTCAACCAGTTGTGGTTGGTTGGTTGGTTGGTTGGTTGGTTGGTTCTTGATGCTGGAATTGAACCTAGGGGCCTGTGCATGCTAACACATGCCCTACCTCTGAACTCTCCTCCCAATGTACATTACTTTTAATGTCCAAAATGCTCTTTTTATAACCACCCCTTGTATTCTCTCACCAGGATTCCATCTGTCATGTGGTTTTCTCCCTCCCTTCCCTCTCTCTATTCAGTTCCGTGACTTTAGCCTTTCCTTCAACTACTCTTAAACTAGATTTTACCTTCAAAGTATTCTCCTATCAGTATACCAAGCACAAGACCTGTGCTCAACTTGCTTCCCCACATGATTTTATAGTATGCATGACCTCATGTCTTTAAACTAAGTCCCCATTTGCTGTTCTTTTCCTATCCTTATTTGCCCAATAAACATTTCCATATATCTTATTTTCCAAGCCAGAAACATGTCATCTTCTTTCTTTTATATCCATATATTCTGGTTTTATCTTAGAGTTATTACATTGCTCTAGCCCTTCCTCTGCAATGCATTGCTCATAGTACTCAAGCCATGGGAAAATACCTTAAACTCTGTTGATCCACACTCCTAAGTATAGTGCCTCTTTCCATCCCAGATTGCTCTCTGCTACCCTTGGAGTTATCAGCTTGAAATAAGTCTGGTGATGCTAGACCACTTTTTCAAGACTTCTGTCATACCCTAGTTACTGAATACAACAGCGCTTTTCGGTTTTTCTCAAAAGAGCCCTGATCCTATAACAAATAGTAACCTTTTCAAAAGGGGGTGCTAAAGATAGATATTTAGAAAACGATGTATTTATTCTAGATTTCTTAGCGTTTTAAAATTTTTTTATATCCCAATCCCTGCCCTCCCCCAATTATCCCCCTCACAGAGTCACTCTCCCATCGCCCCTCCCCTTCTCTGAGAGAGTATGGCTCCCCTGGGTATCTGCCCAACCTGGTGCATCAAGTCTCTGCAGGGTTAGGCACATCCTCTCCCATTTAGGCCAGACAAGAGAGTCCAGCTAGAAGAACATATCCCAAGTACAGGCAACAGCTTTAGGGACAGTCCCCGCTCTAGTTGTTGGGGGACCCACATGGAGACTGAGCTGTACATCTGCTACATATGTGCTAAGGAACTTCAGCCTAGCCTGTGTATGCTCTGTGGTTGATAGTTCAGTCTCTGGGAGCTCCCAGGGGCCCAGGTTAGTTGATTCTGTTGGTCTTCCTATGACATTTCCATCCCCTTCAGCTCTTTCAATTCTGCCTCCCAACTCTTCCATAAGGGTCCTTGACTGCTGTCCAGTGTTTGGCTGTAGGTGTCTGCATCTGTTTCAGTCAGCTGCTGGGTGGAGCCTCTCAGAGGACAGTTATGCTAGACTCCTGTCTCTAAGAATAACAGAGTATCATTAATAATTTTATGGATTGGTGCTTGCCCATGGGATGGGTCTCAGGTTGGGCTTTTATTAGTTGGCCATTCTTTCAGTCTCTGCTCTGTCTTTTTCCCTGCATTTCTTTTAGACAGGACAGATTTTGGCTTAAAGGTTTTGTGGATGGGTTGCTGTCGTTATCCCTCCACTGGAGGTCCTGTCTGGCTACATGAGGTGGCCTCTTCAGGTTCCATATCCCTACTGTTGGACATCTTGGCTAAGGTCACCTGCATTGACTCCTGGAAGCCTCCCCCATCCCAGGTCTCTAGGACTTCTAGGGGTTCATCCTCACCCCCACTCTGGACAGCTACAGATTTCCAGTCATTCCCCTGGCCCTCTGACTGTCTCTCTTGTCTCTCCCCACACCTGATCCTGACCCCCCGTCCCCTCCCCCCATCCACTGTCCCACCCAGTTCCCTCCCTTGCTCTGCCTCCTCAGATTATTCTAGTCCTTGTTCTATAATAAATCACAATCCATAAGCTCACTGGGTTATAGAATGTTCTTTAATTTTGTCGCCAAGTATCTAGGGGGATATTGCTTAGTAACATTTTGGGTAGCACTAGCCTAGTGAGTAACTTTAAACTAAATTTAACCTTTAAATTAATTTGAAGAGGGACTAAAGAGACGGCTTAGTTGACTGATAGCACTTGTACTTGCAGAGGACCCATATCTGACTCGTGACATCCACATGGTAGCGCACAACGACTTGTAACTCTAGTTCCAGGGGATCTAATGCCCTATTCTGCCTCCTTGGGCACTACCTGCACATGGTACACAGACATGCATTCAGGCAAAATACACATAATTTTTTTTAATTTTTTTAAATTACTTGCAAATCCTTCAGCACGTCTGATCTTAAAGCCTTTGCTTATGAAGAAGTGCTAACACGCGGAAGATTAATCACCATAACTAAGTCTCAGATGACCTTATTCTCATAGTATTGATTTTGTATAAAATAACATGAATGTTTGTAGCAGCTTTATTCATAGTCATACAAACTGAATACAATTCAGGTATCCTTCAGAAGGTAAATAGATAAATAAACTAGTATATCCACATAGGAAATTATTCATGCATATGAGAGCATTGTATAAAATTAAAACTACATAAACATATAAGTGCAAATAAAGCTAGAGCCATTTTAATGAGATCAGTAGATTATCTCAGAGTCAATATCCCAGTTATGATACTGCATTATAGTTCTATAAGACAGTGCCATTGTAGGAATTGCAGAATGAAACACAGATTGCTATTATCTCTCATAACTTAGGATTAATCTATACATTTTTTGAAATAAAATGTTTAATGTTTAAAGATTTAATATGCATCCAAAGTTAAAATTTGTTATATGGATTTATATTTAGAGCCAAACTCGGGATGCCACAGTTTCTGAGTCCTGAAGCCCAGAGTCTTTTACGAATGCTTTTCAAACGGAATCCTGCAAACAGATTAGGTAAAGACATTGATTTAATTAGTTTTTTTGATGAGTTTGTGTTGGTTTTTTCAGTAGAAGGTGGATCTTTATTTTTAAGTGGGACTATTATATATTCATACAATTATCTAAAGCAAAGACTGTGGACAATATGTGCACATTTGTCCTCAAAAATCAAACTATTACCAATCAATTTCTGATAGGTGCTGGACCAGATGGAGTTGAAGAAATTAAAAGACATTCATTTTTCTCAACAATAGACTGGAATGTAAGTATAGTCTGAAGACACACTTGAGGGTATTGAGGGAGCATTTCCAAGGCTCTGGGTTCTCAGTATTACTTTACATAAAAAGAAAAGTTTGGACCCCCCCCCCTTTTTTTTTTTTTTTTTTTTTTTTTTTTGGTAAATTTAACCCAACCCAAATCTCTCTTCTTGTTTCCACCAGAAACTATATAGAAGAGAGATTCACCCACCTTTTAAGC
>CM052722.1:25406114-25444933 GCA_028551405.1 Uromys caudimaculatus | reverse complement strand
AAAACATGGAAACTCAAATATAAGACAGTGGCTGTTTCTTTCTGCTTCAATGGCTCTCTGTTTCTGGTTTAATCAAAACGTCTTTTCCTTAAATCTCCTAAATTTGCTGTATATCAACCTTACATCCCCACCCCCAGTAAAAATGAAGGGCCGTGGCGCTGATAGGTCATCACATAAGGCTGTGATGTCCAATATGATAATCACATATGACTGGCTGAATTTAATTAACATTTTGTTTCTTCCTCATAGTAGGTATATTTCAAATATTCAGTAACTATATGTGGTTACTTATCGTATTGGATAGCACAGATCAAGAAAATTTTCCTTGTTCTAAAAAGGTGAATGGTATGTTACTAATTTCAAATACCATTAACCCAATAATTCATTGATTTATTATGCTCTTCAAACATTAACTGTTTTCTAGGCTGTGAGACTAAATTCGTAGGCTGATGATTGCAGTAGGTAATCAGGACAAACGTAATATACTGCTCACTGAGTTATCTTGCATAGCAAGAAGTACGTAGGTATGTGTTTATACATGTCCACATACTAGGGAACTGAGAACTCCAGAGTAAGTAAGAAAGTTCAAAATGTCAACAATTTTCCCGTAAATACCATCCGAAGACTCTTCTTAGTAACTCCTCATTCTTTTTAGATTCACCTGGCATTCCACCAAGTGCTAACGCACATCAGCTTTTTCGGGGGTTTAGTTTCGTTGCTATTACCTCAGATGATGAAAGCCAAGCTATGCAGACAGTTGGTGTGCATTCAATTGTTCAGGTAAGTGACACATCAATAACTTAGAATTTGAAATGTTAATATATATTTTAGTGTGTGAATAGTACAGTTAGATTTTATGTGCTGACTTTAAGTGAGCTCCTTAACATATATTTTTAGATCATTTACATCCGAAAAATTCCTTTATATATCATTGCAAGGTTGCATGAACCAAAATCATATTTGTGATTTGAAAGTGAAATGCTAAAGAATTGAGATAAGCATCACTATTTTGTTGCCCTATCTTCTATACCTCAAAATGTTTATTAGGCCTAGTATTCATCGCTTGCCTCTGGCAGGTCAGCTATGATAGATGATTGAGGTATGCAAGTTCCATTTTACCTGCTTAGGAGACTTTATAAAAAGTAAGAAGAAGGCTTTGTAAACTATTCTCACACTGCCGTTGTTGCAAAAAAGCAGCCATGGTGCCACACATGATATACCTGGGTAATCCATTTAGGAGGCTGCAGTAGTAGCATCAATTTCAGTGTTAGTGGGGGCTACAGAGTAAGATCAAGGCCAGCCTAGGCTGCTTATCAAGACCAAGGTAAAAAAAAATAAAATTCACAAAAAAATACAGCCATAGATAATTCATAGACAAACAGACATTGTTGGGTGCCAATAAAACCTTATAAAAGCAAGTAGTAAATAAACTCAAGGCAGAAACCCAGAAGCAGAAACCTGGAGGTAGGAACGAAGTAGAAGCTGGCTTGCTTAGACTGCTTTCTCATACAACCCAGGACCACCTACTGAAAAGTGGCATTGCCCGCAATGGGCTGGGCTCTGTCACATCAACCATTAATCAAGAAAATGTCCCACAACATCCACAGACCAATCTGATAGAGGCATTTTTTTTCAGCTGAGGTTTTTGTCAAGTTGACAAAAATAAAATTATCTACCCCTTCATATAGTCTGATTATCACATTTGAAGAAAAAGTACATAAGGGACATAGAAGTAGGTTTCTAAGTATATGTGTCTGGGAATGGGAGTGTTTGCAACAGAAAACTAAACTGATAAATATTGCTCAAGGGGAGTATAAACTATGAAATTTTGTTCTTTTTGTCACAGCATTGTGGGAAGAGACTTGTAATTCACCCTTGTGTGATCATTACCCATTGTGTACATTTATTGAGCTATACTAGTATAATTACTGTGTCAAAAAATAAAAATACATTTAAAAATTTTAATTCATCTTTTACATCATAAGTTTAAATTAGTCTTTTGAAAAAGTAAGATTTTTGTTTGTTTGTTTGTTAGGAAAAGTTAGATTGCTTTTAGGGTATTGCTGATGCTCAAACTTGTTAAGTTTGCTTGATGAATAAGTTTCTTTTTTCTAATTGTTTTTGTTTTATGGGGGGGGTGTGAGAGAGAGAGAAAGAGAGAGAGAGAGAGAGAGAGAGAGAGAGAGAGAGAGAGAGAGAGAGAGAGAGGGAATAGTGGTATGGTGTGCTGCTGGGATTTGGACCCAAGCTCTCACTCAATGATAGGCAATCTGTCTATCTCTGAATCACACCCTCAGCCCTACTCTGAAATGTTTTTTTTATCATTCAGTTTTCAAGAATACCAGTTTAAAACACCATGTTTTAAATAAAACTTACATTGCAGTAGTTTGTCTCTTTTACTTTCTAAACCATGAATGTGACAATTTTAAACCCTAACTTAAATCCCTAACACAGAGACTATAAATATAAATATTCTACAAAATTAAAGTTATACTCTATACAAAACTCTTCAGTCTGAAGGGTCCCATATCAACATAGTCAAGAGCAGTGCAGGTTCCTCTGCCACCTTAGGTAACAATAATTTGCTTTTTGCCATTTACCAACATATTCCCTAACTCATGAAATAGCTTCTTTAGCCAAACATATATAAGCTATGGCTTGAAGGTGAAGAAAGGGGGGCATAGCTACTGAAAGATGAAAATGACGGAAACAAGCCAGATTTCTATCTAATTCTGAATCCTCCTAAATCTTTTCTTAAGTAGTAGAGTTCTCAAACTTCTTTTCATGTTAGAGGTACTTCTTAAAGCCTGTAGGTGGATGGGAAGTGAAGGAGTCTCAGGGCTAGAGATATTAAAAACAACTTCCTGCTCTTCTGGAGGATTCCCCGCACCCACTCATGGCAGCTCACAACCATCTATCTGTAACAGTGGCTCCAAGGGGTCCAATACCCTCTTCTGGCCTCTATGGGCACTCCCACACATGTTACATACAGACACATACATATAAATTTTATATAGATATAGATACAGATAGGTATAGATATATATACAGACATACACACACACACACACACACACACACACACACATATGCATACATACATGCACATCATAAGTTCAAGCCAAACAAAATCCTAGCATGTAGAAAAGGAAGTGGACATAAAGTCCCACCCCTAGCCAAGAACCTATTTGCAACTCATACCTGCTGGGTGAGGGAAAGTTAGGTTTTTCTGTGGAGTAACACTGAGCATATCAACTGTACTCTAGGACAGGAATAGTTGCCCATGGAGAGGGTGTGTATGTATGTGTGTTCCTGTGCTTTTTTTGGTGTCTTGTTTTCTTTTTGCTTTGGGTTTATCTTTTAAGAGGGAAAAAGAACATGAAGTTGGGCAGGTGGAGGGGTTCTGGTAGGAGTTCCGGGAGAGGAAAGATATGATCAAAATATATTACATGAACTTCTCAAAAATAAAAAAATGGAGGCATTTCTCTTATTAATATAAACAGCCATTTTAAAGGATCTGTTTCTTGGCTATTAATATGTACTTGAAGAATATATACTATGAATATTTTTACTCATTTTATTATTATTGTATTAATAGATAACATCATCAATATATGCTCAGTAAAATATTTCCCTATTATAAAATGCATCAGAGACAGTATAGAACTCTTTATCAACCTATTATTTTTGCTTGTAGCAATTACACAGGAACAGTATTCAGTTTACTGATGGATATGAAGTAAAAGAGGATATTGGTGTTGGCTCATACTCCGTTTGTAAGAGATGTATACATAAAGCCACAAACATGGAGTTTGCCGTGAAGGTAAATATTTTTATATTTGAAATGCAACTCTAGCAATCTTAATCATACATGTCTATACACGTAAGTAGCACGTGACTACAATCCAGCTACTCAGGAGGCTGAGGCAGGAGAATCATGAGTTAGAAGTTAACCTAGCCAGTATGGCAGGACTCTCCCTAAAACCAAATACATGCTTCTCTTAGGCGAAAGTGCTTTTTGTTATGAAATAATTTGAAGGTAAATTTAAATGTCTGTGTTAGTGATCTTCAAAGATCTTAATGTGAATCATGGGTCCCCATGAAATAAACAGTAAGCTAGCTATAGCCAGCTAAGCCGGGGATGTGCCAGTGTCTGCCTCATGATTTTTAATAGGACACCCTGTACTAGTTCCTATTTTATGATCAGAGTGTCAGGGAATTCCTCAACTGTGTAAATTTTGTATTATTTCTGCTGAAAATGTCCTTACCTTTCTTTATATCTAAAATGAATATTCGAACCACTAAAAGAATAAGAACCATGATCATTTCTTAGCATTACTAATTTTAATTATATAAAATATTTTAAGACAAAACTGTCCAAGCCAAAAACTGGGCATGTAGTTTTGTGATAAAGTTTGAGTTTCAAACCTCTAGCTGTGAATGAACAAACATTATATTAAAATTATCTGCCTTTTCATTCTTTATGACAGAAATCTCTCCTTTCCCAGTTCAAGTAATTGAAGTAATGCCTAAAGCTTCCAACTAACCTTGTAACTTCCATAGTAGTTTATAAGTATGAGTACTTCATGTTTCATTAACAAGAGAGTAGCAAGTTATTATTACCGTGTCAAACTGGATATAATTGCTTTAAAGAGATACCAGTGTCACTAAGGCTTTCTATCAGATACAAAGATGAGCCATAGAAATGTATTCTCCTTGCTATTCTGCCATACGTTGTTCTATTAAAACCTGGAGTGACTGGAAATTTCACATTTGTAATATGCAAGGAGAAAGGGGGAATGGTATACTTACAGGCAGTTGAAGAATGCATCTTGCCTCCGTAAACACATTAAACATGCCCTGAGGGCCCATTTGAGAAAGACTGCTGCCAGCGTAAGGCCAGCCTGAGCTGTGTGGTAATTTTGAGGATTTTCTGGACTACAAAATGAGAATCTGTCTTAAAAACATTTAAAACCTGAATCTGATAAAATAAAATTGAACATAAATACCACAAAATGTGTTTCAGACTACTCTTTGAGTGAATCAAAAGCAAGGCTTGAGCAAGTGTGGTAGCACATGCCTGGCATCCCAGCACTTGGCAATGGAGGCGGGAGAAATCAAGGGGCGTTAATCCTTGGCTGAAGAGGAACTTTGAGGCCAGTCTGTAGCACATGAGACCCTGTCTTAGAGAACACCGCCTAAATTGTCTTTATAAAATGTATTACTTAGGGCTGGAGAGAAGCTTAGGAGTTAAGAGCACATACTGCTCTTGCAGAAGACCTGGGTTTGTTTCCCAGCACTCACATGGTAGCTCATAGCAGTCTAACTCCAATTCCAGGGGATCCAACACCAACTTCTGACCTCTGAGGGCTTCTGCACATATGTGGTATACACACATATTTTTTTTTTTATTATAGAAAAAGAGCACTTCTTCCAGCAGACCCAGGGGTTTTTTCCTAGAACCTACATGGGAGCTCACAACCATCTGTAACTCCAATTCTAAAGGATTCAGTAGCTTTTTCTGGCCTCATTAGACACAGACATGCATGTGGTATGGGGATATACTCATCTAGGCAAAGCACCTATACACATAAAATTAAATTTAGAAGTATGTCTGTCTGTATGTATGTATGTACGCATATATGTATAGTGCTTGAAAATATTAAAACATTCAAAATTGTTAAACAACTGACATAAAAGTTTAAAAGCTATATTAGTATTTTAAAGAGCTTTATTATAATCAAATATAATCAAGTAATATTTTAGGGGTGATTTTATATAGAGCTTTCTACTTAGCTTCAAAAATAAGCTTGTTTACTTAATTAATTTTTATAAGTAGCTTACAGCCAATGTGATAGTCCATTAGAATACTTAATTACAAGAAGTCAATTCAAACAGACGCTAATGCTGGTATTTCAGACACATTTATCTCAAAGTCATCTGTATTGATAGGGGATTGGAAACCACCTGAATTCTCAAATGTTTGAGGAGTTCAAAGATGAAAAAAAATGGTATGATAACTTTGTTCTTGATAGCTTTTCCTGAGGCTTTTGAGTTTTTAGTAAGTCACAGTTGTGTTACAAGCTTCCCTGGAGTGACCTGCTGGGAATGTGTCACACGGTTAGCCTTCTGTAGCGTTGTCGTCTATACGGAGATGAGCTTTCTAATGAAATGATCTGGCCAAATAGTTGACTGCAACTGACTGATAAATTATTTGTATGTACAATATTTACATGTGATGTTACCTAAGGTCTATAACTATAAACATTTAAGGTTCATGTTCATAAAATTTTATGGTACATATCTTCCTTTAGATTATTGATAAAAGCAAGAGAGACCCAACAGAAGAGATTGAAATTCTTCTTCGTTATGGACAGCATCCAAACATCATTACTCTAAAGGATGTAAGTAGATTGTTTAACAAACTCACATTTGAGATATTTTTCAATATTCAATATTCTGAAGTAGACAAAGACTACTTCAGAATAATTAGCTTAGAAAGTAAATTAGAACGAATGAATGTGGAAATTATTATCTTAAGCAAAGTATCCCAGATTTTGAATGACAAATAGTGCATAGTTCTCATAAGAATATCCAAGATTTGTTTGTGTGTGTGTGTGTGTGTGTGTGTGTACAAATGAGGGACATAAGTCATGAAACTTGAAAGGTGATCATGAGAGGTGATGCAGATATCTTTCTTTTTAGAGTAGGGAAATACAGTGGTATTTTATTAAATTGTAATAAATATAATATTTCATTTATCATTAGAACATATATATATAGAAGTCTTTTCATTAAAAGCACTGATTATCATCAAATATCAAATATCTCACACATGGGGACACATAAAAGGAGAGGTGCTTGTCAAGATGTGGAATTAATAACTAAGCCAAACATGTTTATTTTTGTTTAAATTTTATTTATTTATTTAGTATTCTCTAATTCTTAGTAGGTAGATGCAAGAAGACAGTTGATTCTGGAATGTTCCTTTGAATAGTTTGATACAGATCTCTTAAGGGAAGTGTGAGAAGGGAACGTGAGATCATAAGAGGGAACTTAGAGTAGGAAGGAGGGAACTAGCAGGACAGAGACAGGAGATTAGAGGGGATGTAGTGGAAGAAGAGGACTGATTAAGAAAACAGTATGTATGAAAATCCCATGATGAAGCTCAGTACTTTGTATACTAACATTTTATATGTGCGTGCGTGCGTGCGTGTGTGTGTGCGTGTGGTAGATTTGAAAACACTATTGATGGCCTAATCCATAAAGAACAGTGTAGGCGGCTAGGGAGACAGCTCAGTGGTTAAGAGCACTTGTTGCTCATCCCCAAGACCCGAGTCCATTTCCTAGCACCCACTTGAGGTGGCTTCCAGCCAATCATCTGTGACTCTAGCCCCAGGGGATCTGATGACTCTGGCCTCTATAGACACTAACACTCACATTTACATGCACATGCGCACACACACAGAAAAAAATAAATCATAAAAATTAATAAAAATAAAACCTTAAAATAGGTAATTAATTTTCTGGTTTTGCTTTAAAAACTATTTTAACATTATTGCTTATAGTATGTGAATTTGAACATATAAAATATTAATGTTAATATTCAAGATTGATTCGTTTCTCTGAAGGCTCCCAAACTGTCTTCCCACATGCCTTCCTCTGTAGTAGTTATTCATACTTCATTACAAATGTTCTGAAATCTTAGTTGTGGTAGTCAACTCAAAGAACACTTGGAGAAATAAGGGATACACGCTTTAAAAAGTCTAGATCCCAAGTGCTCTTTGAGTATGTGGATCCTTAAGTGGGAATATCATTTCCCTTCTTTGCATGGTTGGCCACCACAGCTAAGATTTCGCTATGGGCTACTTCCTCCCAGGAAACCTTTCCTGACCATTACCACCCCCAGGGCTGTCCTGATAACTCTGTCTCCCATAGCTTTTATTATAACTGAGTATTGACAAAAATCTCCACTTCCCAGGTAAGTAGTCAGCTCTTTCTTGCTGCTGCTGCTCACATAGGCTCAAAGTTTATCTAGCTATGGTCAAAACAATGATTTTCTCAGACTAATGTGTCTTAGATAAAGAATGCTGACTTAGTCACATTAAACATGAAACTATTTACTATAATGACTTTAACACAATCAGAAATCCTACATTGGTTTTTCACAAGTAAAATTTTCTTAAATGTGCAATTTTTATATTTCTTTTAATATGTTCATTTACCTTTAGTATGTTTAAGTAGTAATTTAGAGACATACAAAGCTTCAATTTTTTTGTTTTGATGTTAAATTTTATAGGTGTATGATGATGGAAAATATGTGTATGTAGTAACAGAACTTATGAAAGGAGGTGAATTGCTGGATAAAATTCTTAGACAGAAGTTTTTCTCAGAGCGAGAGGCCAGTGCTGTCCTGTTTACTATAACCAAAACTGTTGAGTATCTTCATGCACAAGGGGTAAGTGTTTTGAACATAAATTATACACACACATATTTGTATGTACATTTTTTATTAATATTCAAACTAAAATTAGAAATATAAAAGTAATGGGAAAACTATAATGAGCTTCATTATCCTACTGTTCTTCCTTTACACAAATCTTTTTCATTAAGTCTGAAGTACTTTGAGATCTTAGCATGCTTATATTCAGCTGTTATGCTTCCCAAGAAAAAGTTAATGAGATCTTCAGACCTGTAAAACATAGCACTCTATATCCTTGGAAATTAGGCTCACTTCAAGTTAGAAGCAGAAAAGAGAATGTTGGTTTGTGTCTATGTGCACAAGTAAAATCAAGTAGTCACCAATGGTCTCATTGTTTCCTCCTGCATACATATTTTAGTAAGTGGAAAACACTAACATTTTCAAAAGAATGTGGAAAGGGGGAAAGGAGAAATAAGGAGGATGTAAGAGGAAAGGATATCATGGGGGAGTTTGCTTTTTTTTTTTTTAACATTTTTTAATTGTTAGAAGTACATTTGTGGTATATATCAAAGATTTTTAAACACTTGCATCTGTGTTCTTGGATGTGTGTGTACATGCATATGGACCATGGAGGATAACGTTGGTGTTAACCTCAGGAACACTATCTCTCCTCTCTCTCTCTCTCTCTCTCTCTCTCTCTCTTGGACCACGGTCTCTCATTGGCCTGACCCTCACCAATTAATGCTAAACCCACAGCTGATGAGCCCCAGGAACCCCCTTGTTTGCCTTCACAGCCCTGGCATTGCAGACACACAGCACCATGCTTGGCATGTTTATATGGTTTCTGGGAATGGAGCTTAGGTCCTTGAGCTTACAAGGCAAGCATTTTACCAACTAAACCAATCTCCAGGTCCTTTTGGTTTTGTTATTTTGAATACAAAAAAAAAAATACTTCTCAAGGAGCTCATTTCAGTGCAGTGGTCTCATCTTGGTTGTTTGTTCATTTCGGGGTTGGATTATTGGTTCATTTGCTTGTTTGTTTTGTCCTTAAAACCTAACAAATGGAATGAGTTAGATCTACAGCTCTCTGGTTGTGGGCTAGTCAAGATTTGTCTAGAACTGTAATTTGAAATTGGTAGAAGACACAATATTTAATGAACAATTGATAGCTTTGCAGTTATCTTAAGTCTTTTGTGTTATTTTCCCCATGCCTTATCACTTAGTAAAATATAAATAATATTCTGGATGTTAGGAACTAAAACTAAGGTGATTAAAATGTAGACTCTAAATTCGGTGATTGAAAAGAGAATCAGGAGGTTGAGGAGATGGCCTAGATGTTGAGAGCACTGACTGCTCATCCAGAGGTCCTGAGTTCAATTCCCAACAACTACATGGTGGCTCACAATCATCTATAAAAAGATCTGGCGCCCTCTTCTGGTGTGTCTGTGTACTCATAAACATAATAAATAAATCTTTAAAAAAGAAAAGGGAATCAAGTCTAAACTTACTTTTTAAAATGAGAATGGTTTTATGTGTGTGACATCTTGATTTGTATATCAAATAAAAGATATTTTATTTGGGTTTGGATTTGAGTTTTTACTTTTACTCTTATAACAACATGCCAGTTCATATATTTATTGTGTTTCTACCTTGGGGTGTGTGTGTATGTATGTATGTATATGTGTATATATATATATACACACACACACACCATTCCCTCACTTTAGAATTGCTTTATCCTGCTTCCATTGCTTCCATGTCTTGTTTTAAGTGTCTAATTTAAGTCTTAGAGAAGATGTGATTTCCTCTCAAAACCCTCCCATCCTTTAAAATGGGTCATCTGATCCTGTCCATCATAGTCCTTCCCACTACATTGCAAGCAGCTACCACGAAACAGCCAAGATCTTATGGGTCTTACTCACACAGTTTCTGCAGCTCTTTATTTACTACACTGGCACATGATAGGGACTGACTAGCTATTGTGAAATGCATGAGTTACCTACAATTCTCCTTTACCCAGTTATACAACTGGCTAACAGGGACAGGTAACTAATATTGTTTCTTCCTCCTCCAAGATCAGTGTTACAAAGCTCTGCTTATATTAACAGCATTTTATAATGTTGGGATAATTTAAAGATCTGTACTTACCAGCTTGTTAGGTGTATTGTTTGACAGTATAAGAATAAAGAGATTTCACTGGGGAAATATATTATTAACATAAATTTCTAATTTTTATTTCATCTAGGTGGTTCACAGAGACTTGAAACCTAGCAACATTCTTTATGTGGATGAGTCTGGTAATCCAGAATCTATTCGGATTTGTGATTTTGGCTTTGCAAAACAACTGAGAGCAGAAAATGGTCTTCTCATGACTCCTTGTTATACTGCAAATTTTGTTGCACCAGAGGTAATTGTGAGAGAGTGTACTTACAGTATTTGGGTATATTTACAAACTCTTTGGTTATCTTTACTATAGAATAGTTAATTATTGTTTAATTGACAAATCACTGAACTGATCATTGAAATAAAATCCTAACCTTTTAATGCTTCAATGACATCAGATTGCCTAGGGGAAAAAATCTAAATTCTGTAAGGTATTATAAGCTCCTCAGTTTCTCTAGTATCCTCTACCTGAAGTTCTAGTCACTTCATACTTCCTTGCCTATCATTAAGACTGTTCTGTCCTCCTGTTTTGTTCTGAGACAGGGCCTCAATCCTGTATCCAGCCTGGCCTTGAATTCTCAATAATCCACCTTAGCCTTCCAAGTGCTGGGATTACAAATGTGAACCACCACACTCAGCTTTGCTCTTTTGCTTCTGCCTCCTCTCTTTTTATATAGACATCTTACAAGCTAGCTGACTCTCTCCACATAACAAGAATAAATTGGAACTCAAACTATACCTCCATTAAGGAATACTTTCTAACCTATAGGAAACCCTGAATTTGATCCTCAGCTCCACAAAAATGAATAAATATTCATCTCGATATCAGAGTCTTTAAAGAAATTGATCCTTTTTCAAAGTGACTGATGATAATCAATGATTATGAGGCACCTTTAATCACAGCACTAAGGCAGAGGCAGGTAGATAGATCTCTGTGAGTTCTAGGCCAGCCTGGTCTACAGAGTGAGTTCCGAGCCAGCCAGGGCTACACAGTGAGACTATGTCTCAAGAAGAAATAGATGAAAAAATTATCATTGATTTGTTCTGTATCCTATCTCTCCCCATAGTAGTACATAATAAATATTCAAATACCAATGTTAAATTCGTGTGTGTGTGTAAGTTAACAGAAGCAGAATGTTCTGATATTGGATTCCTATACAATCTTATTAATCATGTTTTATGGAAGTTTTTCTTACATGTATTGATTTGGAAAATGTAATCCTATTTACTGTCCAAATACATGTCAAAAAAAAAAAAAAAAAAACAGTGTGGTGAAGCTGGAGAGATGATTTCAGTTAAGAGCACTTGTTGCTCTTACAAAGGACCAGCAGCTAACTAGAATTTGTAATTCCATAGGATCAGATACTTTCTCCTAGCCTTGTGGTGTGTATATACAGACAAGCTGGCATTCATACACAAATATATAAATAAAAAGATGGTATCACTCATCTTTTACTTTTTCTAGGTTTTAAAACGACAAGGTTATGATGCTGCCTGTGATATATGGAGTCTTGGTGTCCTCCTTTATACAATGCTTACTGGGTAAGTGTGTACCATAAACATTTATTCATCAATATTTTATTTAAATGATGTAGGCTTTTTAATACCTATATTGGAATATTTTTCATGTATTTCATATTAATATATACCATATATAATATCTATATAAAGTATATATTATATGTATATATAACGTATCTACATATACTGTGCATATGTAATATATACATATATGCTATATTTATTATATGTGCTATATATTATATATTACATATATGTATATGTTATGTGTAGTATATGGTATAAGCTATGATATATTTGATATATATAGTATATAGCTCTATAATAATTATAGCTATACCCTTTTTTTTAATTAGCTTCTTTTTTTTTTTTTTTTTGCCTCTTTTGAAACAAGGTCTCACTGTGTTGTCCTGGCTGGGCTGGTACTCCTTATGCACATCAGGCTGGCCTCAGACTCACAGAGGTCTGTTTGCTTCTGCCTCCCAGTGCTAGAGGAACTTTAGGGGTGCAGCACCACACCTGGCTATAGCTGTGTTTTAATGTCTTAGGGTCCTAAGTTAATTTTTCAAACTTTTATTCTGATTATATAATAAGCACATGCTGCTTTAATATCCAAGACTGTGTCATATTTTAAAGCACATAGTATATATTAAGTCTAATTAAAATAACCTATTATTTGGTCTATGAAACTTCATTTTACTGTCTTTTATTCATTTTGATAGACTCCAATAAAGTATTACATTAACTGAATTACTCAGAATACTTTTAGAAACTACAAGTAAATGTAAATTTTACCAACCATAAGAGAAATTTTATTCATTGATATTTTAACTTTATTATACTCTAGTTACACTCCATTTGCAAATGGTCCTGATGATACTCCAGAGGAAATACTAGCACGAATAGGTAGTGGAAAATTCTCACTCAGTGGTGGTTACTGGAATTCTGTTTCAGACACAGCAAAGGTATGTGTGACTTCCAATTACATGGCTGTCTCATTTTGTATTATTACTGGGAGTAGGAATTGGACCCAGGACATCATATATGCTAAGCACACATTCTCTACCTGCTTTCTTTTTTCTTTTTTTGTGGTGGTATGCCAATCTCTCTTTTCTTTTAATTCTCTCATGCATTACATTCTAGCCACAGTTTCCCCTCCCTCTACTCCTCCTATCCTCTCCTCCTCTTCCCCTCTCCACCAGATCTACTCTTCCTTCATTACTCTTCAGAAAAAAAAGCAGGCTTCCAGATATATAAATCAAACATGGTATAACAAGTTACGATAAGACTAGACACAAACTAGACACAAAAGGCTAGATGAGGCAATCCAATAGGAGGAAAAGAGGCCCAGGAGCAGGTGAAAGAGTCAAAGACAACCCCTACTCCCACTGTTAGAAGTCTCACAAGAACACAAAGATACACAACCATAACATGTATGCAGAGGACCTAGTGTAGACCCATGCAGTCTCTGTGGTTGCCAGAGAGCCCCTATGAGCCCTGCTTAGTTGATTCTGTGGGCTGTGTTCTCCTGGTATTTTTTAAATTTATTTATTTACAACCCCACTCCCACAATTCTGTACCCCATTTCTCCTCCCCCTGACCCCAAGAGAATGCTCCCCCACCACCAGGCCTCCCCTGTCCTTGGGGCCTCAAGTCTCTCAAGGAGTCAGCACACTGAATCCAGACCAGGCAGTCCTCTACTATATATGTGTTGGAGGCCCGGGACCAGCTCGTGTATGCTGCCTGGTTGGTGATTCAGTCTGGGAGCTCCTGGGGTCCAAGTTAGTTGATCTTCCTGCTGATCTTCCTATGGGGCCACCCAACTCATCTGCTTCTATCCTTTCCCTAACTCAACCACAATGATCCCTGACCTCAGTTCAATAGTTGGGTGCAGGTATCTGCATCTGTCTCAGTCAGCTGCTGGTTTGGCCTCTCAGAGGACGGCCATGCTAGGCTCCTGTCTGTAAGCACACCATAACATCAATAATAGTGTCAGGCCTTGGTGTCTCCCCTTGAAATGGGTCCCCTGTTGGGCAGGTCACTGGACCGCCTTTCCATCAGTCTCTTCTCCATTTTTGTCCCTGCAGTTCTTTTAGACAGGAACAATTCTGGGTCAGAGTTTTTGACTGTGGGATGGCAACCCCATCCCCCCTCTTGAGGCCCTGTCTATCTATTGGAGGTGGACTCTTCAAGTTCCCTCTCCCCACTATTGAACATTTCATCTAAGGTCCCTCTCTTTGAGTCCTGAGAGTCCCTCACCTCTGAGGTCTCTGGTACATTCTAGAGGTCTCCCTACTTTCCACCATCTGAAGCTGCATATTTCCATTCATTCTGCTGTCCCTCTGGGCTTCTCTACTGTCCCCCCCATCCCCACCCCTTACACCATCCTGTTTCACCTCCCCCTCCCCTCTCCCACCTAAATCAACCCCCCCTACCTCCCATGATTACTTTCCTCCCCCTACTAAGCGGGATTGAAGCATCCTCATTTGGCCTTTCTGCTTGGTAAACTTCATAATTCTGTGGGTTCTATCCTAGGTATTCTGTACTTTTTGGTTAATATCCACTTATTAGCAAGTACATATCATGTATGTCCTTTTGGGTCTAGGTTACTCCACTCAGGATGATATTTTCTAGTTCCATCTATTTGCCTGAAAAATTCGTGAAGTTGTTTTTAATAGCTGAATAGTATTCAGAAGGCACAGCATATCCAGACTTTGGGTCACAATAAAAGCAGTGCTAAAAGGAAAATTCATGGCACTAAGTGCCCTCAAAGAAACTGGAGAGATCCTATACTAGCAACTTAACAGCACACCTGAAAGCTCTAGAACAAAAAGAAGCAAACTCACCCAAGAGGAGTAGATAGCAGGAAAGAGTCAAACTCAGGGCCGAAATCAACTAAATAAAAACAAAGAGAACAATACAAAAAAATCAACAAAACCAAAAACTGATTCTTTGAGAAAATCAACAAGATAGATAAACCCTTAGCCAGACTAACCAGAGGGCACAGAGATAGAATCCAAATTAACAAAATTAGAAGTGAAAAGGGAGAGATAACAACAGAAATTGAAGAAATTAAAAAAAAAATCAGATCTTACTACAACAAAACTTTACTCAACAAAACTGGAAAATCTGGATGAAATGGATGACTTTTTAGACAGATACCACATACCTAAGTTAAATCTCCTAGTATTCTTGACCCCCTCTGGCTTCTACAGAACTTTTCTGTACTTCTACTTTCTCCCCCACTTCTATGGGGTTCCCAAGCTCTGCCTAATGTTCAGCTGTAGGTCTCTGTATCTGGTCCCATTAGTCACTAGAAAGCTTTCTAATGACAATTGGGCTAAACACCTATCTGTTCTTCTGGCTGGTGTAGCCTGCATCTGAGGAGGAATCAATCTGATTTCTTATATGGATGGCAGTGACAACAATAGGCTGGGGCCTCCCATACCAATAATTAAGCAAGGTCTGGAGCGACTGATCAGTGGTTGAGAGTACTTTGCTGTTCTTGTTAAGGACCTGGGTTCAGTTCCCAGCAACCACATGGTGGTTCAAGAACATCTGTAACTCCGGTTACAAGGGACCCAATGACTTCTGAGCTCTGGAAGTCCTAGGCACACATGTGGTATACATACATATATATATATAGGCCAAACACTCATAGATATAAAATAAGTAAATCTAAAACATTAGATTAAAAAAAAATGTTCCATGGACATGCCCACAGGCCATTCTAATGGAAGCAAATCCTTAGTTAGGATTCCATCCTCTTTCCAGATGACTCTAGCTTGCCTCAAGTTTACAAATACTAACCAGCCAGCGCTATACTGACTGAACTATCTCCCTAACCCCTCTTTCAAGCTGTCCAGAAAAATTATTTGTTGTAATTCATGAGAAGAAACATTAACAGAAGATTTTGTTTGTAAAGTAGTTATGTTGAAGTGATATTACAAAATATCTTGAATTCCAAAAAGGACCGTTTTGTTTCTCTCCCCTGAAGGACTTTGCATTGGCCTTATTATCTTACATTCTAAAGCTGCATTACCAACCAGCATGATGAATATTAATGATGGTGATTTGTGTGACTTGTCTGTCTACTGCATGCCTCACAGTGCACTTTACCTCCTAAGAACCTTGTAAGATAACATGGTAGTATCTTCATTTCACATAACAAAAGCAAGGACTGGAGCTTTAGTATAAGCTTGTCCATAGTTAGTCACCAAGAACATATGAGCACTTGAAACTCTCACTGCAGAGTACATGTGCCCGAAAAGAATTGCAGTATGTCCCCATTTTGATTCATTATGAAGAACAGGGATAAATCTTTATCACAATTAACAATAGCCTGGTTTATAGCCTGGTTGCTGGAAATCATTCAGAAACCCTTGGCTCTCTCTAGAACTGCCATTCTTAGACTAACACTGACATGTTTTCCAGTGCTTCTACTTTCACTTAATTCATAGAACAGTTTTTTTCTTTAAAAAAAGGAGTAAACTTTTCCACATCACAGTGAGGAAAATACAGAAGAAACTGAAGAAGCATTGGTTAAAAATGTTCACTTAACTTCCCTTAGAAATGGAAGTTTGAGTTGAGGTTGTAAATAAAGCAATCCAGGAAGCTCATAGGTTCTTTTGCTATAGAACAGGAAGCTCTGTTAGCCACGTGAATTGATGTTTAGATACTTGGCTTTTGACTGTGCTTAAAATCAATGTGTTAGACTAAGGGTGGGGCTCAGCAATGGAGCATGTGCTTAGCAAACATGATTCTCTGGGTGAGATTTCCTCAAAAATTAAAGAAAGTTAGCCTTTATGTTTTTCTAATATTAAGATTTCTCAAGGCTGATACCTTATTTTTCTGGGTACCTATTTTCTTCCTAATTCTCCTTATTGAGTGCTTAGAATATGCTTAATAAATAAAAAGTTTGAAAAGATAATTTGTGACAATTATAGAATTCTTGATCTCAGAGAATGGACAGGCTGACAGAGAGACAACCCAAAATGCACAGTACTAGAATTGTAACTTAGCACGGATTTTGTGCTAAAGAAGATTACAAATAACCTGGACAAGAGAAGGACAGGGAAGCTCAATGCATGCCAGGAGGTGGTGAGTAGAGTGTGAGAAGAATAAAGTGCCCTCAGACTGGTGATTTGATACGATTTCTACAGCAGAGATAGCTGATGAGCCTGAATTGTAAATCACTTTGTGGCTCATGCTTAGGATTATTGACTTATGTCGGGTATTGTGGGAAAGGTTAAAAGAAAAAAGTGTTAAACTAGCCAAGCATGGTAGTGCAAATGCATTTAATCCCAGCACCAAAGAGACAGGCAGATTGCTGAGGTCGAGGCCAGCCTTGTCTACAGAATTGCAGACCAGCCAGGACTATACAGACACACCATCTCAGAAAAAAAGAAAGAAAAGAACATTTATAAGCTGTGTGAAGTAATCAGATTTTCCATTTTGCACTCCATGGAACAGTCATTTTCATCCACAGAGTCTCCCACAGACTGTCAAGATCACGTGTGAGGTATATTAAGAAATGTTACATACGGCCATAGTATCAGAACTTGCAATCACTTGCTTCTTCTAGTCAGTTAAAGTTACCTCAATGCTTTTGCATTCATTTGCACTCCAGAATGCTTTTTTAGTGAGAGATGAGGATGGAGACACAAATACAGAGCACAAAAGTTGTCTCTAACTCATAGTGTGCCTTATAATTCTATGCAGTTACAATAGTATTGGTGCCTGTGTATAGTTTAAGACTCCTGATTGTAAGTTCATGTAATACTATCATTATCTGCAAAATTGAACGGAGGATTAGGTCAATACAGGTGTGTCTCTCTAAGAACAAGTTGCCCATGGGAACATTGTCAGTAGTTTGGGTTATATGATGACTATGAGAAGAGAACAGGGCCTCAGCTGCCCTTTGCTGAATATTTACTCTAAAAGGATTCTGAT
Source organism: Uromys caudimaculatus (assembly GCA_028551405.1). Lineage (NCBI taxonomy): Eukaryota > Metazoa > Chordata > Mammalia > Rodentia > Muridae > Uromys > Uromys caudimaculatus. The sequence continues at coordinate 25,426,875 of CM052722.1, read as the reverse complement.
ACCTGTCTGACTTGCATTGCTTTGTTCAGTGTTCCCGGACATAAAAGATTGCGGTTATTATTTCTAAGGTTTATACATTTCAAATTATGAATGGTGAAGACCAAAATAATTGCAACTGCAGTAGAATCTGAGTCAAATGAAAGGGAAATTAAGGAGGCAGAACAGAGTTTATAGTTTATTGAACATAAATAAGAAGCAGCTATCAAACATGCAGTCCACAATGGTACCTCAGGCAAATGTAAGAGTGTCTTTCACCAAGCATTTGGATATGTAAGAAGCTTTGAGATTGGCAGTAGTTGCAGATTTGGACATAAGGAATTGTAAAAACTGCCTTAGTTAGGGTTTTACTGCTGTGAACAGACACCGTGACCAAGGCAACTCTTATAAGGACAACATTTAATTGGGGCTGGCTTACAGGTTCAGAGGTTCAGTCCATTATCATCAAGGTGGGAGCATGGCAGCATCCAGGCAGGCATGGTGCAGGAGGAGCTGAGAATTCTACACTTTGATCTGAAGACTGCAAGCAGAATACTGACTTCCAGGCAGCTAGGATGAGGGTCTTATAGCCCACACCCACAGTGACACACCTACTCCAACAGGGCCACACCTACTCCAGTAAGGCCAAACCTCCTAATAGTGCCACTCCCTGGGCCAAGCATGTACAAATCCTCACAAATACTTATATAATATAATTAAGAGATTTTGGGTTATTAAGGCAACTGGCCATATGACTGTAGGTCTTAGAAGTCTGTGATAGAGTGGGAAGGGGTTGCATCATCTGTAGTAGCTACTGGGTTTAATGAGTCCTCCTTCAACTTCTTAAGTGGCTAGGACTACAGGCATGTGCCACCATGCCTGGTTCATTCATTATTTCCAATTCTGTTCAGTATTTCTGTTCTTAGAATAATAGCCAAAAGAGACTGCAAATGTCTAAAACCTAAGAGTAGCCAGAGCAGCAGCTCCCTAATTCCCAATATCTAGTCAGCCATCAGGTGCCATCAAGACATTTTTTTCTACCCAGGAGGGGTGGGGCATTCCTAAAATCTTAACACTTGAGAAGCAGAAGCAGGAAGATTAGGTGGTCAAGGTCATCTATGGCTACTTACTGAGTTTGAAGCCTGTCCTCTGTGATATCTTGTCTGCAAAACAAACAGGCAATGGAAATCTCCAAGCTTTTGCCCCTTCTAATAATTTTTTCTCCATACATAAGGAGCATCTAAATTACAAACTTGACCGCCTTACCATCTTGTGTTAGTGCTTTTCGTGCTCTAGAATAAGTTCATATATGTTAATATGACTTGAAAAGACCTTCCTCGTGAGTCCCTTCTCACTCTTCCACTTTAGTGACTTCCATGCTCTTCTTGATAACAGATTTCTACTGTAGCCACATTGCACTCTAGTCATCTCCTCAACTGTGCCATTGTATTAGTTAATCCCTATTGCTGTGACAAACCCCTATGACCAGGGCAACTTAGAAGGTGTGTAATTGAGCTTATAGTTTTGGAGGAAAGGCATGGTGGCAGGGGCAACAGCTCACAAACAGCAAGCAGGGGACACAGAGGGTGCTAACTTGAAACCTCAAAGTCTGTCCCCCAAAGAAACACACTTCCTCCAAGAGCACACCTCCTAATCCTTCCCAAACATCCTACCAGCTGGGGACCAAGTATTGAAACTAGGAGCTTCTGGGGGCCATCTCATTCAGAGCACCACAGACATGCTCTCTTGTGCCTTAGGGCTTTCTTCTCGATGCACTCCTTCTTTCTACCTGAGAGGTTCTGCTGCCTTCATACCTTCTCCAATCGAGTTTTTGCCTATTCTTCAGGTCTCACCTTCCTCTTAAGAGTCACTGTTACCAGCATTCAGGAGGCTGAGGCAGGACAATTGCCACAAATTTGAGGCTAGACTAAGAGTGCCAGGCCACTTGAAAGTACATGGCAAAACTATCTCAAAAAAAGTAACAGTCAAAAGTGACATTTTTGAAGCCAATTTATGTTCTTCTAGCTGCTATTGGCACCTGTTTGTCCCTAGCTTTCTAACCGATTCTCTCCTCCCTCCTTCCCTCCCCCCCCCCCGAACTAATGCTCCCTAAGTCTAGAGTTCTCTGAATGTTCTAAACCTCTAGAATTAGAGTAGAGCTAAGAAAAAAAGAGAGTGCAGTGATCCTTTGCACCATAACATTGTGTACTGGGGGAAGAGACAGGCAAGATTAGAGTGTTTTTCTCACAAACTTATTGTAAAAGGGCTGCTACCAGAAAACACAGCATCGTAAAAGCTGAGGAAGAGTGCTGATGCCAGAGCTGGGGGAGAAGAAAAGGAATTAACCTTGTCTTATTCTTCTCCTTCACCTGATAGGACCTGGTGTCAAAGATGCTTCATGTAGATCCTCATCAGAGACTGACTGCTGCTCTTGTGCTCAGACATCCTTGGATTGTCCACTGGGACCAACTGCCACAATACCAACTAAACAGACAGGATGCACCGCATCTCGTAAAGGTGAACAGCCCTATCTATATCCAGTCACTGCTTTCTGTGTGACCTCCAGGGTGGACAAGGCCCAGCTAAGCCTCCAAGAAGCCTTTCTCCATGCCCCCAGCAACTTTCTCTTTCATCTTGTTTACATGTTCTAGTGTGGGAGTCTCGTACACAACTGTCTAACATGTTGGGGTGGAGACACAAGGCATACCAGAATGTCAGTAATTAAGTTAACTAAGGAAAGCATTTGAATTTCTGTCATTCCGTATACACAGGTGTCCACTATCAGTGAGGACAGAATCTATGAATTTCTCTAACTGAAAGATCATGGTTTATAGCCTCTCATATTATAGGGTTATAAAAACAAATTAAGTGACCCTAAGAAAAATGAGGACTGCTAAATTTGAGCCCCTCTCTATTCTTTCTCATATAAAATTTCAGCCTCTCACATTGGCCTCAGTTTTAGTTAAATCTGAAATCTTCACCAGAGGTTGTTCTCATTATGAGACTGGTAAAGATCTACATTCATTTACGTAAGAAAAATTCCTAGGAAAAACCTTTATCTTATATTTGTGTACATGGCATTTTGGTTGTAACCTTCCTTTCCTTTTTTCAGGGTGCCATGGCAGCTACATACTCTGCTTTAAACCGCAATCAGTCACCAGTTTTGGAGCCAGTAGGGCGCTCTACTCTTGCTCAGCGGAGAGGTATTAAAAAAATCACCTCAACAGCCTTGTGAAGTGACCTCAGTGAGATGTTTGGTACCATGATGTAAGCTGATAGCACAAGTTCTGGCGACAGGTAGCGCATACCTGAGAGACACCCGCAAGCACACACTGTCCCAGCTGCTACCCATAATGCTGCTGCTCCTGCTGCTCCTGCTTCATCTCTTCTCGCGTTAATTGATTGTTAGCAAGTTAGATTTTCCTGGAGCTCCGAAATGAAAATGGAAACATGATGAAGATCTATTCACTGAATCAATAAGAATAATGAACACATGAATACCACCTAAAATACACTGAATAAAAGTACTCTACACCATATAGCATTATTTTTATAGGAAATATTTCATGTCCCCTAAATATTCTTTGTTAGTTATAGGGATGGACAGTTTATGTTAAGCACTTAGCTTAAACAATTCATTTATATTAGCACTGTATCCCTTGTGCCATCGACATTTTGTATGTTTTTGTAAACAGTTCATATACAGTACATTTCTGTACTGCTTTCTTTAATGTATACATGCCTTGTTTAACTTGGAGTCTACTAATCAATTGACTATTAAATCTGGATAAATAGCTCACCTGGATTAACAGTATTGTTGGAAAACCTTAAAGATGGCCAGATTGATTGAACAGCTATTGAATGTAATTCTTTCAAATTGTACATATCGCCCCATCTGTCTCACAGGTTGGTCCATTTGTTCTTCAAGTCAGGTGCTCTGTCAGGCTAACTAGAGAGCTGTTAATGGGAGAGGAAGTTGGTGTGTGTGTGTGTGTGTGTGTGTGTGTGTGTGTGTGTGTGTGTGTGTGTGTGTGTCATGAAATCAGGAATACACCTGTGAAGTCAGTTCATAGACTTTGTGATTTCTTAGGGTTCTTGCCCTTAATTAAAAAAGTAGTCCTTGAACTTTTAACCTCACATAGCCCTCATACTTAGTATTTGGCATATCATTTGAAAATTTGCCAGTATACATCAAAGGCCTTTAAAAGAATCATAGCAAATTAGAAAAGGAAATTCTAACAATTGGTAATTAAAGCCTTACTGGATATTTCATGTTTAAATAGATATTCTATATTAAACACTAATTCGAATGTAATAAAGGCCATAGGCCTCCATATAAAATTGGATTTAAACTTTCTTATTCTAGGGAATAAAATATTCTTCATCAAACAATATCTGTTCTAAGCTAAAGTCCAAGCTGCGGCAGGCTGAATGACTGAGCAGCACTGACTGTTTCTGAATCCCTGCTGATGAGTTAGAGCCACATGATGTTTCGTTTGACTTCAGTAGTCACCAGTTTCAGAATGGCCCCTGGCTGCACTTCAAGTGCAGCATTCAGTATTCACATCTAACTTGGTAGTTTCTGGTTTCATTTAAGAACAACAACAAAAACCCTCTATTCATCATTACCCATATCGTTGTCACACTACCCAGTGTACATTAATATGTGACGTGATAAACATGGGCAAAGAAAAAGTGATTTAACTTCCCTCATCAGGCATGTGCCCAATACATGTGAGGCCCTTACTGCTTTTTGCAGCTAATAAAAAAACACGTATCACTCCTTATTTTCTCTGCTACTAAAGAGAAAGAAAAAGTCTTTAATACCCCCTTTGCCCAAGCAACACAAAAATGATGATTGCATAGAAATCAAATGTATGCTGATCTTCGAACTAAAAAGAAGTTCTCCAAACCAACTATTGAAGTTCTGGAGTGTATGGATGCTAACTATTCAAAGTTGCTTTCCATCACCTAGCAAGAAAGCCTTTTCCCCTCCTCTAGTCCATGTGTCCTATTCTTCCATTTATCCCACCTGCCACTTAGGTTTTCCTCAGAACACCATGCTGCCTTTCCTTTGTAGTATCCAATCAGGAGCTAAAGTCAAAAACCATATATATCTTCCTAGCAGTCCTCTACTATAGTATATTGCCAGGTTTATTTCCTTTAAGAAGAATTGCCTTCTTTATCTCGTCAAACTGCCAGTTTTACTGGAGAAAAGCAATAGATTCACAAAACTGAAGGCTTTCTACTGACAGAGCAAGTTAGGAGCATAAACTATTGCATCTGTGGCTTTAGCGTTCCCATTGTCTTTGGGCAGATGCAGCTGACAGTGTAGTGCTTGTGCTGGGTTAGCCTTTCCATTCCCTTCACAGAGTCATTTTCTCACGGGCCACTGTACTTAACGGTATCAAGGCTCCTGAAGTCTTCCGCCTTTCACCTATCCCTGCCAGTTTCTAGGACTTATCCCAGAGTTATTGGTCCAGCTTTTATCTTTCACTGAAAGAAGGAGCTAAAGTGACAGGCCCCTTTACAGACATCTCTTGGTTTACAATGCAAAAGAATATCCCAGATAATAAAAATGCACAGAGTCGAGCACATACTGGGAACTATTGAGTTACAATACTGTGTGTTTTGCATCTTCCCTTTCAAGTGATGATATTAAATTAAGGTAAGTTTTTTTTTTTAATTTTTATGAATCATTTCAGCTCCTTCTGTTTAAAATGGTATCTTCTAAGTGCATTACTCCCTCAAATTTAACAGCTGTAAAGTAAATCTTTTTTTCACAAGCCACCCCAAAAGTCTAAAAATAATTTTAGCAAGACCCAAATTCAAGATTCTGTGAGGCTGGCATATGGAAGAGTCAGTTCTGAGTGTCTGGAGGGAGGATGTTGGGCGTGTGCAGTAGCTTCCACATTTCGCATGCATTGCGCTCCAAACAGGTTGGGGGCAGGGGGCAGTGATTTTCCATCTGTTCTTTGGATGTGGCTTTTGTTGGGATCAGAAGACATCAAGAGAAGTGGGGGTTGTCCTCCAAGCTGTGCACATATTCTCAGCATAGGAAGGATTTGAACAGAGTCGGTGCAGAAGCTTCGAAAGCAGGCATGTATTTGATAGGGAAAGGACCAGGGTAGGCTAATCCTAGGGTGAGAGTTGCAAAAGACTTTCTAGACTTTGGGGCCTTGGTATAAGATGTCCTTAATTACTGTGGGGCCCAGTAACATTTCAACACGACTTTGATAGTCGCCATTCCCTGGGTTTATGAATACCTACACTATTTCAGGTTGTTTTTCTGTATTTTATAAAAATAAGTTCTATCCTACTATGGTGTTGAAAATTTGAGACTTCAGAAAGTATTCAGAGAGCTCTGGAATGCAAAGGATCAAAAACAGCTCTCTTTTCTGTGACTCACAAAAACAATGGATTTCATGGCTGATCTTGGTGCTTAAACCAGGAAGGTCCAGTCTAACTCTATATCTGTTCCTCTGCAAGATCCAACTCCTGTGACTCACCTGGATGTATACTTTGAGCCTTATTTAATTCACAGAGAAGTTGACTTAATTCAGTGTTTTAATTTCAATTAATGAAAACAGTCCTCTTTCAACCCCAGGTTACTTACATTTTGCTGATCTCCCCCAAGAGATCATTGGTGGAGACCAATTAATGAAGGAGTGAATTCACTTTCTTGAGACTGTGGTATTCTACAGAGCCACATCTAACCACTTTTTCCAGTGAAGAATCTACACAGTAATAATGTGGATGGCCAAGAAGAATCTGTATCTACAGTGTGCTTTGTGTGTTTTTGACATTGCTGTATTTTGTGTTGCCAAGTGACTTGTAACTGGTTCCAAAGTGACAGTTCTTTAAAACTTCTAGTAATTAAGTCAACTTAAATTTTTGTAAAACCTGGTGTCACTATAGGTCTCACAAGTACCACTTTTATTCCAGTCTTTAACTGTTGATAATGGGCATAGCAAGGGTTGGAGTGAGCCTACTTCCTACCTCTTAAGGCACTTTCCTCATTGTTTTGCCATATAACCTTGAACTGCATGATAAGCTGTTGAAATATCCATGACTTTTCCCAGAGCAACTAGCAAGATATATGACATTTTGGCTAGAGATTAGTGGAAAGGAAAATTTAGAGGTTTAAGTCCAGACGTATGAACCTCAAAACACATACCATTTAAGTATATTATATGGAAATGTATTTGAGCAGAGAGTCACTATAATAGTTCTCTCTAAGTAGATTAGTTCAATGTCCAATGAAAGTGAACATCTTTATTCCTATAGTACTATAGTACTGGATGAACTGTATACTGAGTTTTCAAACAAGTATTTAAAGTAGAACTTTTAAGTACAGAGCAAGGGCATGAGGATAAAGACTTTGGGTTGTGTTTCTGTAAGTGTAGTTTACCATATAAAGCTTTGTTTCTTGATTTAAAAAAAGTTTCAAAGTATTGTCATTCATTAGCATCCTTGATGATTATGAGTGATGAGTGTGTAACTCAAAATCATATACATGTATTAGTTTATCTTTTTGCCCTAAATAAAAGGGAAGGTAGCTGGGCAGTGGTGGTGCACGCCTTTAATCCCAGCACTGGGGAGGCAGAGGCAGGTGGATTTCTGAGTTCGAGGCCAGCCTGGTCTACAGAGTGAGTTCCAGGACAGCCAGGGCTACACAGAGAAACCCTGTCTCGAAAAACCAAAAAAAAAAAAAAAAAAAAAAAAAAAAAGGAAAGGCGTACACCTAAAAGATGTAATTATTTTGCATTTTTGGCCATGGGTGGGAATGGGGTGGGTATCTACTTGTGCAGTTTTTAAAAAAGAAAAAAATCAGAAATATTTTTCTACTATTATATATGATCTTCCTTTATACTAGTTTATCTCTAGTAAGGCATGCCAGAGCCCAAGCAAGGTCCCATATCAAGGGTTCTTCCGTGCTGTACCTTTCATTGGTGGGTAAATCGCATCAGATGCTTGGCATTGTGGCCATAGTTAGGAAGTGCTTGTGAGGGTCAGATTTCAATGAATACTAATTTGTTTTACTTAAGAGTCTAATCTGGGAAGTTTGCAAATCATACTATTAATGTGTAATCTAAGCTCTTTCCAATGTATCCATGAATAATCCTGGAACAATATTGCTTGTATTCCTGTCACAGAACAGGTTTTGTAATCTTTAAAAGAAATGGAAATTTATATAATAAAGTTTCAAGTAAAGCATGTATGTCCCTTTTATCCAATTACTTTAGTTACATAACTAGAACTTTACAACATAAAATTTTCTCTCCATATTGTTTTTATGAAATTGTATTGATAGAATTTAAATCAGAAATATTTCTAAGTTAACAAGTGAAAAATACTTGTGCTATGCATCATCTTAGAATTATGTGAGTAGAACATCTTCTCCAATATCAGGCTAGGCACAAATGAAATAATCGTTTTCTAGAAGTCCACAACTACCAGACTTGGCTCCAAAACTTCCCCTTCTCCTTTGTTGTCCTAGTTCTCCTCTGGGTTTCCGCTGCTATCCAGAGTGAACCTCGTAACCTCAGAATTGATCAGCCAACCCTTCTGGCTTTTGTGCTGTACTCACAGAGCAAAACTCAAGTCTTTGCTTCTTGGTTAATTCTATCTCTGCATTTCTAGATGCTGTATGAAACTATACAAGTATGCACATGGTACTGCAAGTTTCCTGTTTTTAACTGCACCTAAGTCCTTATAGTATTTGTTCATCATTTTTCCTTATTGAAATCCATTCTCCCATTTCTTGTTCTTTTTTAAATAAAAAGTTTGTGGGGGAGGGGTAGAGAGGTATTTTGGTTTCCTTTGGTTTTGGACTTTAGAGACAGGATTTCACTATGCAAATCTTGGTCTGCAACTGAGTATGTAGACTAGCCTGTCCTCAAACTTGCAGCAGTCCTGCCACGGCTTCCAAAGTGCTGGGATTACAGGCATGCACCAATCCTCTGAGGTCCATTTGTTTTCAAAATATTTTTATTGAGATATAATTTATATACCATAAAGTTTTCTCATTTAAAGCTGGGCACTGGTGATGCATGCCTTTAATCCCAGCACTTGGAAGGCAGAAGCAGGCAGATTTCTGAGTTTGAGGCCAAGCCTGGTCTACAGAGTGAGTTCCAGGATAGCCAAGGCTATACAGAAAAACCCTGTCTCAAAAAACCAAAAAAAAAAAAAAAAAAAAAAATTCCCATTTAAAATTTACAATACAGTGTTTTTAGCACATTTACAGAGTTGCATGGCCACTGTGGTAGCATAGTTTTACAATGCGTCATCATACCCAAAGAAAATCTGAATCCTATTCTAAACTACCACAGCTGTCTTTCTTGGACAATTGCAATACCTCATACAGTGTTTCAGTTTCTATCTTTGTCCTCTACATCCATTCTTAACACACAAGCCAGATGATCAGTTTAAAACCTACCAAGGGTTACAAGTCATCTGGTCTCCTTACATCTCTAATCTCGGTCTACTCTCCCAAACTGCTCCCTGGCTTGCTGCATTCTTCATCATACCATCGGTTCTAATTTGTCGTCTGTTGTGATAAATACCATGACCACTTGGGGAGGAGAGGGCTTATTTAGCTTACATGTCCTGATCATAGTTATAGAGGGAAGTTAGGGTAAGAGCTGAAGCTGAGACCATTGAAGAATGCTTCTTGCTGACTTGCTCTCTCTATGGCTTGCTCAGCCTGCTTTCATATACAACCAAAGACCACCAACCCAGGGGCGGAACAGCCCACAGCAGGCTGGATATCCTGCATCAAGCATTAATCAAAATGCCCCACAAAGATGTCCAGAGGAAGGTAATTCCTCAGTTGAGATTCTCCCTTCCCCTGTAGCTCGAGTTTGTGCTAAATTAGCAAAAACTAAGGAGCACATTGGCCTGGGTCTTTCTTGACCATAAACGTAGGTACTGCACACAGAGCCCTTGTCTGCCCTGTTTTCCCTGCCTAGACATTTCTGACTGATGTCCACATGATTCACCTCCTCCTCAGTTATTCTGATAAACAGATGTAGGAACCTTGCTAAAGGAGACCCAAAAAACCCCTGATTTATATTTTCTCCTATGAGGCTTTACATCAAGTACTTGACTTTTAAACATATAGTTGTACACCTTGGGTCTGATTACTTGTGTACTAGGTATGATTGCTTAACACCTGACATTTCATTAGTTCCAGTGATACGAAAACTGAGACTTACAAAGATGAACTGTCTTGAATCATAGAGTAAGAAGTTTTGTAAAATCGGTTTAAACTCAGGTCTCTATAAACTTCAGAGCCCAATCTTAGGAGCGTTTGGAGTTTTAGCCATGCATGGTAGTTCATTCCCTCAATCTCCACACCATAGAGATGGAGGAAGACTGGGCTACATAGTGAGCCCTGCCTCCCCCCCCCCCAAAGCGTGTAGGTTGAAAAAAATACAAATGAAAAGAGAAAAACAGAACCCTTTGATTCCCCTGTCATTTTTCATCTCTTGAAAGCTGGTCTCACTGAATATGTATATGTAAACTCAGAGGCTCCTGCTGCCTCAAACGAATGCTGGATTAAAGGTGTGTACTAACATGCCTGGTTTCCCCTGTCATCTTTTAATTACACTCTGAGAAATCTATCTGTCGCTGACGTTCTCAGCTGGGCAGGAGCTGAAGGATGTTCACCAGCATTTCTGGCCTCTACTTGGGTATCAGCATCATTCCTTCCTTCCTCCACGCCTCCTGACAACCAGAAATGTCTCCAGACATTGCCAAATGTCCACAGTAGAGAAGTACTTCTACCTTATTCTCTTTCATTTAGTCTCCTTCCCTATAGAATGTTAAAATGCTAATGTTTCCAAAAAGGTCATTTAAAGTAAGCCTACCTTTAAATGTCTATATATTATTGCCAGAATGGAGGGGTATGTTTGGGGATCAGAAGACAACTTTGCGGAGTTGGTTCTTTCCTCCCAGGAGTTCCAGGGACTGAACTCGGCTTGCCAGGCTTTCCTGGTAAGTGCTTTTACCTACTGAGCCATCTTGCTGACCCAAATAAACCAGCTTTGAAGGGAAGTTATTTGCTCTGAGAAGCTATGCAGTATTCCTTTGCTGGAACCATCGGAACAAAGAGTGGGAGAGTGAGTTGTTTAAACATCAAAAATGTACTTTCTCTTGACTGTGTTGTTTGTTTTGTAGTCAGGGTTTTACTATGTAGCCCAGGCTAGCCTGGAACTCATTATGTAGCCCAGCTTTCCCTTAAATTTGCAGCAATCCTCCTGCCTCAGTCTCACAGGTGCTAGGATTATAGGCGTGAACTATCAGGCCTGCCTACTACTTTAACTCAGTTTTGAAGACTCCAAGTCTAAGGCCAAGGTAGAGATAAGTCTGGTTTCTTCTAAGGTCTCCATGGCTTGCAGATGATTACTGGCTCAGTAACTGTTTGTTCTTCTTTATGCCTAGGTGCTAATTGCATTCGTTTTGGTTTTGGTTTTGAGATAGGGTCTCACTATGTAGCCCTTGGCTGGCCTGTAACTCATAGAGGTTTGCTTTCCTCTGCCTCAGTACTGGGATTAAAGGCCTATGTCACCATGCCCAGTTTAATGTCAAGTCTTGGCATCGAGTCTAAGGATCTCATTTCAATATAGCCTCTTTAATGACCTCATATCCAAACGCAGTAATATACCTAAGTGTTAGAATTTCAGCATGAATTTTGGGAGATTCAGACCCTAACATCGACTTTCTTCCATCCCTTTTATCCTGTGTGTGCTGAACAACCTACCATGTGCAGATATTCTGTTAAGTCTTATAAACAGGCCTGCCTACAGTGAGTTAGGGACGAGATGTTTTTTTTAAGTGCCATGCAAATATTCTATTAAAGTTTGGAAGGGGATGATGGGAGGGCCTTCTCTCCTTCCCCTTAGATTTCCAGCTTGGTTGGGCTGGTGAAAGGGCCCCATTAAAACTCAACTATGAGGTTAGTGAGTCAGCAGCTTGTCAAGCTTGGGACTCAGTTGGCTAGGAAGCCGAGATGATGCCCAAGCCAGCGGCCTGCACCACCTCAATTTCCCCTCCTCTCCTCCACTCCTCCACTGTGACGCAGGGCCTGGGAGGGCCCCTCCCAGCCCCTTCCGGACGCCGGGGCTCCGCTCCAACCACTGCGTGCCCACTGGCAGCAGTGAGCCCCTTCCTGGCAGGCTTCTCCCGCGGCTCCCACCGTTCGCTGCCCCTTGGCCACGCCTGCGCCGTCGAGCCAGGGAGGGTGGGAGGCTGGGCCCCGCGGGCGGGGGAGGAGGAGGGCGGGGAGAAGCGCCGCCAGCTGCCGACGCCATTTGCCACTGCCAAGCGTGGGCGCAGGCGGCTCTCGCAAGCACCGGTGACCAGCTTCTCCCGAGCACGCTTCTCGACCTCCCGCACAGTCTTCATCCCGCGCACTTCTCAGCGTCGCCCGTCAGAGTCACCACCGTTCCTGTCGCCAGCTCGAGCGCAGTCCCGCAGGGCGCCAGCCAGTCTTTGCCGCCATGCCCAAGAATAAAGGTAAGGACGCCGCCGGGACTGGGGCTCTGCTCCCCGCCGGCTCCCTGGCTCGGCTCGCGGCCTCGAGGTCAGCCCAGGCCGCAGTGACCTTCCTGCCATCTTTCCTCGCCTCTTCTCGGGCTGCATTCTCTGTGTCCTACTCGGAGCTCGGCAGAAGCGCAGGGAAGTTACTCCTGGCTCCCAGTTTGGCCACATTGGGGTGGAGCCGACGCCATTTTTTGTAGGGCCTCCTGTGTGAGAATGTAGGCTCGTGCCCCGGATTCGCGCCACACTGACCGCAGCGCCAGGGGGACCCGTGGGAACACCTGCCTCGGACTTAAGCTTCCAACATGTGGGGAGTTAAGCCCTGGGAGCCAGTCTGAACTTTGAAAAAGGGTGATGCCTTGCTTGCTTTCGTGCCCATCTGGCACCTCCTCCATAGGATTCTTTATGGACACTTAGTTGGTACTGTTGTGGCTGCTCCCCTGTAGCCAGTGGCCAGTCCTTTGATGCATTTTAAGTTCATCCCTAGAGAATCACTTTGCTCCATAGTTTTACCGGGGTTAACTCTTTCCACAGAGCACTTGACCCATATTTAGCCAACTTTTCCACGTTTTGCTTCAGATCGTGTATTTGTTTTGATGGGGAAAAAAATGATTACAAATTCTAAGCAGAAGTGCAGCGTTCCAGAGGTCATTCTCATTTTTATATATTTACAGTATTTTGTGGTGGTGGGGTTTTTTTATAGGATCAAATCTATCCTTACCAGCACTCTACCGCTTTGCTTTGCTCTGCTCTACCTGACCCTGAATTCACTCTGTATCCTAAACTAACATTGAACTTGGAACTCTCCTGCTTCAGCTTCCCGAGTAGCTGGAATTTACAGGCTTGCTATATTCACTGTCGTCGTAATTTCTCAAAAATATCAAGTAAAAACTAGTGAAAAGCTTTTAATTCCTACAGGAGAGGCACAAACACATTACACAGCCCTCAAGAAGTTGAGTGGGGGATGGGCGCGCTCCTTTAATCCCAGCACTTGGGAGGCAGAGGCAGGTCAGCCTGGTCTGCAGAGTGAGTGCCAGGACTACTCAGAGAAACTCCCTCTTTTGAAAAAAAAAAAGTTTTTTGGCAGAAGAGATGCATGTCTTCCTGGTTATGAGAACCAAAGTTAGGTTCCCACACCCACATAGGGCTGCTCATGACTGCCTGTAACTCCAGCTCTAGGGGATCCAATGCCTCTTCTGCCTCCCCCACCCCTCCACAATCACACACACTTTAAAAAAAAAAACTAAGTCTTTGATCATTCCTCCTTGGGACCTTCTTCCTTGCCCCATGCCTGCTTGAAGTTGGCTCCAAGAAGTCTACTTAATAATTACTCTTTGTCCCTGTCACCATTTACATTAGCCCTCTGAGTACTTGGTCACAGTTTTGTGAACAAGTTGATTCAAGATAGTCTTGCAGTCCTTCCCACAAATGTAGCAGAGGACTGACTTGTCTGGCCTCAGTGGGAGAGGAGATGGGGGAGGCGCCCTCTCAGAGGCGGTACCAGGAGGGGGAACATTTGGGATGTAAATAAAAATAATTAACATTTAAAAACTAAGTTAAGCCAGGAAAAAAAAATAGTCTTGCTGTGTGGTCCCGGCTGACCTAGGACTTGTCTCCATCTCACTGCTGGGCCTCAAAAATGAAGGTTGCCAGTCTTTGTGCAAGGATTGTTGCTGATTGTCCTGAGAAAGGTGTGTTTATAAGCATAATATGTTCAAAGTTTTTAAATTCCTACCTGTAGATGTACGTCCTTATTCTGAGCTGGCAGCTGGACCACCTCAATAGATGACTAGATTTCCAGTTATCCCACTAGTTGTAAGCCCTAAGAGGACGGGAATCACATTGGCTCAGTAGCACTTAGCCTAAAAGATGCTCAATAAATATTTGTTGGACTTACTCACCTCCGGTCTGGTGACTCCACCCATAGGTGAATAGTAGATTCCCATTTGGTTCCAAGGAAACAGAACTGCTACACTAAATCACATTCTAGTCGAAGTATTCTACCTGGGCTTTTTCCATCTGAAACCCCTCTGGAGTTTAAAGAAAGATTTGAGAATTGTAATTGAGCTTAAGAACTAGGTAAGTCTTTTAGAAAGAGAGTGAGTGGAGTTGCTGTTCTGTCATAGACTTGGTCTCATGTCTTTGTTTGTTTGTTTGTTTGTTTGTTTGTTTGTTTGAGACAAGGTTTTTATACTTAATCCTGATTGTTCTGGAACTTACTCTGTAGACCAGGCTGGCCTCAAACTCAAAGAGATCCACCTGCCTCTGCCTCTGGGATCAAAGGTGCATTGGCCTTCATTTTTTTTAAAGGAGAATTTGAAAAGTGCTTGATTTCATGGCAATAAAATAGAAAGGGGAAGAGTGTGGACTCTTGGGGTTGCAGGCAAGCACCACTAACCTGTCTTGCTCATTTTTTATCCCTGTATAGTATTCCATTGTACGGCACCACTGTTGATATGCTTACTCTTAAGATATATAGGTAGGGCTAGACAGATGGCTCGGCAGTTAGGAGCACTTCAGAGGTCCTGAGTTCAGTTCCCAGCACCCACATGGCAGCTTACAACTATCTGTAGCTCCAGTTTCAGGGCACCTCCTTAGGCTCCAGGAATGTCCACAATAAACAGACAGACATGCATAATATTAAATACATTTTAAAAGAGGCTCTAGAGGCAATTAACACCTTGCTTTTAAACTTACAATATCTCAGCTATGGTGCACTTCACAAGATAAAGTTTAGACTCATGGGGTTACTAGCCTTCTGCCATTATGAAATCAGTATGTTCCATTCTAGAAGCAATAATTTCATTTTCCTCTCACCTGTCCTGGGGGTGGTCAGGTATGGTTTTGTAAAATTTATCAGGGCCCAATATGGTGGCTCATATTTGTACTTCCAGCATTCAGGAGGTTGAGACAGAAAGATTGCCCCAATTTCAATGCTAGCATGGGCTATAATGAGAAACTGTCTCAAAAAAAAAAAAAAAAAAAAGGAATAAAAAAGCTGAAGCCACCAGGCAGTGGTGGCGCACGTCTTTGATCCCAGCACTTGGGAGGCAGAGGAAGGTGGATTTCTGAGTTCGAGGCCAGCCTGGTCTACAGAGTGAGTTCCAGGACAGCCAGGGCTACACAGAGAAACCCTGTCTCGAAAAAAAGAAAAAAAAAGAAAGCTGAAGCCTCTGTGGTTAAGGTTGTGGCAACAGAATTCTCTGGAAAAGAGCCTATAGTAGCACAGAGGAGGACTGAGGCTGAATCTGGGATTCCAAGGTCATTGACAAAAAGTTTGAGTGAGTTATTTAATCCCTGAACTTTAGTGAACTTACTGGTAAGCTGGGACTAAGTGACACAATCAAGATGATTGTGACAAGTGGGTGGCACTCTGAAATAGCAGGTAAGAGCATGGCCACTGTTGTCATGTAACCATCTTGAGGGGCAGCCCCATGCCCAGCAGGGTTCCAACACAAAAGGGGCTCAGTGAAATCTTTGGAGGGCTTTTTTTTTTTTAACCTTACCTAACAGCTCTGGGTTTGGGCTTTTGTGCTATTCCTGCCTGTGTGAATACGTGTCTCTTTGTCTAGATGCATTTCTTGTGCTTTTCTTGGTTGTTTTGTCATTCCTATTTGTTATTGTGTCTTTGATTTTATTATTATTCCCTAGATGCCTTGATTTCCTCCTGACACAGAGAATGAATCCATATGGGGTGGGAGATGGGGAAGGCAGAGAATCGGAATAGATGAAGAAAATGAGGTGTTAGGGGATTCCATGGGGAGCCGGGAGGCTAGCGTGGCAACTTTATATACCTGAACGTGGTGAGCTTAACATGACTAGCCAGATTGCATCAATTCTTAAATTTAATTGACTTTTAAAGATGCTTTTCTAGCTGGGTGGTCCTGGTGCACACCTTTAAGCCCAGCACTTGGGAGACAGGGGCAGGTGGATGGTTCTCTGTGAGTTCCAGGCCAATCTAGTCTACACAGAGAAACCCTGTCTCCAAAGCAAAGAAACCAAAAACGACAGTTTTTTGAGTCTGTTAAACAATGTCTAACATTTTTCTTTTCATAGTGTTTTGCAGATAACTGATGCTTTATCTTTCTTATCAAAACCACTAGGAAAGGGGGGTAAAAACAGGCGTAGAGGGAAGAATGAGAATGAATCCGAAAAGCGAGAGCTCGTGTTCAAGGAGGATGGGCAAGGTAGGTGAGATTCTGGAGACACTGGGCTCCTCCGCTTTCCAGTTTGTTTCCCTGCCTTGGGGCTCGAACACTTTCTGATAACAGACTCCTGCCTGGCTGCCTCTGCTAGTGTTGGAGTTTATTTGCACCAACACTTGGGTATTACGTTTTCTTAAAAGATTCTGGTTAAGAATTTGGCCTTTTAGGCCAGGCACAGTAATTTAATCCCAACACTCTGAGGCAGAGAGACAGGCGAGTGGGTCTGTTGACTTCCAGGCTAACCAAGGCTATACATGACAATACCCATCTCAAGAAAAAGAGAATGATTCGGCATTTGACCCAAGTGAAAGAAGATTCTGGCTTTCTAAGAATAAGTACTGTTACACTAATTTAGCGAGGATATCACTAACATTTAAGATACTTGTACTGAAAACGTCAGGAGATTTCTCTAATATAGATTCAAAGAGGGAGAAGTAAGGACATGAAACAAGTAAAGCTCTGAGTCTGAGATTTCCGAGCTATGGTGTATATACTGAGACTGCACACCTTTGATCTGTACAAGCAGAGCATAGTCACGAGAGCAGGGTAATGAAAACAGCTAATAACAGACCCAGGTTGTTATATTGCAAAGTCTTATTTCTAGTTCAACCATTAACTAGCCAAGTGCTTAGCTCCCTCTGTATATTCTATATTTGCCCTTTGTATATTTATTCCTTATAAATGCAACCGAATGTTCTTGTTTATCTTCAGTAGACTATTATAAAGTTGCTTTTATCAAAAAAGTGAGCAATATTTCTTGCCTTTTTTTCTTTTTCTACCCCCATCAATTTAGAATATGCTCAGGTAATCAAAATGCTGGGAAATGGACGATTAGAAGCCATGTGTTTCGATGGTGTAAAGAGGCTATGCCACATCAGAGGGAAATTGAGAAAAAAGGTAAGTGTGTGGACACCCATTTTATCCTAATATAAAAGTGCTAAGGAGTAGAGAGGAAATGCCTCTGTGGGGTGGGGTGGGGTGGTTGCATGTGCTGCCATCCCAGGCCTCCTAACGGTACCATTGGGGGCCATGTTCAGTCTCCCACCTCTGCAGTTCTTATGGACCCAAGGGTATTCATGGAAGTCCAGTGTAAGACCATAAAAGTGATTTAAAGATTGCGTTCTTAACCATTTACCCAACAAATTTACTTTGAAGAATGGTGTAAAAAAACATAGCCTATCTTCAAAACTGTTGATGGTATGAAAGAGGGAAGGGCCTGGAGAACTATTGGAGTTTAAAGGAGTCCTAAAGCGGTCTCACAAATGGCCCTTTGCATTCCCCGGGAAGTCCCAGCACCTAGTGAAAGTTGGTTGTGGTGGAGAATATGCTTTATTTTCCTGATATCAGTCCTTCACAAAGGAAAAGGATCGTGAAAGCTGTGTCCATATGGGTAGGTAGAAGACAGTGACTTAGAAAGCCACTCTCTCCTACATTTTTTTGTTTTTGTAGTAGATAACCAAGTGGTTTGTGAACTTATTAGTTTCTAAGTGAATCATCTCTAGGATTTCATGATTCCATTTAAAATATATCATACAGTGATTTTTGTTTTGTAGGTTTGGATAAACACCTCAGATATCATATTGGTGGGCCTCCGAGATTACCAGGTAAGTCACTTGTATGTCTGTTGTTGATTTGCTTGAACTTGAGGAGCCATTCCCTAGTAATAACCCATTGTCTTAGGCGTTATGCTGGGTCTCCCTGGCATTATGGTTCCCACATGCCTGTCTGAAGTGTCCCATTTTACAATGACCGATACTACCCGGAGTGGTCTTTCTTTCTTTATTTATTTACTTCATATCCCAGTATCAGCTCCCCTGATGGCACATAACCTAGTCTATTCATTTCTTTATTTTATTTACTTTACAGCCCCCTCTCCTCTCAGTACCCCCTCACGCAGAACCTCTCCCCATTCCTCCCTTCTCTTCTAATTGCTATGACACAAGCAAAAGGAAGAAAGGGTCTATTTTGTCGCAGCTTGAAGGGACAGTCCATCACAGTGGACATGGCAGCAGGGACCCAAGGCAGCTGATAAGTCTCCCTGCCCCTGTGTTGACAATGACCTTGAGTTCTTAATCCTCCCCACACCCCCACCCCAAATGCTAGCAGCACAACCACTACGACCGATCCCTTTAACACATTTCTATTTGTTTGCCTTTCATCAGACTTGGTTTTTACTTTTGTGTTCCAGATTAAAAGAGTTGATGTCTTTGCTTCACACCATAGGGTTTTCTGTTGGTGATTTGGCATTCCACAGGGGCATAGGCGGTGTTCAGACACTATGCTGGGGCCCGTAGCTTGAGTGAGGAGGTTCTGAGGTAGAGCACTGGTGATATGGAGCACCCTTGGCTGCACAGCACCCCACTGGTTCACAGTTATCATTAGTGCTTTGGTTGAGAAATGGTGCTCCAAATTCATAAACCATTTGTTCTTTTTCATCTTATGCCCCTGCTAGCCTCCACAGGTACCCACACATACATGCATGTACAGGCACATATGCATACACATTTTTTTAAGATTTATTTATTTTTATGTATGAGTCCACTGTAGCTATCTTCAGACACACAGGTAGAGGGCATCAGATCCCATTACAGATGGTTGTGAGCCACCATGTGGTTGCTGGGAATTGAACTCAGGACCTCTAGAAGAGCAGTCAGTGCTCTTAACTTGCTGAGCCATCTCTCAGCCCCACATTTTTTAAATTCCTTAGGTTTTGATGCCAAGTCTCAGTCTTCTGGTGTGTGATCCCTCGGGAAATGTTTCCAGGGAGCGTTTGGGTAAAAGTAGTATATAGGTCTGTATGTTTCTGCTGTTAGGGATATGAGAAGAGCTTTATCTTCTTAGAATTTTTAGTCATTTCTCAGTGTGTTCATAAAACTTCTGAGTTAAATCTAAGGAAGGGGAAAAATTTTATAGCAAAACATTGAGATTTGAATTTTTAAATTCAATTTGAAAGTATTGTGTGATATAACAGATAATAGTGTGATATAGTCAGATCTAAAAATTGCTTGTTTTGTTTTAAGGACAACAAAGCTGATGTCATTTTAAAATACAATGCAGATGAAGCTAGAAGTCTCAAGGCTTATGGCGAGCTTCCAGAACATGGTAATGACTGGGTTATTAGTAATGAGTCTTATGGTGTTTAGGTTGCCTGCTGGCGTGTTAGCAGTGTGAATGAAGTTTTGTAGATTTTTACAATAAAGATGATCCTATTTATTTTGTGCTTGACAGAATTTGAGTTAAGCATACCTGATTATACGTCATACTAGATACCCTAAGAAAGAAAGTACTAAAATTCTGTTCCAGATAAAAATGTATTTAGTAAAAAATTACAGTGTCAGCCAAAGGCATTGTTTCTTATGGTATTTTAAAACTCCTTAAAGAAAGGTTGGTGGTGTGGTACAGTTCAGTCATGACCACCTTAGCATGCACAGACCAGGTCCAGTTACTAGCACTACTGGAAAACAGTCCAGTGCCCTTGCTTGTGTGTAAATATAAGGGGTAGTGACTCCATGGTATGAGTTTTCAGTAAATGTCACTTTTAATCTATTATATCCTTATGCATTTCTGTATGTTTTTAAAACTAATATTATTTGTTTCTCCCCTCAAAATACAAGCCTCCTATATATACCCTGTTCAGAGGGAAAATATACTTTATACACTGTTTTGTAAGTCTATATTTTTTCACGTGGCAGTTTTTTTTTTTAATTGCTTCCACTGTGATTCCTTATGAAAACATGACTTCTCGTAAACAGGAAGACCATACTGAGAATTATAAACTTGCCATTCCAATCTAGGAAACAGAGATTTGGGGGTGGAGTAGTATGCTGATTCCTTTTCATTTTTCCCCCCTTCCCTTCTCCCTCTTGCTCTGCCCTCCCCCACCCACCCCCACTAGGTCCAGCCCCCAGGGCCCTGCTCGCTCCCAGCCTTTTCATTCTTTAGGAAAAAGCATGATTTACTCAGATGTGTTTTCCTAATTAATGATTGCTGGGAATCAGTTGCTTTCTTCTCTCTCTCTCTCTCCCTCCCTCCCTCCC
>CM052722.1:25383103-25406014 GCA_028551405.1 Uromys caudimaculatus | reverse complement strand
GTATGTACATAAAGTTCTAAAACTTACCTGAAGGATGTAATTGCTTCAGAGTTAGTATAATTAGAGATTGTCTTCTTCAGAAGCCTTTGTGAACAAAAGAAAATTAAAAATACTCTCAATGTTTTACTGTTTTGCTCCATATAACAAAATTAGTAGAAAGTTGGAAGTCAACATTTGTATTATATGATCAGTGGGGTTTTTTGTGTGTGTTTTTTTAGCTAAAATCAATGAAACTGATACATTTGGTCCTGGAGATGATGATGAAATTCAGTTTGATGACATTGGGGATGATGATGAAGACATTGATGATGTAAGTAGACACATCCTGCTTTTCCTGCTTTCTGTTCGTGAGCTACATATAAAGATAATAGCCCTTTGCCTTAAATTTCTACACTACTGGGAATAGAGAACATTTAAATGAGAGTGTGTGTATATATTTGTGTACATATTTGGAGTGGGAGGAACGTGTTCAGAAAGTGGAAGACAGTCAAGGTGGAGAGAAGAAAGAATAGTAGATGGATATTGGATAGAGACATGTTTGTACATGTACAAAATGTTGCAATGAAAACCATTATTTAGTACAATTAATATATACAAATAAAAGTGTATTTGGGAAACTGAAACCAGGTGATTGCTGCAAGTTTGAGGTCAGCCTGGATTGCAAAGCAAATACCAGGCCAGCCAGAGCTACACAGCAACACCTTGCACCCACACCTAGCTTTCAACATGGTACTATCATAACAAAAACATTTTAGGAGCTAGAGAAAATGGTGTATCAGTTAACATACATCAGGCAGCTTATACCTGCCTGTAATTTCTAACCTCTGTTCACAAGCACATTTATAAAACTAGATATATTTTTAAGGTTTTTATTTTATTTTACAAATGTGCTTCTTTTTCAAAAATACATAATTTTTATGTGCATTGGTGTTTTGCCTGCACGTGTGTCTGTGTGAAGGTGTCAGAAGCCCTGTATCTGGAGTTGCAGACAGGTCTAAGCTTCCATGTGGGTGCTAAGAATTGAACCCTGGTTCTCTGACTAAATACCTCACTAAATACCTTTAGAAAAACATTTTAAGGCTGAAGAGATGGCTTAATAGGTAAGGGTACCCTTCCAGAGAACCCAGGTTCGAGTCCCAGCACCCATCTGTAAACTCCACTTACAGAGAACTTCTTATCTCCTCCTCTTGGTCTCCAAGGGCACCAGACACACATGTGTGCATATAAAATAAGCAACATTTTAACGCATACTCCACAATAGAAAGCGATTTTTAAATGTAGGTTTCTTTAGAGATTTCGGGGAGGATAGTTAGTAATGTAGTAGTGATGTCTAAGTGCTAAGATTAAATATGTGCTCCACCACTCCCAGCAAAACATTCTTTGACTAAATTGTTACTTGTATTTTGGCAGTAGAATGAACATACAGTAACCATATGTAATGGGGTTGATGCTAATCCAAAAATTTTGCTGCTTATACTAAAGTGAGACTCTTTAGGAAATTACATAATCTTGAGCAAAGGCCATAACTCAGTGTTAGAGCCCTTCCCTAGCGTGTCCAGGTCCTGAGTAATCACCTAGTCATTCAGAAAGTGAAGAGAGGGAGAGAAAAGAAACCACAGGAAGAGGCTACAGGTCTGTGCTCCTCTTTTTATGCTTTCATGTGTAGTACGTGTGAGGTGGGTGCCATGTGTGTATTGGAGGGATGCCCATGGGGACCAGGAGAGGGCATCAGATCCTGTGGACCTGGAGTTAAGGCAGTTGTCATCCACCCAGTGTGTGTGCCAGTAACAAACCTCTGCAGGAGCAGGAAGCAATTTTAACAGTGAGCCATCTTGACCCCCAGAATTTACATTGTTGCAAGCACTATGTTGAAATATGTATTTATTTTGTGTGTGGGTAAGGTCACTTCACATGGGTTCTAGAGAGCCTCAGATTTGGCAACACACATGTGCCTTCTTGTTTTAGGTTTGTTCTTAAACGCTTGTTGTATCACCTGAGACCTCTGCTTTCTCTCTTGGGTACATTTTTCTAGCTGTTTCCTGAATTTAAAGGTATTCTCAGTACTCCTGTAACCAAATTGAAAGAAAGGGATTTAAAACATTGAAGTAGTTCTTAAGGGTCATGCTGCCTCTTGTCTTTTCCTAATCCCAAAATGCTAAATCTGAAATGAGGGCTGGAAAGATGGCTTAGCAGTTGATGAAGCTTACTGTCTTCTTCCTTTTGCACTGCTTGCGTTCTTATTTTACTTCTTGAATCAAAAGGGAATGTTGTGTGTGTGTGTGTGTGTGTGTCTGTGTGTCTGTCTGTCTGTCTGCATGTGCCTGCATGCGAGTATGTGGGTGTCAGTGGAGGCCAGAAGAGGATGTTAGGTTCCCTGGAGCTGGAGTTTCACTCAGTTGTGACATACTTTATTGGTACTGGGAACCTAACCAGGGACCTCTGCATGAGCAGTAAGCATTCTCAAGGAGCCAAGAATTCTGAAATCCTAAGGGAAATGTCACAGGTTATATAGGAAATCAACTGGGTCTAAAGAGAAAATTCCATGTGTAAGCTTTTCTCAATTACAACTCACTTTTAGAAACCCCAACCTCCGTAGTATTTACATGATACATGTTCTTTTTCTAAAGACTATGTAGGTTTGTGTGTGCAGGTGCCCACTGAGGCCAGCTAGCATTGGTTCTGAGGTGCCCTTCCCCTGAGCTCCCCTAGCACTGTACCCTTACTATCACACAAAGGATCCTTTTGAGAATTTTCCCTTTGACTTAACGTTCTTTTCTCTTTCAGATCTAAAGTGAACTCAACATTTTACATTCCAGTCCTCCTGAAGATTTTCCAAGTTTGGAATCTGGCCATAGACCTCAAAGAAAAGTTTTCACTGTCATCTTGATTGTAATTTGTTGAGGCAGATTTGATACTATGATCTTTCAAAACTGATAACCTTAACTGATATGCTAAGCCCACTTTGTTGATTCGATTTAATGGTCCTTAAGAAGACCATTTAAGGGGAGAAAAAAGCCTTTCCTACTTTGACCCCTTCCAGTAAGTAAATGGGTGTTTTGAATAAACCATTTGCCTTGTACTCAGTATAAATTATGATTAAGCCCTACCTTTGCATAGCTGTTGACTGTACAGTCTTTGTGTATATTCTAGTTGCCCAGGGATTTTGATACAGATGGAGGCAGAAATCTGTGTTTTGTTTTATTATATTTTGAGATAGAGTCTAACTTTGTATCTGAGGCTAGCTTGGAGTTCACTGTAGTACTAATGGGCCTAAAACTTGCTATGATCCTCCTTTCTTGACCTCCTGAGTGCTGAGAGCAGCATATGTATGTACCACCATCCCTGGCAGAAATCTATTTAAAGGCAAAAATGATCGGTCTGCTTTTCATATTTAAGTATGTGGCTATTTTTATACTAGTTTTGATACCATGTACATTTTTTTCATGATTTTATTTTGCAGTCATCAGCTTACTGGAGGAGGAAAGGCATTTCCAAAATGATTTTGGGGGTTTGTTGGTTTGTTTGGGGAGGGGGGTGTTGAGACAGGGTTACTTTGTGCGGCCCTAGCTGTCTCAGAACTCACTCTGTACACCAGGCTGGCCTCAAACTCACAGAAGTCCGCCTGCCTCTGCCTCCCAAGTGCTGGGATTAAAGGTGTGTGCAACCACCACCACCCAGCTCCAAAATGTTTTTAGAAACTGGTTTTTAATGCCAATTTTGAATTAAGGTCAGTAGTTGCAAAAATTGGACACTAGATGGTGCTCAGTTGTCTTAACATAGGAAATACTATTTTAATTGTTGAGATGGTTGGCTTTTCTCAACTAGTGTGAATAGGAAATTTCCCAAACAAAGAGAAGATTGTTTTAGTCATGTGTGTAGAATATTTTGTTCAACAGAAAGATTGTGTTGGAGTATTGCTTTTCTTTTCAGAAGTCTTATTCACATAATCTACAATTTTGAGTGCTGTACAAACACATAAAGCATAGGCAAGTGAAGATTTAGGTTTATAACCGTATAAAGCTTACATAGCGAAAGCATAAACTAATGCTTTCTCAGGCTTTCCCCGAACTGAGGGGAAATGAGGCGATAACAGACTTACGCTTCATATAATAACATGACCTGTGACCGTGCATGGAAGAGGTCTGGGCAGGAGGGGCAGGAGTTCAGCATGGTTTTAGAAACTGGTTTTTAATGCCAATTTTGAAGTAATGTATCAAAAAACAAAGTTAATGAAAAGATGCTTTCTTATTTCTGAATCAAAGAGTTATAGCTGAAAAAATAGCATCTTACAGAGAATATTATACTCTGATTTTACATTAGGGGCATGTTTACTATGTGGACAGTCTGGGGAGGGTCCAGGGGAATCCCATTTTCTTTCTACTTGGAAATTAGGTTTGCTCTTATTTAGGAGTTCTAAGACTAGTAGCTGAGCTAGTCGGAATTCACTAGACACACGGAAATCATGCGAGTTTAAAACCAAGATCCTTCCTGCAGCTGTGGACCTTGTGTTCTAGCATCCAAAAAGCTTTTCACTCATGGAAAGTAATACACAAAGGAACAAAGGAATGCGCCTTCACATGGTTTCACAAGGAAGATCTTCTCTAATTATTTCTTAACTATGACTTCATCTCCTAGGTTTGCACACACTGCCTCAAAATCCAAGGTACCATAAAAACATTAGGAAAGATGCAGTGGTACAGTGTGTATTTCTTTTTCTTTTTTCTTTTTTGTTTGTTTTTGGAGACAGGGTTTCTCTGTGTAGCCCTGGCTGTCCTGGAACTCACTCTGTAGACCAGGCTGGCCTTGAACTCAGAAATCCACCTGTCTCTGCCTCTGCCTCCCAAGTGCTGGGATTAAAGGCGTGCGCCACCACTGCCCAGCCCAGTGTGTATTTCTTTTTCTGCAGAGTTCCAAGGTGTTTATCTTGGCAGACTGCATCTAAGAACAAGGTTGCAAGTAGCCTTGAAGCGTTTGCTGAGCACTTGTCTCCCTTAATAATTAGACCTCTAAACCTTAAAAGTGTTTCACCAGCTGGATGTGGCACACGCCTGGGATCCCAGCACTGGGGGATTTGTCATTGAATAGTAGCCAGGGCTACGTAAAGCACTGTCTCAAAAACAATGAAAAATCGTTTTTGCTAAATTTGCAGTATATAGAGATTGCTTTATGAGCAGTGTTTTAATTCTGCATAGGTGATACAGCTCAAAAGTTGATTTTCTACTTTCTGTAACAAACAAGATTTGAAATGTTTTTAGAAATTAGACATGGCCCCACTTCCTATATCTTCTGATGGTTTTTTTTTTTTCCGTCCCTAAAGCAGCATTATTGAGTGCTTTTCTATGCTGGAAGATCTGGAGTCATATTGATTTAAAATAGATGAATACAGTTGTATTAGTGCAGCGTGCAAACGCTACGTGGAAGGGCTCTTTGCTGTGGATTGGGTGTGGGGATTGATCTGGCTTTAGTTCAAATAAGGAATGGAAATGGTTTTTAAGGAAATGGTTTGGTTTCTTTATTTTTGGTTCCTATAGTACAACTCCAAGCAGCACCCAGGAAGAAAAATAAAATGTTTGAAATCCAAGAAAAATGCTTTTTTGTTTTATGGAGGGGAGGATTGTTTTGGTTTTGGGGGTTTTGGTGTTTTTGTTTTTGTTTTTTTTGAGACAGGATCTCATGTACCCCCAGGTTGGCCTTAAAATACCAATAGCTGAGGCCAGCCTCAAACTTCTGATCCTCTGCCTTTCCCTCCCAAATGCTGGGGTTACAAGTGTGTACAAGCACGTCCAACTATAATAATACCTCTTCCTATTAAGATGATGTAACAAGTTAGTGCTAATCAATCTGAGAGCTCTCACCAAGCTCTTGGTCTGATCCCCAACCCCCATAACAGACCAGTTTGCTAGGGTTGTAGTTTTCATGTAGTTTATTCCAGTTAGAGCATGAACAAGGTGTGTTGCTGAAGTGGCAATGTAACCACACCAAGTGACTGTAAAATGATTTGCCAGCATTTAGTCGTTTGCCTGTTGAATCTTTCTTAACCATCTTTTAAGGGAACCACTTTTAGGAGATTACAAGTATTCATGATAGGAATTTTCATATTTTCTTGGAGAATAGCTATTGGTTTACTCATCCCATGTATGGAATTGTGGCTGTAAGTTGTCTCTTAAAACCTTTCGTGACTTGTAATGTTACTTGGTCTGGATTGTCTTAGTAATAAACTTTAAATTACTATGCTGAACAGCAGCTTCCTTAATAGGAATTGTCAGTGTTGACTGCAGAGTAACTGAATAATCATATAGGGGATGGCACGTTTTAAATAGCTAGATTTCTGCTCACTTTGTATTCTGTTCAGATTTAATGATGTTCACTATAAACTGGTTTTACAGTATCAGAACGAAGGCAGTTCACAAAGACTCAAAAGGAATGTATCTGTGTGATATTGCTCAGTAAGGATAGGTTTCATTTAGATACTGGTAGGACTCCCTCGGACTTCTACACACTAACTTCAAGTTTACAGTTTTACCTTAAACCATCATTTTCCATCCTTGTTCAGAAAAGAACAAAATCTGAATTAAGTTGTATTACAAGTGCACAGAACCACTAGACTGAGCAGTTGAGAGACAGTGTGCTGGAAATAGAGAAGGAAGAACATGGGTCCTGGGGTCACTTGCTCTGTACCCCAATCCCTAGTCTGCTCTCTACCTACTATCCACCACTACCTGTCCAACTTGTCTCGGCTTCACAAGCCTGGCTTGGAATGTAGGAATGAGAACAAAGTCTATTATAGAATTTTTGGAGGGTTAATAACAAAGACATTTGTATGCATGACATGCTTGGCATCTACTTTTCACATGGGAATCCAGGACTGTAGAAGATGCATGTCTCTTGTATTCCCTATGTGCCATAGCTTTTGCTTGCAGTCTTTAATTCCTATGATAGAAGGGACACACAGAATATATATATATATATATATATATATATATATATATATATATATATATATATATATATATATATATTTATATTTGTATTATGTGGACACTACAGTGGCTGCCACAACACCTTTATTTAATTCAGCAGGTAGGAGTCTCAAGTTGCTTGAAGCTATTTTATAGAATCCCAACTGCTCTATATTTCTTCAGAGAAAGTTTATAGTTACTAATAAAGCTGGCTATGG
This sequence comes from Uromys caudimaculatus, assembly GCA_028551405.1. Taxonomy (NCBI): domain Eukaryota; kingdom Metazoa; phylum Chordata; class Mammalia; order Rodentia; family Muridae; genus Uromys; species Uromys caudimaculatus. The sequence continues at coordinate 25,398,837 of CM052722.1, read as the reverse complement.
TGACGTGTCATTTTTATGCTTTAATGAGTCCTTTTGCCATAGATTCCTTTCCCATCGTGTGGAACAATGTAAAGAAATCAAATGCAAAGTACAATTAGAAAATAAAACACAAGACAACCTAACGGTGTATACAGTTGTTTGTTTTCCTACTAAGGTTTTTTAACTACTTAAAGGTGATTCTTTTCTGAAATCTTGGCATTTTTTTAACACTTAAGTGTGATGCATTAGAAAAAAAGTACACTTTGTCCATTTCCTGTTTTTACCTGGCTGTGGTTGTTCGAACTGATTGGATGCATACTGGCACGCTCCTCGGTGAAAACCTCTACTGAAGAGGACATTTCCTAACGAAGCCAGTTGTGATCTCAGATTACCAAAAGATTCAGTGGACGTTCTAGGCTGTGCAAATATGTAGAAGTGAACTTAAAGTTCTGGCCAGCTTGTCCACTTTGACTCCGACGTTAAGGGGAGTGAGTTGCAGAACAGCATCTCACTGTGGGACCCAATTGGACCTGGAACTCCCAACACAACTGCCTCAGCCTCCGGGTGGTGGGCTACGGGCGCTTACTATTCACCGTCCCCAGCACGAGGCCCAGGCCAGAAAGTTTCTGATTTTAAATGTAAACTCAGTTTTTCCTTTACTGTGAATTAACACAGATACTGACCAGGTATTTGACCTTGTTTCCCCACACACCCAGCAAGTCAGCAGATCTAGTGTATGCCAGCTCACCTCTAAGTCTGGCACTGCCTGGAGATAGTCACATCCCCACCTTGCACAGGTGCAGATTACAAGCTCCAAGGGACTTTTTTCCTTTATAAAAAAAAAAACAAAAAACTTCTTTTGTGAGTTTCACATCATGCACCCCAATCCCACTCATCACCCCTCTAAAATAAAACTCAAAAAGAAAAAGCATAGGAAACATGGAAGAACATGTGTGCCCCACAGTACACCCCTCTGTCCACACATCTTCATTTGCAAATCTTCACTGCAATGAGTCATTGGTCTGATTCGAGATCTCCAGCTTCTGTGACGCCATCAATATTGGATCCTCACGGGGGGACTCCTCCCTGTTAACCTGTTGCCCTGTGTCATGGACATCCTACAGCTTTCGATCAACAGGACTGGCCCTTTAATGGGTCCCAGTCATTGGGCAGATGACAAAGATTTTGGGGTGGGCCAGCTCAGCCCTGGGCCTGGGTGGTAGCTGAGCTGTTGAGCACACCCCATATCTGCACCACCAGAGTGAGCTCTCCAGCCCTGCTCCAGCTAGGCAACCCAGTGCTGCCAGCAGCAGGAGCCAGGGGCAGCTCTCCTGCTCTCAGGGCTAACTCCTCTGCATCCACTTCTCCAGAGTCAAGTCCACTGTGCTGCCCAGTTAAAGATCAGGGAAATTCCAAGGCTTTTTGTTTTGTTTTGTTTTGTTTCACATTTAAATACTTTTCCATTTTTGTATTGGTTATTTATTTACATTTCAAATGTTATCCCCCTTCCCAGTTTCACCTCCACAACCACCCTCCACCCACCCACTCACTCCTGCCTCAGCGCCCTAGTGTTCCCCTACCCTGGGGCATCTATCGAGCCTCCACAGGACCAAAGGCCTCTCCTCTTATTGATGCCCAACAAGGCCATCCTCTGCTACATATGCAGTTGGATCCATGGGTCGCTCCATGTGTACTCTTTGGTTGGTGTTTTAGTCCCTGGAAGTTCTGGGGGTCTGGTTGGTTGATATTGTTGTTCTTCCTATGGGTTGCAAACCCCTTCAGCTCCTTCAGTCCTTTCTCTAACTCCTCCATCAGGGCAGTCTGATGTTTGGCTGCGTACATCCAAAGCTCCAAGTTTTTAACTGTGCTTCTAAACAATAGGCCATACATATCACTGAGGTTTTTCACAACCTCCTTGGCTTCTAGAGTCAGAGAATTCGGGGAAATCGTAGATAAAGTTTACAACAAAGGATACTAAAGAATGCCTGATAAAGAGTTGAATGGAGTTGGGGGCTCAGAGCTACCCCGAACTCCAAGAACCACCTCTATTTGGGGCTCTTGAACTCTAAACCCTGTTAGACTTCACTATATAAGCCTGATAAGTCATTGGCCATTGACCTGCTTTGGTATTTCCTGTGACTGGTCTGTATCCTGAAGCTACTTGGCATTGCCAGCCACGCATCATTAGTGTAATACTTTGTAAACTGCCATACTTTGCAAGGAGTTTATATATTTTAATTTGTGTGTGTGTGTGTGTGTGTGTGTGTGTGTGTGTGTGTGTGTGTGTGTGTGTGTTGTAAAGACTTCAGATGCAAGGGATCGGTGAAAACCAGATACAATTTTACCAAGATATTTACCAAAGCAAAAGGGATTTTATTTAATAACGATGCAGGCTGAGCTTGAGAGAGAGCTCAGTGGTTAAGTGCACTGGCCGCTCATCTCGATGACCCAGGTTCCATTACCAGCAACCCTATACCAGTTCACAACTATCTGCAGTGACAGTTCCAGAGGATGGATGGCCTCTTTTGGCCTCGAGCACTAGGCATTTGGGGGGTTCACATGGAGGCTTGTAGGCAAAAGACTGAGCCATACATCTTTAGAAGACAAAAAGAATGACTCTGAGGCAGGGAAGAGACTTAAAGCATTTGCTGTGCAGGCGTGCAGACCAGAGTTCAGATCCCCATAAGCCACACAAAAATGTGAGTGCGCATGGTGGGCCTCCTGCACCTCCACCTTAATAAGGTAGCTAACCATAGCAAGAGCTCTAGGTTTGATTGAGAGACCCTGCCTCAGTGAAAAAGGAGGAGCAGGAATTCAGAGTGACTGCCAACTTTTATTTCAGACTTCTATATAACTACTACGAACACACACACACACACACACACACACACACACACACACACACACTGCCTGGGCATGGTGATGTACCTATGGATATCCTAGCACTTCTTAGGAAGCTGAGCAGAAGGAACAGAATTCGAGGCCAGCAAGGACTACATAGTAAGGCTGAATAAAAGGGGGGGGGGGCATGTAGTTCCGTTGGTGCAACGCTTGCCTAGCAAACATGAAAGAAAGCCCAGGTTCCATTCATAACCCTGCAAAAACACCACAGTCCCACGCACCTCTAGTTCCAGTACTTGTGGGGTGGAGACAGGAGAATCAGGAGTTCAAGACTGTCCTTTGCTACAGAGTGAGTTCAAAGCTAATCTGGGCTACAGGACCTCTCATAAAACAAAGAAAAGAAAAAAAAATAGAGACAGCCATAGTGCCTAATATCTATAATCCTAGCACTTGGGAGGCTGAAGCAGAAGTGCAGTGGAAGCCGGGCAGTGGTGGTGCACACCTTTTAACCCCCGTACTTGGGAGGCAAGGTGGATTTCTGAGTTCGAGGCCAGCCTGATCTACAGAGTGAGTTCCAGGACAGCCAGGGCTACACAGAGAAGCCCTGTCTCAAAAAAACAAAAAACAAAAAACAAAAAAGTGCAGTGGAGGCCAACCTGGGCTACCACTTCCATTCCAGCTAGAGCTACTGAATTTTTCTCACCAATGTGGCAAGAAGCAAGGGTTTACTTTGGTTTATGGTTTGAAGGGAGTCCATTATGGCAGGAAGAGCCATGGGGAGACATGGTACTGGGATTAGGAGGTGAGTGACCACACTGGGACTGGAGATGGAACCCAGAAATGAGTTCATGATACTCCCTCTCTCTCCTTGCCTTGAATTCAGTCCAAGACTAAGTTCATGGGAAGCTGTCAGCCACATTCACCTTAGGCCAAATGTTTCTGGAAACTGGACCCCAGACATTCTCAGAAGAATATCTTTTAGGTGATTACAAATTGAGTCAAACTGACAATGATGACCAACTATCACAGCTACAGATCAAGATTCTGCCTCAAAAAATTGCACCTATTGTACCACCACTGAACAAGAACAGGAAGATTTCAGAATGTTATCATACAGGCATGGTGACTCCTTGAGACTGTTTTGAAACATGGTGGCTCTTTTGCCTGAAAAGACATGGACAAACATCTGTTTGCGCCAATGACAGACCAAAGAAAGATGCCACCCAAATCTGTCTAGTTTATGGAGTCACTTTCAAGAGCATGAGTGACCTAAAAGCAATTGCATTGCAGAAACCCCAACCCCACCCCAGCATGTGTGATGATTCCTCAAGGCTGCATCTCCGGAGATGTTCCCAGCTTGCAAGCAACTGCATGGAAGAGTCTCTTCGCTCCCAGCCAGGTTAGGTTAGGTTTAGTGCTTACAGAACCTTCGGGAGGGGCCATACGAATCTTGTAACTTTCTACTCTGTCAGTACATTCTCATCTACGTGGGTCATTGCACATGTGTGTGCAGATGTACATATGTGCAGAGGCCAGACACCGACCTTGGACACCGCGCCCCAGCACTGGCATTATGAGTGTATTCCACCACATGCAGATTTGTACATGGAGCTGGGAATCTAACTGAGGTCCTCAAATGTGCACCCCAAGCACTTCATGCCTGAGCTACGTTCCCTGACCCAGATCTTGTAACTAACTGAGCTTCCTGAGCCTTGTAAATTTCCTTAGTTTTCTAAATTCTATGAGCCTCTGTCTTCACTCCAGGAGGGACTGTTTTGATAGTGATGAAAGAGTTATACAACAGTGGCTTACTTGTAATTCTAGCACTAAGGAGGCGGGAGGCGGGAGGCGGGAGGCGGGGGGCGGGGGGCGGGGGGCGGGAGGCGGGAGGCAGGGGGCAGGGGGCAGGGGGCAGGAGGATTACCTCAAATGGAAGCCACCCTTGGCTATATACTGAATACCGGGCCAGCCTTGGCACAATGTGAGAACCTATTAAAACAGTAATAATAATAATAATAATAATAATAATCTGAAAAATTCACTCCAGGGGCTGGAGAAGTGACTCTGCAGTTAAGAGCAGTGATAGCTCTTCCAGAGGGCCTGGTTTCATGTTCCGCACTCACACAATGGCTAACAACCATTTGTAACTCCAATTCCAGGGGATCCAATGGTCTCTGAGAACACAGAATGCATGTGGTGCCCAGACATACATTCAGGCAAAACATCCATACACATAAAAAAATAAGAAAGTCTCTTTAAATCACTTCATTTATTCTGAATAATATAATATTTAATTCCTAGGGAAAAAACCCTTGGCTTTCCATTTAGCAGTTTTACAAAAATAGATGAAATTAGACCATCAAATCATATTTGCTGCCTAGGAAACTGAGCTTTTCAGAAAAATTAGTTTTTAATAAAGAAGTTGCTGAACAGTTCCGTGATATTAATGATTAATAAATGCAATATTTAAAATTGTAGGATGAGGAGCTGGAAAGATGGCTCAGTGGTTAGGAGCACTTGCTGCCTTTCCAGAGGACCTGAGTCCCAGCACCCATGGCAGGCAGCTTACAACTGCCTGGAAACCAACTCCAGGGGATCTGATACCTTCTTCTGGGCCCCAAATACACACACACACACACACACACACACACACACACACACACACACACACACACACACGGCATGCACCCATAGAGAAACACACATACACATAAATAAAAATTTAAAAATGAAATATCTTCATAGCTCTTTCCACCAATGTTTTCCAAAATTTCTATATTCAGGATATTAGAATTACATCCAAAGTCGAAAACAGAATAATAAACTTGTTTTTCAGACACTGGTGACAGAACCAAAGGTCTATCTTTGTGCATGCTAGGTGGGGCTCTGCCACTGAGCTCTACCCTAAGCTCAAACCAGTGGATTCTAAAAAAACAAACAAACAAACAAAAAAACCACTATGGAAACTTTCTTATTATGTAATAGAGTCCTGAGGATAAGTAACTTAGCATATTACTACGTGTTGGGTATGGTAGTGAAAGCCTTAGATATCACCACTTCCGCAGAGGCAGAAGCAGGTGGATCTCTGTGAGTTTGAGGGCAGTATGTCTATATAACGAGTCCTACACCATCCAGGGCTACATAGTGAGACTCTGACTCAGAAAGAATTTCAAAAAGAAAATTCACTGTTTATCTGGGCCAGGTACCAGATAGACCTTTAATCCTAATTACTTGGGGAGCAGAGGCGGGATTCCAAGCTTGGGCGACAGAGAAATCATCTGTCAATATTAGTCGTAATGGGGAAGAACAACTACAACAGTCTGTGTTTTCACCAAGTGCAGTGGCATGCATCATAATCGGATACCCAGGAGACTGACGCAGAAGGACCGCTTGAGTTCAGGAGTTCAAGACCAGGACAACAATTACCCTCATTTAAAAGAAAATGAAACAAAAACATTCTTTTCTGTGTATCTCCAAGATCAGATTGTTGTTGTTGTTGTTGTTGTTGTTGTTGTTTAATAAAAAACACCATATTGCAACACATTGAATACAAAAGAGATATGAGACTATTCTAAGTCAACTGGATTTGCAAAACTCAGAAACAATTCCATCTCCAAATTGTATTGTTCCCTCTTTACATTAAGAACACTGGCTGTGCATGGTTGTGCACACCTATAATCCCAGCACTCGGCAGAACCAGAGGCAGAGGAGGCAGAGGCAGAGGCAGAGGAGGCTGAGGTGAGGCAGAGGAGACAGACTTGGAGGGAGAGCAGAAGAAGGCAGAGGAGGGGGCAGAGGTGGGGGCGGGGGCAGACGCGGAGGCAGGCGCGGAGGCAGGCGCGGAGGCAGGCGCGGAGGCAGGCGCGGAGGCAGGTGCGGAGGCAGGCGGATCTCTAGTCCAGCATAGTCTACAAATCGAGTTCCAAGGAAGCCAGGACTGGTACACAGAAAAACCCTGCCTCAAAAAAAAAAAAAAAAAAAAAAAGAACTCACACTGCTTTTGGTTGGGTGTGGTGGCGCACGCCTTTAATCCCAGCACTAGGAAGGCAGAGGCAGGCAGATCTCTGAGTTCAAGGCCAGCCAGCTCTACAGAATGAGTTCCAGGACACCCTCTTATTGCCTATAGGGACACCAGGCATGTATATGATGCACAGTTATAAATTCAGACAAAACATACATAAATTTAAAAAAATGAAAAGAATCTGTCAATGCACTGGGTTCATTATTGAACTAATACATAACAATCAATCTGGTAGTGATAGAACTAAGTCAGAAAAGAAATTCTCATTTCAAGGAAAGTTAACAGGTTGGTGAGATGGCTTGGTGAACAAAGTGCTTTCCTCACATGTGTGATGACCTGAGTTCAATTCCCAGAACCCACACAAGGAAGAAAAGAGAACCGACGGACCAACTCCACAAAGTTTTATTTTGGCCTGCACACATGCACTGACCACTATACCACATGCTTGCTGAAACATACCTCTCTCTCTCTCTCTCTCTCTCTCTCTCTCTCTCTCTCTCTCTCTCTCTCTCTCTCACACACACACACACACACACACCAATATTTTATTTTATTTCATTGAGACAGGGTTTCTCTGTGTATCCCTGGCTGTCCTGGAACTGTTTATGTAGACCAGACTGGTTTCAAACTCACAGAGATCCTCCTGCCTCTGCTTCTGAGTGCTGAGATTAAAGGTGTGTGGCACTATGCCCAACTCAAAACTTTACAAAATGGACTAATGTGGGAAGGGCTAATTTGTAAGACCATTTGAAAGAAATGTTCAGAACTGGGAAGTAGCTCTGGGTTCAAAGACATACTTAGTACATGTAAAGCCCTGAGTTCAGTCCTCAGCACCACAGAAAGAAAATAGTAAACACACCAAGAGGGGACTCACTAAGCTGCAACACAAGCCATTGCAATAAAAATAAGTGCTGGACTGGTAGAAAAGGATCCAAGATCTCAAAAGTAAATCTACATTTCAGAATTTGACGTGGGATTAAAATGGCTTCAAAAATCCTTGGAGAGGTGAGCGTGTTCATAGATGCCTCTAATCCCAGAACATGGGAGGTAGAGACAGAAGGATCAACATTTTAAAGTCAGTTTGGACTACATACCTAATTCAAGAAAACTATTACTACTACTACTACCACTACAGCTACTGCTACTGCTACTACTACTACCAGTAGTACTACTGCTACTACCACTACCCCTACTCCTACCCCTACCCCTACCCCCACCACTACTACTACTGGGAAGTCTGTTGAGGAGGAAGGTCAGCTGGGTGCTTTCTCAGCCTCTCTGAGCTAGCAGGCATTCATCCCGGCACCTGGCTCCTGAGTCTTCATCTGATAAAATCAAATGACTGGGATTTTGTTATTAAAAACAACACATCTATCTATTGTTGTTGCTATTATTTAGCTTATGTGTAGGCAGCAATGTTGATGAGACTTTATGGGCGTAGCTTCTGATATTTCTAGGAGACACGATGTCATAGCAAACGCCCTAATCCTCTGTCTCTTAGAATCCTTCTGACAACTCTTTTGCAATGTTCACTGAGCTTTAGGTGCAGGAGTTCCGTAGTAGATTAATCAGTTGAGACTGGCCTCCACAACTTTGTATTTTGATCATTTGTTGTTTTCTATAATAGCCTTCCATCTGTTTCAAAGAGAAGTCTTGATGAGGGATGAGGACTACTCTTATATGTAGGTACAAGACCAACTATTTAGAATGTAATTAAGGACTACACTGGGAGAGAAAGAAAGAAATATGGAAGGTATGGGGAGGGTAAAATAACAGTAAGAATGTCTGGGAAAGCCCCAAGGAATCACATATTAACTATTTACCAACAAAAATCTATAATACACATAAATTTGTATATAAATATACGTAGTGTAAGTGAAATTCACTCATCTGGGCTGACAATGCTTTCCCCAAGAGCCACACAGATCGTTTAACAAAAACCTCAACAGGAAGCATGAGTTGTTGATGGGGGCTGTCCAAGAGACTCCTGAAACATGTTGCCCTTGGTTGCCCACGAGAAGTGTGAGGTAAGTCTCTATTGCTGAAGACACTGTGTACTTCAGTCACAGGACCCAGAAGCCCCTGAACTAGAACATATATGAATCCCTCCTCCTTGAGAACTTGCTTTCATGGTATCAAAAAGCACCATGCAGGTTTCCAAAGGAGGAAAGCAGCCAACAGTCTTACCCAGCAAAGCTAATAATGAACCCAACAATGACCAGCATAACAGGATAACACTAAACAGTACTGGTGTGAATACGTTAGAGGTAACCCACAGCTCTCGAATTGCACTTAAGACCCATTCAACATAAGAGAATCGTGCCTGGTACTGGATACTTAGGCTAGTGAAGTCATGAACTTTGGAGGAGAACCTACAACCACCACTTTACCAACCCAGTATAATCCCTAACTACATCTTAAATGGTTTTTTTTATTAAACGTTTATTTATTTTGTGGTGCTGGGGATTGCACATACTAGACAAGTGCTCCAACTGCTGAGCCACATCCCCAGTCCTTAGCAAATGGTATTTTAAAGATTTATTTTAAATAGTGAGTCTGGGTGTATGTCTAGGTGTGGGCTTGTGCATGTGAGTTATGGTGCCCTCAGAGGCCAGAGGTGCTAGAGTTGCACACAGTTTCTGAGTCACCTGATGTGGGTCCTGGGAACCTAGCTCAGGTACTCTGCAGAGTAGGGAGCTCTTTCTTAAGCACTGAATGATCTCCAGCTCAAGAAACAGTATTTTACATTATATTTATGTTCATTTAGTTTTTGAGATGGGGATCTTACTATGTAGCCCAGGGTGGCCTGGTATTTGCTGTGTAAACCAGGCTGGCCTTGAATTCATAAAGATCCATCTTCCTCTGCTTTTGGAATGCTAGGATTAAAGGCATGAGCCATTATGTATAGCTCTGGTATTTTTACTTTTAAGCAAACCAGACTTAATAAAGAAAAGTGAGAAAGAATTCCCAGTAGTAAGAGGCTCTGTAAGAAAGGAATACTGGGAGAATGTATTTTAAGAAGTGGCTCATAAAGCACAAACCATCAAATAAAAATCTTATCGATTGAATCATTTTATAATCATCAAAGGATTAGATCACACAAGCACCATTAAGTGTTGATTTGTTGAAACAGGTATGACTGGAAAGTGCCTTCCCCTTAGACAGGGAGAAACAGGCAGCCAGCTCAATGAACCCCAGGCTAGTGTCGAAGTTTCTGAAGTTGACAATTCAAGGGTGGTTTTTTAAGAAACTGTCCTAGAAAATACACATGAAAGTGTTTGGAGTTTTGGTTGTTGTTTGGGTCTTTTGTTACTGGGTTTTATTGTTTTGCGACAGAATCTTATCTAACCCAGGCTAACATTAAACTTGCTAGAATTTTGCTATAAAAATTAAGAAAACAGGTTTGGCCAGGCAGTGGTGGCACACGCCTTTAATCCCAGCACTTGGGAGGCAGAGGCAGGTGGATTTCTGAGTTTGAGGCCAGTCTGGTCTACAGAGGGAGTTCCAGGACATCCAGGGCTACACAGAGAAACCCTGTCTCGAAAAACAAAACAAACAAACAAACAAAAAAAACAAAAAAAAAAAACAAAAAAAAGAAAAAGGAAAAGAAAAGAAAAAAAGAAAACAGGTTTGATTGGTACATGCCTTTAATCCCAGCACTCGGAGCAGAGACAAGCAGATCTCTGTGAGTTCAAGTCCAGCCTGGTCTACATCATGAGTTCCAGGTAAGCCAAAGCTACATAGTGAGACCCTGTCTCAAAAAAAAAAAGTGAAGAAAAATACTAAGGAAAATCTTGCAGACCATAGAAAAGTTTAGTTGACCAGGTAAAATATTTCCGGCACTCAAACTCAATGTATCATCTAGAATGCAGAAACTCCCAGCAACCAAAAGGGGTTGGATCAAATAGTCAAATGAAAAGATGGCCAAAGATTAAACAGGCAATTTACAGGGTAAAACAGTATGGCTGACTTTTACCATAAGTTAGTACCCAGCTGTCATAGCGAGATCACGAAAACTCGGTTCCAAACCAAGGAAGCAGACTAATAGCTATGGCACGACATCATTTACACGGAGTTTACAGGCGCATAGTCATAACATGGCACTGTAACATTTCTAAAACGCAGTTATGAAAACATCAGAGGCCCTGGTTTTTGTGGCGCACTCCTGTAAACCCAGCAAGCACCCTAGATGGTCAGTCAGGAGTTATAAAAGGGAATTTCAGGTCAGCCTGAGTTATATAGTACAAAACTCCATACTTAAATTAATAACAGCAAAAATAAGAGTAACTATTTGTGATGGCTATTCTTGCTTGTCATCCTGACTATAGCTGAAGTGAAGTACAATCTAGAAGTGGAGGGCACAGTTGTGAGAGATTTTCTGCTTGGTTTGAAGTGAGGAAATTCACTTCTAATCCAGATCTTTGAGGTAAGAAGACACACTTTGATCTGAATTTTTTTTTAAAGATTTATTTATTTATTATATGTAAGTACACTGTAGCTGTCTTCAGACACACCAGAAGAGGGCATCAGATCTCACTACAGATGGTTATGAGCCACCATGTGGTTGCTGGGATTTGAACTCAGGACCTCCGGAAGAGCAGTCAGTGCTCTTAACTGCTGAGCCATCTCTCCAGCCCCTTGATCTGAATCTTGAGGTAGGAAGAAATAGGCCTTTGATACAGATCTTTTAATTTTGTTGCTGTTGTTGTTTGTTTTGTTTTGTTTTTGAGACAGGGTTTCTCTGTGTAGCCCTGTCTGTCCTGGAACTCACTCTGTAGACCAGGCTGGCTTCGAACTCAGAAATCCACCTGTCTCTGCCTCCCAAGTGCTGGGATTAAAGGCGTGCAGCACCATTGCTTGATACAGATCTTGAGGCTAAAAGCACAGGCCTCTAATTCAGATCTTGAGGCAGTAAGACATACCTTTAACATGGGCCATACATACAGTCTACTGGAAGTCTACATAAGGACATAGAAAAGGGAAACCTTTGCTCTTTGCCTGCTTGCCCTTGCCTCATTAGCAAGCCCATTCCTTCACTGGCATTGGAACCTACTTCTTCGGGATTCCAGCATATACAGGTAGGTAGGTAGATAGATAGATAGATAGATAGATAGATAGATAGATAGATAGATAGATAGATATTCATTCATAAATTCTGTGACTCTAGAGAACCCTAACACACTATTCATGCCTGAAGAACAGAATAGTAGTAAGAACACAAAAAGGCATGTTCTAGACCTGTCTTTTCTAAATAGCAAATTCTAGGCCAGTCAGGGCTACATAACAAGGTTCTGCCAAAAAAAAAAAAAAAAAAAAAAAAAAAAAAAAAAAAAGAGGAAGAAGAAAAAAAGAAAAAAGAGTCCATAGCTCTTTTCAGGGGAAGGAGCATTACTACCCCAAGTGGACTGACAATCCCCGGCCCTGTCTGTGTGCGTATGTATTCATGTAACTTGGAGTAATCACAGAAGCCAAGAAAGTAAATCAGGACCATGGGAATGGGTGGGCGGATCTTTAGAGAACAGCAGGATCAGGCTAGATTGATATGAAGGGTTAAAGGTAAAACCAGGGAGGCTTTAATTGAGGAGAGGGAAGGAGGAGGGATAAATAACACTAAGGAGGTTTGCAAAAGCTGTAGGGAATTACATTATTTTATATTTACCTAAAAAAACATATACGAAGCTGAAGAGATGGCTCAGCAGTTAAGACCATTGGCTGCATTTCCAGAGGACCCAGGTACAGTTCCCAACACCTACATAGCAGCTAACAACTGTCTGTAACTGCAGATCCAGGGGGTCTGACCCCCTCTTCTTGTGTTCTAGGGCACACAAGTGGTACACACATGCAGGCAAACACCTAGTGTTTGCTGTGTAAATCAGGCTGACCTTGAATTCCTAGAGAGCTATCTTTAATATAACATCACATAGAGATCTACCATACTCACAAAATAAAATATTTTTATTTAAAAAATTGTATATATAAGGAATGAGTCCCCTAATTGGTTATCATATACTAAATGGTCAGTCCTAAAGATATATACAAACAAGCAATGTCAAACAGACTCAGCAGGTCATAGTTAGGTATTTATTCACATATGTCTGTAAAAATAATAATTAAAGAAAAAGAGGCCATGAATTTTAGAGGGAATAGGTGGGTGGGGTGGGCATGGAGAAAGTATTATGGGTTGGAGCAGGGAGGGTAAATGATGTCATATTTTAATAAAATTAAACATATAAAATAAAATTTAAAATTCAAAATAGTAGGCAGATTCGATGGCTCAGTAGTTAGAGCACTGGTTGCTCTTTCAGAGGACCTGGGTTTGATGCCCAGCACCCACATGGTGGCTCAGAACTGCCCGTAATGCCAGGTCTAGGGGATCCAATGCCCTCTCTTTACCCCTGTGGCCACATCACCCTTGTTGTGCACATGTATACACGCACATAAATTAAACAATTCAAAAGGAAAAACACTGTAACAGTAGAGAAGGCTGCTCCGCAGACCATCGTCAACCACATGAATTCAACAGCTAGTCAAATTTGCAGATAAGACTCCTAAGTGGATAAAGTGATAACAACTCCCCCCTCCAAGCATTTATCAACTAGCCTTTATCTTGTTAGCTTTTTTTCTTTTTCCCGGCTCCAAATTCTATTTTTGTTTCTGTTTTTTCTCCCACCTTTCCCCCAATAACTAAATGCTAGGTCCCGATTTCAACTTCTTTTTGTGATTGTTTGTTCTTTTTTCCTTTATTTTTAAAAATATTTTTATTGGCTCTTCAAGACAGGGTTTTTCTCTGCATAGCTCTGGCTGACCTGGACCTCATTCTGTAGACCAGGCTGGCCTTGAATTCAGGGGCTACAGCTGCCCCTGCATCCTGGGATTAAAGTTGTATACTACCACTCCAAGGTTGTTTTCATTTTTGTTTTGAGACCGGGTCTTCTGTAGCTCAAGCTGGCCTCAAACTTAATATGTAGCTCAGGCTGGCCTCGAACTTCTGATCTTTCTGTCTCAGACTCTCATCTGCAGGAGTTACAAGCATTTACCGGTACAGCTGACATTCATTTTTTAAAAAATTGATATAATACTCGCACATTATAAAATTAATTTCTTTAAGCTGGATGCATGCTTAAGCATGCTGGCGACTAAGGCAGGAACAGGCCAGTATGAATTTGTAGTGAGATCTCAACTAGCTTGGGGTGCATAGTGGGATCTTTAAAACAGCAACAACCACAAATGGAAACCCAAAGTATCATCAGAAATGGTGATAAGCATCGTTGTTATAAACTTAGAACTTGGCGGGGGGGGGGGGGCAGGAAATCCAGAAGTTCAAAGTAATCTTTGACTACACAGTAATGAGTTCAAAGCAAATCTAAGCCACCTGAGATTCTACTTCAAGACAAACCATGCCGCCCACACCCCCCACCCCAAGATGGCTCAGCGGTTAAATGCGCTTCCAAGCAATCACGTGGTGGTTCACAACCATCTATAAGGGGATCTGGTGCCCTCTTCTGGCCTGAGGATGTAGATGCAGCAGAACACTCAGACATTAAATAAAATAAAAAAAAAAAAAAGAAAACCATGAAATGCATTAATTAAAAACAAATATCAGAGCAGAGCGTGGTGGCCTATACCTTTAATCAGGAGGCAAAGGCAGTCATATATCTGTGAGTTTGAGGCCAGTCAGTCTACAAAGTGAGGTTTTGGACAGCCAAGGCTATATACAGAGAAACCCTATCTTGAAAAACCAAACCAACCAACGAACCAAACAAACAAACAAAAAACCCAAACCAAAAACCAAATTTCATGTGTTTAAAGTGTTTTATCTCAATGGATTTAGTGCATATACATTTATGCAATTTTCTTATTTCCTTTGTTTGAGGCAGGATCCCAAGTATTCCCTGCTGCCCTTGGACTCACTATCTAGAATAAAATGACTTTGAATTTATAATCCCCTGCCCTCCACTTCCCAGATGTTGGACTTTCAGTTGTGTGCTATCACATCTGTTTTTTGCAGTGTTGGGGAATCAAACCTAAGGCGTTCTTGATGCTAGGCAATCATTCTACCAACTAAGCGACATCCTCAGCCCGAATTCTAGAACATTCTCATCACCCAGAAAGAAAACTTGTGCTCATTCTTCAGCCTTCCCTCCCTTCCATTCCTTTCCCTGCCCTACCCTCTCCCCACTTCCCCTCTCCTGCCTGTCCCTTCCCCTCCATTTCCTTTCATCTTGGACAACTCTGGCTTGTGTCAACTTAACATAAAACTAGACAGCACAAGCTTCATTGTCTTTTAAATTTTTACACAGGTATGGTGTTTGTCTATGTGTCCATGTTCACATGCACGTTGCTGTGCATTTGTGAGGAAGTATGTGGAGCCCAGTTTTCACGAGGCATCTTCCTGGATGGCTCTCTATTTACTGAGACAGAGTTGAGCTAGTTTAGCTAGTCAGCTTGCCTGGTGGATTTCCTGTCTCTGTCCCCAAAGCACTGTGATTACAGATGGGCCACCTACCAGGTATTTGCATGTATGCTGGGGATAAAATCTCTGGTCTTCATGTCTGTGCGTTCTCCTCTGAGCTTTTTCCAGGTTCCCCAGTTTCTTTCTTTTTTTTTTTTTAATTTATTTTTATTTTTTGATACTTTATTTACATTTCCAATGTTTCCCCTTTTCTGGGTCTCCTCTTTGGAAACCACCTATACCCTCCCCCTCCCCCACCTCTATGAGGGAATTCCACCTCCCACCCACCCGCCTCCCCACTCCCATATTCCCACCTTGACATTCCCCTTTACTGGGGCCTCTCCTCCCCGATGGCCAACAAGGCCCTCCTCTGCCACATATGTGGTCCGAACCATGAGTCCCTCCATGTGTATTCTTTGGTTGGTGGTCCAGCCTCCAGAA
>CM052722.1:25362969-25383003 GCA_028551405.1 Uromys caudimaculatus | reverse complement strand
GGGCTGCAAACTCCCTCAGCTCCTTCAGTCCTTTCCCCAACTCCTCCATCTGGGACCTCACTCTCAGTCCAGCAGTTACTGTAAAGTGAAACATGGGTATTCCGAACTTTTGGGCCAATATCCACTTATCAGTGAGTACATACCATGTTCGTTCTTTTGTGACTGAGTTACCTCACTCAGGATGATATTTTCAAGTTCCATCCATTTGCCTGCAAATTTCATGAAGTCATTGTTTTTAATAGCTGAGTAGTACTCCATTGTGTAGATGTACCACATTTTCTGTATCCATCCCAGTTTCTTTCTTAATCAAGTGTTTCTTTCTCTACCAAGCTGGGAATAAAAATCTCAAGGCTGGTCATCTTCCAACAGAAAACTGAGCTACTACTTGTGGAAGGGCGATCACTTTGTAGACTATGCCTTCCTAACCCTGGTTTAGGCAGACCATGCAAAGATAGGTTATTTTGTCTCTCCCCTTCTCTCTTCTGTCTCTGTCTCTTTTGTCTCTCTTTCCTCTCCCTCAGCCCCCCCTCTTCTCTTTCTCTCTTTCTTTGCTATTTAGCCCAGGCTGGCCTCACATTTTCTACTAGCCCAGGCTAGCCTCAAACTTAATCTCTTGCCTCAGGCTTCCAAGTGTTGGGATTGTAGCTGTGAGCCAACATTAAAAATTAATGATGTTTTTCAAAATGGCTGTTTTTCTTAATTAATTTTTTGAAATAAGGGTGGGGTTCTCACTAGGTATCCCTGGCTGGCCTGGAATTCACTATGTAGAGCAGGCTGGCCTTGAACTCACAGAAAGTCACCTTCCTCTGCCTCTTTACTGATGGAATTAAATCATAAGCCACCATGCCTGACCACCACGGTCGATTTTGTTGTTTTCTCTCTTAGGAATCAAACCTGGGGCTTATACACACACACGTGCAAGTAAGCAGTCTATCACTGAGTTATCCCTCTGGCCTCTTCAGCATGTTTTTGAAACCACAATAAATGTGTGTGGCTTGAGAAAAGGATGTTCTGGGGAAATAGGATCTCATTGCCTTCTTTGGCCCCTACTCCTGAGGTAAACACAAAGCTAAGCATGGTGGCTCACAACTATAAAGCCAGAATTTCTAAGTCACAGTCAAGAGGATTCCAAAGTCAGCCTGGGAAATACAGTGCCATCTAGGACAGCCCTACAAAGACCCCGTGTCAAAAACAAAACAAAAATAAACTAACCAAAGAATTGATAAGTGGAATAGCAGGAAATCACAAAGCTCTCTATAGCAAAGGAAACAAGTCTTAGTGAAAGCCCACAAGAAGAGGGTACATCTTCACCAGATAATCATCTGGCAGAAAGGGTAAAAGGAAAAGGGAGTCAGTTTCCACATGCCCAGGAAGACCAATACCCCTTACACACTACAGCTAGGAGTGTAAATTAAGAGACTACACTCCGAATGTTAGCAATGACGGTCTCCCAAAGCGAAAAGTAGAACTACCATATGACCTGGCTATACCATTCCTAGGTATCTACCCAAAGGATCAAAGTGGCCCTGCAATAAAGTTACTTGAACACCTATGTTTACTGTGGCACAGTATTCATAATAACTCGTATACATCAATGAATGGATATAAAAAAGATGGTATAAATACACAATTGAGTCTAATTCAGCCATAAAGAAGAAAAATATGTTATTTGCCGGAAAATGTATGAAAATGGAGATCACTGTGTTGAATCAAGTAAGTTAGACTCAGAAAGACTCAGAAAGAAAAAGAAATGTAGCCAGGCATAGTAGTGAAAGCCTTGAATCTCACAATTCAGGAGGCTGGAGCAGAAGGTCTCTTTTACATAGTGAGTTCAAGGCCAGCCTGGGGTACATGAAATCTTTTCCTTTTCACTCCCCAAACAAACATACGAATAAACAAAAAGACAACTGTTAAGTCCAGCATGTTTTTTTTTTTTTTTTTTTTTGGAGACAGGGTTTCTCTGTGTAGCTCTGGCTGTCCTGGAACTCACTCTGTAGACCAGGCTGACCTCGAACTCAGAAATCTGCCTGCCTCTGCCTCCCAAGTGCTGGCATTAAAGGCGTGCGCCACCACTGCCCGGCCCAGCATGGTTCTTTATTTTCCTAATTCTAGCACTCTGGAGGCTGAGGCTCGTGGAGCTTGAGAGTTACAAAGTGAGTTTCCTACCAGCCTAAGCTACAAGGAGACTGTCCAAAACAAAGCAAAGGCAGCACATGCAGAATCTAGATTTCAAAATTGTGTTCAAGGCCCACACATATATGACGAGTAAATAGAAAGGAGATTTTTGGAGAAGAGGAAAGGGTCTGGCAAGAGAGAGGAGGGGACAAAAGAGGGTAATGGGAGGGGCAATATGATCAAAGGACAGGATATGGTTGTCTGTGGTAACTCATACCTGTGATTCCAGGACTTGGGAGACTGAGACAGGATGATCACTGTGAGTTAGAGGCTAGACAAAGCCTGGGATATACTATAAGGCCCTGTCTCAAAATCACTCCCCACTGGCCCGGCAGTGGTGGCGCACGCCTTTTAACCCCAGCACTTGGGAGGCAGAGGCAGGTGGATTTCTGAGTTCGAGGCTAGCCTGGTCTACAGAGTGAGTTCCAGGACAGCCAGGGCTACACAGAGAAACACTGTCTTGAAAAACCAAAAAAAGAAGAAACGCGCCGGGTTTGGTGGGGGGAACACTAGGAATTTAGCCAAGAAATAAGGACTTGTGGAGTAAACCCTGCGCGCACACGTTCCGCGCACTTCGTGCGGCGGGGAGAAAACCTGGCGACGCATTTCACAGCAGCCCGAGAGTCTCGCTCGCTGGGGGAGACGCGGTGAGCGCATAGCACGTGCGATCCCTTCGCGCGCGCGCACGCGCGCTGGTGAGGAGTGACGCACGGGCGAGTGCGGGAGGGTCCGGTGCAGCGAGCCCAGGCAGTGTGAGGACAGCGCGCAAGGTGGGAGGCCGCGTGCGCATGCGGACACTCGCGGAGCTGGTGCGACACCGCGGGCCGGACAGTGCGCCTGTGCAGCCCGCGCATCCCGCGCATCCCGATGGAGCGCAGCGGTGGCAACGGCGTCGGAGCCGGAGCTGGAGCCCCCTCTGAAGGGGCTGCCAAGGGTTCTTCGCTGCTGCCAGCGAAGTCCACGGAAGCGGCCTCGGGGCGATCCCCGCAGACCACCCCTCGGTCGGCAGGTAAGGCCCTGGGAGCGCCTGGGCAGGCCGCGCTGAGGACCCCCGGGGGGGCGGGGCGGCCAACGGCTCTCGCCCGGACGCCCTTTCCGGGCCTAGGTCAACCTGCCGCGGGGGCCTCAGGCTGCGTCCCTCATTCGGCAGGTGGCGGGGTCCTCTCAGGCTTGGCGTGGGTGCGTGGGCGAGTTTGTGGGGGATGGCTGGAGAGCGAGGAGCGGGTATCCTTTTCCACGGCTGTCCCTAAGGTATGGCTCGGCACCCGAGGGGGCTTGCAGGATGTCGACCCTGTGGGCGCGGGGGCCGCTGAGGTGTTCGGACTACGGATTGCGGCTGGCTCGCTCGCTCCCACCCTCCATCCTGACTAATGCGCGCCGACCGGGAATCCACAGCCAGCCACCAAGGTGGCCCGGCTTTGCGGTTTCTTGGCCTCTCGGGGTTGGGAAAAAACTGTCGCATTGCCTGGGGGCAGCGACAGTTCGTGAAGGGAGCGGGGCCGCGGCCGTTGCGACGACAGCCCCCCTCCCCCACGAAGTCGCTGAGGTACTGGTTTTGCTACTGGGGCGGCGGGCCCTCTGTTACGTGACGGCGTGGCGATTGAGTGTCCTAGCCCACCGAACTGCAGCTGAGAGCTGTAGCCAGGGGTGTGGAGATGCGAGTCCCTTCTGCGGGGGTAGGGGGGGCGCATCGTGAGGACGCTGGGAAGAACGTGATGATAAGCGGCTGCGTCTTCTGGTTCTGGTGCTAACCTTCTGTGTACTTGCAGGTGGTGCGGAGGTCTACGCAGTGAGGAAAAGGATTTTATTCTGATTCTCCTGGCGACATTTCAAAAAATGTTAATAATGAGAACTAACTATTTTTTATCTTTTATTGCACTTTAACATTCGAATGAAACAAAAACCCACACAATTTGTAGGATTTCGGAATTATCACATCGTGGACTATTTCATATAAGGTGGAGGGGGAAAGAGGAAGGACATCAAATGAAGAGGCGTTTGGGTTTATTTGTTTCTTCGTTTCGAGACAGGATCTTGCTCTTTATGTTGGTCTGGATTCCAGTGAGCCTTAAAGTCACCACGACCAGCTTGCAAGATGTTCCCTTAGTCACTTGAACCTTTTTTTTTTTTTTTTTGGTGGGGATAGAGGGGACTATCTTATTGGTCTGTCTGTTGCATCATTCATAAAAGGGAAAGGAAGGCTAATTTTATTTCTAGTTTGTGTTATTGTGCTGTTTATTAAATGCACAACTTAGTAAAACATTACAGGGTAGTAATAATACCTACTGTTTAAACCTATACTTATGTTTTCATTCTTTTTGCTTGAGAAACGTAGGCCATATCTGATAAGAACCCAGAACCCATACATCAGAGTCAGTTCTCTCTAGTAAAGGGGATCCCAAGCAGTAAAAAATTAGAAAGGGGATTTTTTTTGAGTTTACATATTCTTTTGGTGGGAATTTGAAATAATAGATTATTTAGATGTTTCTTGTGGTAGAGAAAGGGTTGTATGGTTGGATGTCCAGTTTATCTGGGATTTTAATTTACTTAGAAGAATTTAAGGGGACAATTCTTTTTCCTATTGCTTAGTTGAAGTGTGGACACTAGCTTTATTTTGAAATTCCTAAAGTAATTCTAGTTTTGGGTTTTGGTTTTTTTTTTTGTTTGTTTTTTTTTTTGTTTTTTCAAGACAGGGTTTCTCTGTGTAGCCTTGGCTGTCCTGGAACTCACTCTGTAGACTAGGCTGGCCTCGAACTCAGAAATCCACCTGCCTCTGCCTTCCAAGTGCTGGGCCCAGTTTTAATTTTTAACTTGTCTTTTTTAGCTAGTGTACAGACTAGCAAGTTCCATTATGGCGTTTTCATGCATGTGTATCACTGTAGTTTGCTCATATTCTCCATTACTCTCCCTTGTCCTCCCACCTCACGGGTCACCTTCCCAAATATCCTCACTCTGTTTTCATGTCCTTTCCACAGGTAGCTTTGAATCTAGGTTCTACATATGAGGAAAAACTTGATACTCTTCTTCCCCCTAAGGAGGGATTCTTCACTTTCTTTTACCCTTTTCCCCCTCCCCCCTCCCCTCCCCTTTACTTTCTGTGTAGCTCAACTTACTAAGTAACCTAGGCTGGCCTTGAATTGGGATGATAACTACTGCTTTAGTCGTCTCAGTGTTGGGGTTACAGACATGTGTACTACATGCAGCTTTCTGAAGTGGGGATTCTTAATTATACTTATTGTAGAACCATTTAATGAATGGCTCTATACTAAACTTAGTTTTAAGGATGAGGATATAGCTCAATGGGTAGAGTCCACCTAGTATGCTTAAGATTACCTACAGGAAAAAAATAGAATTTTTAGTTGTTGCTCTATTCACAATAGCTCAGATATGAAATCAGCTTAGATATTAACAGATTAATGGAGCTGGGCATGGTACATACCTGTAAACCTAGTCCTTAGGAGGTAGAGGCAAGAGGTCTTTAGTCCAGAGTCACTCTGGGCTATATAGCAAGGAAACCCTGGACTATAAGAGACCACCTTTTCTTTAAAAATAAACAACAAGAACATAAACTTTCAGTGAATAAAGAGAGCACACACAGTGGCATTTTATTCAGCTATAGAGAAAAAATGAAATTACATTTTTAGAAAATAGGTGGAGCTAGAAAGCATTATATTAGGTGAAGTAACCTAAACTCAGACAGGTACCACATTTCTCCCAGATCTGGGCTTAGATTTAAAGTTTTACATATGTGTATATGTGAGTATGGATAGCGGTCATAAAAGGGGGAAAACTTAAGAGAAGGAGCAACAAAGAAAGTAATACAATATATGTGACATAGAAGCTGAATGGGTGCTAATGAGCAGAGGGAGGTCAACAAAACAGTGTAGGCGCTGGAGAGATGGAGCTTGCAGACGACTGGAGTTCAGCTTCCACAAGATCTGACACCCTCTTCTGGCCTCTTTGAGTACTGCACTTGTGCACAAATTTCTACATATACACAGGACTGAGCACGGGATCTCTATTGGAGGAGTTAGAGAAAGGACTGAAGGAACTGAAGGGGTTGCAATCCCATAAGAAGAACTACAATATCAACCAACCAGATCCCCTAGAGGTCCCAGGTACTAAGCCACCAACCAAGGAGTACACATAGAGGGACCCATGGTTCCAGCTGCATATGTAGCAGAGGATGGCCTTGTCTGGCATCAAAGGAAGGGAAGGCCCTTGGTCCTATGAAGGCTTGATGCCACAGCGTAGGGGAATGCTAGGGTGGTGGGGCAGGAGTGGGTGGGAGGGTGGGGGAGCACCCTCATAGAGGCAGGGGGAAGGGGGATGGGATACAGGGTTTGGGGGGAGGAACTGGGAACGGGGATAACATTTGAAATGTAAATAAAATATCTAATAAAAACAGAAAAGTTTTAAAAAAATGAAAATAAAATATTTAAACCTGCCATCACACCAAAACTATGAAAATGCCATAATGAAATCTATTTGTATGCTAATTAGAAAAATTAAGTATTTAAGTTACCGAAAAGCTATTTTTATGCATTATATTTAAAAATAATATACATGTGAATTAAATATATCATGTGTTGTAAAATTAGAACATTCAGTGTAGATTGCAGGTGATACCAGCCTTTGTACTTTTGGGACTAATGATGAGTCCATGTATTTAATCCTACCACCAGTCTGTTTTTTTCTTTTTTGAAGCAATGTCTCATATAGCACTGGTTGGCCTTACACTTTCTATATAGGGGAGAGTATCTTTGAACTTCTGATTTTCCTGCCTTCACATGCCAAGTTATGGGATTATAGAAATATGCTACCACACCTAGGTCATGTGTTCTGGAGATCAAATCCAGGGATTCATGCATGCTAGGCAAGCAGTCTACCAACGGAGCCACATCTCAGCCCCTCAGAAGAATCTTAATTTATTTTTGGTAGTTAGGGTCAAATCCAAGACTTTATGCATGTATGTCCATGTTCTATACCAATTTACATTCCCCACCCTAGATAAATCTTAACTCTTGAGTTATATTTTAACACATTCTCTTGAGTCTGGGGATATTGTTCAGCTAAGTATCGTGGTTGCCTAGTTTGCACAAAGCCTTAACTTCATTACTCAGCACCACAAATAATGATAATTCATCCTAGCTGCTTCTCATTCTTGGGTGCTCGAGGCCTTCTTATGTGGGACCCATGCATGGAGTCCTGTGTGGGCTACAAAGGCAGAAAGGGCTGAGATATTTGAACTTAGAAAATATGTCATTTTGGCATATTTGGGGGATGTGAGTGGTTAAGTGGTTTTCCTGAGGTGTTGTAGGACATGGCAAGGAAATGCCCTTGGGCGCCCCCCCCCCCAGCAACAAGTACTCCAACTATTGAAATCCTGTGTTTGTTTCACTTACCCACTAGTGCTTACTTTTAGACATTTCACTTCTGAGAACGAAATTACCCAGTATGCTATTCTTAGTGCTTGTGATGTATACTTAGTGTAACAGGTGAGGAGCCTGTTGTTTCAGTCTGCTTAATACCATTAATGAGCACATAAATCACCATCTACTATTCACTTTTGTGGTAGGCTACATTGGTGTCCCATAGGTCCTGTGTTCCTTTCAACCTAAAGTGCCTCCTTCTCTCTTTTCCCTTTAGGTACTCACTTCCTTTAGGTTCTTTCACCAAGAGTTAGTGAAACGCAAATGTGTACACAGGTGGATGGGTGCACTTGTATATATATCCAGATACCAGGAGAAGCATTGGGTATCATTTTCTGTCCACTTACTCCTTTGAGTCAGGGTCCTTCCCTGAACCTGGGCTTGTTTTTTTTTTTTTTTTTTTTTTTCAGCAAGGGTGGAAGTCAGCAAGCCCCATTAGTTTTTCTGTCTCTGGCCCCTTAGAACTGGGATTATAGGTGTACATGGGACTCCTGGATTGTTACATGGATGCTGGGATCTAAACTCTGGTCCTCATGTTGCATAGTAATAAGCACTCTTAATCACTGAACGATCTGTCCAGCTCTGAGTTTCCTCCTGTATGGGCTTGATGTAATTCTGCCAGTGTTATAGTGACTTTCCCATCCTCTAAGTCAGTATCCACTCAGTATCCACTGTTGTCAACAACCTGAATAGATTGAAGTCCAAACCATTTGGGGATGAATGATAGATCTCTTCTTGTCACCCCAAATAAATTATTTGTCAGCAATAAACTTCAGTTTTCTCACTTTTTTTTTTCATTTGCCAGTAAGGCATAGAATCTTACATTTTAAGCTCGGGCTGGCCTGGAACTCGAAGTAGTTCTCCTGCCTCATTTCCCTAAATGCTGAGATTACAAACAACATGAGTAACCATGACTATCTTACCTTTCTCGCCTTCTTTTTTGTTTGCTTTAGTTTTCAGACAAGGTCTCTCTTTTGTAGCCCAGGCTGGTCTTTAGTAGCTAAAGCTGGGCTTGAATTCATGATTTTCCTGCCTTACCCTAAGTGGTAGGATTACAGGCATGTGTCACTATGCCCGGCTCTCAACTTTTTGTTTGATTTTGAGACTTTGTCTAGCCTTGTGAGTACTGTGATTATAGGTATATGCCATCACCCCTGGTTTATTATCTCAAAATTTAAAAATATTTTATGCATGGGAATTTTTCCTGTATGCATATTTGTGTATCACATTCATACCTGGTACCTTTGGTGGCCAGAAGAGGGAGTTGGATCCCCTAGAACTGGAGTTACACACAGGTCTGAACTGCCACCATGTGGGTATTAGGACATGAACTCTAGTCTTATGGAAGAGCAGCAAGTGCTCTTAACTACTGAGCCATCTCTCCAGCTTTTCTTATCTATGAAATAGACTTATGGACAAACATGAGCAGCAGAACACTACCTTCAGGATGATGCAGTTACTATCTGTCCAGAAAGTCCTTGAGGTGGTTAGCCATTATTAATTGTGTGCATCTTTCTGCTAGGTCATTAACTTAAGAACAGTTCTTGGGTCCAGTTTTAGGTGGGTCTTTCAGTGCCACCTAATGCAGAAGTGGCTGGATGACTATCCTACCCTTCTTTGGGGTGAGTATGCACAGCAGGTGTGTAACTAACGTTTGCCGATTGTTTTATACAATAATCTACACTAGGGTGAATGCTCAGCGATTATGTGTTGGATTGTAGAAGTGTGTTGAGACAGAAACTTAAAATAATGGTACAAGAAGTCATGTGGTCTGATATCTGTTGGGGTTTTCCTGTGCTCCTCAGGTAATTGTCTAATTGAATTAAATTATTTGCTCATTCTTAGTAAACCAAAACTCATGAAACCAATCACTCTGAAATAAAAGAGTTAATTGATCCATTACTAATGGTAACCAAAAAGAAAGGAATAGCTCTGCGGCAAGTTCCCTTAAGCAATAAGCAGCAAGACATGTAGGCAGTTGGGAAAGCTGAAGTTTAGCTGGAGAGAATGGCTCAGCAGTTAAGAACACTTGTTGCTCTCACTGAGGACTATAATTCAGTTCCCAGAACCCATGTCAGGTGGTTCATAACCACCTGTAAGTTCAAGTCCAAGGGATCCAATGCCCTCTTCTGATCTCTGAGGTGTGTACACACACACATAAACATACACACACTCAAAGAAGGGTACTTTGTAGAGAAAATCTGGGAAAGGTGCAAGTTATTTAAATTGAGTCTATGTTGATTTTTGCCAAGAAAATAATTGCCTCTTTATTGACTGAGACTATAAGCAAGACTGCTATAACATATTATATTATAGTATATTATTTGGTTAATGTTTTAACATGTATTTAATAATGTAAATTGTTTTTTTCAGACAGAGTCTTGGACTTATTATTTAGCTGAAGCTGGCCTCTAACACTGATTCTCCTGCTTCTACCTCTCAAGTGCTGGGATTATGGTTTGTGCCATCATGTCTGGCTATAAGATTTTTTAGGACTACTCCATCTTTCCTCCTTTATATTCATGATCCCTTTTGTAATTATAATATAGGATATCTCAGAACTTTAAACTCCTCCCCCCTTTAATAGAGAGAACATTGCTTATAGACAAGACAGTGTTTTTTTGATGTCTGCTCACCTGCGTGTCTTCCATCTCCAACCCTGGAGTAGAAGACTGGGGGGGGGGGGGCCTACAAACAGGAAGTTCAGTAAATTCCCTAGAGAGTCAAATAGGGTGGGATTGGGTAGTATAGGCTGAAAAGTACCCCCAAATCAGTTATTCATTTGTTTTCTTTTTAAGAGTTTCTTGATTTCTTAAAAAATAATATTTTCAATTATGTGTCTTTGTGTGTAGTCATGTACATGTTAGTGCTGGTGCCTATGGAAGCCACAGGCATCAGATGCCCCAGGAATTGGAAATACAGATGGTTTCAAGCCACCCGATGTCGATGCTAGGAATACAATTCAGGTCCTTTGCAAGAGCTACATGGTCTCTTAAACCTCTGAGTCATCTCTCCAGCTTCATCTACTTTTAAAGCTGCATTATCTGTTTATATTCATAATGTTGAGCATTGACCACAAGGCCTTGTCTGTGCTAGGCAAGTACTATACTTCCCAGGCTTCAGAGTTGCTTAAAACTTGTGGTAGCACACACCTTTAATTCTAGCACTCAAGAGGCAGAGGAGAAGTTACTTAAGACTATTTTTTGGTATGACAGCCTTTGGAAGACAACCATCTCCCACATATAAGAGAAAACTTGAGGTTATGGCTGAGTTTGGAAATTTACTCTGACCTTTCTTCCCTCTAATCTTTTGTGAAAAGAATTGTACCAGAAGAAGAAATAGGAGATCATTAAAGGTGACTGGGTATTGTGGGCTGGTGAAGAGAGAGATTGATTACTGTCTTCTTTGCATCTAAGGTGGCCACCACCTTGCAATGTGAGGTCTGTTATTATCTGAGACTATGCCTGATATGCTCTCTGAATTCTTCCACATCTGCCTCTTGGGTCAGTCTGGTAGGATTTTCTGGTGGGAAGCATTTATTTTCTTTTTGCCTAGAAATGTGTCTCTGCCTTTTTTTTTTTTCTTTTTGGTTTTTTGAGACAGGGTTTCTCTGTATAGCCCTGGCTGTCCTGGAACTCACTCTGTAGATCGGAAATCACCTGCCTCTGCCTCCCAAGTGCTGGGATTAAAGGCGTGCGCCACCACTGCCCAGCTGTGTCTCTGTCTTAAAAGGCTTGTGATCAATGAAATTCAGACTGTGATTGAGGCTAAAGAAAATGAGTTTATGAGTGAATAAGAAACTAAACTAAACTAAAGCCACCTCACCAGCCCCAGAATTTGTTTTCTTTTGTTTTAATTTTCTTGCCCCTGCTTCCAAAAGACCTGTGCTTCACACATTTATACAGATCTTAAAATCTAGCTAACATCTTAAAATACAGATAGCCATATCTTATAAGGACTCTTCTTTTTCTTCCTTCTTTTTTTAAAAGAAAAGAATAAAAGAGACAGTGTCTTATGTAGCCCAGACAGGCCTTGAAAGAACTTGTTGTCTTTCAAGTTCTGAGGATGACCATGAACTCCTGAACCTTCACCATCTAAGTGCTGGGATTATAAGTATGCACTGTCATTGCTGGCTTCTTATAAAGATTTTTTGAGCTTTTTTATTAGTATAGAGATATTTTTCCTCAATGATGATGAGGATCTCAGTTTTTAGAATTATAGCAAAACTGATATTATTAAAATGCTTAGAAGGAGAAATTTTAATTTAACGGAATTTCCTGGTCTGCTAGGCGTTAATCCTTACCCTTTTCCTGTGAGCTTTGCAGTTGTTGTTGAGGATCTTTGAAGACAACCTTAATGGGCTTTTTAGCCTTAAAAAGCTGAATTCAGTGTGACTGAGCATTGAGATCCCTGCTATGCCTCTGAGTCATCACTGCACAAGGATCACAGAAAATTCTCTGATACTAGTGTATCTCAAGCTGACTTCAGTAAAGAACACCATTTTGGTTTTGTTTCTAATTTACAATATATATATAATTTTTAAAAATATTTAATTAATTAATTTATTTACACTCTAGATTTTATCCCCCTCCACATCCACCCTCTGACTGTTCCACATCCCCTACTTCCTCCCCACCCCTCAGTCTCCACAAGGATGTCTCCACTCCCCACCCCCAACCCCACCAGACCTCTAAATTCCCTGGGGCCTCCAGTCTCTTGAGGGTTAGGTGCATCTTCTCTGACTGAACCCAGACCCAGCAGTCCTCTGCTGCATATGTAATGGGGGCCTCAGATTGGCTGCTGTATGCTGCCTGGTTGGTGGTTCAGTGTTTGAGAGATCTCGGGGGGGGGGGGGCAGGTTAATTGAGACTGCTGGTCCTCCTACAGGGTCGCCCTCCTCCTCAGCTTCTTCCAGCTTTTCCCTAATTCAACCACAGGGGTCAGCAGCTTCTGTCCATTGGTTGGGTGTAAATATCTGCATCTGACTCTTTCAGCTGCTTGTTGGATCTTTTGGAGGGCAGTCATGCTAGGCCCCTTTTTGTGAGCACTCCATAACCTTAGTAATAGTGTCAGGCCTTGGGCCTCACCTTGAGCTGGATCCCACTTTGGGCCTGTCGCTGGACCTTCTTTTCCTCAGACTTCTCTCCATTTCCATCCTTGCAGTTCTTTCAGACAAGAACAATTCTGGGTCAGAGTTTTGACTGTGGGATGGCAACCCCATCCCTCTTTTGAGGTCCTGTCTTCCTGTTGGAGGTGGGCTCTACAAGTTCCCTGTCCCTACTGTAGATCATTTAGTCTAAGGTCCCTCCCTCCCTTTGAGTCCTGAGAGTCTCTCACCTCCCAGGTCTCTGGTGCATTTTGGAGGGTCTGGTTTCTTAGTAGAACACAGTAGAGAAGAGGTACTAGGAAAAGAGGACATGGAAAATATAAATTCTATACTTTAAATACCAAGTACAAAGGTATCTCCTAAATATTAAACACAAAGATATCTGTAGACATGAAATTACTGTAAAAATGCTGCAAATGCTTTGGAATGTGTGGTTTCAAGTTACTTTAAAAAAATTTTTTCTGAAACAAGGTATCTCTGTATAACAGAGCCCTTGCTGTCCTGGAACTTGCTTTGTAGACTAGGCTTACCTCAAACTTATAGAGATCTGTCTGCCTCTGCCTCTCTTATGTTTGGAGCACATCTTCAGTTGAACTGATCAGGCTTTGAATGATTACTAGCCAACTTTAGCTAATGGCAACTATCGTGGGCACCACTATGGATGTAGAGATCTTTAGTCATAGCAAGTTCAGTGGCCTAAATTGAGCTGGGTTCTAAGTGTATCATTCTATTGTATATGATTACTGTGCTGTTGAGTATTGTTGGAACTGGAATAGTCCCTGTTATGGGAGCCATCAGCCAATTCTGACAAGCTTACAAATGCTTCAAGACTGGGGACTGTTCTCTTGGCTAGTCCCTTTCTAGGTTCTGCTCTCCTTGTTCTATGGTCTAATGGGAGAGAGTTGACATTAGGTATAGAGGGTTTCACTGAAAAAGGCCAGTTAGCCAGAATTGGCTTCAGGGCCTGCAGGACAAGTCTCTTCCTGAGCAATCTGTCCCTGGAACAGTTGGTTGGTTTTCACCTTTAGACCTAAGACTTGAGTGCTGGGTTAATTAGTATGGTGTGCCATTTGGAGTGGTAGTTACATTAGATTAACTTCTCAGCTCTGTTTTTCTGTCTCTATCTTTTTTTTCTCATCCACTTTCCGTGTTTATTATTGTATTTTATAATGAGCAACTTTAATCTCTTCTGATAGGGGCTATAGATTAGTACCTGAAATTAACAAATGCAGAACAGGAAATCTCCTTGTAGAGTCTTTCTCTAGATACCCAAAGCCTTATTGAGCAGTACTTTATCCCTACTTCAAAACAGTATGTTAATGCGTGTCATTAACTTGAAATAACCATCAGAATTTTAAACTAGGCAAAATAGAATACTCTTGCTGTTTTTATTGTTAAAAACAATCTATCCCCTAATAGGACTCCTTTATGTTCTTTTACTTCAGAACCTATGTATGTGTTTTCAGTATCCCACTGACTGGAGAGGGAAGTAGCATTGTGTATAGGGGTAGTAGCTTCTTAAGTGGTTTTGCTTTGTTTTTTTTTTTTTACCTTATTAATCGTGTGTGTTTAGTTTGAGCACCAATCGGGGGTGACAATTGTAGTGAAATAATGACAGACTTCAATGGAAGTATTCTTTGCATTTGGGTAATTTTTCACCATTGGAGTCATGTGGTGTGAACAAAATTTAGTGGTGTTCATTTCATTAGCTGGATAACCAACATTTTAAATAGTTTAAACAATTTCTTTAAAGTTAATTCTAATTAGAGTTTTTCTTTTCCTTCATCACCCACTTAAATTTCCACTTCACTTGATATTTTCATTAGGCCCAAGTTTTTTTCTAAAGGACAATTGCTACTTATTAATGGTCCATTAATTTTTGCATATCCATACCTAGTCTTATGGTATGAGATTAACATTTTTATAGAACAAAATGAGAGAAATGGACTCCTTCACATTAATTTCTTAGTTGTCGTTTGACTTCTTTCAGTTTTACTTGAGGAGGCTAAATGCCTTTCTTCTGAAGAGTAGAGAATGTTCTTTGTGGTACCTAAATTTATGTTGGTTACTAAAAAGTTGAAGAATTCCTTTCTCTTTGTCAGGTAAAAATGACTTCAGAATGAGTGCCCTCTTACCTGTTCAACAGGTTAGACCTACAAGATACAGTGCTTTCCAACAGAATAATATCTCAAGATGGAAATATTCCCGATCAAACAGTTCCTGACTCACTTTGCCTGAATGGGATCAGACATGAAAAGTGCATTCCTAATCTCAAGTTGCTTTCAGACACATCCAAGTTTTCCCTGTGCAAGCTCTCGTTTTTTGCTAATTGTCATGTCACCATTCTTAAGAATATAAGTTACAGCTTCTCTTGTTCATAATCAGGTCTGTAAGGTGATGACAATGATAAAACTAGTAGGTAAAACTTATTTTTGACTCCTCATGGCTCTGGGATACCAGTAGTCTGCCCCTCTCTAAACTTGTCTAAGCTTATCAAGTTGGCATTGCTGAAGAGTAAAAACAGAAGCAAAAAGTCTTTCAACATCTTGGTGGAGAAAACAATACACTTAGAAAGTATTTCTGAACCATAAAGCCATTATTAGAATTTTGATGAGCTGCAGGAAGAACTTCTCCAGAAAAGGTTGGCAATGATAGCTGATAGGAACCTGGGTCATGAGTATAGATCAGTGAATTCCATGGCTGTACAGGAAGGTTGGTAAGGACATTGGGGCATTGGCTATCACAGCTTAATTAGTAATGCACCCTGTTCTATAGGATGGTCATGGTAAAATAGGTAAGTCTCAATTTGTGTTCCAGATTGCTTCTCATAAACTGGCCTCAAACACTGGCCCATATAACTCAGTTTCTCACCTGACAATATTTCAGGCAGCCATACTGGTGATGCTTCATAACCAGCCTAGTAGGCAGAGGGGAAAGTATATTTGATCTTCATTCTTGTTGATGAGCTTGCCAGCCACATGGCTTTGGAGGACTCCCTCTCCCCTTTATGAACCTCATCTCTGTGGCCAGTGCCTTTGGTTAGATTTGTCATCGAAGACCATATGGGCATCAAAAGAGCATTATGGGTCCCTGGGTTCATATCACCTCCTTATAGTGAATCCACAATGTTACTTTCTGGCTTTAACCTCCTTTGATGTCTGTCTAGCATTTCTTAGAGACTACAGTCTTAACTGCTGGTGATAAGAGTCTCCATCCAGGCTTGTTAAGATGGAGCTGCACTTACCTTGTAGCCTCTTTCTTTGGCTGGTGACCACTGGCTCTTAGTATCAGTACACTTTACACCATTTGAACATTAGTGACAATTGCATGATCGTCCCTTTGTCTAGAATTATCTTATTTTCTATATCTGTTTTCTTTATTCTTATTTACCCTGTCCATGTTTCAATATTTGATTTACACTTTACCTCCTCCCTGAAACTTTCTATGATAACACATACTTTGTGTGGTTTTCATTTTATTTCTTTTCTTCCATTTTCCAGATAGTGTTGTTTATGCTAATACAGTTAAATGATATTCAAAGAGTTGGGCTTAGCATTTGGAAGTAGAGCTTTACAATACTAAGTAACATTGTGGTTTTGACCTTCTTTATGGTTTTGACTAAAACTGGTATGGACATGATGTTTGTCCTTATGCAAATATATTTCTATACCCAGGAGTGGAATTGCTGGATCATGAAATAGGCGTATATTCAACTTCAGGAGATACTGGTAACTATTTTAGAGAGTGGCTTGTATTTATTTTTCTATTGCTACTAGTACTACAGATTTAGTGATTTAAAGCAAAGTAAGCTTATTACCTTTTAATTCTATATGTTAGGTGGTCTGAAATCAAGGTGGCAGCAGAGCTTTTCTGACTCTAAAGAGAATTTGTTTCCTGCATTCCTTAGCTCCTAAACCGTCCCTCCATTTTCCAGGCCAACAGTATAGCCCCTATGATTCTCCATCTCCAATTTCTACTTCATTGTCACATTAGTGACTCCCAACTCTCCTAGCTCCCTTGTGGTTACTCTGGGGCTTAGCTTAGTCACATCTGCAAAGCCGTGTGTGTGTGTGTGTGTGTGTGTGTGTGTGTGTGTGTGTGTGTGTGTGTGTGTGTGTGTGTGTATGTATGTGTGTGTGTTGGGGGGGTCTTGTCTGTGTGTTTCTGTGTCTGGTTACATATGTATGTACTTGTTAATGTGTGCATGTGTACATTCAGATGTGCATTCACATGTGTGAATACTTGTGGATGTCAGAGGTTGATGGTGGCTGTCTTTTCTTAACTACTCTGCAGATTGTTGGAAACAAGTATCTCAGTGAACCTAAAATTCATTAATGCAGCAAAATTGGCTAGTCAGTGAGCTTTAGGGCTCCCTCATGATTCCCAGTGCTAGGGGTCCAGGTGCATGCCACTATGCCTCACTTTTTTAAAAAAATGCATTCTGGAGATCCAAACACAGGTTCTCATGTTTGTTCAGTAGGCATTTTACTGACTGAGGCATCTCTGCAGCAGCCTCTTGCAGAGGTCTTTAATCATAGAAGATAACTAACATTCATATGTTCTAGGGACTACAATGTAGATACCAGGAGAACATCATTATTTTGCTAACATATGGCTGACTTGTTTTGTTTTCCAGTGACAGTTCTATTTTTTCCACACCTCTGTCAGTACTGGTGTTCAGTCTTTTTAATTAAGCATTCTGGTTGAGATGGGAGAGCACATCCCTCCCTACTACCTCAAGCAGTATGTTCTTGTGCTAATGATATAGCTTTACTGTAACTTATCTGTGTTTCCTTATGAATATTTAGGTACTTACATCTTTGCCAAACTAAGCAATGTTTCATAAGGCAGGGTATATAGTAGCTGATTTAATGCTCTTTGGATTCTAAAAGCTCACTCAGAACAGTTTTCAACAGGGCAGGGAAGCAGAGCTGAAGATTGAAGGGGAAACTCATGCTTGCAGTCGTATCTGCCTCAGATCTTGGATCTAAAGTAGGTGGGGTTTCTCCCCAATAAAAATAAGAGTTGATCAAAGAGTCTTGCCTCTAGTTTCTACATGTTTTTAGTCTTTCCCAAGATAGTTAATCTATATGTGAGCAATGCTCTAGAAGGAGATTTGGGCCTTAAACACCCAAGGGCGTTAGTTGGAAATGACTTCAGTATGTATGTAAATGAGAGGAAAATGCAGTTCTGGCAAGCTTCTGGGGAACCTCCTGATTTTACAGCCTTGCAGACACAGGTTTTCTTTTTTCTATACTCCACTCATGTAGAAACATACTCAGTCTCACTTGCTGAGGAAAGATTTTAGGTAAGTATCGTTTTCTACCTCTGGAGAAATGTCATCTGTGCAGACTTAAAACCTGCCTTGGAAACCTGAAGCTGAAATGTTTGAGAAAGGTGAAGCCAGAGTGGAAGTGATTTCAAATGCTCCAGGACTCAAGGTAGTGGTGGATGCAAATGTCTTGACATTAGAGAACCTAGAAGTGGGATCAGTAGAAGAAAGAAAGCAAGTGGAATTGTGCTTTCCTCTGGGGATATTCTGATGCAGGTAACAACTTTTCTGTTTTACTCCCTAGTCATCTTTGCTGGGTACACACCTGGTTTCACAAGATCTATAAGGTTTTAGGGCCTGAGTGTTATCTTGCCATTATGCCAGTGTTGCTTCAGCTTGGTATTATGTTGATCTCTGTGATGGAGTGTGGGTAGGCTCGCTCACTCTGTCTCTGTCTCTCTCTGTGCATATGTGAGTGCACATGTGTGTGCGATTTTTCTGAGTGTGGTGGAGGACTTTCTTATCTCTCACAGGAAACTAATATCTTCTACTAAAACTTGGCTGTTTTATATTTGGAACAAAAAGGAGTTGGTCTTTGGAGAAAAGTATTATCTTAGGGTAAGAATTACTGTGGCAGACCTGTGCCAGTCTTACAGGTTTCTATTTAAAGATACCCTGACAATGCCACCAACTTTAGTGATTTGAATTGCATGGCCAATTCATAGACTAATCTGAAGCAAGTCAGCCATGCTAGAATAGAGGCAGGATGTAGCTAACTGTATGCTCGATATACTTATCAGAAGGACTCAGGTAGGCTAAATGGAGCTGTGGCCATGTGTTTATGGAGTTTAGATGACTCCTTAGATGTTCACTGTGCTGTTCTAGAGGTCAAGCAACTGCATTTATGCTCAGAACTTTATCTAGGATTTGGGGCAACTCTCTCTTTTCTCTCTGTTATCTCAGACCAGAGAGGCTGAGACTGGTTTCCCTCCATGAACTCAGATCTGGAAGGACTAATGAAGGAATGTAGGATGAGTCCTTTTAAGTAATTACTTTTCTAAACCCCTTTCCAGGATAGATAATAGATCTCAGCTAGACATTTGTGGCAGCTGGCTGGAAGGGTATCCCCTCACATCCTGAGATGGGAAGTTCTTTATATTACTACAATTTTCTCTTTACTTGGTATGACCTTTGTGGGTAGACAGAAACAAGCACTTGGCAACCTTTTTGACAAATTTCAACAAACAGCATCTATGACAGACCAAAATTTGGGCCCTACACCTTTTCAGGCTATACCTTCTCCAGTTCATTAATTTCCCACTACATGATTTTGAGTTTGTGTGTTAGTATTTCTGTTGCTATGCTGAAACACTATGACCAGAAGCAAGTTGTGGGGGGGGGGTTTATTTGAATTACATTTCCATATCATTGAAGGAAGTCAGCACAGAGACTAAAGCAGGGCTGCAACCTGGAGGCAGGAGCTGATGCAGAGACCATGGAGGGGTGTACTTACTGGTTTGCTCCTCTTGGCTTGCTTAGCCAGCTTGCTCACGGACCCCAGGAGCTCAGCTCAGGAATGGTACCACCCACAATGGGCTGAACTCTCCCATATCAATCACTAATTAAGTAAATACCATCTAGACCAATCTTGTGGAGGCATTTTTCTCAATTGAAGTTCCCTCCTTTCAGATAACTCTAGCTTGTGTCAAGTTGACATAAAACTAGCAGGAAAATTGATGCCTTGCCAATTTGAGACAAAACACATCACTGTTAAGCCATAATCTTTCCTTTCTCATTCTTCCCCAAGATTACACATTAATATCAACAATAAAATACAAACATTTCAAATTTTAGAAGTCCTACAGTCTTTAAAAATTCAAACACTTAATTCATCCTCTTGAGTTGGAGAAGGGACTGAAGGAGCTGTGGGAGTTTGCAGTCCTATGGAGGGAGCAACAGTGTCAACTGGCCTGACTCCCCCCCCCCCCCCCCCGTTGTCCTGGAGGCTGGACCACAAACCAAAGAATACACATGGAGGGACCCATGGT
>CM052722.1:25295329-25362869 GCA_028551405.1 Uromys caudimaculatus | reverse complement strand
GGGGGAATACCCTCATAGAGGCAGGGGAAGGGGGAGGGGGGAAGGGATAGGGGGTTTCCAAAGGGGAGACCTGGAAAGGGGGAAACATTTGAAATGTAAATAAAGTATCAAAAAATTTAAAAAATTCATCCTCTTTAAAATAGCCAGTCTCATTCAAAATCCAAAGTCTTAAACTTTAGTCTTTTAACTGTGAGAGCCTATAAAA
Organism: Uromys caudimaculatus; assembly: GCA_028551405.1. Classification (NCBI taxonomy): domain Eukaryota; kingdom Metazoa; phylum Chordata; class Mammalia; order Rodentia; family Muridae; genus Uromys; species Uromys caudimaculatus. Next base: position 25,362,664 of record CM052722.1, on the reverse strand, counting down.
TAAAGTAAATTATATAGGTTCTCACTTGAAGAGGGAGGAACCAGGGCACAGTCACAAACAAAGCAAAATCAAACTCCAACAGTATAAATAACTTAATGAGCAATGTCTGGAACTTACTCATGGTCTTCTGGACTCTTCCAAAGGGCTTGGGTCACTTTTCTGGCTCTACCCTCTGCAGGACACTGATGTCTTCTAGGCTTCCACTGGCTCCATTGTCACACTTCTCTGTGAAATGAGTTCCTTGGTCAGAAGCAATATTGTGTGGAATACCATGATAGTAGATAAGGTTTTATGTAATACGTCCTTGAGATTAAACTGGAAAGTATACCGCTGGCTTTGTCAAGTGAAAGCAAATTCTTTCTGGTGGTCCTTATGGATAAGGACTTAGAAAAATGCATTTGCTAGATCAATAGCTGCATACTATGTACCAGGAGATGTGTTAATCTGCTCAAGTAAACATTTTGTATATCAGCTGCAATTGGAGTTACTATTTGATTGAGTTTTCAATAGTTAACTGTCATTCTCCATGATCCATCTGTCTTCTGCACTGACCAGATAGGAAGTTAAAGGAAGAAGTGGTGGGAACCACCACCCCTGTGTCTTTCAAGTCCTTGGTGGTGGTACTCATTTTCTGCAATTCTTCCAGGAGTGTGAACTCTAAAGGGTTCCGTTTAGCCTTTTCAACCACAATAGTCTCACACCACAGGTCAGGGAACCAATGTCAGAATTTTGCCAACTTCTAAGTATATCTATCTCAATTACACATCCTGGACTGGCAAAATAACCACAGGATGAGTTTGGGACCCACTGGACCTACTGTGAGTTGGACTTTAGTCCAAACCCCATTATTCACCTGACCTTTATAAGCCCCTACTTTAACTGGAGGGTGCCACAATGTGTCTTGGGATCTTCCAGAATCAGCGTTAATTAAGAACTATTACCTAATAGACCCCAGAAATTCTGACTGTTACATTTCCTCCAGTATACAGTTACCCTTATAAAAGGCCATAGGTCCCTCTGAGGAAGGACTGGGGAAAGGCTAACAGTAAAACTTTCCGTGTTTTATCAAGCTCCTTCTCGGGAACCTGGCCATCCCTTCAAACCTTCCCCATCAGTCACTGATGTAAAAAATGCCCTGCAGTCTGATCTTATGGACACATTTCCTCAATTGAGGTTCCTTCCTTTCAGAGAACTCTAGCCTGTTTCAAGTTGACATAAAACTAACCAGCATAATTTATTATTCATTCCTGTCACTTAGCCTCCCTGCCCTATTTGCACAAATTACTCACAATTTAGCTTTTTACCTTTCTTAGATAAGCATCTATAACTTAATTCCTCAATACAATCAGGCACAGGTTTGATTACTGATGTCGGTTTCTTGACCCTTGTTTTGTATTGTTTACCTCTTTTAATGTATTTTTGAATTTTTATAGATGTGTATGTGTGCTTGTTTTTGTTTTTTGAGATAAGGACTCACTTTGTAGACCAAGCTTTTCTCTGAACTAAATTTATCTTGAACTCATGTTGAGCCTCCTGCCTCCACCTACTGAATACTGAAATTATGGATGTGCTCTGCCATATCTGCCAGTCAACCGCTCCATTTTGGGGGCAATACTGAGGATTGAACTTCCAGAGCCTCTCACATGTTAGGCCAACACTCTACCACTGAGCTACATTCACAGCCCTTCTTGGCTTGTGTTTTGTTTGGTTTTACTTTACTTTATTTTGATTTGGGGAACTGTCATAGCCCAGGTTAGCATTGAACTCATTCTGTAATCCAGGCTTGCCTTGAACCTGTCATCTTCCTGGTTTGACCTCCTGAGTGCTGGGATTACAGATTGTATGACATCATGCCTTGCTGCCATGGCCCATTTGGTTCCAGGACAATAGCTGAAACTCATGTGGAGTATATCTGAGGATTATATGGACAATGTTTGGGATAGTATGTTATACTTAGGTAGTGCTCCGCACAGTAGATGTATTTATCATCTCTGCATCAAGTGTGAGGTCCCAGACTTGCTTGTATATGTGCATAAAATAGTTTTTGTATAGTGCATATTTATTTCATTATACTTAGTTGATAATATACAGTCTTGGCCTCTCAAGAAACTAGTGACTTAGTGAGATTAGACTGTTTCTAATTTAATACAAACTGAAACAAACACTGAAAAATAACATGAATGGACTTTTTGACTTTTTTGTTGTTTTTTTGACACAGGGTTTCTCTGTGTAGCCCTGGCTGTCCTGGAACTTGGTCTTTAGACCAGGCTGATCTTGAACTCAAAGATCTGCCTGACTCTGCCTCCCAAATGTTGGGATTAAAGGTATGCCTGGCTCAATGAACATTTTTAATGGATCATAAAGTCAGAGCTAAGCTAACATTTTGTTATGGCTGGAGGAATAGAGTCAAGCTTTTGTATATCCCTAAATCCCTTAAGTGTGTACAGTTGGACCCTGTTCAGGAAGTTGAATGTCTGGTAGTATTACTTTTCTTCTTCCTTTAAGTATAATGGAGTCTAGGTCCTAGTTCTCACTGTTCTAGCTAACATTCTTTTCTGATTTTGGGCACTGTTTTCCCACAGATACAGAGGAAGGGAAATAAATTTTTTTCTTGTTCCCATACTCTGATTCAGAGCTTAAGAGAAAACATCTGAGGTTCTGAAACTTTAGAAATTTTGTATGACATTTGCCTGGTAAAGAATGATATGGCATGCTATAAGTTTTATAAGTTAAGGAATTTAGACTTTGTACTGGCCAGTACAGCAACCAGTTCTACATTAAAATTCTGTTTTCTTGGCTGGGGATGTATCTCAGTTTAGTAGAATTCTTGCCTAGCATATATGCTGTTCTGAAGTCATTTTTTGGTTGGTTTTGTTGTTTTTCAAGTGCTCAGTAGCCCATGTAGCCAGTGCTGGTCTAGGGTGTTGTCCTACAGCTATAGGCTACTTAACAGAGAGAAAAACAGTTGTGTGTCACACTACAGTGGACTTGGTCTTTCTTCCAAACACTAAGTTGAATGTTTAGACAATAAATCATAAAACACTTTGATCTCCTTATATTTATAAGAAGACATCCTTTTCTGCAGCCTTTTTTGTGCCGCTGTATTACTCTGAAATAGATCTTGTAGGATATACATATTTTCTAGTATAATGACAGTTTATCTCACTAAAAGACTGTTTAAAAGTTATATTTTTCTCTCAGAAGTTTTGATAAATTTAGCCAATGAAATGTAGATAAATAAAAAACAATCCACAAAATTAGTTTTGTTTATAGATACAAGAGCCACATAAAAAGAAAATACAAGGTCTTAATGGCTGAAGCTTATAGGAATAGAAGCTTGGAGTTTCTGGGAAGATGTGGATAATTCCATATCTATGGGATAGTTGAAAAAAGATACAAGGTGAGCAAAGGTCGTCTTAAGTATATAAAATTTCTCTTTTGTAATCTTTCCTAGGTTTTCCCTAGATCCCTGCCTTAGGCAGCTATTTTCTTTTGCTGTGATAAAACACCATGACCAAGACAGTTTATAAAAGAAAGCCTTTAATTTGGGCTTACAATTCTAGGGGGTTAGAGTCTATGATGGTGAAGAGAATACATTGTGACAGGAACAGCCCAGAGCTCATATCTCAAACTGAACGGCAAGGAGGAATTTGCGAGTGCAATAGGGATTGCATGGGCTTTTGAAAACTTCAAAATTCAACCCAGTGATAGACACCCCCCCCTCCAACAAGACCACTCCACCTAATCCTTCCCAACCTGTCCCACCAACTGGAGAGAGAGTAAGTATTCAAACTTAAGAGCCTAAAGGGACCATTCTCATTCAAACTACCACAGGCAGATAAGGGGAAATTTAGAAAAGAAAGCCTGTGCATCTGTTACTTACAATGTAGATACAAGGAAATTTATTTTACAGAAGGACATATTTTCAGCTATTTCTGTCTGTGGTTCCTATAAGTAATCACTTTAAGGTAAAGAACATGGGCATGTTGGTACATACCTCCAATTGTAGCACTTAGGAGGTTGGGGCAAGAGTATTGCTATGATTCCAAGGCCACCCTAGGGTACATAGTTAGAAGCCAGCTTGCAATACAGAGCTTGCCTGAAAAACAAAAACCAAGGGCTGGAGAGATGGCACAGCAGTTAAGAGCACTCTTGTCTCTTTCAGAGAATCCAGGTTTGCTTAGCATTCACATGGTGGCTTTAAAAATTTGTAACTCTAAAATCCAGGGGATCCCATGCTCTCTGCTGGCCTGTAGGGCACCATACACTCATACTGCACATACATATATCTAGCAAAATACTCATATACATAATAAATAAATACATATCAAAGAACTATCTTTTGGGTTGGCATATTCTTGGATCTCATAGTATCAAGTGTGAGTTCTTATATGTAAGAATTTTAATTTGAAATTCCTTTTTACTGTGATAATACATGTAATGCAAACTATCATTTTTATCAATCTAAGGGTATACAGTTCAGTAGTATTAAGTATATTTACCATGTTGTCTCACCATCAGTACTATTTCCAGAATATTTTTAACATTGTCAATAGAAGCTCCACAATCGTTACATTCAATAGTAACACCCCATTTCCCTTCTCTACTTTCTGTCTCTGTGCATTTGCCTATTATAGATAACTCATATCAGTGGAGTTCTATAAAATTTACCCTTTGGTGACTAATTTCAATTAACATAATGTGTTCATGATTCAGTGATTTCTAGCATGTGTTGGACTTTCACTTCTTTTTAAGGCTGAATAATTTATTTTCTGGATAGTATACATCTTGTTTATCCATTTATCAATGGACTCTTGAGTTGCTTCTCTTTTCTGCTATCATGAATAATGCTGTTATGAACATAGGAATGAAAATATCTATTTGAGTTCCTGCTTTCAGTTCTGGGTATGTACCAAAAAGTGGAATTCCTGGCTCATATGGTAATTCTCTATAGTTTGGCACTATATATAGCTGAAAATTATTGTATTTACTGATTTATAGCTTCTTAGGACTACCAGGAGAGAGAGAATCTTGATGGTGGCCTGGGTATCAGGAGGTATTCAGGATTAGTACAAAAAGTTATCTATACCAAAGATTTTGAAATCATTAGCAAGAATACACTGCCCACCATGAGGCTTTTAGACCTGAAGTTTAGAATGGCTCCCTTGCTACCTGACATATTTTCAGCCACTCTTGAGGCTTTCTTTTATGGAACAGGAAGTTGCAAGGAAGATCACAAATGGGTCAGATTCCCCAGCAGTGCTCTGGAAGCCTGACTCCCAGAGTAGATTCTCTTTTATGTGGTGTTTGTTTTTCCCTATGACTTTCTTTGCCTCCAGACTACTTCTTTTCCATATTTTGTGTGTGTGTGTGTGTGTGTGTGTGTGTGTGTGTGTGTGTGTGTGTGTGTGTGTGTTTCGAAGAATTGAACCCAGAGATGTACTTTCCAGTTTGACACTCTACCACTAGGCCACATTCCACCCCCATCCCATTCTCTGGTCCAGATCCCAAATTCTGCAGCTAATTGTGTTTTCAAACATGAAACAGTTTGTTTAAAATAAATATCTTAAATATTTGATTTTCTGATTTAGTGTTCTTCATTGGAGCCTTTTGTTAATGTGCCCCATTCATACAGAAAGGTATTCTGGCTTCCCCATGTTCTCATCTTATAGTTGTGGCTTTAATATCTTATGTCTCTAGTATTATTTTACTGTTTTTTTTTTTTGATAGTTTGTTCTTTTTTTTCTGTGGTGGGATGATGCTGAGATGCAGTCTTGCTATGAAGGGTAGTTTGGAACTCACTGTGTAGACTTGCAGCAATCTTCCTTTATCTGCCTCCTGAGTACTAGGATTACATGGGTGAGCCCCTATACTTAGATTCTGTCTTTTGTTTTTTGGCTGGAGTTAGAACCCAAGACCTTGCACAATTTAAGCAACTATATAGTACCCAGACTCCTCCCTTCCCCTCTCTCTTTCTTTCTTGACATTACAAAATCGCCCATTTAAAGTATGCATTATTTTAGCATATTCAAAGTTCTATAAACACTGCCATAATAAATTCTACATCTCATGATCCCCAGAAGCAACTCTGCACTTATCAACAGTAATTCCCTATTCCCCCTCAATCCTCATCCCTGTACAGCCTACCACTAGTCTTCCCTGTCTTGATATATTTTTACATGCCTCCTTTCCCCCATTTCCATTCTTCCTTCACCTTTCTCACATGACATTAGCTGATTAACTAAATCCTTGAGTAATTCCCAAATTGAATGAATTGTGAGAGAAGCAAATACAAGAATTCAGTATCCCCAACCCCGCAGCATAGGAACACCTTTAATCCCAGTACTAATGAGCCAAACAGAACACTGATTTTGAGGTCAGCCTGGTCTACATAGTGAATTGCAGGTCAACCAGAGTTACATGGTGAGACCCTGTCTACACACACACACACAATTCAGCCCACCAAAGTAATGATGGACACATAGCACAGTTGAGCACTGTGCTGTCCTTGTAAGTCATCTGCTTGCTTTCTGCCACTGTGAATCTGGCTTTTCACTGGCTGGTCTGTAGGGATTACAGAGATAGGTCAGTGAAAGTGGAGCCAAAAGTTGATCTGATATTGATCTAGGATATGGTCTGGAAGTGATGAACTAAGACTTCTGGGTATGTCTCATGGGAGGGAGGGAGTGAGTGAGTGAGTTCTGGGACAGAAATTTCCTGCCTTCCAAAAGTACCATCTCCAAATGTATAAATTCTGAAACTTTATCCCTATAACAGAACTACTACATAGTAATCAAACTACAGTTTCAAATCTGCAAATATTAGTATTTAATATAGAGAGTACTATTATTGACTGATAAAATATTGGTTCACTATAGCTTTTTGCTTGCTTTTGTAGTTAAATATACTTGGTTTAGGTCCTAGTTCATTTTTTTCTTTTTCTTTCTTTTTTTTTTTTTTTTACTACTTATGTGATCTTGACACAAGTTGCTTTATCTCTACAGAAACCTCCTGTTCCTTTGTGGAAGGGAGGAGTAATACATCTTAACTCTGCGAAGTTCTTTTAAGATGTAATAAGATGATATGTGACAAGCAGTTAACACAGCACACAGCACAGAGTTAAGAACTCAGTAAATGTTATTAGTCATTAAAAAAAAACTGTTGAATTACTTTCCCAGAGGACATGCACAGAAGCAACTGTTCACCCCAGATAGAACAATGACAACAAAGAAATTATTCCATTTTCATTAATCTTTGTCAACCTGTTTTTATTGAGGTTACTTACAGGAACATGGGTGGCTAGAAGAGTTACATCTTAAAATCCCCACTCCAGCATGAGTTACTGCTAAAGAAAGTTTGTTGGAGGAATTAATTATCTGCAAAGTTTACAGGCAGTGCTTGGAAGAGTTTCCTCTGCCCAGCAATTGTTTACTTCTTATCTAATCACCAGGGGGAACTTCCTGAGTTTTGTTTCTTATGAGTTTCCTGAGCCCCCTGTTCTGGGGGTGGGGTGGGAGGTGGGGAGTGAGCTATTCAATTCAGACATGAGAGGGGGGGGAGGAGGAGGAGGAGGAGGAGGAGGAGGAGGAGGAGGAGGAGGAAGAGGAAGAGGAAGAGGAGGAAGAGGAGGCTGAGCTTTTGAAACCAACCCCTAGGACACACTCCCTTCAACAAAGCCATATCTCCTAATCCTTCCCGAACAGTTCTACCAACTAGGGACCAGGTATTCAAACATGGTCCTATGGAGGCCATTCTCATTCAGACCACCACAAGCAGTGGTCTTTACTTGTCTCTTTAGAACTAAAAATTTTTTGAGTCAGTTGTGGTAGTGCACACCTGTAATTCCAGCACTCTGGCACACTTGTAATTCCAGCAAGTTGGGAGATACAAACAGGAGGATCAAGGTTAGTCTCAGCTATATAGGGTGTTTGAGGCTAGCCTAGGCTACATAAGACCCTATCTCAGAAAACAAAAACATATTAAAAAATTTAAAAAACGATAAATGCATTAAATGCTAATATTTAAAACTTTTACAAAATGCTGTGTTGATTATAAACACCAACATAGGAAAGATTTGGTTATGCTTGGGTTCTTGCTGAGAATTTTAGACAAGGCAATTTCTTGTGGATAAATCAGAATATTTTGTCATTTCTTATTGATCACTTTGCTCAAAACAAATGATCTTGATAAAAGAAGATTGTTGTCTGCTAATTGTTTGGTGTTTTAAAAAAGAGCAGTGTATGTTCCTGATCATGATACATAAACATACATGCATGTATGTGCACACACATCTTCTATTATAACTCCTTATTGCTGGGAATACAGCATGTATGAGCAGGTCTTTGCTGTGGAATTTTCAGAGACACATGATAGAAAAACACAGTGCACTCTTAGAATAGGATCTGTCCTGCCACTTTTTGTATTCATGAAGAGGGGGGCGAATAGACTAAACTGCTGTTCTCAGAGCAACTTTGAAGTGTGTTTGTGTGTGTGTGTTTTATGCATGTTTCTATACTTGTTGGGGGGGAGGGGTGCATAAACTTGTGTATGTTTGGAGATAAATGGCCAATATTAAATCTTTTCATTCTCAGCCTTATTTGAGCCAGGGACCCCCCATTGAACTTGGAGCTCACTGATTTTGCTAGACTGACTGGACAGCAAGCCCCCCTAATCCTGTGTCTGCCTCCCTGGTGCTTGGATTACAGGCAGTCCCTGGCTTTCTATGTGGGTGCAGGGGATCAGGTCCTCACGATTCTCCAGCAAGCAGTTTACTAACTGAGCCATCTACACAATACCTTGTTTTATTTCTTAAGACAGAAAATTGTCAGAATCCTGGTGATAGAAGCCCATCTGTTTAGCTAGAGAAGCCCTCCAGACTCACAGAGCTGACTAAAGTGGGTCACAGAGGGCCTGAAGATGGTTACTTGCACAGTTTTCAAACAATTGTTGGCCAGGAACAGAAATCAGGTATTAGGTACCTCCCGAGTCTACAGCCTTTTAACATTTTCTCAGTGTTAATCTATGATAAAAATAATTCAAGGCTTGTTTCCTATAAGTGAAATGGAATTAGGACACTGTCTATCTTGTCCATGACAGAAATCTCTACACTTACTGTGTTGTCCATGTTCATTCATATAGTGCTAGTATCATTTGCCTGCTTTTTCTTTTGTATGAGTGATTACTTCCCAGCAGAAATAGAGTCTGAATTCTTATGGGTGACACATAGAAAAAAGTCTATGATGATCAGAAGTGCAGAGTGTATGCAAGCATGAGTTCTGTGTGAATACCATACAATGAAGAAAGCTGGAAGGACAGACAGTGTTCAATCACCAGTTTACCTTAGAGAGATCCCTACTCTAAGCTGTGTAGACTTCACATAAGTAGCAGATCATACTGTGAATAGGGTATGTGATGTATATTGGCTTCCTTTGAAATTGTATATATTGATATTGTATTTATTTTAGAAACATAGGAACTCTGCTTCTTTAATGAGGAGACAGGGTAGGAGTTAAGCTTTTGCATCATGGTGTACAGTAGATAACCAGTTGAGTTTCATTTTCTTCTATCTTTTGTCATTTTTTAGCTACCTTTGAGTGTGTTAATATTTTTCTGAGTGATCTTTTTGATCAAATATTAATTAGAATGGAAATTGTGACCTCTAGGGAATTGTGGTAGTTTCTGGAGGGAATAACATGGTGTTCTTAGGAACACTGAAGTGATTGTGTGGCAGGACTGTAGAAACATTCAGAATCTGTCACAACTTGTTTGAGTTGTGTCCTCATATATCAGAAGAGGATTCAACTATGAATGCTCCTGAATGCCAAGCAGTTTTTTTTTTTACAACCTACTCTTTGCTCATCCCTGGGAGATAGACAACACATTTTCTTTTACAGAAGATGAACTTGAAATGAAACTGTTAGTGTTAAGGGTTTGCTTAAGATTCCTTAGTCCTGGGATACAGTTAGGCCACATAGATGCCAAAAGCAACCCTCAGTGCCAAAATGGCTGAGATTTTCACATAAATTGGGACACAACCCAACAAAGGCAGGCTTACTGGCAACTATAGACAGAGCAAGATTATTTGGACATTTGCAACTAAGAATTTGTGCAAACTGGAGGCAGTTAAAGACTGGAAAAAGGAAGATTTAACAGTGATCCCAGAAAACAGTGATTTTTGTCAAATAAGTGTTTAGGACCAAGAAATAGCTTCTCACATCTTATCTGTTGAAATCTTCAGTGAAATCAGGTCTTTGTTCCATGCTCATTTGTGTCTCTGGCTGGAGACAGGGTATCATGTAATTCACATTGCCTTCAGATTTGCCCAGTAGGTGAAGATGACTTTGAGCTTCAGATCCTTCTACCTAGACCTCCCAAGTAGTGGGAATGCACACATATGCCACCATATTCTGTTGCCTTGATTTTTATGAGCCTTGAGATTCCAGCTAATCACTGGGCTCTTGGAAAGGTGACTTCAGTTCCTATGCTCATACATCATGATTTCTGTACTGTAGACACAAACATTGATATATAAATCTCCCTACGTTTTCATAGGGCTACAGTGAAGCTTGGGATATCTCAGGTATTCTCTGGGTTACTTTTTTTGTAACTTTGAACACAAATGACATACAGACTGTTGTCCAGCACTAATTTTTTTGTTTTCTATTTGTTGTTGCAGAATTTTGAAACAGTTATATATTATATAAACTACAGTGTAGAGATTTTAAGGGTACCAACTAATGAGTTTTGGCAGATAGGTCCATTATGTTAGCCCAAGATTGGCTTATAAGCACAGTAGTCCTTCTTAGCCTTCTGTGCCCTACAACAGGAAGCAAAAGTTCTAAGACAAAATGGATATTGTACTAGAGGCTTGGGATAAGCAGACTGTTGCTAATTTGAAAGCTAAATTTCAATCTCAAAGAGTGTTAGGAACTAGTTCTCAAGTGAAGCAGCATTAATGTTGGTGAGATAATGGTTATTATATTGAGGAGTGCCAATGCTTTCCAAATATTTGACATATATCATAATCACTTTCAAATACATTATAATTTAAAGGCCATATCTAAATGGGGTGGTGATAACTCTTTTTTTCATATGTGACATAGACTAGTTGGTCTTCTGTGTTCACAGATTCTGCAACTGCAGAGTTCATGGATCAGAATTGCTCAGAAGAAAAGTTGCATCTATCTTAAACACACACCCCTTTTCTGTCTTTAGTCCCTAAAAGACACAGTAAAATAACTGTTTATACAAGGTTTACCTAGGTGTTTCTCCTTTTTTTTTTTTTTCAGGGAGGGAGGGGGAGAGAGAGAGAGAGAGAGAGAGAGAGAGAGAGAGAGAGAGAGAGTGTGTGTGTGTGTGTGTGTGTGTGTGTGTGTGTGTGTGTGTGTGTGTGTGTGTGTGTGTGTGTGTATTTGAGACAGGATCTCACTATGTATCCCTGTCCAGCTTGAAAGTCATTGTATAGGCTGGGCTGGACTCAACCTCACAGGAATTCTCAACCTCCCAAGTGCTAGGATTAAAGACATGTGTCATCAGATCCAGGGTGTTTATATACATTTTAAAAACACGTATTTTGAGACCTGGATATCTGTATCTTCATGATAGTAATGAGTTTTGAACTTTACTGTTCTAGGCTTGCTTCATTCAAAATATATTTTATTAAAATTATCCTTGAATGAAATACATTTGATGGTAGTAAAGATTTCTCCTCACCATTGGAGAGAATTTAAACCAAATCAGATCATAGCAGGTGAGAAGTGGGTTATGAGGACATCAATAAAATCAAAGTATGGTTTCTAGGGGCTAGAGAGATGGCTCAGACTTTAAAAGTACATACTGCTCTTATAGAGAACTCAAGTTCTGTTCTGAGAACCCACATCCGGTCGCTCACAACTGCCTGTAACTCCCGCTCCATGGGATACAGCACCCTCTTCTGAAATCTGTGATTCTGCTCACACATGATGTACACTCAGCAAACACACATGCACATATAAGTAAAAATAAATATTTTTAAAGATTTATTTATTTTATTTATATAAGTACACTGTAGCTGTCTTCAGACACCCCAGAAGAGGGCATCAGGTCTCATTACAGATGGTTGTGAGCCACCATGTGGTTGCTGGGAATTGAACTCAGGACCTCTGGAAGAGCAGTCAGTGCTCTTAACCACTGAGCCAGCCCCTAAATATTTTTTTTTAAAATATGGTCTCCAGACCAACCTGGCTCACTCAGAGAACTGTAGATTCTCAGATCTTCTAACCCAGATCTGTTAAATCAGTAACTAAGTGTGAAGCCTAGCAATCCATTGTTTTGCTTTGTTTTATAGTGTTGGAGAGCAAGCCCTGGACTTTGGCAAGTGCTATACCTTTGAGCTATATACCAAGCCCTTGTTTTTTGTTTGTTTGTTTGTTTTTATTTTATGTTTGTGTTTTTGTTTTTGAGATAGAGTAAGTCTGTGTAGCCTAGGCTGACTTCAAACCCATAATGCTTCTGCCTCTGTCTTCTAGTGCTGGGATTATAGATCTGTACCACCATGCTGGGCTCTGCCATCTGTTTTTAATAATCCTTCAAGAGTTTCTGGTAGATGGCAAAGCTTGAATAATCTTATTAGAATCCTCACCCTCCAGAAAAATTGTCAGGAGAGTTAGTAAATTATTACAATAAATGCATTTTACTGAAGTACATATTTCAAGTAGATGCTATGCTACTTTGCTCTATTCTGGTCAGAGAGAATATATGTATAATCTTGTAATTCTCCCGAGGTTATTTTCTGTTTGGTCATTTGTTTTAAAATTAAATATCCTGGGGATGAGTAGGTAGTTCAGTGGTAGAATGTATACCTAGTATACAAAAGCCCCTGGTTTTGATCCCTAGCACCACACATACAGACGATGACATCATCACCACCACTACCGCCACCACCACCACCATCATCATCTTCTTCATCATCTAATCATTATTAATTGTAAATCACTAATTATTATATAATAATAATAAATATTAAGTGGAACTAAAATAAAGATCTCAAATAAATACCAGAAATCTCATATGGTAGCAAAAGAAATAGCATTCAGTAGTCAAAAGGGATTGAAAGCAATTCATATTTTACTGGTGATTGAAAAAAGAGAAGATGAATTTCTAATCAGTAGCCCTTTTCCAATTCCTCTAGTTCCCAGTATGTACATGTCTGTTCAGGCACACACATATGTAGACTTCATACCTTTCAAGAGTCTCTTATACCTTTTACCTTCCTCAGTTCCCAGCAAGAATTCCTTCTGGTGGCAGCTTTTGACTCCCTTGCCTCCCAGCTACCATTTCCTTCTCTCCTTTATTCTCTGGTCAGCAGGATTGGCTCCCTTTACAAAGTCTATCGGGTTAAGCTTACTCACTTTTTGAAGTCCTGAAAATCTTTCTACCCGAATTCCGCATCTATGTATCCAAATCCAAGAACTTGCATACTCCAGACTATACAGACTGTATGCAGGAAGTCAAGAATGTAAGGGCAGAACTCCTTTCAAGTGCAGCACTCTTATTTGTCTGACTGAACGGGACTCTTACAAACCCTTTCCCTCTGAAATTTCATGCTCTGGAAAATTTTAAGTGCCAATAACATGTTAAATTGACTTCTCAGCATTTTACTTTTTGTGTGAATTATACATATATCTGATTAAGCTCTGATTTTAATATAAAGGATTATTTATTGATTTCCTCATAGGGACTTTGATGGACTTGCTTGCACACATTAAACAGTAAATGTGTAGAAGTTTAAGAGGACAACTTTTGAGATGTTAGTTCTTGTCTCCCACCTTGTTGATGTAGGGTCTCTCTTGTTTTTGCTTCTGGCCTGCATACTCCAGGTTCGCTGGCCCCATGAACATTTAGGCAACTCTCCTTTCTCTTCCTCCCACTTGCCATAGGAATGCTAGGATTAGAGATGCAAAGCATTATATTTCTGGTTTTTTATATGAGCTCATATCTATACTTCCAGCACTCTAGCGGTAGAGGCACAGTGATCATCAGAAGTTAAGGTTATCCTTAGGTACAGAGTCTGAAGCCAGTTAATGCTACACGAGACTGTTTCATAAGGAAGAAAGGAAGAGCGGGCGGTGGTGGCACACGCCTTTAATCCCAGCACTTGGGAGGCAGAGGCAGGTGGATTTCTGAGTTCGAGGCCAGCCTGGTCTACAGAGTGAGTTCCAGGACAGCCAGGGCTACACAGAGAAACCCTGTCTCAGAAAAACCAAAAAATAAAAATAAAAAAATAAAAAAATAAAAATAAAAATAAAAAAAGGAAGAAAGGAAGAGAAAGAAACCTGAAACTTCTTAACTTGTTCTTCACAATATTTCCAATACCCTTCATTCCTTCTTTTAAGGCTCTAGCTAGTCAAACTGCATCCTTTGGAGCCTTAATCTTTTGCTTCATTGTAGTTATTACTAATTTTTTGAGACAGGATCTCACTATCTAGACCAGGCTGGCCTCTAACTAACAGAAATTCACCTGCCTTTGCCTCTCAAGTGCTGGGATTAAAGGTATATGTCACCATGCTTGGGTCTATTATTATTATTATTATTATTATTATTATTATTATTATTATTTTCATTTTTGCCACTATAATGAAACACCAGGTACAGGATACTTTCTAAATAAAATAATTTTTGGCCATGTTTATGGAGGCAAATAATCAAGAAGCCTCACATAGTAGTAATCTTGCTGGTAGGATCACAAGATGGCACAGAACCTGACAGAGCATCATCCACAATGGGCTGGGTCCTCCTCCATCAATTATGAATTAAGAAAATGCCCTATAGGCTTACCTACAGCTAATCTGGTACATTTACACAATGGAGTACTACTCAGCTATTAAAAACAATGACTTCATGAAATTTGCAGGCAAATGGATGGAACTTGAAAATATCATCCTGAGCGAGGTAACTAGTCTATGTCACAAAGGAATGAACATGGTATATACTCACTGATAACTGGATATTAGCCCAAAAGTTCAGAGTGCCCGTTTCACTTTACAGTAACTGCTGGACTGAGAGTGAGGTCCCAGATGGAGGGGTTGGAGAAGGGACTGAAGGAGCTGAGGGAGTTTGCAGCCCCATGGAGGGAGCAACAGTGTCAACTGGACTGACTCCCTGGTCCTCCTGGAGGCTGTACCACCAACCAAAGAATACACATGCAGGGACCCATGGTTCGGGCCTATAGCTAATCTTGTGGAGACATTTTCTTATCTAGCTTGTGTCAACTTGACATAAAACTGTCCAGCACAGTTCCTCAGGTGATTCTACTGTGTAACTAAAGCTGGGAAGCAGCGATCTGTTTTCAATGTGTTTGAAAGAGAGTCGTAGTACAAACCAGAATCGCTGTTAAACCAGTGCCCATGTAGCCACTGAGCCAGAGTTTATCTGACTATTCATGAAGGGATATGGGAGACTCCCCGCAGAAAGTGGGGGCTTTCATTAAACTTCTTATATAAGCTCTTCATTCCTGTCCCCCAGACACTGAAGTTTCATCACATTTATACTTCGTATAATTGAGGTTGTTTTAAAATATACTTGTTCAGAGCCAGATGTGGTAATATACATGCCTGTAATCCCTGTAACCTAGGAGGCTGAAGTAGGAGGAATGCCGTAATTCTGACTGAGGCCAGTCTGGGCTACATTGTAGCATGATCCGTTCTCAAAAAGCCAAAATAAATAATAACATAAGATTCACTTGTTCAATTAAGTTTTAAAACAGATTGATTCCCTTAGAAAATTTGAATTTCAATAATAGTTCTTACCATATCCATGAATAATTGATTAACATTAACTCATTAATATTCTAGTAGAGTGCTTCAGGCTAATAAAATTCATTTCAAAATGAGATTTTACAAATGTATTGCTGCAGCTCGAGGATAACGGGAAGCTATTCCCACTAACAGTAAATCAGTGAAGTGTGGGATTATGCTGTTGTTTGCTTGCTCAGTATCGCTATTGTTTTTTAATTTTTGTATTGATAAATTGTATTTCAGAGGCATACATTTATCTGAATGTAGTTGCCTTGGCAAGTGTTGCTACACCCAGAATGGGAACAGGGTGTCTGTAAACTACCCTTTTCTGTTCGGGTCTACCCCAGGGTCTCATACTTGAGCCAGATTTGTTTTCTTCATAGTTAAATGTCTGTTTGGAGGTTGTTGTTGATTTACATGCAGTTATGGGAAATAGTACAGAAAGATCTCCAAATTATAATGCAATGCCACAACAAATGTGTTTATATTAATGTAGTCAAAATAGAGACTCTTTCTATCTCCACAAAAATCCCCTTCCTAATGCCCATTATACCTTTCTACTTCCTATTACCCCTGCCCCCACAATCCCTGATAAGCACAGTTCCGTCAGTCACCTGTTCTTACTGTGGCTTACAGGATAAAATTGTGTGTCTTGTTTTTGAAAAAGCATGACAGAATAAATGATGGTTATATAGGAAAACAAACTTTAAAATTTTAGGTGACACAGAAAGACTTTTTTTGGAGTTAAATTCTTGAGTATATTCTTTGTTCAGAAAGCATTTCCTGCATTGGTGGTCATGATAATCTCACATGATTCGTTTGTCTTAAATTTAGCTATTTTGTTGTGGGTAGTATCTGATCAAGTCTGTGGACATTTATTTTCCAACTCTCCTTACATTGAAATGAGCCCAAAGGTCTCGTTAGCCTCTGGAAGTTTGTCAGTAGTCAAAAGGAAGAATCTGGAGATGAGTTGTTTAGCTTTTCTTTAAATGAGAAGTTCTTGAAACGTTTGGACCATTAAATAGGAGAGACATATATGCTGTGAGGAGGAAGAGGGAGGGGTTGGGACCTTAGGTTCCTTATCCAGTGTTATAGTTACTGTTCTATTACTGTGAAGAGACATCATGATCCAGGCAACTCTTATAAAACAAACCATTTAGTTGGGAAACTTGCTTCCAGTTTCAGAGGGTTAGTGCATAATCATCACGGTGGGAAGCAGTCAATCATGGCACTGGAGCAGAAGCAGAGAGCTTTACATCCTGTCTTCACAGGTGGCAAAGGGGATGGAAAGGAAGAGGGAGGAGGCTTTTGAAGCTTCAAAGCCCACCTCCAGTTGCAAACCACCTCCAACAAGGCCACATCTTCTAATTCTTCCCAAACACTTCCACTAACCTGAACCAAACATTCAAATATATGAGCCTATGGGGGGCCCTCACTTGCCATTCAAACCACCATACCCAGTAGAACTTCGACCCTGATTAAACTCGCGTACTGCTTTTCTTCATCTGACCCAAGTGACTAAACCTGAGGGGAAAGAGTCACAGGAATGAGCTTTCAGGCTTCTCCACCATTGCTGTGCAGTAGAGTAGCAATCCAGTGTGCCTATGGGGTGCCTAATGTGTGCTCTGTGACCTAGGAACTGAACTCATACTTAGTTGGTTTTGTGTAGTTCATGACTATCAAATGGATAGCACAGAGATTCCAGGTTCCCCAAGTTAGGCTGTTTTGTTTTGTTTTGCTTTGCTTTGCTTTGTTTTTTATCAGTGCAGCAAAGCTGAATTGGTTGCTTAAGCCAGGAGTAACCTAAGTTGTTCCCAGAGTTTTCACCCATTCTCCACTCAGCATCAGTCTCTAAGATAGCACTGAGTAAATATTTCCAAACCATCAGTCTGAGAGACAGATAATGAACTGAAGGGGTAGTTGCTGCATCTGTGCACAGCTGCGCCCAAACTTAGTTCTCAGTACTGCCTATTTCAATCTTCTCTATCAGACTTGCACTTCTTTTCCAGATTTTCAGGCTCATGGGATCGGGATATGATTTGTTCCTTTGCTGAACCAAAGAAGGTGCTACATTTCCTTTGAAAAACTGGTAATTGAAAGTGTGAGTGTTAGAGTCAAGTTCCCAGGTTAAATAGAATCCAGCTTGTCTACTTTTAACCATGTGGCCTGGAACAAATTAATTAACCTTTTTGTACTCCTGTTTCTACACTTGTAAGATATCATCATAGGGTGGTTGAGCCCAATAAGTTCATGTACTGTACTTTGTCCATAGTGGTGTGTGTGTGTGTGTGTGTGTGTGTGTAAAAGGTAGTATGGATCTGAATCTCACGCTTGCCTTGAACTAGTCCTATAGTTGAAAATGATCTTCCTGCCTTCGCTTCTCAAGGACTGAGGTTAAAGGTATGTGCTACCACCATGTGTGGCTACGGTTGGTCCATAGTAACTGCTTGTTTGGCACCTCTATTATGATGAAGCTGCTGGTGCTGACCATGACCCTGATCATAAAGAGTTTCTCGAAGGGAAACGTGTGTCTTACATGTGCCCACAAGAGGGCAGTCTAAGACCTTGCATGTCCACGGAACAACCTTCTGGGCCAACTTTTTGACCATTTTTTTTCTTCCAGTTTTTCCTTCTCTAATTAAAGAGCATTTTGATCATTCCCCAGACTTGCCTCATATGTAAAGCAGACTTCTTATCAAGATTGTGGTGTGGTGTACCCATCGAGGCTCAGGTCAAGAGTAGGCACATTGGTGGGAGCTACATTTGACTAGGCCTCCTAGGCTTTTTTTTTTTTAATTGGATTTTTTAAATTTACATTTCAAATGTTTTCCCTTTTCCAGGTTTCCCCTTCGGAAACCCCCTATCCCATCCCCCCTCCCCTGCCTCTATGAGGGTGCTCCCCCACCACCCACTCACTCCCGTCTTCCCTCCCTGGCCCAAGGGCCTCTCCTCCCCCTGATGGCCAACAAGGCCCTCCTCTGCCAAATATGCGGCCAGCACCATGGGTCCTTCCATGTGTATTCTTTAGTTGGTGGTCCAGTCCCCGGGAGTTCCTGGGGATCTGGTTTGTTGACAGTGTTGCTCCCTCCATGGGGCTGCAAACCCCCTCAACTCCTTCAGTCTCTTCTCCAACTCCTCCTACTGGAACTTTAGATAGAGACTAAAACCTAAATTAAGAAAAGATCTGACGTTTTCTTCTTATTCATCTACCATTAATTTCAGCACTGTGTGTGTGTGTGTGTGTGTGTGTGTGTGTGTGTGTGTGTGTGTGTGTGTGTGTGTTGTACACTCTGGGTAAGAGGTTGTCATTGGAACTAGGCAAACCTAGGACACTCCCAGTTATACATCACTTTAGAGGCTGCCAGGGAGGGGAAGTTACTTTTCTGTACAGGAAAGAAGGATGAAGTAAGGGCTTCACAATTTGTAAGGGAGCAAGGGGCATCATGGATCTTGGAGTCTTTAAGGTGGGTGAGGTTAAAAAGATGGCAGTGTTGGTGGTAGTGGAACCAGGGGCAGGCAATGTAATTAGAAGATATGGGGGGGGGGGAAGTGGTGAGGTCAAATTAGATAAGGAAGTCACATTGTTGAGGGCTTGGAATGAGTTGGAGTTGAGTCTTTAAATCCATGATGACATGCATTTTGTTGGCAGTATAATTAAGAACTGACTAAAACTAAACATGAATTATGTCAATTTGTAGTCAAGGACTGGATTATTCTTAATAATTGTCTCTTGAGCTTTAGTATTCCTGACACATAATTTACACTGCAGAACCAAACACATGTTGGAAATCATGACAATTCAATTTGCCATGTCATTCATCTGTATCTTTAGTGCCTACACTGCATGTCTTGCTTCTCTGACCCTTACCTGAACAGCAAGTAGAATAGTCACTGGAAGAAGTGGAGATTGCTATGGCAGCAAAACATATTATGAAGTTGGTATATGATGTTGGTATGAGAGGAAGGGCCCAGGCACTGGGAATGTGGTTGCATTAATAATAAAGCTTGTTTCTCCAGAATGGTATGCATAAGCTGTATATACTAATTTTTATGAACAACCAATAGTAACAATGCAATAAATTATTCTAAACTTAAGTAGCCCTTATTTATTTAATCTTAATTTAGAAAGTTCTTTAGGGCCTTGAAAGGAATGTGGTAGGGATATGGAGATGCAGGGATTTTCCTAGACATTTTTGGGGATAGCTGTTATTCATTTCATCTTATTTGTTACAGACATTTGCATGCTAAGTACATAGAAGTATATTAATTTTTTTCTTTGTAATTCTGAGATACTAAGATTGACATCAAAGCAAACTTGGCAGAACTAAAATTAACTTGAGGGATACATTTTACAGTGGTCTAAAGTGCTTATATGTATTCACCACAATTGAATTATTTCAGAACATTAAAACTTTCAACTGTATAATTGATATCCAAAATCATATTCATCTTGTGGCTTTTCCTCTCCCCTAAATTATTCTGCCCTGGACCTACAAGCCAGATTAGAATAGGACTGATGAGTGTCTCTGTACACAGCTAGGTTTCTGTGTCACTAATTGCATTTTGACCCCTCCAGCTCAGGCCTTGGGACAAAGATTAGCTCAAGGGCTGTTGTCAGCACCACTATACCGCACGTTGGAAAGCACAAGTGGAAGCCATGACTGCTGCCCTTGAATTGTTGGGGCTGGCTGAGAATGCATGATAGGAAGTGAGTTCCTTGACATGAATTGGTGACAATGGATAATGTATGTGTATGTCCACACTCTGGGACATGTACCCAACCATCTCTAGCACTCAGTAGATAAAGAAGAATAAAAAACTGAAAATTATGTTTTCTATCCTGTAGGAATGGATGGATTTTTAAAATCAGATGAGAGACAAAGATTAGCCAAAGAGAGACGAGAAGAAAGAGAAAAGTGTCTGGGTAAGTTGTATAATTTGGCTATTGAAGTTCACAAATGTAGAAAAGTAGAAATGAGGTAATATTTTGAAAAGTCCTTAGAATTCTGTGAATGACTGGAAAAAGAACTAAGACCGGTAGACAGGTCTAGAGAATTGAGCGTGAACTCACACAGTGACTTGCATGATCACAAAAACTGGAATTCATGAACAGTTCATTCACTCAGAAAATATTGACCCTCCACTATATCCTAGACAGTATGCTTGGAGCTGTTGACAACAATTGCTGCCACTGGGGCTGGAGAGATGGTTCTGTTGTTAAGAATACTGACTGCCTTCGTTCGATTCAGATTCAATTTCCAGAACACACATGTGTTGATTCAACACAGATTTGATTCCCAGAACACACATGCCAACTCACAACTATCTGTAACTCTAGTTCCAGGGGATCTAGTGCCCTCTTCTGGTGTCCTTAGGCATTGCACATACATGGTACACATACACACATGCAGACAAAACACCCATACAAATAAATAAAACAAAACAATTGCTTCCTCTGATCTGAAGAAGACTTGATGCCTATATGCACTCACCTTCTCTTTTGGGATCTAAAAGGGCCATCCTCAAGAGAAATGAGAAAATGGGCACTCATTTTCTGCATTACAACAGTATGCCCAGTTGAGAAAGACTTTTATTTTTTAACCTCTTGTTAGATATAGATACCACCATAGAGTTCTGTGAGTTAGGTAGATGATAATTTCCCTCATTGAACTGAGATGAACAAGAAGCTGTTGGGTTCTTGTTTGGCCTTCTGGGCAGTTCAGGCACTACCACCCCCAGAGAGCCTTTCCTTAGCCTAGCTAAGTAAAGGTAAAGGCTTCTTAGTAAATGGCTTGATGTAAAAACAAGACTTTGTATATCTTAATCTTTTGCTCAGATCACTGTGCATGCTTTTTAAACATGATTTTGATTGAATGTACCCTTAAACTATCATCATTTTAGCCAATATATGGTTTAGCTATTGTATACAAGTTTGGCTCAACTATAGCAATAATAGCCTTAACACCTATGTGTGGAAGTACTATTTGTGTTTTACATGCATTGCATAATTTTCTTTACCACATTATTACTGCCACTGTGTAACTGAGAAGGAAGCCAAGACAGAGAGATAACATAGTTATTAACATGCCCCACACCACTTAACGAGTGGCAGAGAAAACAGAACACCCAATCTCAATCACTGTATCCTGGGATTTCATCAGATTATTGTTTCTGCGTTCTTGGTCTTAATGCAACCTCCATGAGGAGCACTTGGAATGACACTCTGCTTCCATTTCTCAGCTGCCCGGGAACAACAGATCTTAGAGAAACAGAAAAGAGCCAAGCTTCAGTATGAAAAGCAAATTGAGGAGCGATGGAGAAAACTTGAGGAGCAGCGCCAGCGGGAGGATCAGAAGAGGGCAGCAGTGGAAGAGAAGAGGAAGCAGAAGCTCCGGGAAGAAGAGGTAAGTAAAGTCTTGGGAGCCTTCCACCCCAGCTAGCTCAGTAACTCACATAGGGCAAAGGTGTGGAGGGCATCTGGTGTACCACCCAAATATCAGCTGAGAGAAAGACCTGCCCCCAATCTTGTTCTGGTGACATAATGTGCCTTCTTTCAGCACTATAATACAATGAGTTAGTGGAAGTAGCACTTGCAGAGGAGCAAAGAGATTTTGCCATTTGATTCACATTTGTTGTACAACCCAGGGCAAAATGCTTGCCTTCTCTTGGCTCTGGTTTGCTTGTCTTTGCTGTGAGCAGTTGGATTTGTTAGTTTCCGAGGCTTCTTTCAAGTATAACCTTTTCTGACTAAATTAAGAGGCACAGGGGGCTTGTGGCTTGGGTTTTGGGTGATAGAAAACTAAGTATTATGCCAGGAGGAGGTCCATGCTTCGGGAACAGAACAAGGCCAAAGCATATAATAAGATAATCCTGTTATTTACTGCTGGAAAATTCTGTTTGAATATAAAGATACTAGTGTATTTAAATTTTAATGTAGTTCCTTGCTTTAATCTTTTTTTTTTTTTTTTTTTTGGTTTTTCGAGACAGAGTTTTTCTGTATAGCTCTGGCTGTCCTGGAACTCACTCTGTAGACCAGGCTGGCCTAAAACTCAGAAATCCGCCTGCCTCTGCCTCCCAAGTGCTGGGATTAAAGGCGTGCGCCACCACGGCCCAGCTTGCTTTAATCATTCTTTCCAATTACCTTTTAAAAAAGAAATTGAATGCAATTAATCTGCATGGAGTCCGTGATTACTAAACTCTGGAAGTATATTTAAGAACCATATCTGAATTATAGATTTTCTTTTCTTTTTTTTTTCTTTGGTTTTTCGAGACAGGGTTTCTCTGTGTAGCCCTGGCTGTCCTCGAAATCACTCTGTAGACCAGGCTGGCCTCAAACTCAGAAATCTACCTGCCTCTGCCTCCCAAGTGCTGGGATTAAAGGCGTGCGCCACCACTGCCTGGCTAGATTTTCTTAATAAATATATTTTAAGGATATAATTGTACTCTTGTATCAGGTGATGATCTTTTATTCATAAGGTATAATGACTCATCTTTTAGTATGAACAATGTAGCAGTTTGTCAATTTCCAACACCAGAATACAGAGACTTTTATACAAATTTAGTGTTTTAAAAGTCTCTGAATGCTTATTAATATATATATATATATATTCACTTCTGTTTTTATAATAAAATAATAATAAGATAAAACAAAAATTAACAATAAGATTTGGACAAGACAAGCAAACAGAAGGCAAAGATCCCAAGAGAAGTTTTTTTTAAAAAATCAGAGATCCACTCATTCTTACACTCAAGAATTCCATAAAAGGGGCTGGAGAGATGGCTCCAGTGGTTAAGAGCACTGACTGCTCTTCCAGAGGTCCTGAGTTCAATTCCCAGCAACCACATGGTGGCTCACAACCATCTGTAATAAGATCTGATGCCCTCTTCTGGTGTGTCTGAAGAGAGTGAATAGAATTCCATAAAAAACAGTAAACTGGAAGCCACATAATATATGCAGAGGACCTGGTGTAGACCTTTTCAGGGCCTGTGCATGCTATTTTAGTTTCTGTGAATTCATATGAGTTTTGATCATGTTGATTTAGAGGACCTTGTTTTCTTGGTGTCCTCCATCCTCTCTGGCTCTCACACTTTCTGCTTCCTCTTCCATAGGGTTCCCTAAGCTCAGAAGGGGAGGGGATTTGATAGAGGCATTTGGGGCTAAGTGTTTCAAGGTACTCACTCTCTGAATAATGTCTGACTATGGGTTTCTGTTTCTTCCTGTCTGCTGATGAGTGGGAAACCGATCTCTATGAATAGAGCAGAGTGTCACCCAGAGTAATGTTTTTGCTACATTTTTTTTTGTTTTGTTCTTTTGAACAGTATTATTTGGTTTTCTCTTAAATCTCTAGACTATCTAGTCTCAGGTTCTTGGACACCCAAGGAATGTCATGAATAGGTTCCATCTTGTGGAGTGGGCCTTAAGTCAAATCAGATATTGGTTGGTTACTCCCACAAGCTTTGTTCCACCACCATTGCCCTACCATATTTTGCAGGCAGAACACCATTTTAGAACAAAAATATTGTGACTGGCTTGGTGTTTATGTTTCTCTTTTGGTAGCATACAGAGTGCCTTCCTGTACCAAGAACTTGGGGGGGGGGGCTCTATTTAGGTACTAGCTTGACTTCCCCATGTTAAGTGTTTTGTGTAGGTGTTGTTTTCAGCAATGGGACCTTGATGTCAGTTTGTGTATATATATAGTCTTGGCAACAGCTTGAGTTGTTTTGGGATTCCCATGAGACCTCTTTGGCCAACAACTAGATAAAATATAATGTAATCTCAGTACTGGAAGCTTTATTTGGTGATAAGAGATGGCCAGTTGGGACTCTCTTATCCATTATTTAGTTATTTCATTTAAAAGGTCTTCGTGTGTATGTGTGTGTGTGTGTGTGTGTGTGTGTGTGTGTGTATGGAAGTTTCTACTGTATTAGTTTAAGCTGCCTCTCCCCATATTCCCTCCCTCATCTTCTTCTGCCCCCACTTGATCCTCCCGTTCCACCCCACCCATCATCTATCCATAACTATCTGTTCTATTCCACATGATGAAATCTATCTTTATCCCCTAGTCCCGTACTCTGTACCTAACCTCTGTGTTTCTACGGACTGTAACTTGGGTATCATTGACTTAACAGCTATTATCCGCAGATAAGTGAATATAGTCTTTCTGGATTTGGGATACCTCATTCAAATTGATTTTGTTGTTGTTGTTTTAAAGAATTATTTATTTATTTTATGTATATGAGTACACTATAGCTGTCTTCAGACACACCAGAAGAGGGCGTCAGATCCTATTACAGATGGTTGTGATCCACCATGTGGTTGCTGGGAATTGAACTCAGGACCCCTGGAAGAACAGTCAGTGCTCTTAACTGCTGTGCCATCTCCAGCCCCCATGGTTGATTTGTTTCTAGTTCTATCCATTTACCTGTGAATTTAATAATTTCGTAATTTTTAACTGCTAAGTAATACTCCATTGTGTAAATGTACCAAATTTTCTTTATTCATCCTTCTTGAGGGACATTGTGGTGGTTTGAATATGTTTGGCCCAGGGAGTGGCACTATTAGGAGTTGTAGCCTAGTTGGAGTAGGTATGACCTTGTTGGAGGAAGTGTATAACTGGGAGTGGGCAATGAGATCCTCCTCTTAACCACATGGGAGCCAGTCTTCTCTGTTTGTCTTTGGAACAAGATGTAGAACTCTCAGCTCCTCCTATGTATGCCATGCCTGCCTGGAAGCTGCCATGCTCCTGCCTTGATGATAATGGACTGAACCTGTAAACCTGTAAGGCAGATGCAATTAAATGTTGTTCTTTGTAAGAGTTGCCTTGGTCATGGTGTTCTTTACAGCACTGGAAACCCTAATTAAGACAGACATCTAAGCTGCTTTAGTTTCTGGCTATTATGAATAGATCACCAATGAACATGGCTGAGCAAGTGTCCTTGTGGTAGGATAAAGTGTTCTTTGGATATATGCCCAAGAGTGGTTTAGCCAGACCTTTAGGAAGATCAATTCCCACCTTTCTGAAGAACTGCCATATTGATTTTCCTAATGTCTGTATAATCCACCAGCAATGGATGATTTTCCCCTTGCTCCACACCCTCACCAGCATGAGCTATCATTTGTGTTATTGATCTTAGCCATTCTCATAGGCAAAAGATAGAATCTCAAAGTAGTTTTGATTTGCAGTTCCCTGCTCATTGAGGATGTTGAACATTAAATATTTCTCAGCCATTTGAGATTCTTCTGTTGAGAATTCTCTGTTTAGATCTGCATTCCATTTTTAATTGGGTTAGTTGTTTTTTGATACCCAGTTTTTTGAGTTCTTTCTATATTTTGGATATAGGCCCTCTACTGGATCTGTAATTGGTAAAAATACTTTTGCATTGTATACGGTGACACTTTGTCTGAATGACAGTGTCCTTTGCTATGCAGAAGTTTTTCAGTTTCATGGGATCCTATTTATTAATTGTTGATCTTAGTGCCTGAGCTATCAGTGTTTTGTTCAGAAAGTTGTTTCCCATGCCAATGTGTTCAAGGTTATTAGCCACTTTCTCTTTTATCAGGTTCAATGTATCTGTTGTTTTTGTTGTTGTTGAGGTCTTGGATCCACTTGGACTTGAATTTTCTACAGGGTGATAACTACAAATCTATTTACATTCTCCTATATGCAGACATCCATTTTGACAAGCACCAGTGCATGTTTCTGGATTCTTTATCAAAAACCAGGTGTCTGTGGGTGTGTGGATTTATGTCTGGATCTTCAATTTAATTTCATTGATCAACCTGTCTGTTTTTGTGCCAATACTATGCTTCTTTTAAAAAATCACTATAGCTCTGTTGTACAACTTGAAATCAGGGATGGTAAGTTCTTCCACAGTTCTTTTATTATTCAGGATTGTTTTAGCTCTTCTGGATTTTGTGTGTGTGTGTGTTTCTATATGAAGCTGAAAATTGTCCTTTCAAGATCTGTGAAGAATTGTGTTAGAATCTTGATGGGGATTGCAATGAATCACTAGTTTGATTTTGGTAGGATGGCCATTTTTATTATATAATCCTACTGATCATCGGTGTGGGAAATATTTCCATCTTCTGATACCTTCCTCAGTTTCTTTTTTTCAGTAAGTTGAAGTTTTTATTATACAAGTCTTTCACTTGCTTAGTTAGAGTTATCCCAAGATATTTTAATGGTTTGTGGTTATTGTGACAGGTTTTGTTTCCCTGATTTATTTCTGTTTCTCATTTGTATGTAGGAGGGCTACTTTTTTGAGTTAATTTTTTATCCAGCTACTTTGCTGGAAGCTATAAGAATTACCTGGAGGTATTTTTAGGTTTATTAATGTATACTGTTATATCATTTGCAAATAAAGATACTCTGACTTCTTCCTTTCTAAATTCTTACTCCCCCAGTCTCCTCCAGTTGTCTTATTGCTCTAGCTAAGACTTTATATACTATATTTAATCGATATGGAGAAAGTAGACAACCTTGTCTTATTCCTGATATTAGGGGAATTTCTTTGAGTTTCTCTCCTTTTAAATTGATGTTGGCTATGAATTTGTTGTAAACTGTCTTTATTATGCTGAGGTATGTCCCGTGTATCCATAATCACTACAGAACATTTATTATGAAGGGAAGTTAAACATTGCCCAAGGCTTTTTCTGCATCTAATGAGATGATTATGTGGGTTTTGTCTTTCAGTTTGTTTATATGGTGGATTACATTTATAGATTTATGTATATTGAACCATCCCTGCATCTCTGGGATGAAGACTACTTGATCATGGCAGATGATCTTTTGATATGTTCTTAGATTCATTTTGCAAGTTTTTGATTAAGAAAAATTGCATCTATGTTTATAAAGGAAATTGGTCTGTAATTCTCTTTTCTTTGTTGGGTCTTTATGTGATTTGGGTATCAGGGTAACTGTAGCTTCATAAAACAAATTAGGCAATAGTCCTGTTTTTATTTTGTGGGATAATTTGAAGAATATTGGCAATAACTTTTTTTTTAAAAAAATCTGGTAGGTTTCTATGCTAAAATCATTTGGCTCTGGGCACTTGGGGGTTGGGAGACTTTTGATGAGTGCTTCTATTTCACTCGGATTATAGTCTTTTAAATTGCTTATCTGCTCTTAATTTAATGTTGGTAACTGGTATGTATTGAGAAAATTACCTTATTTTTTTTCATTTTAGATTTTTCCAGTTTAGTGGAATTCAGGTTTTTAAAGTATGCCCCTAATGATTCTCTGGATTTATTTAGTGCCTGTTATGTGGAATTATTTTTAAATTTTTAAAAAAATTTTAAAATTCTCTCTGCCTTTCAGTTAATTTGGATAAGGGTTTGTCAGTCTTGCTGATTTTCTCAGAAAATTAACTTTTCATTTTATAGATTCTTTGTGTTGCTGTGCGTGCGTGCGTGCGTGCGTGCGTGCGTGCGTGTGTGTGTGTGTGTGTGTGTGTTTTGGTTTGGTTTTATTGATTTCAGCCCTGGTTTTGGTTATTTCTTGCTGTCTACTCCTTTTGGGTGTGATTTTTTTGTTGTTGTTCTAGAGTTTTCATGTGTGCTGTTAAGTTACTAATATGAGATCTCTCCAATTTTTTTAATGTAGGCACTTAGTCTATAAACCTTCCACTTAGAACCACCTTCATTCTGCCCCTTAATTTTGTATATGCTGTGTTTTCATTTTTATTGAATTCTTAAAAAGTTTTTAAGTTCTTTATTTCTGTCTTGACACATTTTTCAGTAAATAGTTGTTCAGTTTCCATGAGTTTGTAAGCCTTCTGTTGTTTCTGTTGTCATTGATATCTAGCTTTAATCTGTGGTGGTCTGATAGGATGCAGGGAGTTTTCAGATTTCTTATATCTGTTGAGATTTGGTTTGTGTCTGAGCATATGTTCACTTTTTTAGAAGGTTCCTTGAGGTACAGAGAAGATGGCTTATTTTTTCGTGTTTGGGTGAAATGTTTTGTAAATATATGTTAGATTCATTTGGTTTATGACATCAGTTAGTTCCCTCCAGCATTTCTTTGTTTAGTTCTTGTTTGGATTGTCTGTCTATTGGTAAGAGTAGGGTATTAAATTTACCCACTATCAATGTGTGAGGGTCAATATATGATTTCAACTGTAGAAGTGTTTAATGAACTTGGGTGTTCATAGATGTTAAGTATTACAGGGTCCTTTTGGTGAATTTTTCCTTTGATGAGTAATGCCTGTCTTTGTTTGGGTTTTATTGCTATGAAGAGACACCATGAGCACTACAACTCTTATAAAGGAAAACATAATGGGGGTGGCTTACAGTTTCAGAAATTTAGTCCATTATTGTCATGGCTGGCAGGGAGCCTGGTAGCTTGCAGGCAGCCATGGCACTGAAAATTCTGCACTTTGTTCCACAGGCAAAAGGAGACTCTGTGCCACACTGGATGTAGGTTGAGTATAGGAGAACTCAAAGCCCTCCTCCACAGTGACACACCACCTCCAACAAGGCCACACCTCCTAAGAGTGCCATCCCTGTGGGCCAAGCATTCACATGCCTAAGTCTATGGGGGCCATACCTAGTCAAACCACCATAGTATCCTTCCCTATCTCTTCTGATTAGTTTTGCTTTGAAGTCTATCTTACCAGATATTAAAATGGCTAAGTCAGAAATATCCTTTTCCTTCCTTTTACCATGAGATAATTTCTATCCTTGCTGCTAAGGTTTTTCTTGGAAGTAGCAGAAGGATGGATCCTGTTTTCACATTCATTCTCTTAGTTTGTGTCTTTTTATTGGGAAATTAAGATCATTGATGTTGAGAGATATCAATGAGCAGTGTTTGTTGATTCCTATTGTTTTGGTGGTGGTGGTGATTGATGGTGGTTGGCTGATTATGCTGTTGTTGAAGATGTGTATGGGGGTGGGTGGGTGGGTGGGTATGGGTGTGTCTGTGCTTTCCTTCTTGATTTGCTGGTCTAGGATTATTTATTTCCTGTATTTTCTTGGCTATAGTTAACCTCTTTAGGTTGGTGTTTTCCTCTAGTGCCTTCTTTAAGACTGAATTTGTAGATAGATGTTGCTTAAATTTGATTTTATCCTGAAATGTTTTTATTTTCTCTATGATGACTGAAAGTTTTGGGGGGTATAGTAGTCTGTGATGGCTACTGTGGTCTCTTATGGTCTGTAGCACATTTGTCTATGCATTTCTGGCTTTTAGAGTCTTCATTGAGAAGCTAAGTGCAATTCTAGTAGGTCTGCCTTTATGTGTTATTTATTCTTTTTCTCTTATAGCTTTTAATATTCTTTTTTTGTTCTGTATATTTAATGTTTGATTATTATATGGCATGGCAAGGGTACTTTGTTTTCTGGTCCAATCTATTTGGTATTCTATATGCGGATAGGCACCTCCTTCTTTAGGTTAGGGAAATTTTCTCCTATGAGTTTGTTGAAAATATTTTCTATGCCTTTGACCTGAGGTTTTTTCTCCTTCTTCCATTCTTTTTTTTTTTTTTTTAATGGATATTCACCTTCATTTATTTTGGATATGCCCACATTAGAATTATTAAGCTGTAGCATGGCTTACAAAGCAGGAAGTAACTGTCTAAAAAGATTTGGGTCCTGAAGTAATGGAGGTATTGTTGCTTGTGGAACGGGAGAAACAGGTACTGCTGAAGCAGATGTTGGAGGCGCAGACATAGGGTTCAGACCAGAGATTGAAGATGTGGAAGGAGTTGTGCAAGAATGCGATACTGATTTGTCTCCTGGAGCAGATTCTTTTCTCTCTGTTCTCTGTGCAGGAGAGAAGCTGTGGGTGTAGGCAGTTTTGATAAAGTAGATGCTCCATTAGCGTCAAATGATTTCTTTGGCTGGTGATCAGACTGAAGCGTAAATGGACTAGAAGGAACAGTGCTTGGGGCAGTGGTTGGATGAAGCACAGGTTTGATGGAGTGCTGTACTGGCGTAGAGCTACTGTGATTCTCTGCTCTTGGCAGTCTGTAGTCTTTGTCATTGTGTCTGCTTGTTTGAGACAGAATATTCTGTGGGAGCGAACTACTGGCATCGCTGGAATGCGTGTTTTCCATTCCACTGGTGAACCCACTAGTAGCTGTTGCTTGCATCACTTCTCTTCTGTAATCCCTGTCTTCTGGAAAACTATTAATTGCCAACTTATTTGCTCCTTTTTGTCTCTGTTCTCTTTCAAGCTGCTCTTTTGATTTTCTCCCCCTGTGATACTTCTGTACAATTGTAGTAGTATTTTTTCCAGATGAGCTAATGTGCAGAATCATAAGGTGCATCTGAAGTTTTGCTTGGATTATTGCTTGGAATAGAAGAATGTGAATCTGAACTATGAAGAGCACTGTGGTTGTGTGAATTTTCTTGTGGAGAGTAACTGGTTCCACCTTCCCTTTCTCGTACTCTTTGAGTGTGCACATTTTTGGCCTTATTGTGACCTGTGCTGTCACTGTATTTGTTTTCAGGACTATTAGATCTCCGCAACATTTTGTTTGGTGGTGAAGGATCTGTAGTGTCTCACATCTTTTCATGTCTGTGATCACCACTACTGGGATTACTCTTTGACAAATACTTAAGTGCTAGAAAGGTTGAGAGTCCCCCCCTCCGGTCGTGACAGCCATCACTGAGTCTCTGCTGTTTCCTTGCATATATTATTACCATCAATGCCCAGGTGTGTGGAGGGTTGTTGTTGTTGTTGTTGTTGTTTTGAGGTTCTTAAATTTTTTCTTTTCAGATTTCCCTCAGTTTGACTTTTCCTTATTGATTCTATTTTGACTTTCAGGTCTTCTTGAACAGTTTTATTTATTTCCTTACACTGTTCGTTTGTGTTTTCATAAATTTAAGGGATTTATTCATTTCATCTGTAAGGACCTCTGTCCTATTCATAAAAGCTGTCTTAAGGTCTTTTACTTGTGATTCGGCAATTTTGAAGTACTCGGGGCTTGCTGTGGTAGGGTTTCTGGGCTTTAGTGAAGATTACTAAAAACTAGTATTACTGGCTGTGTTTTCATGTTGATATCTAGACATTTAGGATTGGGGAGGTGCTGATATCTGGTCTTGTCTTTATTGGATAGTTATTTTGTACCTTGGTTTCTGTTGCCCTCTCTGAATTTTAGGAGAGAGTGGTAGCTGTGTGGTGCCTGGTAGGAAATTCCTCTGGGATCCTGTTAGTGTTGCCACAGGTAAAAGGTGTTTCTGGATATTGGGAGGTGACACTTAAGAATGGGCATGAGCTTGGGGGGAGGACCTGAAGGGGTTCACAGGAGGGAGAAATGCAGTGTGTTCCATCAGGGTCTGTGTAGTTCACTGGGGATTAGGGTAGAGAGAGGAGAGTCCACAGCAGAGGGTCTGCTACAGAACTGGTAGTGAGAATGCAGGATTGAACGTGGAGGAATGGAGGAAGAGGTGAGGATCTGCACTTAGCCTACATGCTCGCCTGGTGAGATTGGTTTTGTGGCTTCCCAGAGAGTGTCTGCTAGAGTTGGTGACTAAGATAAGAACAATGAGTAGTGGGAGGGAAGTTAGGAGGGAAAAATCTATGTGGTCCACTGGAGATGGCGGAGGGAGAAAGGAAGCAAGTGTTCTGCTGCAGAGCTGAGGATGAAACTGGATTTGGAGGAGCAGAGGGAGCTGTGAAGATTCCAGTCAGCCTACCTGCTTCCCTAGCCAGAGTCCACTTTCTCTTTTTTTAATTTTAAAGAGGACATATGCACATGGACCATGGATTGAACCTCCCATTATGAGACCCACCGTCACCTGTAAAGTGCTACCTTGGTGATTTATTTGTTTTTTTTAGCAGATAGAGGTCTAAGTAAGACTATTATCTGTGGTTCCCTGTTGCTAGCTTCAGTCTGATTGCTGTAGCTTCTTCGGCTCTGTTTATATGCCTCATTCCTATCACTAAGCGACTGGTAGCTAGAGCAACCCCTTCCAACTCTGTTTCCTTAGAACCAAAGGTACTGGAGCTGAAGAAGATGACTTGTAAAAGTGCCCAGCACTAAGCGACTGGTAGCTAGAGCAACCCCTTCCAACTCTGTTTCCTTAGAACCAAAGGTACTGGAGCTGAAGAAGATGACTTGTAAAAGTGCCCAGCAATCACCTAGTACAGAATAATTATTAGAAATGAGACTCTCTCCAGTTATTTTAGTTGACTTTGGTGGAGGCAAAGTCAAGATAGAGCGTCAGAAGACATTGGAACAGTCTATGCACTATTAAAAAAAAAAGTCACATCAAAATAGAGGCTGAAGGTTCAGAAATTCAAGTTTATCCTTGGTTTCATAGACAGTTTGAGACTAACCTAGGCTATATTAGACCATGTATCAATAAAAAAAAATTCCAGATAACAATCCAAAAATGAAAAAAAAAAACATAATTCACATAGATCTGGTGGTACAGGTCTGTAATCCTAGCTACTTAAGAGTTTAAGACGGGAAGATTAAAGGTTCAGGAGATGCCTTGGCTATATAACAAATTGAAGGATAGCCTGAACAATTTAGTGAGACTCTATCTCAAAGTAAATAGTTTAAAAAGAAGCCTGAGAGTATATATTAATGATAGCACAGTTCCCTAACACATGTGTTTCCCTAGGTTCAGTCCTCAATATTGGAAGGGGAAGCCAATGCATGAGAAGGTCTTTGGGTAATTTAAAATAAATTTATCCATTCTTAGTTTGTATGTTTTTCATGAGTCACTGGACTTGCCTATTTTCTTCCCATCCTCCATTCCTTGATGACTTAGAGTTTGTCCCCCTTTTCCCTTGCGTTCACATTTTAATTCTTGACATCCTGCTGATTCAGGAAAAATCCTGTAACTACTTCTTCCAGGAAAGAATACTATGCAGTGTCACATTAGATGCTTCTAATGCTTCAGCACATCCTGCAATGTCACAAGGGTCCACTTTGGAGGCAATTTCTGTGCATAATTTTTCTTTATAGAACATTAGTGTTGGAGGCACTTAATGTAGTTAGTCTCATACTCCTTGTTGGTGAAGGGATATTATGTTAGATGGTTAGTTCTGATACAGCCTAATCTGTAGTGGTTTAAAATCTGGATATTTTCTGATTCTGTGCTTTCTTTTATCCTTAATATAATAGAGGATATGCTCTGATCACTGGTCAGCATGAGAACAACCTGAAAATGCTTTCCTATTTTTCCTAGGAACAACATGGCACAGTTTTGGCAGGTCAGGTCTATGCTGAGAGCTGAGTTTTCTAAGGTTATGTAGCAACCCGAGGAAGGAGAAGCTTGCCTTTGTCACCTGCGCCCACCCTCAGGGTCCCAGAGACCCAGGTGTAGCTTAGGGACTTTCCATACATAGGGTAACCAGTTAGCCCCTTCAGGTTAGTATACTGCTAATGCAAAGACTTGAACGTTTTCATGAGTGATCTTTATGGAAGTGGGATTGCTCTGCACTGTGGAAGTTCTCCAAAGGAAGCCTTCTGTGATCAACTCTGTGGTTCTTGAAGAGCTCAATGAGGGCCGTTGAATGCTCAACAACACCTGGCTATAGAATAATTTTTAGATTTTTTCCTCAGTACCAAATTTAAGACCTTTCAGTCATGTTCTGTCTCTTGTCAACCAAGAAAAGATTATTCATCTGATACAGGCCACTTTGCTTCTCTAGCATATTGAAAAGGGTTGCAGGATTCTCACCTTTCTGGGTCTGATATTTTCAAGATATAAGAGGTCTGTAAGCTCCTCTTTTCCCTTGTATCCCTTCCCTCCTTCATATTCCGATGGTGTCCATAATGTTGTTCTTCCTAACCTTATGTGTCCCATCACAGAAGTGGGTAGTCTCAGTATCCCTTGGTACTACATTAGGAGTTTAAAAATGGCCAGAACCAAATAAAAAAAACCATCCTGAAATAAAACCACTAATGATTTAGCTACATCAAGACCAGATCATCTGGAATAACATTCTTTCTATCAGGCAAAACCAATACCTTGACTGTTAAAGGTCTTAAGAATTGGCAGGACTATAGCAGTGGCAGCAGTTTTTCTTTATGGAGGGAGTCCAGTATCCACTTGAGATGCTGTCCTTGAACAAACTAATATTCTTGGTAGAAGTCACCTTCAGGTGACTTCCTATAGCATCCGATATGCCACGTACCTTCAGAATTTAAGTGCTAGAACAAGTTCTTTCTACCTCAAGTTTTGGTGGACAATCCATTATTCTCATTTAATCTTTATTCAATGTAGCTTCTTGACTAATTGCCCTGGAAGGTAGGATTTAGAAAAAGATCACCTCTTGATTCTTGTGCTAACAAATAACTAAGAAAAGCTTCTTTGAAAGAGTAGCTTCACCTCTTTAAGTTGGGTTGACCCATCTAAACTTCTCACACTGTCATTGCTTATTAGTAGCTAGTAAAACTCAAACTGGGCACAAAACAAGAAATTTCTGAATTTACCCAAACAAAAAACTTGACTCAGCTAAAAGCTGGCTATTCTTAGAGGGCCTTGGCTAACTACCTGGCTATATATAGAAATCTGTTTGTAGAGAGGAGACAGACCTCTTGTGAAAAGCCCTGTTGTGGACCACTGTGGGCTTGAGTTCCATCCTTGAACATGTACAGTAGAAGCAGTAGAAAAGGTATAGCTTGTTCTCTCTGCCGGTCCCCCTCTCCCTCTCCTTCCCCCTCCTTCTCTCCCTTCCTCCTCTGACCACCAGACAGCAGTGCCTGGATCATTCTGTACTAGAGGACTTTTCTTTGTTTTCTTTTCTTTTCTTTTCTTTTCTTTTCTTTTCTTTTTTCTTTCTTTCTGGTTTTTTGAGACAAGGTTTCTCTGTAGCCCTGGCTGTCCTGGAACTCACTGTGTAGACCAGGCTGGCCTCAAACTCAGAAATCCACCTGCCTCTGCCTCCCAAGTGCTAGGATCAAAGGTGTGCACCACCACTGCCCAGCTCGCTCTTTCTTTTTCTTTCTTTCTTTCTTTCTTTCTTTCTTTCTTTCTTTCTTTCTTTCTTTCTTTCTTTCTTTCTTTCTTTTTCTTTCTCTCTTTCTCTCTTTCTCTCTTTCTTTATACTAATTCTAATTTTAGTTAACATAGAACATAATGGATTTCATTTTCACATTTGCATATATATTATGGTGTCTTGGAAATATTTACTATCCCACTCCCTTTTCCTACTCCTCCTTCCCCCAAATAGACCCTTTTCTATTTTCAAGTTACATATATGTATGTATGTGAGTATGCAAATATGTATAGTTTAATAAAAATTCCTTATCTGAAAGAAAAGTGTGATATTTTGTATCAGTTCCCCTTTATTTT
Organism: Uromys caudimaculatus; assembly: GCA_028551405.1. NCBI lineage: Eukaryota > Metazoa > Chordata > Mammalia > Rodentia > Muridae > Uromys > Uromys caudimaculatus. The sequence continues at coordinate 25,326,643 of CM052722.1, read as the reverse complement.
ACATCACATTTGTTTATGGAATAATATGAATTTATATTTAAATCTAGTTTCCATGTATGAGAAAGAACATGTTATGTCTGAGTCTGGCTTATTTTGCTTATCATGATATTTAGTTCTAGCAAGTGACATAATTTGATTCTTCATTATGGCTAAATAAAACTCCATAGTCAGGGCTGGAGAGATTGCTTCGTGTTTAAGGGCACTTACTAGATTCCTAGCACCCATATGGTGCTTCACAACCGTCTGTAACTAGTTTTAGGGAACCTGGCTCGCTCTTCTGGCCCCCACAGGCACCAGGCACACACATAGTACACTTATATTCCTTCAGGAAAAACACTCATACACATAAAAATAAATCTTTTAAAACTATTGTATAGAAATACCACACTTTCTTTTTCTAACCATTTTCCTTTTAAACTTATTTGTTTGTTTGTTTGTTTATTTTTGGTTTTTCGAGACAGAGTTTCTCTGTGTAGCCCTGGCTGTCTTGGAACTCACTTTGTAGACCAGGCTGGCCCCAAACTCAGAAATCCTCCTGCCTCTGCCTCCCAAGTGCTGGGATTAAAGGTGTGTGCCACCACTGCCCAGCAAACTAATTTATTTAATTCTAAGTTGGTATATAAATTATTGGGTTCCATTATGGCATTTTTACAAAAAGATTTTATTTTGATTTTTATTTATGTGTATGTGGGGAGTAGTACATGTTTCTGACCTGTGGAGGCTAGAAGAGGGCTTCAGATTCTCCTGGAGCTGGAGTTACAGGCGGTTGTGTACCACCTGACATGGGTACTGGGAACCAAACCTAGATCTTCTGCAAGAGCAATAGATACTCTAAAACACTGAGCCATCTCTCCAGATAGGTGATACTTTCTTGCTCTGGGTCCTTTCCTTCTCCCAATTGCCACATTTTCTTGATCTATTCATTAATAGGAATCTAGGGTGGTTCCATATCTTGGCCATTGTAAGTACAGCAGCTGTAAACACGGATATGCAGGTATCCCTATGTTATGGTAACAGTAGATCTTCAGGTATGTGTGCACTAGTGATACAACTGGGTCATTCATATGGTTGATGCAGTTTTGTTTTGTTTTGTTTTTCTGTTTTTGAGGAATCTCATCTAACTTCCATAGTTGCTGTACCCATTTTCATTTCCAGTAATTATGAAGGGGGTGTGACCTTTCCCCAACATCTTGCCAGCATTCATTGTCATTTATTTTCTTAATGATAGCCAATCCTTATAAGGTGAGATAGAATTATAATGAAGATTAATTGGCATTTCCCTAGTGGCTAAGGATGTTGAACATATTACAATTACTTATTGACCATTTCTATTTTTTGGAGGATTATCTGTTTAATGCATTTAATTAATTGGATAAATTGGGGTGATGGGATGTTTAATTTTAGTAGTTCTGTATATATTCTTGATATTAATCCCCTGTCAGATGTATAGTTTGTGAAAATTCTCTCTCATTCTGTAGGCTGTCTCTTCACTCTGATAATTTTTTCCTTTGCTGTGAAGGAAGTTTTCAGTTTAATAAGATATAATGTATCATTTCTTGAGATTATTTGGTGAGCCACTGGAGCTCTTTCTGGAAAATTTTTTCCTATTCCTAAATCTTGAAGTAGTTTCATTAGGCTGTCCTCTATAAGTTTCAGTTTGGGGTCGTGATCTTTGATTCATTTTTAATTTTTTGTGCAGAGTGAAATCTAGGATCTAATTTCATTCTTCTACATGTGACTATCCGATTTTCCCAAATGCTCTAGTGGATTTTTAATCCAGCTTGGCCAGCTCAGTGGTCACTGTTGGTCACAGTTTTCCAGATTTGTCTAGTCATCTAGTTAGATGTAGAGTTAGCTGGAACTAAAGGGATCAGGGGTTAAGATTACCTTCCTCCCTGTTTTCCTTCTTATAGGTCCACACAAGTAGTGAAGGGACAAGGATATGCCTTGCCATTTCCCAACCTCTGTTGGTCACCAATGATACTCTGGAGAACCTCTGCTTAGTAGGCACTATGCAGTTCCAGTATTTACGCATTCTGTTTCTCTAGTGTAACTAAACTTTCTTTCCCTTGCTTTCTCATGCTCAACTTTTTCTCTGTAAGTCAACAGTGGTTCTGTGGTCCTACTAGAAGCAGAGCCTGAAATCTAGTTAAAACTGTAAGTTCTTGGGTTAGATATAGTTCAGTTCTTGCTTAACATGTACAAGGCTTTGAGTTCTAATCCCCAGTACTGCCAGAAATAAATATAAGAATGCACTACTCCAGATTACTGAGAAATCCTAGGAATAAATCTTAAATCCTTTGGGGGAGGGGGTTCTGATGCATCCACACTAAAGTTTGAAAGCCACTGTTCTAAGCTGTTTTTTAAATCTTCCTTCAAATTCAGATTCATTTAGCACTAGTAAAAGAGTTAACTACCTCAGGTACTAGATCTAGTAATTAACCTTATATGACATTGTGACATAAATAAAAGTATCTTCATTTTATAGGTGAGGAAATTGAAGGACAGAAATGTAAAATGGTTAGAGGGCTAAAAAGTGGATCACAAGTCTCCTCAGAGTCCAAAGGAACAAGCCCTGGTGTTGTAATCTAGAGCCTCTTGGAAAATTGAGGGTGGTTAGCATGAATAGATTTTCTGAAGTTTTTTTTTTCTTCCTAAGTTTCCCAGGGGTATGTCTGGCTTTATGAGAACAAGCAGTTCTTTATATTTCTGCCTCCTCAGAATTATAGCTGCTTAATAATAAGGCTGGTTTCAGTGGTCTTTGTTCTGTGTCCCTTAATATATTAGTAACTATCTTAAGAGGTCCTTCTGGTTCTTTTGACATGAAGAAAATCTACCAAAACTCATCCTGAATTGAATTTATTGTAGGGTGAAGTGTTTAAAACAAATTAAGCTGCTAGTTAAGTACTTTTGGTTTAAATTCATGTAATAAAATACTATTTAGTCTAAGTCTCAGGTGACCACATTTCACTCATCCAGTGTTGTAAAGTTCTATTCCCTCTTAGTTCCAACTTTTATCTGGAAGATCACCAGTGCTAGTCATCAGAACTTAATGGTTCAAGGTCATCAGGATAGGACGTCCAAGAAATGTACACTCATTCCTGGAGAGTGCTTGATTCCAAACTAGAACGCTAATGCTTAAGTCATGATTACTCAGTTCTTACTGTTCTAAATTAAATTCTTTGCCTCTTTTTATAAGCCACCAAAAATTCTAGCTACATATTTTGGAGTCCAATAAGGTTAGTCTACTCCAGAGCACTGCAATGTAATGACCACCCTTACCTTGGGCTTCTCTAGCAGTGGCAAGAAGTGGAGCTAGTATTTTGCATTGTCATTGAGGGAGTGAAGGTGCAGAATTAGAACACCTTCAATTCACTGTCAAGGACAACTTTATGAAAGTAACACTTTGGTTAATATGGATAATTTGATAAATCCTCCTTTAGTAGAGAAGCCCTGTGACTGTTTTTATTTTCTAATTAAAAATTACTCAGTCCCTTCCACCCACCCACCCTCACCTACACACATACACCTAACTGTGGCAAGGCAAAGGTGTTTCTGTACCGTTGTCAAATCTTGGACTCTGCAGTATTTTCTTAAGAGCAGAAAATTATTACAATGTTGAAATAGAGTCCAAAGATGAAAATGGGGCTTTACAAAATAGGTTTCAAAATCAAATGCTGTCCTTAAAAGTTATATACAAGGCTGAAATTTTTCAAATTATACTTTAATTTAAATTTCCTCAAATCAGGAATAGGTTATGCCTTCAATTAGAAAGGCTATATTTGGTCCCAGGATCAAATTTCAGTTCTTAACCAGACTTAAGACGGGCTTGAAAGAGTTAATGCTTATTGAGCATTATTCATAAGCAAGTGGAGCTGGCATAGCAACAGTTTCTCCCCAGGGAGGAGAGGGGAGGGGACAGACAGGACAGGACACAGTGTTCACAGTTTGTGGTGGAGAGCCAGCACTAGCCTAGCTGTATTGTTTACTCTCCACCCCAGCAAAAGGCATTGGTGTGGTGAAGAGGGCACATGTGCCTGGGTTTGGAATGCTGACCACAGAAAGCCTCATTTGGTGACTCTTCTGGAGCACTGAGGCAGCAGCAGTGCAGTGCGGCTGAATGGTTCATACTGTTTCTGTTAACGTTCTACGCCTTTTGTAAATTGGGCAGGAGCGCCTGGAAGCAATGATGCGCCGATCCCTGGAGCGTACACAGCAGCTAGAGCTGAAGAAGAAGTGTTCATGGACAGGATCACCAGCTTCAGGGCCTGGAGGACGAGATGGTGAGTCTGATGCTAGCTATCTCTGCATTGCAGAGCCCTGTGGGAGATCACGGGTGTGACTGGATGTCTGCAGGATTGGAAGATCCTGTACACAGCTTTACAGGCACCTTTAAAGATGCTTAAACTGCCATGCTTCCTATATGCGTACGCATTTCTCATAAAGGAGAGCTGCCATTCTTTTTGCTCTCAGATACTTGAAGCATGAATACTGGGCTTTAGGAAAGAGCAAAAGAAAAGCAAAGAAAATAAATATAGAGCCTGGTAGCTGGACTGAGCACACAGGTCCACAACCAGTCTCATTTTAGGAGAGGGAAATGGCAGGAGGCACAGCCCCAGCTCTAGATGTGCCTGGAAAAGCAGCAGTTACTCTCTAAAAAGGGCTGGGGGTTTCCTTTTTTTTTTCCTGTTTGTTGCTCTGATTTTATTTTTAAGCAACTTATTTATTTCATTGGCTAATTTATAATCATCTTTAAATTTTCAAAGGCCTAATTTATGGATTATTATTACTATCAGGATGACTTTCCCCTCTTTTCAATGTCATAGTTTGTTTCAATGATCTCAGTATTCTATTATGCAGGAGTTGTATACTACCTCTTTCTGAGAGCAGATGTGTAAATTACTGTCTCTTGACTTTGCCATCTTGTTATTTTAACCATTTGGCAGTGAATACACTTTTTTCTTTTGAAAAGGCAATAATTCATTTGTTACTTTTCTATTTTCTTTATTAAAAACTAAAATGCAGCAACAAATTGGAACTTTTTCTGTTACCTCTCTTTGCTCTGATTTTTTTCTGTGTAGGTGAATCAGAAAATACCCCACCCCTTCCTCTTACTTTAGCAACCAGCACCCCCCCTTCGGACACAGGGACCACTACAGCTGCTGCCGAGTCCACCAACGGTATACACGAGCATCACCATGCCATAGTGTTCTGTGACAACTGTTTTGGTCACCCTCCTCCATCACTCTGTCTGTCTCAATTGTGAAGTCACTCAAAAGTGAAATCACTTTCACAATTGATTTCTTGGTCTGACTTGCCATGACTTTTCCCCCTAGAGCTGTGAAAGACATGCCCATATGTTTTTGTTCCTTTGTCATCACAGAGCTGCATGCCTTATATCTTAGTGTCCTGGAGACATTTCATCCTCAGTTCACTAACTTCTGCTTTAAAAAATCTCATCAATATTTGACTTTTGTGCATTTAGACAGCAGTCTCATTAGTCATCGTTTGACTTTTTAAGTAGCAAAGTACTTTTTTTTGCTTCTGGTGAAAAAAACAGAAACCACAGATTCTGAATAGAATACTTGGGCTTGGTTAATGAATTTCTGGAGAAGTGTTTGAGAGGCAGTAGTAGGGAATTTATCAGTACTAACATGGAGAGCCTACGTAATCACACAATTTGGCTTTGTGCCAGACCCTGTCTCTCTGTTTAAAAATACAATACATGGAAAATATAAACATGAAAAATTTCTATGGTCTAGATTAAGAGCAGTACTAGCAAAACTTTGTATTCATTTAATGACTTTAGAGAACTGTATATTTGACTGATAAACTGAAAATGAGATATAGAAGGGATGTGATATTTATGAGCAATATCAAGAGGCATTTTAATAGTAGAAATAAATATCTTTGATTTCTTATATTTCTTTGACACAGTATGTTTATTGGTAGTGCTAAGTAGCACAGATTTTGCTTTATAGGTTGAGACTTTGTCTTCCCCATAGTAAAGCTAGTAACAAGGTGAGGTGAGTGACTCAGACATACAACCTATATGAATGCCAAAAATAGCAAGATGAGATTTTAAAGCTATATTTATAAAAATTAAACCACAGAACAATCCATGTAAACAAAATAATGAATTGCCTTCCACTTCCCTCCCTTCCTCTCCCCTGCTTCCCCAGGGAACTTATGGCATCGCCTGTGCCAAGCAAGCACTCTACTACTAAACAACATCTCCAAATCAAATATTGAATTTCCAGATACTAGTGCTATGCCAAGCTATATCAGAGTCTGCTGAGGCAAAAAAAAAAATTCAAGTATTGTTAAAAATTGAAGGCATCATTTAAGGCATCCAAGGCATCATTTTAAGTATAAGTATTTTATATATCCTCAGTTAAAATGTTATACTTTGATTTTAGCTTAATTAAAATTATTTAATATTGACACTTGGTCAGCAGAAATTGTCAGATATGAGGAATTCTCTCATTTGAAAACATTAGTTAAATTTTGAAAATATTAGAAGTTAGCTTTTTTGATAGGAATGAATGCCGTGTGTAGTTTTACTTTTGCCTCAGGTTCTAACAGCTTCACAGGGCACTGCCAGTACTTTTCTTTTGGTTGTAATGATGTAATTTAGAGGCCAATCTAAAACAGTGACTGAAACATAAGAACACCAAATCTAGGGTCAGATTTTAAATTCTTCCTGTACTGTTAAAGCATTTGCAGAGGAGCTGTTTGGATGCTTTCTCTTAAAAATAGAAAGAAAATCTGCAACTGCCAAAGCTAGTGCTGCTTTAAACACAAAGTCCTTGCATTACAAATTATATTCTCTTTCCAACCTGAGCCTCAACCTTCAGGAAATGTTCTGGTTCAGCACATATAGTTTTAGTCAAGGTGTTAGATCTTTCTAAGAACTGTTGTCTGTGGGTCTAGGTTAGTTTTGTCTTTGTTTGATGTGGATATGTTTAAAAGTCTCTGGACACAAGAAAATACTAGATGGGATTAGCATGTTTTTAGCTGAGTATTTGAATGAGTTTGACCATTTAAATTAAAGAGAAGAGCACAGTGAAGAAATTGCAAATCAGTGGCTGCTGTAGCTCGGACCTTTCCAGATTAAGATAAAGCAGTATACTGTGCTGCAGTGGAGTACCACTGAATGTGTGTGGACGAGAACAGGAAGGACACTTTGAGATACGATTTCACAAGCGACAGTGATAGAAAACCAATGTCTTTAATGCATTTCTCTGCAGCATGTGACAAACTTTCAACATCAACCATGAATTTGCCAAAGCAGACGGAGCCTCCTATGAGTAAACACCTGTCTTCATCCACCGTGGCAATATCTTATTCCCCAGACCGAGGCAAGTGAATGGGTAGAACTTGTCTCTCTCCAGTTTGCTTCTTTCTGGTGTGAGCATCTTAACATTGCCCTTTGTGAAAGTCTCCTTTCAAGCCTTCTGTAAATCTTACCACTGTCCTAACCTCTACGTTTTGGCTTACAGGACTTGAAAAGTGGTATTGTTCCATAAGGAAAGGTCATTATTAATTGCTAGGAATTGATAGTCTTCTAATTTGCAAGAATCTATTCCACAGAGCATAGAGGACCTTTTTAAAAAGCACCTGCTAGGTCAGTGATATAATTGGTTAGCTATAGAATTGATTAGTCAGTTATCTGGAGGACTTGATAACAGAAAAAAATAGGACTATGAAGTCATTCATGGTTTGTAGGCCTACCTATTTTATAAATGAAAACAAAACTACAGAAATAAGTGGATTTTTTTTAAAAAGGTAAAACATGAATGACATTTTAAGGCAATATTTTGTTTTGGGAGACTTTATATATAGAGGGACATCCACTACTTTCAGAACCTAAGTAGACTTAATAGCATCTGTGTTCTAATGAGGGCTTGGAAGAGTCACTGGAGGCCTGAATTTTTGCCTTTTACTATACATAGACTAAGAAAGAGAGGTCTCTTGTGTAATATGAATATCCTAAAGCACAGATGAAGGAAAGTCAGGTACTAGAAAGAAGACTGTTGAGGTTGTCAAGTCATCACCAAGGGATGAGCAAGAAGAGATTTGTGACTTGGAAGACGCTGGTAGGCCTTCCTGGTTGTTACTCACTGGCATTGATTTTTATCCCTACATCCCAGAGGCATGATGTATGTAGTAGAGTTCCCAGAAGTGTCATAATGCTGCTGATTTCTGATGTCCATTTATGGGTAACTACTCAAAACATGGAAGGAAGGAAGGATTTGAAGAGAAAATACTTAACACTTTTAACTTGATGGTTATTCCTTTAGGGAACATATTCCACATATTCATTAGCTTATAGGTTGATCTTACATTCATTTTTTGCATAGATGAACATGCAAACATAAACATGCCATTTCATGATTGACAACTGAATTATCTGCTTGTGTGTGTATTCTGAATTGAAAATTTTTAATCTCCATACCATTTACTAAATAGGCATCTAAACAATATCTATTGTCATATATTATATTCCTAAACCAAAACATTTTAGTTGTTGGATTTTATTTTTTCTTTTCAATTTTTGAGATTTTGTTGTTGATTTTGCTTTTCTTTTTGAGGCAGCATCTCATTCTATGATTAAGGATGGCCTTGAACTGCTGATATTACTACTTCCACTCCCAAGTGCTAGTTGTAAATCATAACATCCTCAACGTCAATGAATTTTCGATCATGAATCCTACCTACTGTCTTCCATTAAAGCCAGTAATTGATTGGTTATTATTTTTGTGCCATTGGTGTTATTTTGCCCTTACTTAAAAAATTAAAAGCATAGGAAAGATTTCTTTTTCTACTGTTGTATGAAGACACTTTTCATTTTAAACAAAAATCAGCATTTTAAAGTAGTTCCTTTATATATTTTTAAAATTTTTAAAATTTTTATTGAAAATACATTCTTCTCTCACACAACATACATTCCAACCACAGTTTCCCCTCCTTCTGTTCCTCTCAGCACCTCTCTACCTCTCCTCTCCCCTAGATCCACTCCCCCTCCATTTCTTCTTTCGAAAAGAGCAGGCCTCTAAGAAAGTGTAAAATTAGTTTAAAATCAGTAAAACCGGGCATGATCTTTTTTTCCACTGTTATATGTATTTAGTAATTGAGTCCATATAAATTTTGGAAGTGGGGTTAATTCTCTTCATCTAATACAGGTCACTGTGCTTCTTTTTTGTTTGTTTTGCTTTATTTTGTTTTTGAGACAGGTTCTTACTGTGTAGCTCAGGTTAACATCAAACACAGGATTCTCCTGCTTCTGTCCTCAAATGCTGTGATTATAGGTGTGTACCATTACACACCTATAGCTCACTTGTGTAGCTCAGGTAATAGTGTGTTGAATTAATTCTGATGCCACAAGAGAATGAATCAACTCTCCTAAAATCTTGAGTGATGTTTTATTTGTTTGAATTCACTGGGACAAACTCCAAAACTATCCTTTGTTAGAGTTATTTTTATTTCCACAGTTGTTCTGCCACCAAAATGTTAAATGCCATCATTCCCTATCTTATTTAAACATTATTTTCTTTTATTTTAATGCTGCTTTTTAAAAATTCAATTTAATTCCATCCCTCAGCTCATTGCATGCACCTTAGTTCCGTAGAAACCTTTCTTGTTTCCAAGACTGCTGACAACCACACAGCCTTCTTTAGCCAGTAGCAGAAATACATACATGCTCTCTGAGCAGGCCAGTGACTCAGGTAAAAGAGTCCAAGCTGCAAAATCAAAGAAAATTCCTGAAACAGTTTTGATCAGCCTTGGATTCATTCCTGAATTTTTGCATTTTGCTTCTCCTTTGCTGCCTTTATGAAATGTTTTCAATGGCTAATAGCATTTTCTGCCTGATAGTATTTTGCTATTGCTGTTTGTTTTAAAGCTAAGTAATATATAGGTGAGTAAAAGTTTTATGACTGGTAATGTGAATCAGATGGAAAATCAACTTGATAGGCTATGGAGGTTTGTAGAATTTTCTTAGGAGTTTTTTTTTTTTTTTTTGAAATAGCATATACATCTTTCCCCTTGGAGTCCTACAGCTACCACTCATTTTTGCTCATATATAAAGTAGAAGTATTTTATTTATTTATTGTAACAAAAGCCACATATTATGGTAACTGTTTATGTTAGCTACTTGGTAGGCTAAAGTTGGAAGAGCATGAGTTTGAGGCCAGCCTGGGCAATATAGCATGACTGTGTCTCAAAATTTTTTTTTTTAAAGATTTATTTTATTTATATGAGTACACTGTTGCTATCCTCAGACACACCAGATGAGGGCATCGGATCCCATTACAGATGGTTGTGAGCCACCATGTGGTTGCTGGGAATTGAACTCAGGACCTTTGGAAGAGCAGCCAGTGCTCTTAACCACTGAGCCATTGCTCCAGCCCTCAAAAATTTAATATTAAATTATCATGAGGATTAAATGAGATCTTAATATAAATAAGGTAAAAGTAGTTGGCACAGCATAAAAGCTCAACAAATGTCTAGAGCCTTGGTACTCAAAACATGATCCATGGACCAGTAGTGTAAACTTTGTAGAAAGGCTAGCTCTGAGGCCCTTCCTAACCTGAATATTAAAGTCTGACAAACACTGGACCAGACTATCAGTGACCTTCCTTTATTGACTAAGATTTAAGAGGGTAAGCACTCTCTTCATTTGCAGATGAGCAGCACAGTGTCTGTATAAGGCCACATTCCAACATACAGTGTATTCAGTGAAAATTACATCAAGTTACATGGGATCTGTTCTTATTATTATTTTATATTGTGGGGGAGGACAAGATCTCATGTAGTCCAGACTGGTCTCAACTTCACTAATATAGCTGAAGCTGGCCTTGAACTCCTGATCTTTCTGCCACTATCTCCCAAATACTGAGATTGCCAGTATGTGTTGCACTGTCCAGCTATAAAACCTCTTAAGTAGTTAACGATGTGATTTGGCACTTCTACTCCTAGATATAGAGCCAGAAAAATTAAAAAACACTTCAAAGATAAATGTTCTTAGCAGCATTATTCACAGTAGCCACAAGTGGAAACAACTTGAATGGATAAACAAAATTTAAGTATATCTATAAAGTAGAATATTGTTCAGCTTTAAATAAGAAAGTCATGCTGATACATGATACCTAATACATGAAGTTTGAAACTATTACAAGGAAAAGAGGGAAATCACAAATGTCCTGAATTACATGATTTTGCTTATATAAAATGTCTGAAATAGGTAAATCCTAGAGACAGAAAGTAGATTAACATTTAACATGGAGGGAAGGGAAGAAAGGTTAGTGACTGCTTGATGGATAAAAGGTTTCATTTGAGAGCCTTAAAATGATTTGTAATTTGGTTATGATTGTGAATATACTAAAATCAATGAACTGGACTTTTAAAGGGGAAAATTATATGATGTGCTGATTCTACCTCAACAATAACCCTAAATTCTTAGCCAGTAGGAAGTATTCTCATTCTTAGAAGGAGAAATGTTTCAGGGATTCCTCAGATTTGCTTAGAAGGTTCCGTATACAGGTATACTCACTCTTTTATTTATTATGATGAAAAGATATACAACAAAATCCACCAAGGGGGAAAAATGAAAGACAAAGTCTAAGAAAGACAAGGCCCAAGCTTCCAGCATCTCTCCAGTAATCACTCAGGGTGTGTTTACTGAAATGAGTTAAGACAAGAATGAACTGCCAACCAGGGAAGTTGATGCTGATTTTTTTTTTTTTAATAGAGATGTAACCATGTGAACTCCTTGCTCAATATGTATCAAGATTTTGTACTCTTGAAATGAAAGTGGATATTCAGACTGTTTTTACATACAGTTAAGGCACAATAAATTATCCACTCACCAGCTAATGATGGGATCCTTGATAGTCTTACATTCCCAGGCATTGTTCAGAGACCAACCTTAGAAGCTGGCTTTTCCAAGGCTAGCAGTCAAATCTGAATACTCTCTTCTGAATAGTGTTAACCTATTGCCATGTCTTTAACCAGTGGTACCCCACACATCAGGATAAGGCCACCCTTTGGCACTGATCTTACATGTAACCTTTAGGTAACCTGGGCTTAAAGGTAGAGTCAAATCCCACTAACCTTAAAGGTCTTTTACACAGCCATGTCGTTTCCTTGTTACTTCTGAATCTTTTTCACCTGACCCCAGCCCAGCTCTGGCCAGTGAGTTAAAGCTTTCCTGACCACCTTCAATTCAGGCAATGTTACGATGTTAAAGGCATATACAACAAGTACCACTCTTGAGGGTTCATGGGTTCCTATGGAAAATGAGAAGGTGAGGACTTCAAGGCACTCAGAGCAGGAGATTTCATTGATCAAGAGACTCACTCCCCCATCTGAACTCTACTGTAGTTTTCCAGCACCATAGTTGCCCCAGGGTGCTTAGTATAGTGGGAATACTTCATGTCAGTCTGTGATTCCAGAAAGACTGCCTGAGGCTATTAGTTCCAAAGTCCCCCTCTGTTGGTGACACTGGCCTATGTACCTGGTGAATGGGAATGTGCTGTAATGGCAGTATTCCAAAAGATGGCCCATCACAGTTATCTCAGTAACACTGTTATGTACAGTCTAGATCCAGAAATCTGGGCTTCCAGTAGCTTGCAAAGGCATTATGGGAAGTTTCCTCTAGAAGAAGGGAACTTCTTAGAGCAATTCTGGAAAACAATGATTACAAATATCTTTGTGACAATGTCCCCCATGCCACTATAAGCAGACTTTTGTTTTTCTTTGTATTCTATTCTGCATCCAAAACTTGAATTCTCAATTATTCACTATACTTTCAGAAGCCTCTTTTTAAAAAGGACAGAGCATCTTTATGGGCGGGAGAGGAAGAGGAGAAAATGCAGAAAAATTTAAATCATCTTAATCAGAAAGATATATTATGTTTAGAGATTATTCAGAGTCAAATCCTAAATTTTCAAAGAACGTATCTTAGATATATGTACTAAAAGGTAAAGTAAGTAGAGTCAGGCCATAGTCAATTGTTATAAACCACAACTGCTTTTAAAAATCAAACAGAAAACAGTAATGATGCACTTTGACAACCTTTTGCAAAAATGTATATAGGCTCTGCATCAGAATTATAGCCCTGAAGAGTGGCTTGGATTTTTTTGGATGGTACCATCAGAGACCCTGTCCTGTGGAAATTTATATGTAACCCAGGTGCTTCAGCAGTATTCAGGATGTTTCATAGTTTAGAGACCAAAGGAGGGATGTATTTGCAACAGTCTCTGTTTGAATTTTAAAAATCCAATGTATATCTCTTCTGGAAATTTCTTCTTTTCAGGTCTTTTCAATCTCTATTTTTTTGACAAAAATTATAGCGTTAAAAAAAAAACCATTAGTTTGAAACTTGTTCTGGTTTCAGTACTTAGTTCCAACCCATGTACTGATGACAAAAACAAGAAAAGGTTAGTTCCCCCCTCCCTTATTTCCACTGAAGGAAAAAACTAAAACCACTCCCAGACTGACTCTTTTGCCTCAGGTTCGGTAGAATAGCCATAAGTAGCCAAGGAACCCCCTGAGGCAGCACTCTTGGGTTGCAGTAGTTATCTTCAAATTCTGTAGGCAACTTTTCACCTCTCACAACAGAGAATAAATATCTTGGCTGTTTCATACCATGGCCGACAAAACTATAGCCACACAGCACCACAGGTTCACTCCTTCCCCCTTTTCCCAAACATTGTTTTTACTTTATTTTTATGAATTGGAGTCATTGTAGCAATTCCTACCTCTGATATCAATTGTTTCTAGGGCCCCCAAGAACACCAGGGTTTGGTGATGCATCAGTAGAACTCAGAGGACTCCTAGCTCCTGGCTGTGATTCATGATAGTCGCAAGATACCCAACCAAGTTATCAAAGAAAAACAGGCCTACGTCTCCAAGGGTCTCCTAGAAGAGGCATGCAGGATATGCTTCATATAACACACATAGTGCTGCCAGCTGAGGAAGCGCCCTAAAGATTTAGTGCCCTGGGTTTTTAACAGGGGCTAGTCATGCAGGCATTGTCTACCAAGCAAATATCCAAACTTTGCATACTCAGAATGTGTTATTTTTACAAATAGGGTTTGTGGTTGTTTTTTAAAGCCTTCACCAGTGAATGGCAAAAACCTTCCTAAAATCTAAGCTCCTAGTTACTGACCAAAGCTCACTCAACTTCGTAAGCAGACCTCCAAAGCCAGCAATCAGGACTTCTGTATTCTGCCTGTATAAGGCAATTGAGGCTTAGAGACATTAAGTAGCCTGTCCAAGGAAATCGAGCCATCAGATGGCAGGGCAAAGTCTGCTTAGCTCCAAAGTACATTTACCACTCAAATGAACATGACTGTTGAGTCTTATTTAAGATGAGATTTAATCTATATACAGTAGAAAAACATAAATTTTTTTAAAATATGGATTACACATTACATTTTTAAAGAAGTAAGTTCTTTTCAACTCCCGATTCTCCTGCTTTTTCCATCTGTGCTTCCTTTATTTTCTGGTTATTGTACTGTAACTCTGTAGTATTCCATGCCTGTCCTTGTGTAGCTCTCGGGAGCCCTCTCAAGTCTTTATACAAGTCCTCTCCAACCCGGACCACTGAGAAAAAGAAAAATACACCTATATCTGGCATAGGAGATGCTGGGAAGGGAGCCATGGCTGGAGGAGAGCCTTCACACGTAAGTTTAAATGTTCTTCCCCACTCTATAGTTTGTATGATAGTGTGATTGTTTCTACCATTGACCTGGGATCTCTCTTTTGTCCATCTGTCTCCAAGACTGTTCAAAGCATGCATTTGGTTTGTTCTTACCAAACTTCAGAAAATTATCAAACGTTTTTGCATTCCCCTAAACTTTAATGCCTTGTAGTAGGTTCCTAATACTATTGCTGTGGTAATACAGCCTTTTGTCCAGGGGACACGAGTTAGAAAGGGTGTTGCAGGGACCCATTCTGCTTCCTCAGGCTGTCTGGTTCTAGGACTGCTGCCTCTGTATACAACCAAAACTGAGGTTCTAGGTCAAACTTCAGTCACAATAGCCTTTGAATGTTTTTTATGTCATATGGATACTGTTAGTGAAATGACTATTAAGCAGGTAACTCAATTTTATGTATTTATTAAGAAATTATATATGCCATATTATTTGTGTTATCATTTGCTACATAGTAAAGTACCCTAAACCTTGGCAGATTAAGTTAAAAAAAAAAAGTCTTCATTCCTAAGTTCCTTGGGTTTGAAATTGAAGGTAGCTCAATTAAGAGCTTGGTAGTTTTGGTACAGGATTTTGTCAGGATTTTGTCAGGATTCTGGCCAGGGCTATGTCATCTGAAGGCCTGACTGGGCCTCTTGTGAGAATTTCATTAAAGGGCTATTGAAGGAGGGACAGCCTCAGTTCCTCATTCCATAAGCCTCTCCACAAACCTACTTGTGAGTACAAAAGGCTGACTTCTCTCACAGCAAACAATCCAAGAGACAGGTTATAAGTGAGAAGCTGTAATGCCTTTAATGTAATGACAACTTGTGAGTTAAGCCTTATGTGGGTCATTAAAAGCAAGCACTCAGATTTGTTACTCAATACAAAGGGAGTTGAGTGCACCTGTTGAAGTAATCAATATATATAATCAATTGTGTTGATTATATATCAATTGGTTTTTTTTTAAAGATTTGTTTATTATTATATGTAAGTACACTGTAGCTATCTTCAGACACACCAGAAGAGGGCGTCAGATCTCATTATGGATGGTTGTGAGCCACCATGTGGTTGCTGGGATTTGAACTCAGGACCTTCGGAAGAGCAGTCAATGCTCTTAACCTCTGAGCCATCTCTCCAGCCCCATATCAATTGTTAATACATAAAATTTATGTTAAACTACTACAATACTATTGAACCTTTTAGCTTTATTCATTATTTAGTATTTTTATTATTTGTAGTCTTGGAGAGCAAATCCAGGAACTTACATGTTACATGAGTAGTCTACCACTATCTTATATCCTTAGCACTGTTGAACACTTTGTAAAAACATTTATTTTTTTCAAATTCATGTTTGGCCTGAAATAGTTAAAATAGGAGCTAGTATTTCTGACTCTTAGATTTTCTGTAAGGTGGGCTATTTGTGGAAGAAAGTTGCCATTTGTGGGGACCAAATGAGGACTTATTACAGAAAAGTGTAGTAAAGAAAGAGGGTGAGACTGTTTCTGCAGGGTAGTCAGTGATGCCCATTCCGTTCTGCCAAGAGAGGTAAGGGGGAAAATAGAGAGAAACGTGTGTTTTGCACTCTGCATTATACCATGCATTCCTCAGAGTTTACGACTCAGCATCTTGGATATTAAAGTCACCTTCTTCTGGTAAAGCTTTTGTAGTAAATTATGTTTTTGTTTGTATGAATTTAATGTTTTAAATTATTTTATTTTTTGAAATTATAATTACATCATTTCCACATTCTCTTTCCTCCCTCCAAGTTCTCCCATATATTGCTCCTTGCTCTCTTTCAAATTCATAATCCCTTTTTTATATTGCTTCTTTTTATTTAATCTTTTTTTTACACTCCAGATTTTATTCCCCTCCCAGTCCACCCTCCGACTGTTCCACATCCCATACCTCCTCCCCATCCCCCTGTCTCCACAAGGATGTCCCCACCCCAACCCCCACCCCACCAGACCTCCCCACTCCCTGGGGCCTCCAGTCTCTTGAGGGGTAGGTACATCATCTCTGACTGAACCCAGACCCGGCAGTCCTCTGCTGTATATGTGTTGGGAGCCCCATATCAGCTGCTGTATGCTGCCTGGTTGGTGGTCCAGTGTCTGAGAGATCTCGGGGGCCCAGGTTAATTGAGACTGCTGGTCCTCCTGCAGGGTCACCCTCCTCCTCAGCTTCTTCCAGCCTTTCCCTAATTCAACCACAGGGGTCAGCAGCTTCTGTCCATTGCTTGGGTGCAAATATCTGCATCTGGCTCTGCTTGTTGGGTCTTTAGGAGAGGAGTCATGATAGGCCCCATTTTGTGAGCACTCCATATCCTCAGTAATAGTGTCGGGCCTTGGTGCCTCCCATTGAGCTGGATCCCACTTTGGACCTCCTTTTCCTCAGGCTCTTCTCCATTTTTGCTCCTGCAGTTCTTTCAGACAGGAACAATTATGGATCAGAGTTTTAACTGTGAGGTGGCAATCCCCTGTCTCACAAGTCTCTGGGTCCTGTGTCTGAAGTGCATGGTATTTTCAGCAATAGGGACTAACTTTCCACCTCTGGGGGCAACTAAGCAAAAGAGCAATAGCCTATGTTTGGGTGTCTCTTGGACAATCCTGACTAACAACTCAAAAGAGGGCTTCCCATACTTGGTTATGTACTTAGGAATTACTAATATATATTCATATATATGATGTATATTCATATATACACATATAAATATATACACATATATGTAACAATAAAGTTATAATTACATGATTTCCATCTCCTTTCTGCCCTCCCATATACTTCTCCTTGCTCTCTTTCAAATTCATGATTTCTTTTTTACATTAATTATGGTTATGCTGTTTGTTACCTCTTGGTAAGATAACGAAATGCAGGGTAAAGTATCTCCATGTTGAAGCACAAATTATTGTTCCAACTTGATGATCTAAATATAATGATTTCATGGTATCATAAATCTCTACAAAGATTCATGTTACATGAAGCATTAGGCCTTTGTATTGATACCTCTGTAAGAAAACTGTGTCACTCTGATCTGGGGTAGTTTTTCAAATTGTAGAAGTAGTACCAGTCATGAGCTGCGGCTATTATATTCTTTGTCCCTTACAGATGGAGAAAGTGAAGAAGGGACGAGTGGCAACTTCTGTTTCTTCTGGGGGTCTTGGATCCCCACTGAGAAGATGTGAGCCTCCTGAAGACATTTCCAAGAGGTCCTCTTCTCCTGTGAAATCCAAGTAAGCAATATTTCCCTTGCCAGAACTCTGATGGTTAACAGTCAAACTTAGTTTGGTTCCATCCAACATTGTGGCTTCTGTTCTGCCAAAAGCATGACCAACAAAAAAGGGTGAGCAAGACAAATGCCTACCTTTGAGGTATGTGCTACATGCTTATATATCTTCTGGATAAATGAAGGACCATTTATAAGTTCGTTGCTTGGTAACATATATAGGACTCATATTTGCCAAGATGTGCATCATTTTCTCTTTAAAGCCTTCAATTCTATTTTTCTCTTCTTTATTCCCTCTGTAATTATCCTTTTTCTTTTGATTGACCATGTGTAGCTCTAGATCGAAGTGATTGCATTGTGTGTGTGCACCTGCTCACCATCTCTCATTATTAGCGCTTAGCAATTTTGTTTTTGAGACTCTGTCAAGTTCTCATGGCCTTGAACTGATCTTTCTGCCTCTGCTTCTATAGTGTTGAGATAATAGGTATATGTTACCACAGGACACAATATTTTCAAATAAAACACATAATTTTTATTAGGGATAGATAAACTAAACAAGAACAATATAAGTAAAAAACAAATTTATGATCATTGTCCTAAGTTTCTAAAAGATTAATTTTTATTAGGAGTAGATGAACTCAACAAGGACAATATAAGTATAAAACAAACTTATGATCATTTTCCCAAGTTACTAAAAATTTTTACCAACAGTAATTGACAAGAGTGACTCAATTGAAGGGTCAGTAAGATGGTTTACTTGCTAAAGGTGCTTAACATAAAAGCCTGGCTACCTGAGTTTGATCCTTGGAACTCACCTAAAAGTGGAATGAGTTGTCCTCTAACCATTACACATGTCCCATTGCATACATCCCCTCTTCATGCACACACACACATAGTAATAATAAATAAAAAAGTGATTCAGTAACAACTTAATCCAGGAGTGGAAAGGTGTAATGTTACTCAGAAGTTTTTCTATTCAGGATTACATAAGATTATCTTCATGCAAGTATATAATGTACTTTGAGCATATATCCCTCAATGTAACATTTGAGTGGAGACCTACCTATATTAAGTGAGGGTCAGGCCTCAGTTGGAGCCTTGTTCATCTGAAGGTTATTTGCACTGTATCAGCACTTTATGTTCAGTTAGTGGTCTTCTTCAAAACTACTTAGGGGCTGGAGAATGTCTTTCTTTTCTTATAAAGAAATACATTTAATTGGGGCTGGCATACAATTTTAGAGTTTTAGTCCTTTAGCATTATGGTAGGAAATATGGCAGAGTACAGGCAGACATGATGCTGGACAGTTCTACATCTTGATCTGAGGGCATAGCATAACTGAAGTGTTTATAAAAAGATAAAGAGAGAAGGGGAGATATGTTCTATGGCGGTGTGGTGAAGTGTGGGGGAAGGGGGTGTCTCCGCAGGCCCATGCTGAGGCATCCCTTCCCCCTGAGGGACCAGCCACACGAAGGTATAGTATAGAATAGTTTATTCATGGCATGGGGAGGGGGGTTAAGAGGGTAGTAGAGACAGAGAAAGGTAGAGAGAGAGAGAGAGAGAGAGAGTAGAGGAGAATAATAGAGGCCCGCCATGACCATGTGGACAGAAAGGGGGGGAAGGGAATGGGGGGGAAGGAAAGCAGAGAAACAAGAGGTAGAGAAGCAAGGGGGGGGGCAAGCAGACTCTTAAGAGTCAGGCATACCTGGCTATTGCCAGGTAACTGCAGGGTAGAGCATACCTGACTGTTTCCAGGTAACTTTGGGTTGGAGTTTAGACAGAATGCTAACATTCCCCCATTTTGATTTAATTAAAAAAGAAAAAATTAGCAAGAGGTGATGGCAAAGCAGGAATAGGGTCATCATGATATCTGACTACTTCTGGCTGGCTTTGGGGGCAACATGTCTCTAGGGAACCTAGAAGAATGGGGGTGGAGGATGTTTGTCCAGTCTTAGTAGAGTTGACTGTTTCCTGTTGTCCAGGGTCTGTGGAGCCATCTGAGGATAGGTCAGAAGGAACAGGTCCAATAGAAGCGTCTGTGTCCATTAAGAGAAGGTTGGCAATCTGTAGATTGCTTCTCTGGAGCTGACCTAGATGTAGTAAGTGCCTGGACTTGACAAGATGCTGAAACACACACACACACACACACACACACACACACACACACACACACACACACTTACTATAGATAGAAATTAACTACATTTGGGAGAAAGAAAAAAAATTTTCTTAAGATGTCCATTTGGAACCCAGAGGAATCCCACCCTTTGGACTAGGCAGTAAGTGGGAACTTTGGGCAGATGTACTTATCTGCATGGAGTCTATTGGGTTCATGAGAGGCAGATCTGAGTGGGTTTCCTGTAGCTTTTAAGTTTATAAAAGAGATAACATGAGTAAACTACATGAACAGTCTTTAAGATGAGCCTTTTGTGGAGCAGAAGGAACAGGAATTTGTGATTAAAAAGTTGGATCATATAGTGGAATGTTTCATTAGAGTTAAGAACTTGAATAATGTTAGGACAGTGGCATAGCAAGAGGAAATATGAAGCGTTTAATGAGTGGAAACCAAGTTTAGGTAAGGAAGTAACATTACATCTGTGAAAGATTTTTCTAGCTGTCAAGCTACAGTTACCTTAGCTGTCAATGTAGCCAGAAGTCTGGGGAATAAACAATAATCTAGTAGTCATAAATTATTTAAATAATGACAGAGTCCACTAACCAGCAGTTCCCTGTGGTCTCCATGGCAACTTGGGCAGTCAGTCTGGCTTTCAAGTGCAGAAGGCTTTTTCTCTGTGGAGTGGATACGAGTGACATGAGAAATGGCTTACCTTGATTTAGATAAGTCATTTGACTCAGGGTATCCGGTGTTGTCCACTGCGTTTTTCAGTGATTATCATATCACAATCCAGGCAGTATCTTGTAGCTATGTCCAAATCTTCTGAGACCTCGTGGGATAAACTGTTAAAAGCTTCAAGAAATTCTGTCTGCCATAAACTTAATAATTAACAGACTTCTGACAGAATTGAGGGCTATATCGATTGGTTATAACTGAATAATTTAATGGCAGTAGTAAAAAAAATCATCATCAAGACAGGATAGGAACAAAAATCTTAAGTAACTTTGATAGGTTTTGTAAGTAGAAAAAAACACATTTTTGCATTAGCAGAGAAACATTTGTCTTAGAGTTGGTGTATAGGCACTAAGTAGAGGCAGAAGCAGCACGAGCCACTGAATGTTTGGGACTGAGCGCGCATAGCAGCCAGCGACCTACGCACCGGTCTGTAGAGCTAGAGACAGGGTGCATGATCGCTAGGAGCCACGATATGGCGTGTGCGCTCCTGCTGTTGTATGGCAGTGGCTGCAGGGGCGACAGCAACCAAGGTGTTTACTTTGACTAAGTGTGTGGTGGGACTTCCTACTAGCAGCCGGAAGTTGCAGTCCATTGCTTCCGGAGGTGGGGGTGGGGGAGGGATGGGGCAGGAGGAGGGGTGGGGGGGGGGAGGGGAGGAAGTAGGGTCTCATATCCCAGAAACATGCACTATATTCTTTTGGCAGACGCCACTAGCTCTCACTTTATAAATCCCAGGTGGAGAGGGAGAGAGAGAGAAGGAGAGAGGGGCTCCCTCATGTGTGCGAGAGTGGGCAAACAAGGCCTTCGCGCATGCGCACGAGAGAGCGCCCAGGTGGTCATGCACGTGGGAAAGCAAGTCTTACAGACATGGTCCCTGGCAGGATGCAAGGGGCAGGTCCAGACCCGATTTTCCTGCTGAACCAGCAGCAGCCTCAGCGGGAGTGGGAGCCAGCAGAGGGAGGGGGAGGTCTACTCTACAGGTTGCTAGTGAGAAAGTGCCAGTTTGGTGGCCATCTAGAGATAATGGTTTCTGTTTACTGTGAATTAGACCAAGACATCCCAGTAGGTAGCGACAAGGCAGCAAAGACTGACCCCTGGGGGCTGGGGCCTACCGCTTGGAGCCGGTGCTCCTAAGCTACTGAGAGCAGTTTATTCAGGCCTGGCCTGGGATTCTCAGCTGCAAGAAAGAAACCGTCTCAAAAGGAGAGGGGAAAGTCTCACCCAAGGAAAAGAGTCCTAGAACAAGGGTCAGGGCAGCACAGGGGTAGCTCCGAGCTCAAGAAATCTTCCCTGGGGACCAGTGGGGGATGGGGCTTACCATTTCTGGGCTAGCAAGCATGGATCTCCATGTGATAAATGGGGTGGGATACAAACCTACAGAGTTTTAAAATCCGAGTCTTGGAACCATATGATGTGTTTATAAAATGATAAACAGAGAAGGGGGTATATGTTCTATGGTCGTGTGGTGAGGTGTGGGGGAAGGGGGTGTCTCCGCAGGCCCATGCCAAGGCATCCCTTCCCCCTGAGAGACCAGCCACATGACGGTATAGTATAGAATAGAGTTTATTCAGGGCCCCGGGAGGGGAGCTAACAGGGTAGTAGAGGCAGAGAGAGAGAGTAGAGAAGTAGAGGCCGGCCATGATCACATGGAGAGAGGGGGGAAGGGAATGGGGAAGGGGACAGGGGACAGGGAACAAGATGGGAAGAGCAAGAGAACAAGAGGGGGGGCAAGTAGCCCCTTTTATAGTGGGTTAGGCCTACTTGGCTATTATTGCCAGGTAACTGTGGGGTAGAGTTTAGACAGAATGCTAACAGTGACCATAGGAGACCTTAAAGCCTGTCTGACACATTTCCTCCAACAAGGCCACACCCACTCCAACTAGGCCATAACTCCTAATAGTGCCATCCCTATGTGTCAATCATTCAAACACATGAGTCTATGGGGGCCATACCTATATATTCAAACCACCACCACAGACATCAACATGGCCCCAGGTGGTAGTCCAGACCCAGGGATATATATCTGCCTGGCCTTTGGTGGTATCAGACTTACTGCTGCAGGGCCATGGACCCTGATATGGCCCTTAGTGGCAGAACAGGCTAAGACCTCACCATGGCCTTAGGGTGACATTGTTAGCTACTCTCATGAGGCTATTCCTCACTACCTTGGAGTCTCCAGCTCCACCTGTCATTATTGTGCACACATCTTTTGTGTCTCTTTTTTTTAACAGCCCAATTGCTGCCCACAATTCCTGTTCCCCCCCCCCCCAGAGAGAGAGAGTTCCCCCTCCCCTCTCCTCTGAGAAGATGCCCCACCCTGACCCATCAAGTCTTTGCAGAGTTAGGCGCATCCTCTCACACTGAGGCCAGACAACGCATCCCTGTTGGGGAATGAATTCCCCAGACAGGCAACAGCTTTAGGGACAGCCCTCACTCCAGGTGTTGGAGGACCTGCATGGAGACTGAGCTTCACATCTGCTACATATGAGTGGGAAGGCCTAGGTCCAGCCTGTGTATGTCCTTTGGTTGGTGGCTCAGTCTCTGAGAGCCCCAAGGTCCCAGGTTAGTTTACTCTCTTCCTGTGGAGTTCTTATCCCTGTTAGGGCCTTTAATTCTTCTCTCAACTGCTCCACAAGAGTCCCCAACCTCCATCCAATGTTTAGCTGTGGATATCTGAATCTGTTTCAGTCAGCTGTTGGGTGGAACCTCTCAGAGGACAGCTATGCTAGGCTCCTGTCTGCAAGCATAACAGAGTATCATTAATAGTGTCAGGGGTTGGTGCTTACCCGTGGGATGGGTCTCAAGTTGGACCAGTTATTGTTTGGCCATTCCCTCAGTGTCTGCTCCATCCCCTATCCCTGAATCTCTTTTAGGCAGGATAAATTTTGGGTTGAAAGTTTTGTGGGGGGGTTGGTGTCCCCATCCCTACACTGGGAGTTCTGCCTGACTACAGGGGGCGGCCTCTTCAGGATCCTTGGGGGATTGTCTTTGTTTATTGTTATAGGGCAGATGCTCAGGCCCAGGGATGCTTGCACAGACTTTATTGGCTAAGCATCCTTGATCTGACAATTTGAAATCTGAAAATTTCTGAGCAGTAGCATGATGCTTAAAAAGATTTGGAGTATGGAGCATTTCAGATTTCAAAACTTCCTATTAAGAATGATTAACCTAAGAATAAGCAAAGAAAATAAAACAGAGGGGGAAAGGGGGGAAAAGAATGCTTCACTTTGGTTAAAGAGTTAAGAGGTCTGAAGAGAAGCAAGTGTTTCTGGTTTTAAAAATGTTCAGAAAAGCCAGACTATAATCATAGCATTTGGGAGGCTGAGGCAGAAGATCATATAAATTTCTAGGCCTGCCTGAGCCATCATAGGCTACATATTGAAACCTTTCTTTCCCAAGTAAATACAAATAAAATACCCAGAAAAATAGGTTCCTACTAGGTGAAAATTAGTGGATGAATCACATGGGCATGGACCACTCTAGAGAATCATGGAAGCTTATATGCAGCAAGCATAAATTAATTAAAATTTAGCCAAATTATACAGTAAAGAATACATTGGTCGCGGGGCAGTGGTGGCGCACGCCTTTAATCCCAGCACTTGGGAGGCAGAGGCAGGTAGATTTCTGAGTTTGAGGCCAGCCTGGTCTACAGAGTGAGTTCCAGGACAGCCAGGGCTATACAGAGAAACCCTGTCTCGAAGAAAAAAGAAAAACAAAACAACCAAACAAAAAAAGAATACATTGGTCACAACTACCTATAACTACATGGATGGATCTCAGGAATGTCATAATGAATGGAAAAAGCAAGTTATAGAAGAATATCAATAATAGATTTCATGAATTTTTAGTTCCCAGATTACTACCTAAACAATGGTCTTCAGAATTAAATGTGGTAAAATGAAATTTTATGAAAATAAGAACATGGTAGACGTAAAATTCAGGATGATACTGGACTCTTTGAATGAAGAAAGATAGGGATCAGACACAGGAATTTTCAACATAATGATAGTGCCTTTCTTCTGGAGTAAATGGTGGATGTGTGGGCACTTAGTGCTCATTCTTTACACCTTAACATATTTTATAACCTTTATTTTATATATTCAATATTAATAAAGACAAGAAAAGGAAGCTTGATATTAAAAATGGTGTCACACATAAGCAAACTTCATTTATTATTGATATTTCACAATTTAAAAAATTATTTTATATGCATGGGTGCTTTGTCCACATGTATGTCTGTGCACCAGAGTGTGTTTGCTGGTACTCACGGAGCTCAGATTCGTGTAGAACTGAAGTTAAAGAAGGTTACATGCCACCATGTAGGCAGTAGGAATTGAACCCAGGTCCTCTGGAAGAACAGCCAGTGCTCTTGACTACTGAGCCATGTCTCCATCTCTGGGTATGTTTGTGGGAGAGTTTCTAGACTATGATATTTGAGGTAGAAAGAGATGCCCTAAATGTGGATGGCACCATTCCATGGGCTGGCAAGCTGAACATCAGTGTTCATTGCTGTTTCCTGACCGCAGATACAATGTGACTAGCTGCCTAATGCTTTAACCATCATGTCATACTATTAACCAACCAGCAAAACAAACAAAAGCACAAGTCTTATTTCCATAAGTTACTTTTGTCAGATATCACAAGAAGAAAAGCAACTAGCATAAAAGGGTATTTTGCATAGGTCAAAATATTCATCTCATTGCTTTAAATCATATCCTCATAGAAACCCAGGAACATTTAATTGCTTCTGTCTAGGTGCCATTCCCATAGACTTCTCTGGCAGATGCATGGTATGGTTATCCACTCCCATAGATAAGTGACCAGAAGGTACTAGGGCTCCCTGTGTTGGCAACTCAGCTGCTGTTTTGTCACCACCATTTGTTAATAGGCTTTCTTATCTGAGCATTCTTATCTGAACTTTTCCATGTAAAGGATAATTGAAAACATCAAGTGATACCTAGTCCTGCAGGTATTTACCCATTCCATAATACTCTATGTTTAAGTCTTACCAAAGGATCATTTGAATTTGGACCAATTTTTAAGCCTTTTTCTTTAGATCATTTAAATTGTAAAGAATTATAAGTACCATTTCATCCACATTTGTTTTATCATTCTCATCCCCTCTATCAGTAGACACATACCACTATCTTCCAGAACTTTTGAATGTAAGTTGCTGACAATATGTCCCTCAAAAACAAAGGCATTCTTTTATTTACTGTGATGATTGGTCTTAATTGTCAACTTGCTTAGATTTGGAATCACCTAAGAGACACACCTCTGGGCATGTCTTTGAGGAAGTCCCTAAAAAGGTTTAACCGAGAAGAGACCCACCCTGAATGTGGTTCCATTCCATAGTCTGGGGTCTCAGACTGAATTATAAAAAACAGAAAAGAAAATTAAAAGGAGGAATATGAGCACCAATAGTTAACTTTTTCTGATTCCCAACTGAATAAAGTGTGACTAACTTTCCCTCTCCCACTGATGCTGCCATATATTTTCTGCTGTGATAGGCTGTAATCCCTCAAACCATAACCCAAAACAATATTTTCTAAGTTACTATTGTTAGGTATTTTGTTGCAGGAGCACCAAAAGTAACTAATACACATACCCACAGTACATGAAAATTAGAAAACTTAACTTTGATTTATAGAATGTATATAGCTTTGGTCAATTATAGCCCAGGATTGACTCTGTAAAGACTCCCACATTGTATTTGATTTAATCATCTTAGTCTCCTTTACTTTGTTATTTACTATTTGTTTAGTTTCATGTATGTTTGATAGGGTTTTATATAGCCAGGCCAGCCTTGAACTCATTGTGTAATTGAGGATGGCTTTGAATTCCTGAGCATCCTACATCCACCTACCAAAGTCTAAGATTATAGATAGGTAGCATCACACCTTACTCTTTGGTCTCTGTTAACCTGTAACAATTTCTTAGTAGTATTTTTTTCATGATCTTGACATATAAACTAGTTCATTTGATGGCTTGCCTTTGATTTAGGTTGTTTTGGTGTTTATTTAAGGTTAAATTCAGGTTTTGCATTTGGACAGAAACCCTGTGGCAGGGATGTTGAATCTTTGTTAGTATTTCATATTATGGTGTCAGTTTGTGGGGTAAGGTGGTGTATATAAGTTTTCTTTTTCTCTATATAAAGTAATAAATTTCAGACTGTTGGTTTAGTTGTACTAACTCAATCACAGAACTCTCTCTGTCCTAGCCAGTGTGCAGACTGTATTCACCATACTTGGCATTAAATAGCATTGGAAAAAATAAAACCAGATTCCAGGATAGGGGGCAGGGATTCCTTTGGACTTCCACTTTGCAGTCTGTTCACGTTCCATGGTGTAAAGCTGTCCCCAGAGAGTTATTCTTGCTACTCACTGTACTTACATAGGTGTTTGTTAACTATTTTTTGCTAATCATGCAGATTACATAATCCTGCTCTGTGCATACCTTTTGAATTCTCTATTACAGTATTTTTGAACCTGAAAAAATTAAAGTGGCAAGCTAAAACTAAAACCTAAAAAAGCAAGACAAATAAATATCAGAACTTGGGTGCCAGCCCTGTCCTCACTCTTTGTATCTCTTTGAGGAAAGTCACTTATTATGCTCTCAGGACTGATGTTCTTGTAAAAACTGTGGTTAAGAGAAATTTCCTGCCTGCATCACTGACAATTAAGTAGGCCTTGAATAAATAGGTATGAAAATACTTCAAAATAAAGCTCTATAAAAATCACAATGGCTTCTCCCAACTAATTTTTAAATTTTTTTTATTTATTTGAATACACTGTAGCTGTCTTCAGATGCACCAGAAGAGGGCATCAGATCCTATTACAGATGATTGTAAGCCATTATGTGCTTGCTAAGAATTGAACTCAGGACCTCTGGAGGAGCAGTCAGTGCTCTTAACCACTGAGCCATCTCTCCAGCCCCTTCTCCTAACTAATTTAAGTTTAATTTCTTTCCTTAGTTAAGAAACCTATTTCTGGGAACTAGAAAAAATAGCATTTCTCAGGCAAATCAATCTGCCCAGAAAGCCATGGAACCTGCCAGAACAAGTGTGTCTTGTTCAAGATTTCCTCCTCTTGTATGGTGTCCAGCAGGGTGCTAAATCCATATAAGCATATATAGAGGCCAACTGTCTTGGAAACTCTGTACACACATAAAATTGAGAACTTCAAGGACTGCATTCTAGATTTTGCTTGCCCATTGTACATTTCTCTAGCTGTGTCTGTGCGTTTTTTTTTCTTTTGTTGTGTGTGTGTGTATGTTAGCATATTCTGTTTATTTTATTTTTTATATTTTGGTTTTTTGAGACAGGGTTTCTCTGTGTAGCCCTGGCTGTCCTGGAACTCACTCTGTAGACCAGGCTGGCCTCGAACTCAGAAATCCACCTGCCTCTGCCTCCCGAGCGCTGGGATTAAAGGCGTGCGCCACCACTGCCCAGTGCATATTCTGTTTATTAGTGAGGGGTTGGTATAGGGGAATATAAACAGAATTTTATCCCAAATAATCTATTTTCACTTAACAGGTAGAAAGGTTTTGTTTGTTTTTAATATGTGGTTATGAATAGTTGGCCCAGTTTACTTATAATAGAACCTCACTCACAGTCAGTAGTGTGACATGAACTTCCATATGACCATTATGGATCTGATAGAACTGCAGACTTCTGCCAGATAAAGATAGAGAATGTGACCTCATCTTTGCATTAGTGAGCCCTTTAAAGAAGAATGTCATGTTGGCATTCAGGTGATAGCTTTATGACTGCTAAGCTTGTGACCAACTCAAGCTTTATATTAGTTACTTTTCTTATAACTGTGACAAAATACGTGACAAAAACAATGTGAGGAAGGTTGAGTTCCATTCACAGTTTGAAGGTAATGTCTATCATGGTGGGAAAAGCATGAGCCCCAGGAGCTTGAAGCAGAGAGAGACAAGTGTTAGTGCTCTCCTTCTCATTTTCTCTTTTTGCTTCAGCACCTCACCTCATCGATGATGCCACCCATATTAAGATTGGGTTTTTCCAGAATCAACTAACCTAGACCCATAGGGGCTCACAGAGACAGAACTGCCAACCAGGAACCTGCATGGGACTGACCTAGGCCCCCTACACATGCAACAGTGTAGCTTGATCTTCTTGTGGAACTCCTAACAGTGGGAGCAGGAGTTGTCTCTGATCTGTTATGTATCTTAGGGGCCCTTTCCCCCTACTGGGTTGTCTTTTCTAACTTTAATAGGAGAGGAGGTACCTAGACTTACTGCAACTTGATATGCCATGGCTAGCTGATATCCATAGAAGCCTGCCCTTTTCTGAAGAGAAACAGAAGAGGAGTAGATGGGATTGGGGGAAGAGGGGAGGTGGGAGGGAAGGGGTTGAGAGGAGAGGAGGGAGGGGAAACTGTCAGGCTGGAAAAATACATATATGCGTATATAAATGCATACATACATAATACAGGATGTAAAAAATACATACATACATACATACATACATACATACATACATACATACATACATGGATAGATGGAAGGAAAACTGCAGGTGAGGGTATAAGATAGATAGGTAGGAAGGAAGGAAGAAAAGAAAGAAAGAAAGCTGCAGGTCAAGGTGTTGGATGGATGGATGGATGGATGGATGGATGGATGGATGGATAGATAGATAGATAGATAGATAGATAGATAGATAGATAGATAGATAGATAGATAGATGAAAAACTGCAAAACGAGTAGTTTTTTTTTCCTTTCAGTTAAAACTCTTTTGAAACACCCTCATAGTCACATCCAAAGGTATGTTTCTGTGGTGACTCTAAATCTAATCAAATTGACAGTGAATATTAATCATTACCAACTACACAGTTCAATTGTAGAGATCCGTCCTAGTGAGTGTAGTGTTTGCAGAAACATCATCTATGCACTCATTGATGGGTGGAGATAGGAGTGCACTGCAGACCCCTGAGGCAGGGCTCATCTCTTTTCATACTACTTAGACAAACTCAGAGTTAAGGCTCCCTGCAGGTGAAGAGAATTTCCTGTAGCAAAAGAACTACAAAGATCAGGTTGTTTGTGTCCAACACCTTCCCTACTCTTACTGATTAGAAAACTCATACCTTACCTCTTAGTGAGTATAATAAGTGCAAGGAAAAGCAAAAGACAGTTTTTGCCAGTCCTTCTGTTACTAAAAGTGCTACCTTAATGAATCACGGTAGAAATGTCTATGGGAGGGGAGAATGTTTCTCTCTATCCACCACAATATAGCATTCTTTATTGTGACTTCTCCCATGAAATCTCATATCTACCCTTGCCTTTACCCTTGTTGGATGGAAGGCATCCGTGACCCCTGTATAATGTTCTAGGGATTGAATAATATGTGTTGATTGTGGCAGAACATTAGACCAAATCACTCTCAGTTACCCTCACAGGTTATAACAAACATGTAGTGCTTTCTAGCTCTGAGCAATGTATTACCTCAAAAGGCCATTGTCACCATGAGAAGGCAAATAGAGGCCTTCCAACTGAGGATCTGCCTTTGTAACGACATTCTTATGGTCCTTGGTGACAGAAAATAAAAAAAAGTATGGCCAAGTAAAAGACTTTCTATTAGGTTTGTATCCATTTTTTTGAAGCAAAACATAAGTTTTGCAGCTTCTAGGAAAACATTGTGCAGTAGAATACTGGCAACATGAGAGAACAGTACAACATGGTTTCACATTATAGTTTGTCTTAGTTAGGCCATGATAAAACACAATGACCAAAACAGCTTTGGTAGGAAAGGGTTTATTTTGCTTACTTCACAGTGCATCACTGAGAGAAGTCAGGGTAGGGACCTGGGGGCAGGAGCTGATGAAGAGGATATGGAAGGAAGAATGCTGTTTATTGGTTTGCTCTGCCTGCTTTCTTTCTTTCTTTCTTTTTTTTTTTTTTAATACTTTACATTTCAAATGTTTTCCCCTTTCTAGG
The DNA here is from genome assembly GCA_028551405.1 of Uromys caudimaculatus. Lineage (NCBI taxonomy): Eukaryota > Metazoa > Chordata > Mammalia > Rodentia > Muridae > Uromys > Uromys caudimaculatus. The sequence goes on along the minus strand of CM052722.1, from coordinate 25,295,915 downwards.
TCTCCCCTTTGGAAACCCCCATCCCATCCCCCTCCCCCTGCCTCTATAAGGGTATTCACCCACCCACTCTCATCTTCCCTCCCTGGCATTCCCCTACACTGGGGCATCGAACACTCTCAGACCCAAGGGCCTCTCCTCCCACTGATGGCCAACAAGTCCCTCCTCTGCCACATATGTGGCCAGCACCATGGGTCCCTCCATTGTATTGTTTGGTTTATGATCCAGTCTCCTGGAGCATCTGGAGGTCAGGCCAGTTGACACTGTTGCTCCCTCCATGGGGCTGCAAACTCCCTCAGCTCATTCAGTCCCTTCTCCAACTCCTCCATCTGGGACCTCACTCTCAGTCCAGCAGTTACTGTAAAGTGAAACTTGAGTATTCTGAACTTTTGGGCTAATATCCACTTATTAGTGAGTACATACCATGTTCGTTCTTTTGTGACTGGGTTACCTCGCTCAGGATGATATTTTCAAGTTCCATCCATTTGCCTGGAAATTTCATGAAGCCATTGTTTTTAATAGCTGAGTAATACTCCATTGTGTAGATGTACCTCATTTTCTGTATCCATTCCTCTGCTGAGGGACATCT